>CM038679.1:546732137-547425242 GCA_021605205.1 Aegilops longissima | reverse complement strand
ATGAAGGAAATATACCCTAGAGGCAATAATATATTTATTTCCTTATTTCATGATAAATGTTTATTATTCATGCTAGAATTGTATTAACCGGAAACTTAGTACATGTGTGAATACATAGACAAAACAAAGTGTCCCTAGTATGCCTCTACTTGACTAGCTCGTTTATCAAAGTTGGTTATGTTTCCTAACTATAGACATGTGTTGTCATTTGATGAACGAGATCACATCATTAGGAGAATGATGTGATGGACAAGACCCATTCCTTAGCTTAGCATTATGATCGTTACAGTTTCATTGCTACTGCTTTCTTCATGACTTATAAATGTTCCTCAGACTATGAGATTATGCAACTCCCGAATACCGGATGAACACCTTGTGTGCTATCAAACGTCACAACGTAACTGGGTGATTATAAAGGTGCTCTACAGGTGTCTCCGATGGTGTTTGTTGAGTTGGCATAGATCGAGATTAGGATTTGTCACTCCGTGTATCGGAGAGGTATCTCTGGGCCCTCTCGGTAATGCACATCACTATAAGCCTTGCAAGCATTGTGACTAATGATTTAGCTGCGGGATGATGCATTACGGAACGAGTAAAGAGACTTGCCGGTAACAAGATTGAACTAGGTATGAGGATACCAACGATCGAATCTCGGGCAAGTAACATACCGATGACAAAGGGAACAACATATGTTTTTATGCGGTTTGACCGATAAAGATCTTCGTAGAATATGTAGGAACCAATATGAGCATCCAGGTTCCGCTATTGGTTATTGACAAAAGATGTGTCTCGGTCATGTCTACATAGTTCTCGAACCCGTAGGGTCTGCATGCTTAACATTCTGTGACGATTTGTATTATGAGTTATGTGATTTGACGATCGAATTTTGTTCGGAGTCCCGGATGAGATCGGGGACATGACGAGGAGTCTCGAAATGGTCGAGACATAAAGATTGATATATTGGAAGGCTATATTCGGACATCGGAAAGGTTCCGAGTGATTCGGGTATTTTTCGGAGTATTGGAGAGTTACGAGAATTCGTGTTGGGCCTTAATGGGCCATACGAGAAAGGAGAGAAAGGCCCAAGGGTAGCTGCGCCCCTTCCCCATGGACTGGTCTAAATTGGACTAGGGAAAGAGGGCGCCCCCGTCCTTCTTTATCCTTCTCCCTTCCCTTTTTCCTATTCCATGTGGGAGGTGGAATCCTATTAGGACTAGGGAGTCCTAGTAGGACTCCACACTCTGGGCGCGCCCTATGAGGGCCGGCCTCCTCCTCCCTCCATCCTTTATATACGTGGCCAGGGGGCACCCCATAGACACACAAGTTGATCATTGATCTCTTAGCCGTGTGCGGTGCCCCCTCCACCATAATCCACCTCGGTCATATCATTGCAGTGCTTAGGCGAAGCCCTCCGCCGGTAGCTTCATCATCACCGCCATCACGTCGTCGTGCTGACGAAGCTCTCCCTTGACACTCTACTGGATCGTGAGTTCGTGGGACGTCACCGAGCCGAACGTGTGCAGATCGCGGAGGTGTCGTACGTTTGGTACTAGGATCGGTCGATCGTGAAGACGTACGACTACATCAACCGCGTTGTCATAATGCTTTCGCTTACGGTCTATGAGGGTACGTGGACAACACTCTCCCCTCTCGTTGCTATGCATCACCATGATCTTGTGTGTTCGTAGAATTTTTTTTGAAATTACTACGTTCCCCAACAGTGGCATCCGAGCCAGGTCTATGCGTAGATGTTATATGCACGAGTAGAACACAAGTGAGTTGTGGGCGATAATAGTCATACTGCATAGCAACATGTCATACTTTGATTCGGCGGTATTACTGGATGAAGCGGCCCGGACTGACATTACGCGTACGCTTACGCGAGACTGGTTCTACCGATGTGCTTCGCACACAGGTGGCTGGAGGGTGTCAGTTTCTCCAACTTTACTTGAATCGAGTATGTCTACGCCCGGTCCTTGTTGAAGGTTAAAACAACACATACTTGATGAAAAATCATTGTGGTTTTGATGCGTAGGTAAGAACGGTTCTTTCTCAGCCCGTGGCAGCCACGTAAAACTAGCAACAACAAAGTAGAGGACGTCTAACTTGTTTTTGCAGGGCATGTTGTGATGTGATATGGTCAAGACATGATGCTAAATTTTATTGTATGAGATGATCATGTTTTGTAACAGAGTTATCGGCAACTCGCAGGAGCCATATGGTTGTCGCTTTATTATATGAAATACAATCGCCATGTAATTGCTTTACTTTATCACTAAGCGGTAGCGATAGTCGTAGAAGCAATAGTTGGCGAGATGACAACGATGCTTCGATGGAGATCAAGGTGTCGCGCCGGTGATGATGGTGATCATGACGGTGCTTTGGAGATGGAGATCAAAGGCACAAGATGATGATGGCCATATCATATCGCTTATATTGATTTGCATGTGATGTTTATCCTTTATGCATCTTATTTTGCTTAGTACGATGGTAGCATTATGAGATGATCCCTTACTAAAATTTCAAGGTATAAGTGTTCTCCCTGATTATGCACCGTTGCGACAGTTCTTCGTGCTGAGACACCACATGATGATCGGGTGTGATAAGCTCTACATTCACATACAACGGGTGCAAGCCAGTTTTGCACACGCAGAATACTCGGGTTAAACTTGATGAGCCTAGCATATGCAGATATGGCCTCGGAACACTGGAGACCGAGAGGTCAAGCGTGAATCATATAGTAGATATGATCAACATAGTGATGTTCACCATTGAAAACTACTCCATCTCACGTGATGATCGGACATGGTTTAGTTGATTTCGACCACGTGATCATTTAGATGACTAGAGGGATGTCTATCTAAGTGGGAGTTCTTAAGTAATATGATTAATTGAACTTTAATTTATCATCAACTTAGTCATGATAGTAATAGCATATCTATGTTGTAGATCAATAGCTCGCGATGTAGCTCCCCGTTTATTTTTGATATGTTCCTAGAGAAAAACTATGTCGAAATATGATAGTAGCAATGATGCGGACTAGGTCCGTGATGTGAGGATTATCCTCATTGCTGCATAGAAGAATTATGTCCTTGATGCACCGCTAGGTGACGGACCTATTGCAGGAGCAGATGTAGACGTTATGAATGTTTGGCAAAGCTCGATATGATGACTACTCGATAGTTTAGTGCACAATGCTTTACGGCTTAGAATCGGGACTTCAAAAACGTTTTGAACGCCACAGAGCATATAATATGTTCCAAGAGTTGAAATTGGTATCTCATACTCATGCCCGTGTCAAGAGGTATGAGACCTCTGACAGTACTTTGCCTACAGGATGGAGGAGAATAGCTCAACGAGTGAGCATGTGCTTAGAATGTCTGAGTACTACAATCACTTGAATCAAGTGGGAGTTAATCTTCCCGATAAGATAGTGATTGACAGAGTTCTCTAGTCACTATCACCAAGTTACTAGAACTTTGTGATGAACTATAATATGCAAGGGATAACGGAAACGATTCCCAAGCTCTTCGCGATGCTGAAATCAGCGAAGGTAGAAATCAAGAAAAAGCATCAAGTGTTGATGGTTGACAAGACCACTAGTTTCAAGTAAAAGGGCAAGGGAAATAAAGGGAACTTCAAGAAGAATGGAAAGCAAGTTGCCACTCCCATGAAGAAGCCCAAAGCTAGACCCAAGCCTGAAACTGAGTGCTTCTACTGCAAAGGAAATGGTCACTGGAAGTGGAACTGCCCTAGATACTTGGCGGATAAGAAGGATGGCAAAGTGAACAAAGGTATATTTGATATACATGTTATTGATGTGTACTTTACTAGTGTTTATAGAAACCCCTCGGTATTTGATACTGGTTCAGTTGCTAAGAGTAGTAACTCGAAACGGGAGTTGCAAAATAAACAAAGACTAGTTAAGGGTGAGGTGATGATGTGTGTTGTAAGTGATTCCAAGGTTGATAAGATCACCATTGCACACTCCTTTACCTTCGGGATTAATATTGAACCTAAAATAAATCTTATTTGGTGTTTGCGTTGAGCATGAATATGATTGGATCATGTTTATTGCAATACGGTTATTCATTTAAGTCAAAGAATAATTGTTGTTCTATTTACATGAATAAAACCTTCTACGGTCATACACTCAATATAAATGGTTTATTGAATCTTGATCGTAGTGATACACATATTCATAATATTGAAGCCAAAAGATGCAAAGTTAATAATGATAGTGCAACTTATTTGTGGCACTGCCATTTAGGTCATATTGGTGTAAAGCACATGAAGAAACTCCATTATGATGGACTTTTGGAATCACTTGATTATGAATCATTTGATGCTTGCAAACCATGCCTCATGGGCAAGATGACTAAGACTCCGTTCTCCGGAACAATGGAGCGAGCAACTGACTTATTGAAAATAATGCATATTGATGTATGCGATCCGATAAGTGTTTGAGCTCACGGCGGGTATCGTTATTTTCTGACCTTCACATATGATTTGAGCAGATATGGGTATGTCTACTTGATGAAACATAAGTCTGAAACATTTGAAAAGTTCAAAGAATTTCAAAGTGAAATAGAGAATCATCGTAACAAGAAAATAAAATTTCTACGATCTGATCGTAGAGGCAAATATTTGAGTTACGAGTTTGGCCTTCAATTAAAACAATGTGGAATAGTTTCACAAACTCATGCCACCTGGAACACCACAACATAATGGTGTATCCGAACGTCATGACCGCACTTTATTGGATATAGTGCAATCTATGATGTCTCTTACCGATTTACCACTATCGTTTTGGGGCCATGCATTAGAGACAGCTGCATTCACGTTAAATAGGGCACAATCTAAATCGTTGAGACGACACCTTATGAACTGTGGTTTAGCAAGAAACCCAAGTTGTCGTTTCTTAAAGTTTGGGGCTGCGATGCTTATGTGAAAAAGCTTCAACCTGATAAGCTCAAACCCAAATCAGAGAAATGTGTCTTCATAAGATACCCAAAAGAGACTGTTGGGTACACCTTCTATCACAGATCCGAAAGGCAAGATATTCGTTGCTAAGAATGGATCCTTTCTAGAGATGGAGTTTCTCTCGAAAGAAGTGAGTGGGAGGAAAGTAGAACTTGATGAGGTAATTGTACCTTCTCCCGAATTGGAAAGTAGTTTATCACAGAAATCAGTTCTAGTGATTCCTACACCAATTAGTGAGGGAACTAATGATGATGATCATGAAATTCAGATCAAGTTACTACCGAACCTCGTAGGTCAACCAGAGTAAGATCCGCACCAGAGTGGTACGGTAATCCTATTCTGGAGGTCATGTTACTTGACCATGATGAACCTACGAACTATGAGGAAGCGATGATGAGCCCAGATTCCGCGAAATGGCTTGAGGCCATGAAATCTGAGATGGAATCCATGTATGATAACAAAGTGTGGACTTTGGTTCACTTGCCCGATGACCGGCGAGCCATTGAGAATAAATGGATCTTCAAGAGGAAGACGGACGCTGATAGTAGTGTTACTATCTACCAAGCTAGACTTGTCGAAAAATGTTTTTGACAAAGTTCAAGGTGTTGACTACGATGAGATTTTCTCACTCGTAGCGATGCTTAAGTTTGTCCGAATCATGTTAGCAAATTGCCACATTTTATGAAATCTGACAAATGTATATCAAAACTACATTCCTTAATGGATTTCTTAAAAAAGAGTTGTATATGATGCAACCAGAAGGTTTTGTCGATCCTAAAGGTGCTAACAAAATGTGCAAGCTCCAGCGATCCATCCATGGACTGGTGCAAAGCATCTCGGAGTTGGAATATACGCTTTGATGAGTTGATCAAAGCATATAGTTTTATACAGACTTGCAGTGAAGCCTGTATTTACAAGAAAGTGAGTGGGAGAACTACAACATTTCTGATAAGTATATGTGAATGACATATTGTTGATCGGAAATAATGTAAAAAAATTCTGGAAAACATAAAGGAGTGTTTGAAAGGAGTTTTTCAAAGGAAGACCTCGATGAAGTTGCATACATATTGAGCATCAAGATCTATAGAGATAGAACAAGACGCTTGATAAGTTTTTTTCAATGAGTGCATACCTTGACAAGATTCTGAAGTAGTTCAAAATGGAACAGTCAAAGAAGGAGTTCTTGCCTGTGTTGCAAGGTGTGAAGTTGAGTAAAGACTCAAAACCCGACCACGACAGAAGATAGAACGAGAATGAAAGTCATTCCCTATGCCTCAGCCATGGTTCTATAAAGTATGCCATGCTGTGTACCAGATCTATTGTATACCCTACACTAAATTTGGCAAGGGATTACAATAGTGATCTAGGAGTAGATCACTGGACAGCGGTCAAAATTATCCTTAGCGGAATAAGGATATGTTTCGATTATGGAGGTGATAAAAGGTTCGTCCGAAGGGTTACGCCGATGCAAGTTTTGACACTGATCCGATGACTCTAAGTCTCAATCTAGATACATATTGAAAGTGGGAGCAATTAGCTAGAGTAGCTTCGTGCAGAGCATTGTTGACATAGAAATTTGCAAAATACATACGGATCTGACTATGGCGGACCCGTTGACTAAACTTCTCTCACAAGCAAAACATGATCACACCTTAGTACTCTTTGGGTGTTAATCACATGGCAATGTGAACTAAGATTACAAACTCTAGTAAACCCTTTGAGCGTTGGTCACATGGCAATGTGAACTATGGGTGTTAATCACATGGTGATGTGAACTATTGGTCTTAAATCACATGGCAATGTGAACTAGATTATTGACTCTAGTGCAAGTGGGAGACTGAAGGAAATATGCCGTAGAGGCAATAATAAAGTTATTATTTATTTCCTTATTTCATGATAAATGTTTATTATTCATGCTAGAATTGTTGAAAGATCGTGGATGTCGCCTAGAGGGGGGGTGAATAGGCGCTTTAAAATAATTACGGTTTAGGCTTGAACAAATGCGGAATAAACCTAGCGGTTGATTTGTCAAGCACAAAACCTACAACAACTAGGCTCATCTATGTGCACCAACAACTTATGCTAAGCAAGATAAACTACTAGGTGATAGCAAGATATATGACAAGAACCAATATGGCTCTCACAAGGTAAAGTGCATAAGTAAAGAGCTCGGGTAAGAGATAACCGAGGCACGCGGAGACGACGATGTATCCCAAGTTCACACCTTGCGGATGCTAATCTCCGCTTGGAGCGGTGTGGAGGCACAATGCTCCCCAAGAAGCCACTAGGGCCATCAGAATCTCCTCACGCCGCGACAATGCAAGATGTCGTGATTCCACTAAGGGACCTGTCGGTGTCAAACCGCGGATCTCGGTAGGGGGTCCCGAACTCAAGGCCTAGGCGGATGGTAACAGGAGACAAGGGACACGATGTTTTACCCAGGTTCGGGCCCTCTCGATGGAGGTAATAATTTACCCTGCTTGATTAATATTGATGATATGGGTAGTACAAGAGTAGATCTACCACGAGATCAAGGAGGCTAAACCCTAGAAGCTAGCCTATGGTATGATTGTTGTTCGCCCCACGGACTAAAACCCTCCGGTTTATATAGACACCGGATAGGTTAGGGTTACATGTAGTCGGTTACAATGGTAGGAGATCTACATATCCGATCGCCAAGCTTGCCTTCCACGCCAAGGAACCATCCGGACACGGGACGAAGTCTTCAATCTTGTATCTTCATAGTCTTGGAGTCCGCCGTGATGATAGTTCGCTATCCGACACCCCTAGTCCAGACTCCTCAAGAGCCCCCGAACCAGGCTTCAATGACGCATTTAGTCCGGCGCGCATATTGTCTTCGGCATTGCAAGGTGGGTTCCTCCTCCGAATACTTCATAGAAGGTTTTGAACACAAGGATAGTGTCCGCTCGCAAAACAAGTTCCACATACCACCGTAGAGAGAATAATTTTGCACAGATCTGTCGACGTATTCCGCGGGCGTGACATCACGCCACGGCCAAGCCTTTATATGAATCATTTTTACCGCTCCACCTTAGCGCTTAGCGAGGCGGTTTCTTGGCACGCCTTATCAAAGCATAGATCGTGCCCCTTATTTCGGGATTCTCATCAATACGGATGTGGGTAACCATCCGCCCATTGATTACGGTGCTTGGGAGATAAGTTTAGTTTTACCAGGTGGTGGGGACGATAGCTTCGCTCGTCCATATAGGGATAAGGATCCACCTTTTCACCCACGCCTTCTTCCTCCTTTGCTCATCCATCTTCACAAGACGGGCTCCAGCGCCCAATTCCGCACATCCCACCTCAACCTTCTCCAACCATGTCTGGAGCGGGAGGCAGGTGGATGGCCTCCTCCGACTGTGAGGGGCACATCACAAAGCTGCGGAGGCCGGATACTTGTCCAGAACATCGCAAGACAAAGCTGCCCGACGCGGGCAGCTCATTCCAACCCCAGGCCCCATGAGAGGGTTTCTCCCCACTTCCTCCGCTGGACTAGGTTTTCCACTTCACCCATTTTTCCGGGGGCTCATGTTCTACTACGGCCTGGACTTCCACGACCTGGCCCCGGATTTCATCCTCAACATCTCGGCGCTCATCGTCAGGTGCGAGGCCTTCCTTCGCATCCAGCCCCACTTCGCTTATGGTTGAAGATCTTCAATGTCAGGCCAAGGTAGTGGGCGGCCGCTGCCGGAGTGCGGAGGCGCCATGGTTGGCATGATGGCCAAAGTCCTATGGCTCGAGGGCTCCTTCGTGGAGACAATAAAGGGGTGGCAATCGGGTGGTTCAGATCACCGAGCCGCTGACTCCAAATGGGCGGCGCCCCAATTCAGATCTGGCTTCCCACACGGCTCTCGCCATGGAAAGAGACGGCCTGATGTGGGGGAATTCGACGAGCTATCCGGACTCCAAACATGCGTCCGAAACCTGGTGGACAAGAATCTCGTGCTTGTCAACGTAATCTAGGTGATGCTGATCCGCCGGATTCTCCCATGCCAACAACGGGCCTTCAACTTGTGGAGTTCGATCCGCACAACACCCAATCTCGACAAGGCTCTTCGACACTACGCACGAAGATGCCCGGAAGGTGCTGTTCAAGGGTGCCGAGGTTCTACATCCGCCATCAAGATCGCGATTCAGCTCGCGCGCCAAGCCAGCGAGGTGAGTTATTTTACCCTTTATGGGACTCTTTTTCATAGTTTGACTCTATGCGGATCTAAAACTCCCTAACCTTTAGCAGATCTGGTGAAGACGTCCGGACAGGTTAATCGTCCGCCTTTGCCGAAGACCCAGCGGATGCCCGATTGACGGAAGCTGCTGGCCCGTACCTCATGTGGTGCCGAGAAGAAGGTTAATAGGAGGCAACGGAACTCAAGGAGTTCCCGACGCTGGTGCTGCCAGATTCTGAAGCAGAATCTTCTCCCGAGAACGAGGAGGAGGATAAAGCCTCTCCCCAGCCGGGGAGGAGAGGAAAAGGAAGGCCGCCTAACCGGGAGGCCGGAGGGTCCAAGAAGGAAGAACCTTCCTCCGGACTTCTCCACCAACGTCGACAACGACGAGGAGGATTGGCCAACAAGGGCCAAGCCCCTGGCGAGATCGTAAGTGTCCGGATACCCATGGAATTTATTGCATAGTGTTCTCTAATGCCGAACAATCATGCAGCCCGCCGAAGAGCGAGTTCCCCGCTTCGTCGAGCGGGTCCCTGAGTTCATCGGAAATGGAGAATACTTCACTTCCGGCCGCCTCATCGCCTCACGCTGCGGACGACGCCGAGGTGGCGCCCCAAGGGGGGCCTGGTCAAGAGGAGGTGGCGCAGGAGGCACCGCAAGGCAACCTCCCGGACTCCAGGAGCGTGGGGGGCGAGACCCCCAGGGCTCTAAGCCCACCTCGTCCGGACTCCATGCCGAACCTTCAGCGTTCCGAGTCCGCAAGCGGTCCCTTCATAAGAAGGGTAAGACGCCGTGTCTTCCGGCCCAACCGAGGCACCGGATAGCATCGGAGGCGCTTAACAGCGCCCATCGAGTAGGAGCACCGCACTGCTATGAGTGCGGTGATCCGGACAGTTCAGTCCGCCAAGAGCGGGCTGACCGAAGCTCTGCACTCAGCCTTCTAACAAAGCTTTGAGGTGAGTTCAGAATATGTAAAAATATTACCGCGATAGACAAGAGTTCTCGATGCTTAGTTCGTGTTCGGAAAGAAAAGCCGGACTAAGGATCTAAAAAGATATACGCAGGAGTCTAACATAAGTATGTCAATATAGGAATGCAGGCTGCGCTGCTGACCTCTACCGCACTGACTGCAGAGGTCAATGTATTGAAGCAGAGCCTCGAGCGGTCCGAGAACGAGCTCGGCCTTGCCAAGAAGCAGCTCGAGGACAAGGAAGGTAAGTAATACCTTATTAAAGAAATACCTTATAGAAAGGTTTCGGTTGCTAAAAAATAACAGGAATAACATGGGTACTGCAGGGGCCACGAACGAGGTGGCGACTCGAAGGAAGCGGTGTCCGTGGTCGAAGCAAAGCGGCGCTGGAGCGCACCGAGCGAGAGAAGGGGAGGCGAGCTGGCGGAGGTGCGGCAAGAGCCTGTGCCTCGTGAAAAACACGAGGGTTTGTAGCGTGACTCAAGACCCGAGAGTCCGAAGCTTGCCTCGCTCTTGAGAGTGCCAAAGCTGCTAAGGCCAAGGCCCAAAAAGCCCTCCAAGAAATTGAATCATTAAAGAAGATAGCGGCGGGTAAGGCATTCTTTATGCAAAGCAAGCATGTGAAAGTGAATTACCTATTACTTACCCGGATTCGGAGCTCTCCAGGAGCATTCGCAGATCTCCCCCGTAGTGTGTCTGATGCTGCCGCATTCTACCGCGCCAAGGAGGGGAGCTCAACGGAGAAGGTGTTCTGGTCTCAATATGCCGAGGCCGGACATCCGGTGCCCCTAAGTGACCAGCTGAAGCAGCTGGTCGAGCTCCACAAGGTCGCCGAACAGGCCATGAAGGGCCTCATAGTTCGGCTGTGGCCATTGGAAGCCATGCCTGGGAGCTACTTTGGCTAGTGCGGCGGCTGGTGGACGCCTGTCCACGGATTGAAGTCATCAAGCGCTCCGTCTGCATTGAAGGTGTCCGTCGGGCCCTTGCCTGTGCTAAAGTGCACTGGGGCAAGCTGGATGCGGAGAAGCTTGTGACGGACGGGCCACCGAAGGGAAAGGAGCATCGCACGCCCGTAATGTACTATGAGGGCCTCTTGAAGGGTGCCCGCCGAATAGCGGATGAGTGCTCCAAAGATGTAATTTTTTTAGTAGACTCGCATTTGTTATCATGTACGCTGAAAACTTGTTCATATGCGCTAAGCAACGCTTGTTAATTTAAAATATTACCTTCTGTGCGGCCGTTTATCAAATCGAGAGATGGCAAGTCGTTGGCTTCAGCCCCATGCCACGAGTTTGGGGTGTTCGGATAAACTTGAGCACTCTTGTTCCCATTCTGGGTCCATCTAGGAGGCGCCAACACAACTAACAAGGCAACCGGACTTATAGTGCTTGAACACTCTCACTTAGCCATAGAATTCTATAATTTAAAATTTCGCGAAGCCCCTAGTGTTCGAAGACCGAGTTCGGGCGCTATCCACGCCTTTGGCCGGATAATTTCTGGTTCCTCGCCTAAGCGGCATAAGTCTTTAGGGACCAAAAACCTCTCGAACAGCGATCGCTCTCGCCCCATCATGACGGTCAGTTTTAGCTTTTCCACCGAGGTGCTCAACCCAGCTCAACCAGGGCACAATCGCAGTGGTTCTCCGGTGCCGCGCTAGCCGATAGAACGGAACGTAAGGCAGCCAAACACGTGAGCCGGGCAAACCCAACTATTGACCCAAGACATGATTCGGAGCCGATGCATATAATGCTATAAGTTCGGGGTGCCGCACTTGTGAAAGTGTTCAGACTTATCACACCATAATTTTGGGGTACATAAGTGTAAGTGCATCTAGTGCCCCTTAGTGATTTTGGTGTATTGAAGACTTATAGGTTAAGGAACTAATGTGTTTGTCAGTGTACACAGGTCTATAAGTCTATGAGGAGTTTGATATTAACAGAGAAAGTCGACCCCTAAAAATGAAGTTCTTCGACTGAAGACTTTGATATTCTGAAGACTTTATGAAGACTTTGAAAGTGAAGAAATTGGTGTGACCTTGAAGACTTGGTATTCATTTGAGGAACATGAAGCGTGAAGACTTTTGTTCTCATAGTTTCATTTTTCTTTCTTGAGTCATAGGAAACACCGCATCGTTAAAGGGGTCGAGGAAATACTAAGGAAAAATTTCCATGTGATGCTCAACTCAAAATCCTACACCTACCAATCCCTTCGAGTGAAGCCTTTGAAATCTCATACAGTTCAGTCAATTTCTTCAAAGGATGAGACGAAGTTCTTCCGGTCACGAGGAATTTGTTCGACCGAGGAGTTAGGAATTGCCAGGCGGATTGCCTACACAAGGAGGCACATGATAGCCCCGAGGAATTTGATATTCAAATTTCCGATCGTTGTCGTGTTGGCGCGCCACTGTCCCAAAATATCTTATCCACCTAATGGTCATATCATTGAAGGGCATTTAAGTCTTATCATGTCGGGCTGCTCCCTAGGCTATAAATAGCCGCCCCCTACAACCACTAGCTGGTTGGCTGCTCCGAGAGAACTTGACACTTGTCATTTGAGAGCAACCCATCCTCCGAGGACTTTGAGCGAAAATCATCGAGTGAGGAAAACCCAAAACCAAACCCCTACAAACCCAAAGTGATTGAGCATCATCAAGAGATTGATCCTGCGTGGATCCGACGCTTGTTACCTTTGAAGATTGTGCTTCTTCCAGACGGTTAGGTGTCATGGTCTAGAGCATCCAAGAGGAATTGTGGATCACCGAGTGACCAAGTCTGTGAAGGTTTGGAAGTCGCCTGAAGACTTACCACGAGTGATTGGACGAGGTCTGTGTGACCTTAGTTCAAGGAGAATACGGTGAGGACTTGGTGTCCCGAGCTGCGTGCTCAGCGATCGGGTGTCCGGACTGTGTGTCCTCGAGTTTAAATACTCACCGCTCCAACCAGACGCATAACCGAGACAGCAGTTTGAACTGGTCTACCAAATCATTGTCTTCACCAACCTTATCGGTTCTATTTCCTCAACCCTTTCATTTCCTCATTATCGTGTTGAGTGTTCATTCATATCTGTGTTTGAAGACTTTGATCAAGACTTTCTCAATCTCCTCGCCCAATTTCTTCACCGCTTGTCTTCATCTTGTGCTATCCTGTGTTTATGCTTTCAGGTTTTGATTGTCTTCATTTCATCATGATGACCATTCCCGCATTCTCTTATGCTTACTTCTGAGTACTTATTCCGCATAAGTAGTTCTTCGCTAAGGAATTTCCTCACCGCAAATTCCTCGTTGAAGAATTCATAAAATCGCCTATTCACCCCCTCTAGTCGATATAACGACTTTCAATTGGTATCGAGCAAGGTACTCCCTTGTTCGTGTGATTTTGGTTTAACCACCGGAGTTTTAGTTATGTCGACCGCAGGTATGAAGAAAGTGACATGCCCTATCTTTGACGGTCATGATTATCCCAAGTGGAAGGCCATGATGAGGAAGTTCCTCATGGCAATGGACAGCGAGCTATGGACCGTCATCGAAATTGGTCTTATCGATTCAGGTAAGACGGCGAACGCAGATGATATTCGCAAGTACACTCGTCTTGACATCATGGCGAAGGATATCATCTGTTCTTGCCTATCTAGAGATGAATTCAAGCGCATTATGCATCTTTGCAATGTGAAGCTTATCTGGGACCGAATCTCCGACGTCTATGAAGGTCATCGAACCCGTCATGATCCCTGGTTAAAGGACTTCAAGGAATCTCTCAAAACGATGACTTTCGAACCAGAATCATCATCTTCTACATCATGCCTCATGGCAAAGGGTGTCGAGGTAACCGAATGTTCCTCATCTGAATTCAGTGACTATGAATCTGATGATGATGGATCTGATGATGATATTGAACCTAGCTATACCAAACTTGTTTGCATTGCCACCAAACAACAACATGCC
Organism: Aegilops longissima; assembly: GCA_021605205.1. NCBI lineage: Eukaryota > Viridiplantae > Streptophyta > Magnoliopsida > Poales > Poaceae > Aegilops > Aegilops longissima. Next base: position 547,411,162 of record CM038679.1, on the reverse strand, counting down.
TTGGAAAAGGTTCAAAACATGCTAGATAAGAGTGATGATATGTTAGGTGAAGAAATGGATCGCACTAAAGCCCTGACTGAAAATCTTCAGAGACTTCAGTCTAGGTTTGACAGCCTTCAAGGTCATCATAACACTCTCTTATCTGATCATGAGAAACTTTCTTATGAATTTCTTCAAAGAAAAGCAAGATCTTGAGAAGCTAAGAGTGAGCTATGAAGATCTTCAGAAGGAGCGCGATTCATTACTTGCTCAACAAATCAGCGCTTCTCAGGAAGAATTTGTTCCTCCATGCTTAAAGTGCATTGAACGTGAATCTGCTAATTCTTCACCTGAATGCTCAAATGCTTCAACTGTTATAAATTCTTCACCTGCCTCGCTATCACTAATTCCTCATCCGAGGACATTGCTAGTATCACTAACGATGCAGGGCTGAAGGAATTGTACATCATGTGCATGTACAAAAGCCTCAAAGGGCATCGACTCTTTGTGATGTGCTTAAAAGCAGATCCTCAACAGAACCCTAGGAAAGAGGGTATTGCCTTTGAGAGGAAACTCAATGCCGATGGAACATATTGAAGCCCGAAAAGATCCCAAAACCTAATGGGTTGTTGCAAAGGGACCTCCAGTTGATCCATCTAACTTATCTGGCTTTACATGTGAATCTCCTCATTCTTCCGATGAGTCATTTGACTCCAACTATAAACTGTTCAAAAATCAGAATGGTGAAGTATTTGCTAGATATGTTGGCACTAACTGCAGGAACGGTTCCCCTATGAAGAAAATCTAGGTTCCCAAGAAGTGCCTTGAAAGTCTTCAGGTGAATGTCCTCATGACACCACCTGTGAAGAATAGGAACCTCAGATCAAACTCTTCATATGGACCAAATTCTTCATATGGATCCAAGTCCTCATACGGACCAAATTCCTCATGTGGATCAAATTCCTCAAAAGGATCAAAGTCCCCATATGATTATCATCGTGCTAACAACTATGTTTCGCAGGGTAGAGCTAAGGGCTATGAATATGTGCATTATTCTTCAAACCAATATGTTCATAAGTCCTCAAGAATTTCTCCGCTTATTCATATGCTTACCCTAACCCTCTTATGTGAAACGAAATGGATTGGCCTCTATGCCACCATTCTCATATGGTGCTCGCAGAGTGATGAACTCTTTGCCACCCCTTCAGATGTGGGTGGTGAAGAAAAGAACTAACCTCTTCTATAGGGTCAGGTCTCCGACGTGCTTTAAACGCCCCAAGAATTTGTGGGGCCCGACAAAATGCTCGAAAGGACGCAGTTAATCATGATGAAATGAACTTTCATTTCACACGCCCTCATACCGCTTATCTCGTTATATCGCTCGATGAAATTCATCTGATGAACTTGATATCATATTCTTCACTGATGAAGTATATGAGATCGTAAGTTGCACTAATTCATCTGCATGATGATCAACCCAAAGCCACTGAGTGGGTTCTCGATAGTGGATGTACAAATCACATGACTGGTGACAAGAATCTATTGATGGATTGAAACGCCCTCGATGCGGCTATATCTCCCACGTGTCGAAGCACGACTTAGAGGCATAACCGCATTGAAAGCAATGTCGCAAATGAGGTAATCTTCACACAACCCATGTAATACATAAGGGAAAGAGATACATAGTTGGCTTACAATCGCCACTTCACATAATACATGAGTAAAACATTACATCATACAGATACAATCAAGGTCCGACTACGGAACCAAAATAAAAGAAGACTACCCCAAATGCTACACAGATCCCCGATCGTCCCAACTGGGCTCCACTACTGATCAGCTGAAACGAAACAACACAAAGCACAAAATCTTCATCGAGCTCCTCCTTGAGCTCGGGTCCATCACCGCACGGTCTCATCGGCACCGCAAACTGGTTTTGAAGTATCCGTGAGTCACGGGACTCAGCAATCTCACACCAGCGAGATCAAGACTATTTAAGCTTAAAGGTAGGACAGGGTAGTGAGGTGGAGCTGCAGCAAGTTTACTAGCATATATGGTGGCTAACATACGCAAAAGAGAGCGAGAAGAGAAAGCAAAAGCACGGTCGAACAACTATGACCAAGAAGTGATCCTGAACTCCTACTTACGCCAAACATAACCCGAAACCGTGTTCTCCTCTCGATCAACCCCAAAAGAGACACTCACGGTTACGCACACGGTTGGTGTATTTTAATTAAGATCAACTTCGGTTTTCTACAACCGACATTAACAAATTCCCATCTGCCACATAACCGCTGGCACGGCTTTCAAAGTTCAAACCCTGCAGGGTGTCCCAACTTAGCCCATGATAAGCTCTCGCGATCAACGAAGGAATAGACCTTCTCCCGGAAGCCCGATCAGTCTCGAATCCTGCCACAAGACATTTCACAGCAATAAAACAAGACCAGAAGACCTCCGGCGGCCGACACCTCGATAGTAGCCGCACAGATCTCGCCTCGTGCCACGACCGATGAGCGAAGACGACGGCAACCGACGATACCCCAAGTTGCCTCGGGCGGCACCGCAAGTGGTTCTAGTTTGGACCAACACTTAGACAAGCATTGGCCCGGGGTTAATAAAGATGACCCTTGAGAGCGCGACTCCCAAGGGAAAAAGGCTAGGAGAGGCAAAAGTAAAACCAATGTTGGGCCTTGCCGAAAAGTCTTATTCAAAGCGAACTGTCAAGGGGTCCCATAAATCACCCGACCGCGTTAGGGACGCAAAATCCGGGAACATAACACCGATATGACGGAAACTAGGCGGCAAGAGTGGAACAAAACACCTGCATAAGGCCGAGCCTTCCACCCTTTACCAAGTATATAGATGCATTAATTAAATAAGATATATTGTGATATCCCAACAAGTAAACATGTTCCAACAAGGAACAACATCTCCATGTTCCAACAAGGAACAAACTTCATCTTCACCTGCAACTAACAACGCTATAAGAGGGGCTGAGCAAAGCGGTAACATAGCCAATCAACGGTTTGCTAGGAAAGGATGGTTAGAGGCTTGACATGGCAATGTGGGTGGCATGATATAGCAAGTGGTAGGCATCGTAGCATAGGCATAGCAAAAGAGCGAGCATCTAGCAAGCAAAGATAGAAGTGATTTCGAGGGTATGGTCATCTTGCCTGAAATCCCGCAAGGAAGAAGAACGAATTCCATGAAGAAGACAAACGGACGAAGTCGAATGAATCCTCACAACTCCGAACGAAACCGGCTAACGAGAGAAGCAACCCGAAAGAAGCAAACAACATGGTAAACAACCATCACATAAACATGGCATGATGCACAATCAAGTATGATGCATGTCCGGTTTAAATGTGCAAGGCATGGCAAATGCAACAAACAAAACTACAAGTTAGTGGAGCTCAATATGCAACGGGTTGCATATTGACAAAACACCACAACACTTATTTAGTTCTCTCTCGGTTAGGTACTCAACAATATTAAATGTTGTTAAACATGGCAAGAGGTGAAGCATATTGAAACTACCTATTTAGGCAAGTTTAAATGAGGCCGAAATAACAACAACAATTCCGAAAATCCCCATATGCAAATTATGGATTTGGAACAGATCTGACCTAAAGCATATTTTAGAGTTGTTAAACATGCAAAGTAATGCTACCATGTTAAACTAGGCATTTTCTACCCCATTTACATATATAATTTATTTAAAACCGAAGTTACGGTTATTTAGTTATGAAATAAATCATTTTAGCATGGCATTTAAGCAAATTAAAGCAAACAACAATTATAAGCATTTAAATGTTGTTATCATGATGCGGATGACATATACAAGTTTTATGCAATTTATTTAAGAAAACGCTGACAAGAGCATTATGAAGCATTGTGTCACCGTGGTGGAAGAAAGGTGCCACGGCAACGATAACGGAAATGGTGCCACGGCAATATTCCGGTTCCGATAACTCACGGAGATATCGGTGCAAAAGAAAGTGGGCGGAGCGTGTCATGCAAGATGGTGGGTGATCCCGGATTCCGGTTCCCACGGAACGGTGGCATGGCAAAAGAGGGCATCGCAAGGATGATTCGATCACGGCGGTCGCCACGGGTTATACCTTCGGATCGCTCACACGGGACGGTTCGCGTTGTCGAGGGAAGTAGAGGAAGTAGTCGTTCTCGGCGAGAGGGAAGTAGTGGTTCACGCGATGGTAGTCGCTCATGTACACGCTTCACGGGTTTTCGGCGACGGCCGCCGACATGGTTCGGAGTGGTACTTGCAGCTACGGACTTGACGAATCCGAGGGCTTCGGGTTCACCGCTGAACTTGACGAAATCCACAAACGGGTCTTCGGTGACGGTAGATGTACAAGGCAAACGAGAGGTACTATGCTTTCGTCGTGGTACTTGGCGAATCCGTGGAGCTCGCGGGTCTGTCGTGGTACTTGACGGTCTCACACGGGCAGCAACATGGCAGTCTTGGCGCTCCTGGTTCGGTGGTTGTGGACGAAAGCGGACTTCGGAGGAGTACGGGGCGCGAGGAGGCACCGCCTCGTGGCTGTGGACGCGAGCGAGGAGGGTGGAGGAGCTCTGGATCGGGAGGAGCTCGGCTCCCTCAGGCGCTGCACGGCTGGAAGGGAGGGGAAGACGCGCACGGGGGCGCCATGGGTCTTGGGAGGCGCCGGACTTGCTGGATCCAGCGAGGACGACGTTCTCCCGGTGACAAACGGCAGGGCGGCGACGGGAGCCGGCGGGTGCAAAGCGAGGTCGCTGGGAAGCGACGGGCCGGAGGCGGGACGCTGGGTCGCGATGGCGGGGCGGGCGGGGCTGAGGCCACGGCCATGGCGCAGAGGCGACATGGTCTACGGGGAGGCGCGGTGAGGTGACGAGGAGGAGGCAGAGGGGATCGGGCGAGGGGAGCTCCTCTCCCTGGCGATGTGTGGAAGAAGGAGGGGGTCGAGGGAGAGAGATGGGATCGAGGGATGAGGGGTCGAGGGCACGGGCGCTCCTGGCAGCGGGGAGGAGAACGAAGGAGAGGGAGAGAGCGAGGGGATCGGGCGAGGCTCTCTGGTGGCGGGCGCTTAGGAGGAGAACCAAAGGGCTAGGGTTAGGAGAAGGTTAGGTGGGCTGGGGGGAAAAGACGGGCCTTGGGAGGCCGGCCCAAAGGAGAGGGAGGCTGTTGGGCTCTCCACTCCCTCTCTCATCTATTATTCTTTAACAGAAAACAAGAGAAGAAAATAAATGAAGAGGGGGTTTAGGGAGCAAAGTTGGACTCACGAATAAATTTCCCGGACTCAAAAAAAAATGTTAGGTCCGAGAAAATTAGGAAAGACCAAGATTGAAAGAATAAATTCAAATTTCTTTGAATTTAATTCAAAAGGTTTGAACTAGGGTAGGTTCTAGGAGTTTCCAAAAATGTTGAGAGTTTTGGTAGAGCTCCGGAAAATGATGAAAGGACAAGTGACAAAGTTAGAGGCCAAGAGTAGAAATAATGAAAGGCATTGGGATTTTTGCAAGTGTGTTATGATGATTCCAAATTAATGGGATATTTAATATAGCTCCCCTAAAATATTGGAAGGATATGTTATAAAGAGAATTCACCATGTGAATACCTCGGTTTAAATGGATCAAAGATCCATGCCATTTATTTATTTGAGTTACTTAAAATAAATAACTTGATGGCATGATGACATGATGCAATGCACATGATGCAAAGATATAAAATGCATGACACACAAGCAAAAGACGAGGCAACAACAGCAACTAAGCAGAGGACACCTGGCACATCGGTCTCGGGGCGTTACATGGATGCTCCCTTATCACCGTCACATCTGAAGCATATCATCTTTGCCGACAAAGGCAAAAGTCGTATTGGTCTTGGTAAGGTTGCGATCTCTAAGGACATACACATGGACAAAGTCATGCTTGTTGAGTCCTTAGGATACAACCTCATGTCGGCCTCAATGCTTTGTGATCTTGATATGGTTGTTATCTTTGGCAAGTATCGTTGTGTTGTGATTATGGAAGTGACAATTCCAAAGTCTTCAAGGCTTTAGGAGAGGAGACTTGTATATTGTTGATTTCTCTACGTGACCACAACCAGCCGTGTGTCTACTTGCAAAAGCTTCAGAAGGCTGGCTATGGCATCGGCGACTTGGTCACGCAGGCATGAGGAATTTGAACACGCTTGCAAAGAAGAAGCATGTCATTGGCATTGAGAATGTCAAATTCCTCAAGGATCACTTGTGTGGAGCTTGTGAAGCTGGAAAATGACCAAGGCCAAGCATCCAGCGAAGACTATCATGACCACTACTCGTCCCTTCGAATTGCTTCACATGGACCTCTTTGGTCCTAATCATTACTCAGCAGTCACTAATGATGCATCTCTATATGGCTTTGTTATTGTTGATGATTACTCTCATTACACATGGGTACACATTGTTACTTATAAAAATGAAGTGCAGGAAGTCTTCAAACGATTTTCCTCGAGGGCTTCAACTAACTTTGTGTGAAGATCGACACATCAGAGTGACAATGGAACTGAGTTCAAGAATTCGGTCTTGATGCCTATCTTGATGAACTTGGTATTACTCATGAGTTATCTGCTCCCTATACTCCTCAAAGAAATGGCGTCGTGGAGCGCAAGAACAGAACTCTTGTTGAGATGGCTCGACTATGCTTGATGAATACAAAACGCCTAGTCGCTTTTTGGATTGATGCAATTGATACCGCTGCCACATCATCAACAGAGTATATCTTCACAAATTCTTCAAGAAGACTGCCTATGAACTCCTCAACGACAAGAAACCCAATGTGTTATTTCAAAGTCTTCGGTGCTAAATGCTGGATTAGAGATCCTCATCACAATTCTAAATTTGCACCGAAAGCACATGAAGGTTTTATGCTTGGTTACGGAAAGGACTCGCACACCTACAGAGTCTTCAACATCGCTCTTCACAAGATCGTTGACACTGTAGATGTGCGGTTCGATGAAACTAATGGCTCGCAAAGAGAGCACCTACCTTATGTGTTAGATGAACCAGCACCTGAGGAATCTATCAAGTTCAAGGCAACTGAGGATGTCATTCCTACTGAAGAATCTGCTGAAGAATTCATTCCAAAGACGCTGAAGAACGCCGAAATGATGCACCAAGATAATGTCAAGACAATGGTGCCGAGGAAAATGATCAAATTCCTCGACGACAACCAGCTCATCCTCGCTGCAAAAGAAGTGCAAGTTGACAAGATCATCGATGACATTGAAGCGCCAGTCCTCTCACACGCCAAAAGCTTCACATTTATCTAACTTTTGTGGGCACTATGCTTTTGTCTCTATCACAGAGCCCACTAAGGTAGATGAAGTTTTCCGAGCCCGAGTGGATTCAGGCCATGCAAGAAGAATTACATCATTCGAGCTCAACAATGTCTGGGAACTGGTCAAACGTCCAGATCCTCGCAAGCATAATATCATTGGCACAAAGTGGATCTACCGCAACAAGCAAGATGAAAATGGCCTTGTGGTGAGGAATAAGGCACGACTTGTAGCTCAAGGCTACACACAAAGTTGAAGGAATTGATTTCGATGAAACTTTTGCACCTGTTGCTAGACTTGAGTCTATTCAAGATATTACTTGCCTATGCTAACCATCACAATATCACTTTATATCAAATGGATGTGAAAAGTGCATTCCTCAATGGTAAGCTTGAGGAAGAAGTATATGTTGCTCAACCCCTGTGTTTTGAAGATCCAAAGAATCCTCGACAAAGTCTTCAGACTCAACAAGGCCCTCTATGGTCTCAAACAAGCCTACAGGCGTGGTATGATACATTGAAGGAATTCTTCATGAAGAATGGCTTCACACCCGGTTCACTCGACCCTACTATCTTTACTAAATCATATGATGGTGAACTGTTTGTGTGCCAAATATATGTTGATGATATTATCTTTGGCTGTACTGACCAACGTTATAGTGATGAATTTGCCTATATGATGAGTGAAGAATATCAAATGTCTACGATGGGAGAGTTGAAATTCTTCTTAGGTCTTCAAATTCGTCAACAACACAATGGCATATTCATATCTCAGGAGAAATACCTCAAAGATGTCCTGAAGAAATTCGGCATGCAAGATTGCAAAGGCATCAAAATTCCTATGCCCACAAATGGCCATCTATGCACTGATGAAAAGGGTATTGACTTCGATCACAAGGTATACCGCTCCATGATTGGTTCTCTATTGTACTTATGTGCATCTAGGCCAGATATAATGCTTAGTATTTGCATGTGTGCCCGATTTCAAGCTACACCGAAGGAATCACACCATAAGGCTGTGAAGCATATTCTTCGATATCTAGCTCACACACCAACACTAGGATTATGGTACCCCAAGGGCTCTACTTTTGATCTCATTGGATATTCGACTCGACTATGCTGGTGATCGTGTGGACCGCAAGTCAACATCTGGTACTTGTTATTTCTGACGATCTTTGGTCCTGTTGGTCCTCAAGAAACAGTAATTCGTGATCACCGCTCATCGCGGAAGCTGAATACATTGTTGCTGGCTCTTGTTGTGCTCAATTGCTGTGGATGAAGGAAACTCTCAAGGACTACGGCATCAACGTGAAGAATGTGCCTCTCATCGTGACAATGAGAGTGCCATCAAGATTGCTCACAAGCCGTTCAGCACTCAAGACAAAGCACATTCAAATTCGCCATCATCTTCTTCGTGATCATGTGTTGAAGGGCTTACATCTCCATCGAGCATGTGAATACCAAGAACAGCTAGCCGATATCTTCACTAAGACCTTGGATGAGAAGAGATTTAGCAAGTTGCGGTGTGAGCTAAATATCTTAGAATCTTTGAATGTTCTTTGAAAAGGACACACATCCTGACACTTATGCAAAATTGATGACTTAGATGTGCAACACATGAAGAAACGTTTTTCTTCAATCCATGAAGAATAACACTCTAAGTGTGAAGAAATTAATGAAGAATTTGATTCTCAGAACCCTACGACAATTGTACGCGGTGTCTGAAATCATCATTCTTATACGGTGGGTAACACCACCACCAAAGTTGAAAATCTTCAATTTGAGTTTTTCCTCAGTTTTGAAATTCTTCAGTCTTTCAAATTCTTCAACTTTGCAAAATCTTCACTGTTTCCGTCGTTTTTCTTCATTGGCTATATACATACATACATATATATATATATATATATATGGGTTTATGTCCACTACAGCATTCACTTATGGCTATTTCTTCAAGTTGTTTTTTTTTGCTAAGTGAATGTGATCGGACCCTTCCCCCTCTATGCTATACTCAACCCAATCTATTCACATATTCTTCATGTGCGTTCTATTTGAAACTCGTTCAAAATCTTCACTGTGTCCTTGCAGCTGAAGAAATTGCGAACGGAACTTTAAAACTGATCTTATCCAAACTTTCGGTTTTGCCGCTCAAACCGTTCCGCATCCCACGATGGATTTATCAATTCACCCACGATCTAACACGATCTCCACTTTTCAGTACGTGGGTGACACATGTCAAGCGAAGGAGAATGGTCAGGGGCACGTTCGTCCTAAATCTTCGGGCGAACAGTTTTTCACTGCCTCTATAAATACACCTCTCCCCATCCTCACTTCTTTTACTCCGCCGATCTCTCTCCCGCCGAGCTCAAACCCTAGCGCCGCCGCTACTCCATCGTCGCCGGTGAGGAAGAGCTTCATCGCTCGACCTCGTCGCCGACGCATTTCGCGCCGATCGCTGAAATCCTCACTCCGCCGCCAGTAGCTGTCTTCCTCCGCCAAGTTAGGGCGTGGAAGATCTGAATCGATTTAACTTCCCAACTATTCTTCTTCGCTCGTCGTGTTCTTCACTTCGGTAATTAAAAGTTACTTTTATTACTCGCTTTGATTCTCAAACCTTCCTGAAAATCTTCAAAGGTGTTTATTCTTCAAATCTTCACACATATGAACACCTCAAACAAAATATGCTCTTGATTCGCTTCTCTAAGCAATGATTTTCTTCAAGATTCCTCAATTGTGTGGATCCTCGATCTATACAACTCGAACCTAAGACAAAGATCGCTATTGAAATTCTTCAAGGCTCATCTGGTCAAATTCCTCAAACTAGTTATTTTTGAAAACCTTCCGAGAACGATATGACCTCTCCTAATTCCTTGCAACTATACTGCTCACAGTACTCATGTCCGCTGCTGAATCACTAGGTTCTCATCAACTTAACTCATTTGCAGCGTTCCTCGAAGAAAAGTTGCATACTTCTTCAGAGAATTCATTTGTTCAAATTCCTCACCTGAAGAATATGGCAGAAGGAAAGAAGCCACAGAAAGGAGGAAAGAGGCCTGAGGTCATGACTGCCTTTGAAATCCCTGAGGAAATATATGCTGATTATTGCACACCTGATGAAGCCGAGTTCGGCAAAGAAAACAAAAATCAGCGCAAGGTGCGCATTCAAAGGATTGAACGGAGATGGGCAAGGGAATGGAGGGAGTACAGATATGTAACTCCAAAGTACATGAAGAAATTCGCACTCAATCCTCCATGCCCAAGAGCTCCATTGGCACCTGGTCAAGAAGCTGACCCCACCAACATGAAGCGTGGTGAGGACTTTCCTGACGAATGGGCCAAGCGCCAAGCCAAATTGGCAAGACAAGCCAATGAGGCTGTGAGGAAATTCAATGAGGACTCACATCGCTGCTGCCATCGAGGCCTCTGCAAGCCAAGAAAATCTATGGCAAAGAAGCCCGCACACAAGCCAAGTGCTTCACCCACAAAGGCCCTCACGGCCAAGTTCTCAAGAAGTGCCCTCACGGCCAATTCCTCATCTGCCCTGCTCCTCCCAAGTCCTCACTGCTCCTACAAAATCCTCAAGAGTTCGACCAAGTCCTTAGCACTGTGCATCGCCACGTACAAAGGACTGCAGGCTTCTCCATTGCATCCGTGTTTCAGCAAGTTCCTCACCGCACCAAATTCTTCATCCGCCCGACTCTGCAAGACTAAGGCCACAATGGACGAGGTCCTCGCCAAGTCCTAAGAAGAAACAGGTCGCCTTCCAAGTGCCACCAAGATGATGAGGCTGATGATGATGAACTTGCGGAAATCATCGAGATCGCCAAGAAAGGGCCATAGAGCCAAAGGCACATCTGTGCATCGCTGTTGAATCCGAGGAAAATCCTCGATTACATTGATCTCTCGCACAAGGATCCAAACACCCCTATGCCGACTTTCATCCGACTCTGGACAAAGTCATATGTTGACCCATTTCATCACCAAGAGAAATGGAAGTTTGAAAAGGCAAGAGAGATCAAGAAAGCTCAATACGTAAAGGAGAAGTTCTCAAGAAAATGTTGTCGTAATGACACCGAGGAACTCCTCAAGGTCCAGAATAAAATCCAAGCCCTCAGCAAACACTTCAATGCTTATTATGCTGATTGGCAAGGAGCCAAGGTCGATTCACAACCTCGACGAAGAAGTTCACCAATGTTGCTGCCCCAACACAACATGAAATTCCTCAGCCGGAGCCTCACCAGCAGATGAAGAACATGCCAAGACCGCTAATGAAGCTCAGGCTGAAGAAAATGCTAGTTGTGGCTGATGATCCCATTCCACCACTGAAGAAATTGCCGTGGCATCCACTAGTGGTGCGCTCAAGAAACTGAACAAGTCAGGCAATCAGATCGATTACGCCGAGGAAAATCAACCAGATTCCTCGGCTCCTCCTGCGCCAACACCAACTCCAATTCTTCCATCCGCCTCGATATGAAGAAGACCAAGGCTGCGAACGAGCTGCAGTGAAGAAACGAAAGCATCACTGCGCCAAATTCTTCGCTGCGAAGAAAATGAAGCCAATGACTAGCTCCTTTGAAAATCCTATTGATGTTGTTCCACTTCTCAATTCCATCAAAGGACCTTGTTCCTTTTGATGAAGATTATGTGATCCCAAGCGGATCTGATGAAGAAAATCATTATGCTGCGTCACGAGCAGATTGATGAAGAAATTGAAGTGGAAGCAATCCTTCAACCCCAATCATTTCCTCGCATATGCCTCGGTTCACAGTGAAGAGGTCGGTGTTGAGGAAATTGAAGAAGATGTGGATATTGGAAGCACAACACCAGTGATGAACGATGACTTTTGGGAAAGTCAGCATCCAAATTCTCCACTCTTCACCCCAATCCAACAGATTCCTCGGTCCCTGCTCCAACAGTTCAAATGGGCTCAAGAAACTCATCCCACTTCATCTGTCCATGAAGAAATTCCAGCCACTAGCGCCGATGAACTCCGCTTCTGCTGATCCTCGATCGCACCAGACAGAACAAGAAATTCCTCACCAAGAACCTGAGATTGCGATTCCAGAGGTCGTGATGCAACTCATTGACACTCCACCGCCAAAGCCAAAGAATCCCTTCTCAACAAAGCAAAATTCAAGGCTAAAGACTTCTTGAGCGAGCATGTATTCTTCACGACATAATCCATATGATTCTCGCTCGATAAGGAAGAGGCGTTTTCGACTGCCACCAAGCCAATTTCTATTCCTCGGTTTTCAACAAAGACAAAGTCTTCAATCATGCACATATTCCTCATGTGGACATGGAGTCTCTGCCAGCTTTGAGCCAGTCCTCGGTGTTCTTCACGACGCAGACTTCAATTTCTGCACCGACATCTCGTGATTGGAATGAAGAACTCATTCTTCAATTCTATGCAACGCTGCACATCACCGGAGACGCTCAAGACGTGAACTCATGGGTGTTGGACCGATGTCCGAAAATACTACTACAAGGCACCAAAGAATCGAATTGCTTCGTGCCCTACCACTCAGTCCTCCACTTGATGGTGCTCGTTGTATATACAACGAACCGAACTTTCAAATCACTATATGCAAGTGCCGATGAAGCCTTTGAAGCCGTGGCAGGCCCCAAGAACCAAATTCCTCGTCAAGGAATTATTGTATGTGCCTCGGACTGTCTATCGGATTCGACGAAGACAATGAGTCCTATCAAAGGCCACGACTCAAATGATGAAGAAGTCGTTGGCATCATGAAGAATATGCTTTTCAATATCATTCATGGCGTTCCGCCAACTTCCATGATTTCTTCATGAGGACTCGCAAACATTGCTATGTCACCATTTGAGCTGAAGCCTTATGCGCCTTGGATAATGAGATTCATCAGACAAGGTCTTCACTCAATTACAAGGCTGATACTCAACCACTACAGCTACTTGCCCTCGATTGAAGTCCTCAAACGGACATTTACCTCGGTGATGACAAGGGCAAGGCTATCTGTGATCGATGAAGGCATTCGTCCATTGGATGGCGGCCAAAGCTGCATCCTACTCCACCAATGATGACTCGCCACACATGACTCGCCGCAAATACCTCAGCCAAGCAAAGTCCTCAAGCCACAAAGACCTAGGGTGATGATCGATCGTGAGTTACTCCTCGCCTTCATCAAGGTTGATCGCAATCATAAATGGGTCAAGCGTCGGTTTGGTTCAATTCTTCACAACATGACCTCAACACACAATGCAAAGTGAAGAAAACCACTACTACCTCCATGAAACCTTCAAACGCACCTGGGCTGTTCTTTCAAATGTCTACAACGCGGAAGAACTGACGACAATGGGTCTCAAGGAAGAATTTGACTGGTCTGCACCTCCTCCGAAAAAATACAAGAAGGTCAAAGTTCCTTCCTTGGTGGCCAGCTCCTATTATTCATCACGAGACACTGATGAAAATGAAGACTTGGACGACACTGCGGCAGGCCCCACTACAACAATCGACCCCAACAACGCTGGCGCTCCTTCTTCAACTTGAAATTCTTCAGGGGCGTTAGTCCTCAGTTTCGATCCTTTTGGTCATTCGATGACAAAGGGGGAGAAATTTGAGTTAGTCTTCAAGCGGGTCTATTATAATGCCCATATACAACGCAATTTTTGTTAAGTTACAACTCTCGTTCTTCTGAAACTTTTATTGGATCGAGTTGTAATCTTAAACCCGATGGTGCTCTGATACTTTTGATGCAATGAGCTCTGATTCTCTTGAGCTCTGATACTCTTGATGCGTTATTTTGCATGCTTGTTCCTCATTAATGTTATCGCGCGCATGCTGAATTTCATCAAGCACCATATTTCATCATGCATTTCAAATTCTTCATACTATATGTCAAATGCGTATGAATTACAAGATATAGGGGAGATCTCCATGATTCAACTCTTCAAATGTGCATTGCCTCAAAAGAAAATTCCTCACTATGCACATCTTCGTGGGGAGTTCTTCTATATCTTGCAATCAAATTCCTCAATATCAGTATTTACACTTCATATGTTTATCCTCGTTGAAAACTTAACCTATATTGTCATCAATCACCAAAAGGGGAGATTGTAAGTGCATCTAGTGCCCTTAGTGATTTTGGTGTATTGAAGACTTATAGGTTAAGGAACTAATGTGTTTGTGAGTGTACACAGGTCTATAAGTCTATGAGGAGTTTGATATTAAGAGAGAAAGTCGAATTTCTAAAATGAAGTTCTTCGATCAAGACTTTGATATTCTCAAGACTTTTCAAGACTTTGAAAGTGAAGAAATTGGTGTGACCTTGAAGACTTGGTATTCATTTGAGGAACATGAAGCGTGAAGACTTTTGTTTTCGTAGTTTCATTTTTTCTTTCTTGAGTCATAGGAAACACCGCATCGTTAAAGGGGTCGAGGAAATACTAAGGAAAAATTTCCATGTGATGCTCAACTCAAAATCCTACACCTACCAATCCCTTCGAGTGAAGCCTTTGAAATCTCATACAGTTCGATCAATTTCTTGAGGATGAGACGAAGTTCTTCCGTCGCCGAGGAATTTGTTCGACCGAGGAGTTAGGAATTCGCCAGTCTTGGATTGCCTACACAAATGAGGAACATGATAGCCCTGAGGAATTTGATATTCAAATTTCCGACCGTTGCTGTGCTGCGCGCCAGCTGTCCCAAAATATCTTATCCACCTAACGGTCATATCATTGAAGGGAATTTATGTCTTATCATGTCGGGCTGCTCCCTAGGCTATAAATAGCCGCCCCCTACAATCACTAGCTGGTTGGCTGCTCCGAGAGAACTTGACACTTGTCATTTGAGAGCAACCCATCCTCCGAGGACTTTGAGTGAAAATCATCGAGTGAGGAAAAACCAAAAAACCAAACCCCTACAAACCCAAAGTGATTGAGCATCACTGAAGAGATTGATCCTGCGTGGATCCGACGCTTGTTACCTTTGAAGACTGTGCTTCTTCCAGACGGTTAGGCGTCATGGTCTAGAGCATCCAAGAGGAATTGTGGATCACCGAGTGACCAAGTCTGTGAAGGTTTGGAAGTCGCTCAAGACTTACCACGAGTGATTGGACGAGGTCTGTGTGACCTTAGTTCAAGGAGAATACGGTGAGGACTTGGTGTCTGAGCTGCGTGCTCAAGGATCGGGTGTCCGGACTGTGTCCTCGAGTTTAAATACTCAGCCGCTCCAACCAGACGCATAACCGAGACAGCAGTTGGAACTGGTCTACCAAATCATTGTCTTCACCAACCTTATGGTTCTATTTCCTCAACCTTTTCATTTCCTCATTCTTGTGTTGAGTGTTCATTCATATCTGTGTTTGAAGACTTTGATCAAGACTTTCTCAATCTCCTCGTTCAATTTCTTCATCTGTTTGTCTTCATCTTGTGCTATCATGTGTTTACGCTTTACGTGCTCTTTGATTGTCTTCATTTCATCATGATGACCATGCCCGCATTCTCTTATGCTTACTTCGAGTACTTATTCCACATAAGTAGTTCTTCGCTAAGGAATTTCCTCACCGCAAATTCCTCGGTGAAGAATTCATAAAATCGCCTATTCACCCCCCCCCCCTCTAGTCGATATAACGCACTTTCAATAAGCCCCTGGTGTATTGGCCGTACCAAAGTGTACGGGTGCAACATGTCGTGAAATGAACATATATATAGATAAAGAAAGGAGTGCAATAATAGGCAAAAGCTATGTATTGTTTATTCAAAAGGTACCGCAATAAAAGCGTAACGATACAAATAGTGCGATAAGCAAGGGATGGGACTATTTAACATGTCCCTCTCGAGGGGTAAGCTGCGGATGGTATCTAAAACAGGTATAATGCTCGTAATAGAGACCACTGAACACTCGACGTAGCTTCGCTTCCCCTGGCTGTTGCATCGTGAGTTCGGCGATTCTAGTGCGGACGGGGCTTCGGAAAACGGAGTCCCGAAAGTAAGAAAAGGAAGAAAAGGAAAAGAAAAGAATGACACAATCGGGAGCCCACAGTGCGGTTGAGTCGCACTCGGGCGTGCCGTGGTCGTGCCCTCCTCTTATGCCCATGGTATCTCCAGAGCGTAGTTATGTACGCGTAGTACTGGCTTCGCAATTTCGCGAGGGCTGGGGTTGGGGCCGGATTGCTATGCGTGCTTGAATCGTGCCAGTCGGTCTTGTTGTACATTACTCCGGGCGCGCTTGACAGTGTCCGGACGCTTAGTGGCCGGACTCGAGAATTGCTGTGAGAGGCTGCTTTGCACCTCCGCCATGAGGGACGCCGTGTGCTCCTCCATTCGAGAGAGCGCTCGTGTTTCCATTGACCGTGATTACTCCTCGAGGGCTGGCATCTTGAGCTTGAGGTATGCGAAAGCGGCACCGCATTGAACTTTGCGAATGCGGTTCGTCCGGCAAGTGCATGATAGCCGCTGCGAACGGGACTATGTCAAGATTAACTCTTCGCTCGGAAGTTATCCGGGATCCAAGACCACTTCGAGTGTAATCGAGCCTGTATAATTGGCCTCTACACCGGTATGACGCCTTTAAAGGTCGTCTTTGTAGGTTTAATCCTTGAGGGTCTATGCCCATTTTGGCGACCGTATCCCGATAAAGTAGGTTCAGGTTGCTACCGCCGTCCATCAGACTCGTTGAGGTGAAACCGTCAATAATTGGGTCAAGAACCAATGCGCGAAACCGCCATGACGAATGCTAGTGGGTGGTCCTTCGATCGAAGGTGATCGGGCAGGAAGACCATGGGTTGAACTTTGGGGCGATCGCTCCATCGCATATACGTCCCTTTAGTGCACTTCCGCTCCCTTTTGGGTATGTGGGTTGCGTATATCATGTTCACCATCCGCACTTGTGTGGGAAAGCCCTTCGTCCTCTATTGTTCGGCGGCCGGGCTCTTCCTCGTCATCGCTATGCAGCCCCTTGTCATTGAGTTCGCACTTAACTTGCTCGCTTGCTTGAACACCCAACAATCCCTGTTGGTGTGATTGGCTGGTTTTTCGGGGTGCCGTGTATCCGCACAAGCAATCGAGTATTCGGTCCAAGTTGGACGGGCCTCGTATTTCTTTTGAATGGCTTCTTCCGCTGACCGGGTTTAGAGCCTCTGAATCCGCATTGACCGTCAGATCTTCACCATTGTCGCCAAGCACGCGGCGCTTGTTTTGTTGCGACGCGACCTGCCATTGTTGTCCTTGGTATTCGAACTACCAGGGTTTTTGGTCAAGTTGTTACTACGAGCTAGCCAGCTGTCCTCTCCCGCACAAAAGCGGGTCATGAGTGTTGTAAGGGCTGCCATGGATTTCGGCTTTTCATGTCCTAGGTGCCGGGCAAGCCACTCGTCGCGGATGTTATGTTTGAAGGCTGCAAGGGCCTCTGCATCCGGACAGTTAACGATTTGATTTTTCTTTGTTAGGAACCGTGTCCAGAATTGTCTGGCCGATTCTTCTGGCTGCTGGATTATATGGCTAAGGTCATCGGCGTCTGGTGGTCGCACATATGTGCCCTGGAAGTTATCAAGGAATGCGGCTTCCAGGTCCTCCCAACAACCAATTGATTATGTTGGCAAGCTGTTAAGCCAATGCCGAGCTGGTCCTTTAAGCTTGAGTGGGAGGTATTTGATGGCATGTAGATCATCACTGCAGGCCATGTGGATATGGAGGAGATAGTCCTCAATCCAGACCGCAGGATCTGTGGTGCCATCGTATGATTCGATTTTTACGGGTTTGAAGCCCTCAGGGATTTGATGATCCATTACTTCATTTGTGAAGCATAGTGGGTGTGCGGCGCCTCTGTATTGGGCTATATCACGACGTAGCTCATATGAGCTTTGTCATCTTGTGGTTCGCTCGCCGGTTTGCTGTATCCGGCGTGACGGTAATCATCCCGAGTCGTTGGGCGCCCATGCGATCCATAGATCGATCTTGTATGTTTTGCCTTATCCTCCAATATATCTCACAAGTCCGGCGCATTTTCCCGTGCCTTGGTACTTTTTGAGCGGCGTCGGGGTGTGGCTTGAGCGGAGGGCCGAGAGGCTTCTGTCGTCGCGCCACGGGTGGCCGGTCTGCCATGTCGTGGCGCTGGTGACTTGGGTGCTTCCTCCTCCGATCGAGGCAACGGCCTGCGCTTGGGGTAGCTTTTGAGGGGCGCTCGAGTTCATACTCTTGGCTGCAAGGACTTCAGTCCATCCGCTGCCTAGCAGGTCTTGGTCAGCTCTAAGTTGTTGCTGCTTTTTCTTGAGGCTGCTTGCCGTGGCCATGAGCCTGTGTTTGAAACGCTCCTGTTCGGCGGGATCCTCAGGCACGACAAATTCGTCGTCGTTGAGGCTTGCCTCATCTTCGAGGGAGGCGATAATTATCGCCCTCTACCTCTCTTTCTCGCCAGACCGTCGGCGGACTTGCTTCTCCCTCCTCCGCGCTGAGTCCTGCTGGAGGGGTTGTCTTCGCACTTGTCCGGGTGTTATTATCTCCGTGCGGAATCACCGCTTTTGCTGTGGCGGGATTTAGAGCGGCACCGCTGACGTCGGCGCTTCGGTTGCTTCTTGGAGGGGTCATCCTCCGTTGTTCCATCGCCGTTCCCATCTTTTGGGATGTCCACCATGTATATGTCGTATGACGAGGTGGCCTTCTAGTGCCCTGTAGGCGCTGGGTCTTGGTCGTCTCCGGCATCGTCGTCCATATTGTCGATGTCTTCGGAGTGGAAGTCGAGCATGTCGGTTAAATCATCGACAGTGGCTACAAAGTGGGTGGTGGGTGGGCATCAAATTTCTTCGTCGTCCGTATCCCAACCTTCCTGTCTGTAGTCCGGCCAGCGCTCTCCGGATAAAGAGATAGACTTTAGTGAATTCAGGATGTCGCCAAAGGGCGAGTGCTGAAAGATGTCCGCGGCAGTGAACTCCATGACCGGCGCCCAATCGGATTCGATTGGCAGGGGCGCGGAGGGTTCGGAGTCCGGAGAGGAGTCCGGCACCCTGGAGTCAAGGTCTTCGCAAAGGACAGGGATGGAGTTCGGCTCAATCGTCGTAGAGATTGTAGCCCCCGAGGCGGTGTCCAACCACTCGTCCTCGATCGGGGAATCCGGCTCCGAATTAAGGGTCGGAGCGGATGCTGGTGCGGCCTCCAGGGCACTGTTCGGCGGCAGAGCTAGATCATACCCATCGAGACAGTGCGGCACGCTCGGCTATGGCTCGAATCCGTCGAAGATCAAGTCTCCGCGGACATCGGCCGTATAATTCAAACTTCCAAAACTGACCTGATGGCCAGGGGCGTAGCTTTCGATCTGCTCCGGATGGCCAGCGAATTGGCCTGATGCAAAGCCGCCGAATCGAAGATCTGTCCGGGAGAAAAGTCTCACCTGGACCGCATCGTTGTTGATGATCGAAGGAGCCATCGGGCCTATCGGTGACGACACGGAGGAACTCTCAATGAAAGCACCAATGTCGGTGTCAAAACCGGCGGATCTCGGTAGGGGTCCCGATCGTGCGTCTAGGCGGATGGTAACAGGAGACAAGGGACACGATGTTTTTACCCAGGTTGGGCCCTCTCGATGGAGGTAATAACCTACTCTGCTTGATTAATATTGATGATATGGGTAGTACAAGAGTAGATCTACCACGAGATAAAGGAGGCTAAACCCTAGAAGCTAGCCTATGGTATGATTGTTGTTCGTCCTACGGACTAAAACCCTCCGGTTTATATAGACACCGGATAGGTTAGGGTTACACAGAGTCGGTTACAATGGTAGGAGATCTACATATCCGTATCGCCAAGCTTGCCTTCCACGCCAAGGAAAGTCCCATCCGGACACGGGACGAAGTCTTCAATCTTGTATATTCATAGTCTTGGAGTCCGGCCGTGATGATAGTTCGGCTATCCGGACACCCCCTAGTCCAGGACTCCCTCAGGGACCCTTGAGGGCGGTCACAGAACCCGTACAAATGGCAACCCTTGGGGGCGATCACCGAACCCGTACACTTTGGCAACCCTTGGGGGCGGTCACCGGTACCCGTCAAATTGCTCGGGGTGATCTCCACAACCTAATTGGAGACCCCGACGCTTGCCCAGAGCTTTACACCACAATGATTGAGCTCCGAACCCCACCAACCGTCTAGGGCGCCAAGGCACCCAAGAGGAACAAGCTCTAGGGTGCCCAAACACCCAAGAGTAATAAGCTTCTCAAACTTCACTTCCACGTATCACCGTGGAGAACTCAAACCGATGCACCAAATGCAATGGCAAGGGCACACGGAGTGCCCAAGTCCTTCTCTCCCAAATCCCACCAAAGCAACTAATGCTAGGGAGGAAAATGAGAGGAAGAACGAAAGAAGAACACGAAGAACTCCAAGATCTAGATCCAAGGGGTTCCCCTCACTTAGAGGAGAAAGTGATTGGTGGAAACGTGGATCTAGATCTCCTCTCTCTCTCTTCCCTCAAGAACTAGCAAGAATCATTGGAGGGATTGAGAGTTAGCAAGCTCGAAGAAGGTCAAGAATGGGGGAAGAACACGAGCTAAAAAGGATAAAGTCCATTGGGGAAGAAGACCCCCTTTTACAGGTGGGGGAAAATCCAACCGTTATCCCCTCACTCAGCCCGCACGACGCCGTACTACCGCATGGAGCCGCGGTACTACCGTGGTTGGCTGCGATACTACCGCTGCAGGTTGCGGTACTACCGCATGTGCAGCACTGGCCAGATGAAGGCCTGTTGCACAGGGTAACGAGCAGTAGTACCGTGCGCCCCTACGGTACTACCGTAAGGCAGGCAACACTAGGCGCAGAGAAAGCACGGAAGTAAAAAATTACTTCCGTACCTACTTCCGCTGAGGGAGGACCTGCGCAAAAATCCGGCATGGTACTACCGCACAAGAAGAGCGGTACTACCGTGTAGGGCGTGGATGTAAAAAATTACATCCGCCCCTACTTCCGCTCATGCTGCTAAGCCTGGCTAGAGCCCACGGTACTACCGCTCCCCCAGAGCGGTACTACCGTGAGCACCTGCAGTACTACCGCATGCCCCAGAATAGCAACACTAGGAGTCCTTGATTTTGCAGAGAAGACAACAGAGGGATACAGTAAAACCAGAACTGCCATAACTTCTGCAAATGAGCTCCGAATTGAGCAAACTCAAGCTTGTTGGATACAAGACAACGAGTAGCATCAAAACAGAGACAGGGGAGGTATGCCTAACAAAAGGAGGAGATAAACCTCCAACAGAGAAGAACCGGCATACCCTCCAACATCGAAAACATCATAGAAGATGCAAGTGAACTCCGTTTTCGATGAACTCGAGCTTGTCATAAAAATGACCATAAGCTCCAAATCTCACAAGGAGAAGAACCAAACAAGAACCAATAAAGATGATGCAAGGATGCAATGGTTTGAGCTCTCTACGAACGATACGATCAAGCAACTCATCGAGAGACCCCTTGATAGTACGGCAATCGATCCTATAACCCGGTCTCCCACAACTACCATGAGACCGGTAAAATAGAAAACCTATCAAGGGCAAACCTTTGCCTTGCACAAAGTCCACTTGAGCTAGATGATGACGATCTTGACTCCCTCAAGTTGGACCACCTTTCTTGATTGCGTTGGCTCGATGAAGACTAGATGATTGCTCCCCCATAGTCCACTATGGGTGAGCCACTCTTTGGCTCATCTTCACAAGTCCATTGTCACCACAATGGACGGCAAGATTCAAGCACTTGATCTCTTCGTGATGCATCACTTGAACTTGCACACTGCATCCTAACCCCACAAAGAACTCTCAAGAAGACCATGGGTTAGTACACAAAGCATAATTGACAATGCTTACCATACCATGGGATCACTTGATCCCTCTCGGTACATCTTCTACGCTTTGTGTGTTGATCAACTTGATTCACTCTTTGACTTAGTCTTGATCAACCTCTCACAAGACCAATCTTTTAGGTAATTCCTTGAATAGTACCTTGGTCGACACAAACTCTCCTTGAAACCAACACATGTACTCCAAGAAAAGCCTATGGACAAAACCTTCAAATATAACTCAAGGAAACCATTAGTCCATAGAGATTGTCATCAATTACCAAAACCAAACATGGGGGCACCGCATGTTCTTTCAATTGTATTAACTGGAAACTTAGTACATGTGTGAATACATAGACAAAACAAAGTGTCCCTAGTATGCCTCTACTTGACTAGCTCATTTATCAAAGATGGTTATGTTTCCTAACCATAGACATGTGTTATCATTTGATGAACGGGATCACATCATTAGGAGAATGATGTGATGGACAAGACCCATTCCTTAGCTTAGCATTATGATCGTTACAGTTTCATTGCTACTACCTTCTTCATGACTTATACATGTTCCTCAGACTATGAGATTATGCAACTCCCGAATACCGGAGGAACACCTTGTGTGCTATCAAGCGTCTGGCGTAATCGGGTGATTATAAAGATGCTCTATAGGTGTCTCCGATGGTGTTTGTTGAGTTGGCATAGATCGAGATTAGGATTTGTCACTCCGTGTATCGGAGAGGTATCTCTGGGCCCTCTCGGTGATGCACATCACTATAAGCCTTGCAAGCATTGTGACTAATGATTTAGCTACGGGAGGATGCATTACGGAATGAGTAAAGAGACTTGCCAGTAACGAGATTTAACTAGGTATGAGGATACCGACGATCGTATCTCGGGCAAGTAACATACCAATGACAAAGGGAACAACGTATGTTGTTATGCGGTTTGACCGATAAAGATCTTTGTAGAATATGTAGGAGCCAATATGAGCATACAGGTTCCGCTATTGGTTATTGACCGGAGATGTGTCTCGGTCATGTCTACATAGTTCTCGAACCCGTAGGGTCCGCACGCTTAACGTTTTGTGACGATTTGTATTATGAGTTATGTGATTTGATCGAAGTTTGTTCGGAGTCCCGGATGAGATCGGGGACATGACGAGGAGTCTCGAAATGGCCGAGACGTAAAGATCGATATATTGGAAGGCTATATTCGGACATCGGAAAGGTTCCGAGTGATTTGGGTATTTTTTGGAGTATCGGAGAGTTAAGGGAATTCGTGTTGGGCCTTAATGGGCCATACGGGAAAGGAGAGAAATGCCTCAAGGGTGGTCGCGCCCCTTCCCCATGGACTGGTCTGAATTGGACTAGGGAAAGGGGGCGCCCCCATCCTTCTTTCTCCTTCTCCCTTCCCTTTTTCCTATTCCATGTGGGAGGTGGATCCTACTAGGACTAGGGAGTCCTAGTAGGACTCCACACTTTGGGCGCGCCCTATGAGGGCCGGCCTCCTCCTCCCTCCATCCTTTATATACGTGGCCAGGGGGCACCCCCGTTGATCATTGATCTCTTAGCCGTGTATGGTGCCCCCCTCCACCATAATCCACCTCGGTCATATCGTTGCAGTGCTTAGGCGAAGCCCTGCGCCGGTAGCTTCATCATCACCATCATCACGCCATCGTGCTAACGAAGCTCTCCCTCGACACTCTGCTGGATCGTGAGTTCGTGGGACGTCACCAAGCCGAACGTGTGCAGATCCGGAGGTGTCGTATGTTCGGTACTAGGATCGGTCGATCGTGAAGACGTACGACTACATCAACCGCGTTGTCATAACGCTTCCGCTTACGGTCTACAAGGGTACGTGGACAACACTCTCCCCTCTCGTTGCTATGCGTCACCATGATCTTGCGTGTGCGTAGGAATTTTTTTGAAATTACTACATTCCCCAACAAAGTACCCAGCAAAGCTTGTCTTTTTTCATTAATATGCAGATAAACAAGTACAAGTCTCACAGAGCACAAACATGGATAAAAGAGATTACATGTTTAAGGCTAAAATTTGGCAAGCGCCTACATCTTTTGAAACATAAAAGGGCAGATGCCTCATAATGCCTTTATTGTCCTCCTTCTCCCAGGGTTCATATCGAGTGCGAGAAGGGCGAATGAAGCACCTAGGCGGGGTGGACGCGGCAGAAGGCACCAAGAGAGCATTCCCTCCGGTTCTTTTTACCCAGGTTCGGTTTGTTGAGAAGCGTAAAACTCTATTCCTACTTTGGTGGATTTAAGGGAGGACCATGGTGGGCACGTAGCGCTCAAGCTCGGCAAGGTTGCCTCGGAGAGAGCAGCTACGCACGTATGAGGGTACAAGGGTCCGAATCCTTTCTTAGGTTGCCATGGCCCTCCTTTTATAGGCTAAGGGGTTACCACAGTGGCAAAACAGTCATTATCTACTAATTAGAAAGCTAACAGTGCTATCATACCTAACTCTGGCAGTCAGGACAAAGTGCATTAAATGCACTACTAGGTGTCACGCTGAGGAAGCAGCCCGGCAAGCCTGTCGCGCCGCTTAATCATCTTCTACCTGTTTGTATGACACGCCTCTGGACGGGTGTCATATAGGGAGAATCTCCCTTCCAAATGGCTACCACGTGCCAAATGGCGGCCACTTAATCACTTGGGGGCTCGACACCACACTGATAAGTGACTTGCATCGCTGTGCGGTGGAGCGGTGGCGGGGAGATTCACTCTTAGCGGTCCTGGCAAGCCTGCCGAGGGAATCTTGGGACCTGTCCTTGGTGAGGCCTCGACCTGACCAGGCTGGCCTGCCTGGCAAGGGAGGTCTTTTCTTAGTGACATCTTGCTACTTTGGCTTGTCTTGGTCTTCTTGATCCGCTCTTCGATCCCTCAAAGAGCTATTTCTCTGACTTGGACTTGACTTGGACTCTTGGTGATGTTGCATCCTCGCCATCGTGCCTATGTACAGTCTAGGCAACATACGTGAAAGTTTGTTGCACCGACAGGAGCCCCCGGGCCTGGCCTGAACGTGTTGCCGAGCACCATCGGGGTAGGCCCTATCAGGTACACAGGCAGGGTGCTTGTGATGGCTCTCTTCTTGATATTTTCCTTGCTTCTTCATTAACCTGTGCTTGAGTTAGTTTCCGGTTTCCCCGTGCGTCGCTTGGCGCCAAACATGGTGGGGCCATCTCTGTAATGGCCCGTGAATGACTTTAATTCACGGGGAGGTAACCGCCATTTCACTCATCCCACTGCGCCTATCCTTTCCGCCATGTACGTTGCATGCATCGCGTGGGGTAGGTAACGGACGTGTATAGTGCAGGGAGGAGCGCTATGGCAGAAACCTGGACGCCCCGGATTGGTGTAAGAGGGCGGTCGACGAGCCCAGCCGCCGTCAGTGGCATGGACGGGTTGGATTCAAAGGAGCCCCTTGGAGGATGGGGTGGAGAATCAGCCCCCAGCCCCCGGCTCGCCTATAAAAAGGGAGTGCAAGGGGGAACAGAGGTATTCACTCGTGCACCTTGTCCCTCTTTTCCTTCACCTTCTTCTTCACTATGCTGGGGGAAAGAGGCCGGGGCCCTGCCGCGGGCCTCAGCTCAGGAGTGATGATCCCGAAGGCTCGTGTTAGCACTCGGGGAGTGAGTCTGGTCCAAGGCCATGGGAGGAGCGGTGGTTGTGGTTGGGGTGGTCGCATTTTGCGGCATCACACCCATGAACGCCGCATTGGCTCTGGTATGTAAGGCGATGCGCTTCTCCTTAATGGCAGAGCGTTCACGCTGTACACGCGAGCCGGGTGTCCGGGGCGGGGGCACTGCCCCCGCCGCAGGCAGTGGGGGCGCGGTAACCCGTCGGCGGAGTCTTCTAGGCTTCTGGTGCCCGCCCGCGGCGCCGCGCTCAGGATTCTTAATAATCCCAGCGCTACCCTCTCCGGTGAGGTCGGGGACGATGCTGAAGATGGCGGCGCCCTCCTTCCCACCAAGGTGGGATGCGATGCCCCTAGTGCCCTTTGGGCACCGCCACCACCATCAGTTGCCTCTCCGGGGGAGGGGATGGGCCAAGTGCCCGGTGTCCTCCCGGAGTGACAGTGACGAGGAAGGCGGGTGACAGGTTGTCAGGTCGGAGTACGATGGCACCGATGCCTTTGTCTCGTACTGCCTGCTTGCTGCACCGTCCTCCAGCTCTTCTCCACCCCCCGACAAGTTGCATACAAGCTGGAATTGCCGAAAGGATTGTCAGGAGTTCACGATGTCTTTCACGTTTCCCAGCTGAACAAATGCCATGCTGAGATGGCCGATATTCCTTTGAGAGACACAGTGCCCCTAGAGGCCATACAGCTTGATAATGACCTGACTTATGAGGAGAAACCCGTCAGAATTCTCGAGACTACAAACCACAGCAAGATCATCAAGTTCTGCAAGGTTCTGTGGAGCCACCATTCCGAGGAGGAAGCCACCTGGGAGCGAGAAGAAGTTCTCCAACGAGACCACCCCCGCCTATTTGCTAGCCAACCTGAATCTCAAGGGCGAGATTCATCTTAAGGTGGGTAGGTTTGTAACATCTCAAATTTTCAATTTGGAATGTTTTACAATTATTAGCTAAGCATCTATGCATTTTGTTTGAATTGAGTGGCATTTGGAAAACTCAGAGACAAATTGAGTTTTATTTGAATTTGGATTCAACTTGGCATTTGAAATTCATCTCAAAAAACCCTCACAAATACTTGTGCAAAAGTATGAGAGGAGCTAAAATGACACTCCAAAAATGTCAGAAGAAAAAAATGCCAAAAATTTTTAATTCAAATTTGAGTTTTATTTGATTTTTTTAAAATGTTTTTTATAATGCTTTTATTTTGCCTCTAAAAATAGTTCATATTTTAGAGTTTATTTTTCTGAGCATTTTGATATATATATGTCCTATATAAAACTATTATTATTTTCTCTAGTTTATTTTTCCCCTCTATAGAAATTCACAAAAAATAAACCCAAGCGCCACCAGCCAACTGCCCAACAGCTGGGATCATGGCCGAGGCAGCCACCACCTGCACCTGCAGCTGCCCTGCCCACCGCCCAGACCAACCACTCCTCTCGATCGCCCGCCCTCTCTCCTCTCTCTCTCCCACTGACCCGTGGACCCCACCCCGTCTCCCTCCTCCCGCAAGCCACGCGCGCCTATCCCGCTCGCACCCGACGCTGGTCGCGCCCACGCCTCACTAAAACCCTACACCGAAGCTTCTTGAATTTTGTTCAAACCACTAAATTTGCACTATCAAGAGCTAGGATTAATATTTTTAGCGATTCTTTTTGCTACTGTTTTCTTGTGACCTTGTCTATCAGTAGGTTTAGTTTAGTTAATTTTAGAATTTATTAAAATTAGTATATCTCGAAAACAGTACTGCTTTGCTTTTTATAACCTTTTGTGCTTTTTCTTTTATTATAAATAGTTTCAAAATTATTTTTCTTTTTTTATTTTGTTTTTTCAGATTAGTTTCAGTAGATTCTGAGTAGCAAATATATTTTTAGCAAAATATATTTCAGTAGCTTGTTTTCTTTTGTTTTACTAGGAAAACTGTTTTAAGCTTATAAGGAGTTTCATAAAGGTTTTATAGTAATTCTTTTTGTGTAAAAAATTATTTATGTTTTCTTTATGTTATTTAATAAAAACCTTATTTTTGTTATGTTAAAGAAAATTTTAGTAGTAGAAAACTATTTTATAGCTTGTTCTACTTGTAGTAAAAACCTTGCTTTGAGTTTATTGTTTTCCTTGGTTTTCTTTTGTGTGATTTGATGATTGTGTGATAATTACTTTTACTTGCTATTATGTTATTATGTTGTATGATAGTATGCTTATTATGCTTTGTTTGCTTCTATAGAGTACCCGGAGTGCGAGGCTTGTTACTACGAGTCGCTAGCTTTCGAAGATCGTCAGCAAGGCAAGTCTTTGATCATGAATTTTATTACCTATGTTTTATTGCATTAGTAGAATTTCCTCCCCACCATGCATGCAGTAGGAGAAATTGAATCAAGTTCTTGAGTAGTATCATGTGGTAGGTTGACCCAAATCCCTATGTTACCATTGCCCAGGACGCTGTAGTTTATCATGCTATGCTCGTAGACGGGGTTGGTTGAGTGATTCGTATGGGAGATGTGAGAGTCAATATGATGACAACCCCATGTTGGGGAACGTTGCAGAAAATTAAAATTTTTCCTACGGTTTCACCAAGATCCATCTATGAGTTCATCTAGCAACGAGTATTCAGATTGGATAGCATCTACATACCACTTTGTAGATCGCAACGGAAGCTTCGGAGTGAACGTGGATGAGGTAGTCGTACTTGCCGCGATCCAATTCACCGATGATCTAGTGCCGAACGGACGGCACCTCCGCGTTCAACACACGTACGGTCAGCGAACGTCTCCTTCTTCTTGATCCAGCAAGGTGAAGGAGAGGTTGAGGAAGATGGCTCCAGCAGCAGCACGACGGCGTGGTGATGGTGGAACTTGCAGTACTCCGGCAGGGCTTCGCCGTGCACTACGGAGGAGGAGGATGTGTTGGAGAGGGAGAGGGAGGCGCCCAGGGCAAAGGTGCTGCTGCCCCCTCCCTCCCCCTTTATATAGGTGCCAAGGAGGGGGAGGGCGCAGCCTGCCCCCTCCTCCAAGGGAGGGTGCGGCCAGAGAGGGAGGTGTCCACCTCCCAAGGCACCCTGAGGTGCCTTCCCCTCATGGACTCTTCCTCCTTAAACCCTAGGCGCATGGGCCCCTTGGGGCTGGTTCCCTTGGCCCATGTGGGCCTAGGCGCACCACCTAGGGCCCATGTGGCCCCTTGGGCTGGTGGCCCCACTTGGTGGACCCGGGACCCCTCCGGTGGTCCGTACAATACCGATATCACGAAACTTGTCCCGATGGCAAACAGCACTTCCTATATATAATTCTTTACCTCCGGACCATTCCGGAACTCCTCGTGACGTCCAGGATCTCATCCGGACTCGAACAACATTCGGGTTACTGCACATACATATTCCTATAACCCTAGCGTATCGAACCTTATGTGTAGACCCTACGGGTTCGGAGACATGCGAACATGACCGAGACGGCTCTCGGGCAATAACCAACAGCGGATCTGGATACCCATGTTGGCTCCCACATGCTCCACGATGATCTCATCGGATGAACCACGATGTCAAGGATTCAATTAATCCCGTGATACGATTCCCTTTGTCAATCGGTATTTTACTTGCCCGAGATTCGATCGTCGGTATACCAATACCTCGCTCAATCTCGTTATCGCAAGTCACTTTTCTCGCATCAGTAATGCATGATCCCGTGATCAAACACTTTGATCACATTGAGCTCATTGTGATGATGCATTACCGAGAGGGCCGGTGATACCTCTCCGTCAGCGGAGTGACAAATCCGATCTCGATCCATGTCAACCCAGCAGACACTTTCGAGATACCCGTAGCATACCTTTATAGTCACCCGATTACGTTGTGACGTTTGGCATACCCAAAGCACTCCTACGGTATCCGGAGTTACACGATCTCATGGTCTAAGGAAAGGATACTTGACATTGGATAACTCTAGCAAACGAACTATGCGATCTTATGCTATGTTTAGGATTGGGTCTTGTCCATCACATCATTCTCCTAATGATGTGATCCGTTATCGATGACATCCAATGTCCATAGTCGAAATCATGACTATCTGTCGATCAACAAGCTAGTCAACTAGAGGCTCACTAGGGACATGTTGTTGTCATTATTCACACATGTATTACGATTTCCGGTTAACACAATTATAGCACGAATAAAGACAATTATCATGAATAAGGAAATATAATAATAATGCTTTTATTATTGCCTCTAGGGCATATTTCCAATAGTCTCCCACTTGCACTAGAGTCAATAATCTAGTTACATTGTGATGAATCGAACACCCATAGAGTTCTGGTGCTGATCATGTTTTGCCTTAGGGAGAGGTTTAGTCAACGGATCTGCGACATTCAGATCCGTGTGCACTTTACAAATTTCTATGTCTCCATCTTGAACATTTTCACGAATGGAGTTGAAGCGACGCTTGATGTGCCTAGTCTTCTTGTGAAACCTGGGCTCCTTTGCAAGTGCAATAGCTCCAGTGTTGTCACAGAAGAGCTTGATTGGCCCCGACGCATTGGGTATGACTTCGAGGTCGGTGATGAACTCCTTCACCCAAATTGCTTCATGTGCTGCCTCCGAGGCTGCCATGTACTCCGCTTCACATGTAGATCCCGCCATGACGCTTTGCTTGCAAATCGCACCAGCTTCGCCCCACCATTCAAAATATACACGTATCCGGTTTGTGACTTAGAGTCATCAGATCTGTGTCGAAGCTAGCGTCGACGTAACCTTTACTGACGAGCTCTTCGTCACCTCCATAAACGAAACATTTCCTTAGTCCTTTTCGGTACTTCAGGATATTCTTGACCGCTGTCCGGTGTTCCTTGCGGGATTACTTTGGTACCTTCCTACCAAACTTACGGCAAGGTTTACATCAGGTCTGGTACACAAGATGGCATACATAATAGAACCTATGGCTGAGGCATAGGGATGACACTCATCTCTTCTATATCTTCTGCCGTGGTGGGACATTGAGCTGAGCTCAATTTCACACCTTGTAACAGGTAAGAACCCTTCTTAGATTGATCCATATTGAACTTCTTCAATATCTTATCAAGGTATGTGCTTTGTGAAAGACCTATGAGGCGCCTTGATCTATCTCTATAGATCTTGATGCCTAATATATAAGCAGCTTCTCCAAGGTCCTTCATTGAAAAACTCTTATTCAAGTAGGCCTTGATGCTGTCCAAGAGTTCTATATCATTTCCCATCAAAAGTATGTCGTCTACATATAATATGAGAAATGCTCTGAGCTCCCACTCACTTTCTTGTAAACACAGGCTTCTCCATAAGTCTGTAAACCAAACGCTTTGATCATCTCATCAAAGCGAATGTTCCAACTCCGAGATGCTTGCACCAGCCCATAAATCGGCGTTGGAGCTTGCACACCTTGTCAAGATTCTTAGGATCGACAAAACCTTCTGGCTGCATCATATACAATTCTTCCTTAAGGAAACCATTAAGGAATGCCGTTTTGACGTCCATTTGCCATATCTCATAATCATAGTATCGGCAATTGCTAACATGATTCTCGACGGACTTCAGCTTTGCTACGGTGAGAAAGTCTCATCGTAGTCAACCCTTGAACTTGTCGATAACCCTTAGCGACAAGCCGAGCTTTATAGATGGTCACATTACCATCCGCGTCATCTTCTTCTTAAAGATCCATTTATTTTCTATGGCTCGCCGCTCAACGGGCAAGTCGGTCAAAGTCCATACTTCGTTTTCATACATGGATCCTATCTCGGATTTCATGGCTTCCAGCCATTTGTCGAATCCGGGCCCGCCATTGCTTCCTCATAGTTCAAGGTTCACCGTTGTCTAACAACATGATTTCTAAGACAGGGTTGCCGTACCACTCAGTGCGGAACGTGTCCTTGTGGACCTTCAATTTCAGTGAGGAGCTTGATCAAGTATCTTGATCATAATCATTAATTTCCTCTCTAGTCGGTGCTGGCTCCTCAGAAACGTTTTCTTGAGTTTCGCCATTTACCGGTTCAAGAGGTAACACTTCATCAAGTTCTACTTTCCTCCCACTTACTTCTTTCGAGAGAAACTCTTTCTCCAGAAAGGATCCATTCTTGGCAACAAAGATCTTGCCTTCGGATCTGAGGTAGAAGGTATACCCAACAGTTTCTTTAGGGTATCCTATGAAGACGCATTTTTCCGATTTGGGTTCGAGCTTTTCAGGTTGAAGTTTCTTGACATAAGCATCGCATCCCCAAACTTTTAGAAACGACAGCTTAGGTTTCTTCCCAAACCATAATTCATACGGTGTCGTCTCAACGGATTTCGACGGAGCCCTATTTAAAGTGAATGCGGCGTCTCTAAAGCATAGCCCCAAAAGATAGCGGTAAGTCGGTAAGAGACATCATAGATCGCACCATATCCAATAGAGTGCGACACGACGTTCGGACACACCATTACGTTGAGGTGTTCCAGCGGCGTGAGTTGTGAAACTATTCCACATTTTCTTAAGTGTGTGCCAAATTCGTGACTCAAGTATTCTCCTCCACGATCGATCGAGAAACTTGATCTTTCTATCACGTTGATTTTCAACCTCACTCTGAAATTCCTTGAACTTTTCAAAGGTCTCAGACTTGTGTTTCATTAAGTAGATATACCCATATCTACTCAAGTCATCGATGAGGGTGAGAACATAACGATAGCCTCCATGAGCCTCAACACTCATTGGACCGCACACATCGGTATGTATGATTTCCAATAAGTTGGTTGCTCGCCCATTGTTCCTGAGAACGAAGTCTTGGTCATTTTACCCATGAGGCATGGTTCGACGTGTCAAATGATTCATAATCAAGAGACTCTAAAAGTCCATCTGTATGGAGCTTCTTCATGCGTTTGACACCTATGTGACCTAAGGCGGCGAGTGCCACAAATATGTGGGACTATTGTTATCAACTTTAACTCTTTTGGTACTCACACTATGAATATGTGTATCATCACGCATTGAGATTCATTAAGAATAAACCATTAACCATCGGAGCATGACCATAAAACATATCTCTCATATAAATGGAACAACCATTATTCTCTGATTTAAATGAGTAGCCATCTCGAATTAAGCGAGATCCAGATACAATGTTCATGCTCAAACTTGGCACTAAATAACAATTATTGAGGTTTAAAACTAATCCCAGAGGTAAATGTAGAGGCAGCGTGTCGACGGCGATCACATCGACCTTGGAACCATTCCCGAGCGCAAGATCGTCACCTCGCCCTTCGCCGATCTCCGCTTATTCCGCAGCTCCGCTTTGAGTTTACAAATGTGAGCAACTGCACCGTATCAAATACCCAAGAGCTACTACGAGTCTGGTAAGGTACACATCAATTACATGTATATCACATATACCTTTGGTTTTGCGGCCTTCTTGTCCGCTAAGTATTTGGGGCAGTTCCGCTTCAAAGGACCACTTCCTTGCAATAAAAACACTCGGTCTCGGGCTTGGGTCCATTCTTTGGCTTCTTCCGGCAACTTGCTTACGGGCGCGGCAACTTCCTTGCCGTCCTTCTTGAAGTTCTTTTACCCTTGCCCTTCTTGAACTTAGTGGTTTTATTCACCATCAACACTTGATGCTCCTTCTTGATTTCTACCTCTGCTGATTTCAGCATAGCATATACCTCGTGAATGGTCTTTACCATCCCTGCATATTGTAGTTCATCACAAAGCTCTTGTAGCTAGGTGGAAGCGATCGGAGGATTCTGTCAATGACCGCTTCATCCGGAGATTAACTTCCAGCTTGAGTCAAGCGGTTGTGCAACCTGGACATTTTGAGTATGTGCTCACCTTGTGAGCCATTTTCCTCCATCTTACAGCTAAAGAATTTGTCGGAGACTTCATATCTCTCGACCGGGCATGAGCTTGGAAAACCATTTTCAGCTCTTGAACATCTCATATGCTCCATGTCTCTCAAAACGCTTTTGGAGTCCGGCTCTAAGCTGTAAAGCATGCCGCACCGAACGAGGGAGTAATCATCGCAGCGTGGATCGCCAAGCGCTCATAACGTCTTGTTCTGCAGGAGAATAGGTGCGTCACCCAGCGGTGCTCTTAGGACATAATCTTTCTTGGCAGCTATGAGGATAATCCTCGTGTTCGGACCCAGTCCGTATAGTTGCTACCATCGTCTTTCAGCTTGGTTTCTCTAGGAGCGTTGAAGTTGAGGACTACGTTGGCCATTTGATCTACAAGACACATTGTAAATATTTAGACTAAGTTCATGATAATAAAGTTCATTTAATCAAATTTAATGAACTCCCACTTAGATAGACATCCTCTACTAGTTATCTAAGTATTACATGATCCGAGTCAGCTAGGCCGTGTCCGATCATCACGTGAGACGGACTAGTCAACATCGGTGAACATCTTCATGTTGATCGATCTTCTATACGACTCATGCTCGACCTTTCGGTCTTACGTGTTCCGAGGCCATGTCTGTACATGCTAGGCTCGTCAAGTCAACCTAAGTGTTTTGCGTGTGTAAATCTGTCTTACACCCGTTGTATGCGAACGTAAGGACCTATCACACCCGATCATCACGTGGTGCTTGAACGACGAACCTTAGCAACGGTGCACGATTAGGGTGAACACTTTCTTGAAATTATTATGAGGATCATCTTATTTACTACCGTCGTTCTAAGTAAACAAGATGCAAAACATGATAAACATCACATGCAATCAAATAATAAACGTGACATGATATGGCCAATATCACATAGCTCCTTTGATCTCCATCTTGGGGCTCCATGATCATCTTGTCACCGCTTGACACCATGATCCTCATCATCATGATCTTCATCATCGTGTCTCCATGAAGTTGCTCGCCAACTATTACTTCTACTACTATGGCTAACGCGTTTAGCAATAAAGTAAAGTAATTTACATGGCGATTCTCAATGACACGCAGGTCATACAAAAATAAAGACAACTCCTATGGCTCTGCCGTTGTCATACTCATCGACATGCAAGTCGTGATTCCTATTACAATAGCATGAACAACTCATACATCACATATAGATCATTCATCATACATCACAACTTTGGCCATATCATATCACAAAGCACTTGCTGCAAAAACAAGTTAGACGTCCTCTAATTGTTGTTGCAAGTTTTACGTGGCTGAATTAGGGTTCTAGCAAGAACGTTTTCTTACCTACGCTCAAACCACAACGTGATTTGTCAATCTCTATTTACCCTTCATAAGGACCCTGTTCATCGAATCCGATCCAACTAAAGTAGGAGAGACAGACACCCGCCAGCCACCTTATGCAACTTTAGTGCATGTTAGTCGGTGGAACCGGTCTCACGAAGCGCACGTGTAAGGTTGGTCCGGCCGCTTCATCCCACAATACCGCTGAATCAAGATTGACTAGTAACGGCAAGAAGAATTGACAACATCTACGCCCACAACAAATTGTGTTCTACTCGCACAAGAAGAACTACGATAGACCTAGCTCATGATGCCTTTGTTGGGGAACGTTGCGAAAATTAAAATTTTTCCTACGGTTTCACCAAGATCCATCTATGAGTTCATCTAGCAACGAGTATTCAGATTGGATAGCATCTACATACCACTTTGTAGATCGCAACGGAAGCTTCGGAGTGAACGTGGATGAGGTAGTCGACTTGCCGCGATCCAATTCACCGATGATCTAGTGCCGAACGGACGGCACCTCCGCGCTCAACACACGTGACGGTCAGCGTAACGTCTCCTTCTTCTTGATCCAGCAAGGTGAAGGAGAGGTTGAGGAAGATGGCTCCAGCAGCAGCACGACGGCGTGGTGATGGTGGAACTTGCAAGACTCGGCAGGGCTTCGCCGTGCACTACGGAGGAGGAGGATGTGTTGGAGAGGGAGAGGAGGCGCCCAGGCAAAGGTGCTGCTGCCCCCCTCCTCCCCCTTTATATAGGTGCCAAGGAGGGGAAGGGCGCAGCCTTGCCCCTCCTCCAAGGGAGGGTGCGGCCAAGAGAGGGAGGTGTCCACCTCCCCAAGGCACCCCTGAGGTGCCTTCCCCTCATGGACTCTTCCTCCTTAAACCCTAGGCGCATGGGCCCCTTGGGGCTGGTTCCCTTGGCCCATGTGGGCCTAGGCGCACCACCTAGGGCCCATGTGGCCCCTTGGGCTGGTGGCCCCACTTGGTGGACCCGGGACCCCTCCGGTGGTCCCAGACAATACCGATATCACCAAACTTGTCCCGATGGTCGAAACAGCACTTCCTATATATAATTCTTTACCTCCGGACCATTCCGAACTCCTCGTGACGCCCAGGATCTCATCCGGACTCGAACAACATTCGGTTACTGCACATACATATTCCTATAACCCTAGCGTTATCGAACCTTATGTGTAGACCCTACGGGTTCGGGAGACATGCGAACATGACCGAGACGGCTCTCGGGCAATAACCAACAGCGGATCTGGATACCCATGTTGGCTCCTACATGCTCCACGATGATCTCATTGGATGAACCACGATGTCAAGGATTCAATTAATCCCGTATACGATTCCCTTTGTCAATCGGTATTTTACTTGCCGAGATTCGATCGTCGGTATACCAATACCTCGCTCAATCTCGTTATCGCAAGTCACTTTTCTCGCATCAGTAATGCATGATCCGTGATCAAACACTTTGATCACATTGAGCTCATTGTGATGATGCATTACCGAGAGGGCCGGTGATACCTCTCCGTCAAGCGGAGTGACAAATCCCGCCTCGATCCATGTCAACCCAACAGACACTTTCGGAGATACCGTAGCATACCTTTATAGTCACCCGATTACGTTGTGACGTTTGGCATACCCAAAGCACTCCTACGGTATCCGGAGTTACACGATCTCATGGTCTAAGGAAAGGATACTTGACATTGGATAACTCTAGCAAACGAACTATGCGATCTTATGCTATGTTTAGGATTGGGTCTTGTCCATCACATCATTCTCCTAATGATGTGATCCGTTATCGATGACATCCAATGTCCATAGTCGAAATCATGACTATCCGTCGATCAACGAGCTAGTCAACTAGAGGCTCACTAGGGACATGTTGTTGTCTGTTATTCACACATGTATTACGATTTCCGGTTAACACAATTATAGCACGAATAAAGACAATTATCATGAATAAGGAAATATAATAATAATGCTTTTATTATTGCCTCTAGGGCATATTTCCAACACCCCATGACTTCAAGATGCTCAATATGGACTTCAAATTCACTACTAGGTGGAGGACGGATTGATGGGCACCCTGGAGCAACCAGCGGATGGCCAGGATGCATGGAGAAGCGCCATGACATCTTGCGGAAAGCTTCACCCAGCCACGAAGAGACGGGTGGATACACCTTGACCGGAAGCTTACCTGTGCAGCCGCAAGCCATTATGGGCTCTGGCTTGGTCGACCCTAGGCTTGACTCTGGACGGACGGTGCCAGCAGATGTAGAAGAACGGTAGGAAATGGATGGCACTGGCAGTGTCCCAGAGAAACTCTACGGAAGACCCTGTTTGTTCGTCTTATCTTCAAACACCAGGCAGTGTGAGGACATAAATAAGGGAACGATTCTTGCGGGTAAAGTGCACAAGACTTTGTAGAGTGGAAACCTAATCGATTAGCCGTGTCCCCGGTTACGGACAACTGAGCCTCTGGAATTGGAGTTATTCGGAAATCTCAACACCGAACATAATAAATTGATGGTTTATAATGATTTCGGGTATGAGACACTAGTTGGCGGAACCATCTCAACAACAACCAATATTCTGTAGTAATTGCAAGCAAGTCCTTTTGTTGTAGGGGGGAAATGGCTTTTCACAAAAAAAACCTGGAACTTAGAGGCCCACATCCAAATTGCATATAGTTTTAGCATTTTATTATTGTCTTTCTCTATGACTTGCCAACATATTCCATAATGCTGACCTACACGGCTGCAACATATTATGTTGCAGAGGAGTTTTCCGACCAGGAGTGAGGCTACGATCTACGCTCGGTGATTGCCCTATGGAGTCGGATGGACTCGCTTATCGTATACGCTTCCGCATTTAGTTTTTCTCATGAGTTGGCCTTTGGCCGAATTTATTCTATTGTAACAAAGACTCTATATGAGAATCGTGTAATAAATCAAGTGTGATTTAACTTTGAAATTTTCATCAATGTACTGTGTGTGCTACCATGATCTTGGATGGTACAGATACACAGAGACTTGATAGATTTCGGGTATGGTCGCTACAGAGTGAATCTCGACGCGTGACAGCTTGCACGTTATGGCTCCAGTTTGCGCTCGCTGGAGAGTGAATCCCGACGCGTGACAACTTGCACGTTATGGCTCCAACTTGCGCTCGCTTGAGGGTGAATCCCGACGCGTGAAAACTCGGACGTTATGGCTCCAGCTTGCGCTCGTTGGGGAGTGAATCCCGGCGCGTGATAGCTCGGACGTTATGGCTCCAGCCTGCGTTCGCTGGAGAGTGAATCCCGATGTGTGATAGCTTGCACGCTATGGCTTCAGCTTGCGCTCGCTTGAGAGTGAATCCCGAGGCATGACAGCTTGCATGTTAAGGCTCCAGCTTGCGCTCGTTGGAGAGTGAATGCTGACGCATGACAGCTTGCATGTTAAGGCTCCAGCTTGCGCTCACTGGAGAGTGAGTCCCGACGCGTGACAGCTTGCGCTCGCTGGAGAGTAAACCCCGACATGTGACAGTTCGCATGTTAAGGCTCCAGCTTGCGCTCGTTGGAGAGTGAATCCCAACGCGTGACAACTTGCATGTTAAGGCTCCAGCTTGCGCTCGCTGGAGAGTGAATCCCGACGCGTGATAGCTTGCGCGCTAAGGCTCGAGCTTGCGCTCGCTGGAGAGTAAACCCCGACATGTGACAACTTGCAAGTTAAGGCTCCAGCTTGCGCTCGCTGGAGAGTGAATCCCGATGCATGATAGCTTACATGCTAAGGCTCCAGCTTGCGCTCGCTGGAGAGTAAACCCCGACGTGTGACAGCTTGCACGTTAAGGCTCCAGCTTGCGCTCGCTGGAGAGTGAATCCCAACACATGACAGTTTGCCCGTTAAGGCTCCAGCTTGCGCACACTGTAGAGTGAATCCCGACACGTGGCAGTTTGCGTGCTAAGGCTCCAGCTTGCGCTCGCTGGAGAGTGAATCGCGACGCGTGACAGCTTGCACGTTAAGGCTCCAGCTTGCGCTCGCTGGAGAGTGAATCCCGACGTGTGACAGCTAGCACGTTAAGGCTCCAGCTTGCGCTCGGTGGAGAGTGAATCCCGACGCATGACAGTTTGCCCGCTAAGGCTCCAGCTTGCACTCACTGGAGAGTGAATCCCGACACGTGACAGTTTGCGCGCTAAGGCTCCAGCTTGCGCTCGCTGGAGAGTAAATCCCGACGTGTGACAGCTTGCACGTTAAGGCTCCAGCTTGCGCTCGTTGGAGAGTGAATCCCAACGCGTGACAACTTGCATGTTAAGGCTCCAGCTTGCGCTCACTGGAGAGTGAATCCCGACGTGTGACAGCTTGCACGTTAAGGCTCCAGCTTGCGCTCGGTGGAGAGCGAATCCCGACGCATGACAGTTTGCCCGTTAAGGCTCCAGCTTGCGCTCACTTGAGAGTGAATCCCGACACGTGACAGTTTGCGCGCTAAGGCTCCAGCGTGCGCTCACCGGAGAGTGAATCCCGACGCATGACAGCCTGTGCGTTAAGGCTCCAGCTTGCGCTCGCTGGAGAGTGAATCCCGATGCGTGACAGCTTGCCCGCTATGGCTCCAGCTTGCGCTCGCTGGAGAGTGAATCCCGACGCATGACAGTTTACGCGTTAAGGCTCCAGCTTGCCCTCATTGGAGAGTGAATCCCGACACGTGACAGTTTGCGCGCTAAGGCTCCAGCTTGCGCTCGCTGGAGTGTGAATCCCAACGCGTGACAACTAGCACGTTAAGGCTCCAGCTTACGCTCGCTGGAGAGTGAATCCCGACGTGTGACAGCTTGCACGTTAAGGCTCCAGCTTGCGCTCGGTGGAGAGTGAATCCCGACGCATGACAATTTGCCCGTTAAGGCTCCAGCTTGCGCTCACTGGAGAGTGAATCCCGACACGTGATAGTTTGCGCGCTAAGGCTCCAGCTTGCGCTCGCTGGAGAGTGAATCCCGACGCGTGACAGCTTGCCCGTTAAGGCTCCAGCTTGCGCTCGCTAGAGAGTGAATCCCGACGCGTGACAACTTGCACGTTAAGGCTCCAGCTTGCGCTCGTTGCAGAGTGAATCCCAACATGTGACAACTTGCATGTTAAGGCTCCAGCTTGCGCTCGCTGGAGAGTGAATCCCGACCCGTGACAGCTTGCCCGCTATGGCTCCAGCTTGCGCTCGCTGGAGAGTGAATCCTGACGCGTGGCAGTTTGCACGTTCGCGCGACAGCTTGTGCTCAATGGGGAGTGAATCCCGGCACGTGACAGCTTGCACGTTATGGCTCCAGGCTCGCTGGGGAGTGAATCCCGTCACGTAACAGCTTGCACTCGCTCGAGAGTGAATCCCAACGCGTGACAACTTGCACGTTATGGCTCCAGTTTGCGCTAGCTGGGGAGTGAATCCCAACGCTTGATGTCTTGCACGTTATGGCTTCAGGTTGCGCTTGCTCGAGAGTGAATCCCAGCGCGTGAGAGCTCGCAAGTTACCATGCACTCACCCTCATCATGCGGAAGCACCGTCAAACATGTCCGTTTCATACGACTACGGGGACCGGTGGGGAGGGGGGGGGGGTTTCCTTCTCGCCGTATCCGCGTCTAGAAAGAAAGAAAAGATAAACTAGGAGTACGAGTATTTTTAGAAAGATTTTTAAGAAAATCAACTCACATTTTTTTCGCCTATACGCTGAGGAAGGAGGTGGTTAGGTGCTCGGCACTAAAAGCAGGGTAACTACGTTTCCATTAGTGTGGTCAGTCAATGAAGCACTCAACCAGTGTGTACTGTGTGCACCCAACCAACTTGTCTTTATCCACGCAATGCATGCAGCGGTGCGTCCACACACAGGACTGTGGGAATCAACGAAGGAAGAAACGATCCTCCCGTTCCGCCATCCGATTGGCCCAAACCAAAAGCGCAGCGTACCGCCTCCTGGCTTCGGTCACCGGCAAAATCCACCGGGCAAAAGCCGACGCCTCGGCACTCTACACCAACGAAATCACACCTCGCTACCCATGACACGCCGGCCCCGCGGAAACACGACCCCACACGTAAGCGACCATACGCGACGCGGCCGGCGCAACGCGTACCTGGGCGCAGCAGGGGCTTGTCGCACGCAAGCTCGCCCGCCAGCCGTCGGATACCCCACGCGTACCGCCGGATGCGGCCGGTCAAAGTGGCAGCTGCCAGCCAGTCCATCCCGGTCCCCGGCCCTCGAACCGCGAGCGCGGCCCTCGCCACACGCACCGCGGAACACAGCATCCTCGCTGCATGACACCGCGGGCCCACGCGCGCGGGGGCGACCCGTCAGTGTCTTGCGGGGCGGGCCGCGTGGGTTGGGTAGGCGGGTTGCCGAAACGGGTACCGCGAGGGGGTCACGGAAGGGGAAGAGGCTTGCCTATTTGCTCGCAACCGCCTCCCCCTCCCTCCACTCAACAACCAAAAACCCCCGTCCATTCACTCTCCCCTGCCCCTGCCTCTCTCTGCCTGCGTGCGTGCGTGGGGAGCGTGAGGATGGAGCAGAGGAATCCAATGGCGGCGCAGGCGGCGAGGCCGAACCCCTGCGCGGCCTTCCGCTCGGTCCCGCCGCCGCTGCCCGCGCGCCGCGCCGACGCCGCGCCGAGGCCCAAGGTGACGGACTGACGATCGCCCCCCTTTTCCATTCCTTTGATCGATTGGCGCATGCCGCCTCTTTTCCCCCACCCCCAAATCCCCCGCGCGATCGCGGACGGGGGCCGCCTAGGGTTTCCCGCGTACGGTACGGACTCGCGGCGGCGGCGTGGAATGCGGGGGAGCGAGGGCCGGCCGCCGGGACGGGGGTTTTTGTCGACGATCGAATGCCTTTTTCTTTTCTTCATTCCGTGGTTGATTTTGCCCTCTGCTTCCTTGTGCTCGTCGGCTGCCCTGTACTCAACGAGTCACCTGTCATAGATCGCGGCGCTCGGTTCTGCGTTAGCTACCGCGTGGTGCAGCCGGTGCGAGATTCGCTCGCTCTACTTCCATATTATCTTCTTTATTAGGTAGAGTATAGATATAGAGTAGTACTACTTAATTTGTTACCATTGTGACAGCGCTTGTTCCCCAGGGGGCCAACGTCGCTCAAGTTGAGGTTGATTTTGATTCTCTTCCTACGTCTTCTTACCACTCGAACATGATTGTTCATCTTGTCCGTCTGGGCTGGGGTGGTATAGATCCAAGATCCAACTGCCTATGCCTAGCTTACCAACTTCCGCGCTTGGATTAGGATAAACATGCTTGTCACGCCTTTCCTGGCTAATTAATTTTGTACAGAGGCCGAGGAAATCGTTTAACATCAATTTGTTTCGTTTTACTGTTGCAGGATGCACCTTGTCCTACCTCTAATGGCGATAGAGGTCTTTCTGGGCAGTACAAAAAGCCTCCAGAGCATGCGTACGTTCCTTCATGCTTATGTCTGCCAACATACAGCATTATATATGATGGAATCATGTCATTGTTTCTACATTTGTCATCCTGCTTTGGTTTCACTGTTCGATTAAATGCCCTGTTTTTCTTTTTGAGACAAAATAGCAGGAGCTTCGTGACAATTGTTATCTGTAGTGAATGTCTTATGTTTCTGTGAAGCATATCCCTAGTCTAGGAACCAAAATATCATGTCATGGGGATTGTCAACTACTCTACCTTGTCTGTGTCATGGGCCCATTATGGTTCAAATAACAATTGACTGTAAGATTCATAATATTCGTAGCTATTACTAGGTAAACTCATGCTGTATCAGGTTTTATCCTCACTTTCGTATTTAACCTAAAAAATTGACCCGTGCATTCGTGAATATGGAGATCAGGAGCATATCAGTGCAAAGTTGCAAACCACTGGCTAGGTGTAATTGTGTGAACTACACACATTGACCATTTTATGTTGGGCTGATGAGTGATCAATGGATCACATTTGGAGGAATTTAAGGGCCCCATCTTGGATAAATCTCGTAATAGCCTTTCATATTTTAAGGCTCACACCTTATTAATACCCAGTTGAATCTAATCAATTCTTTTATCTAATGTATGTATCACATGAGACTGAGTTTGCATGATTAAACATGGCTATCTGGTTTCCCTAGACCATTTAAAGAAACTGCACAGGGGAACTCAGGTTGTGTTCAATATGAATGTGCATGATCCAGTAACATGATATTTGATAATCTTATATGTAGTAAGCTGACAAATACTCTGTTATCCAGAAGTGCGTATTCAGTCCTATACCATTAGAATGATTCTGAGGACAGGGTATGTTTAGTTTGAGCCCAAATTCACCATCCTAAAAAATGGTAGGCAAAATTTTAGTGAATGTTTTGCTTGCCAATGATCTGGCTAATGTTGGCAAGAAAAATGAACTACAGTTAGCAAGTTTGCATATGGGCATACCAACCAATTTCGGGCAACCCATCCAAACAAGGACCAAATTTTTGGCTATGAGCAAAAAATTGGTAAGGTTAGTTTTGTACACCAACCAAACATGCGTCCTCGCAATAAAATAAAAGGGAAAATGTAAGAAGAAATATATTTATATTGCTTCTTGGTGTGTTGCTTTATGCCTCTCGGTTTAATTCTACTCTATAATTTGGTTATGCGTAAGTGTAGTGAACATTGAGGCATGGTATACTGCCTTCTTCATTTTGTAAAGCTTGTTAGTGAAGTGACATTATTTAAAGCATGATATATCACTTTTATTTTTTTTGGGAAGCTACATATTTCATTGTTTAGGTTCTTGGCATACCAGTAAGTCATTTCTGTTGCCTGGATTGCACTTAAATATCATTCATGTCTTGCAAAATCCACATTCCATGTTACTTCTGAATCTATTTATTTTAAAATGTATAGTAACTTCCTCTCTATTTTACAGCACGCATAAGCCGTCTGGCGGTACATATACAAAACCTGATGCAAGAGTGAAGTTGATTCCGGCAGAAGACATCACTTATGTACGGCATGGAAAGTCTTTTGGTAGAACAGTTGGCTCAGCAAAACTGCAGAAAACACACTGCAGACGAAGTTTCACTCCTCCTCCGAGTTCGCGTAAAATTTCTCTTGCGAGATCGACACCGATTACTCACAAGTCCACGACACCGTTTACTCCCAAGGCCATGCCACCGCTTAATCACAAGGCTTTGGCGCCTCTTACCCACAAGGCCACAGCACCTCTTACTCACAAGCCCACGACACCACCCCATCCTGTTGCCTCGTGTCTTTCTCCTAAGAGAGTTGAGACATCTCACAAGGCCTCGGGACCTCTTAGTCCCAAGCCCACTACACCACCCCAGCCTGTTGCATCGTGTCTTTCTCCTAAGAGAGTTGGGACAGCTCACAAGGCCTCGGGACCTCTTAGTCCCAAGCCCACTACACCACCCCTGCCTGTTGCATCGTGTCTTTCTCCTAAGAGAGTTGAGACAGTTGAAAACAGGCAATTTTTCTCTCTCAATCGGCCATCACCACTCTACAAGGCTGTCCAGAGAGGTACATTTCCTCCATCTGTTTCGCAGAAAGAGTCAGAGATGAATCCCATCAACCCTAGTTCTGTGCATGTTCCTCCTGCATATTCAAGGAAGGTTCCTCTTAAGAGTGTCATCACACTTGACAACAAAAAGTTATGCTCTACAAGCAATCAGGCTGCACTTAAATGTCAGCCCACAAAAAGAGACGCACATCCTATTGTGGAAAAAGAAACTACTGTGAAGCTTCCATTACTAAGCCCAACATCTGTGCTTAGTTCAAGTTCCACTGAGGTCTGCCCGGATACTGGAAGGTCTTCGTCCAGACTAAATTTGTCTGATGGAAAATCCAAGCTGGACTCACTGCAGCCTGAAACAAACATACCTCAAGCAAAAAGCCCAGAGTCTACAACTCCAACCCGATGTGCTCAACTTTCCAATGATTTGAGAGTTGTTTCCTCCACTAAGGGCCATGTCGAGAGACAAACGAACCAGGAACCATCAATTAGTCGTAACATGTCTTCAGGTATTGTTATTATCCTGAAAGTAACATATTCCACCCAAAAAAAATCCTGATGCATGATTTAGCTGTATTTTTCTTAGTCT
Source organism: Aegilops longissima (assembly GCA_021605205.1). NCBI lineage: Eukaryota > Viridiplantae > Streptophyta > Magnoliopsida > Poales > Poaceae > Aegilops > Aegilops longissima. The sequence continues at coordinate 547,366,185 of CM038679.1, read as the reverse complement.
ACATATATAAAACAAATGGCATGCATGATATTTGCTTCACTTAGTTCCAATAATTGGACCTTTTGTTTTCGAACTTATTTTGTTTACCATGTTGAATATTCCTTCAGTCCTCATGAAAGGGCTCAAGAGTATTGCTTGCTTTTTGCCCTAACATTAGATGCAGGAAAAGAGAAGAATTAAATAGGAAAACCCAGCTTTTAGCCTTTTTAAAATTGTACATTATGTTTCCCATATTTCTGTAGCGATGTTTTACAGTTCAGTGCATGCATTTGCAAGGACAGAATGATATAACAGAAAATATCATATTATTCCTTATGTGCAATCTTATAATATTTCTTCTGAGAAAATTCGTTGTTATGACGTTTTGATATGGATACAGGTGCCCAATTAATTCTACATACACCACTGTGCAAGGAGACATACCAACCAGAGGCCTGCTGGAAGTAAGTACTTTGCTTTTACGCATTAGAATCTTCTAATTTGAAGGGTCAGTGCAATTTGTTTGCTGCATGAGTTTAATGATTTGGAAATTTTACCGACTAAGTAGAATAGAAAATTGTTGTAGGCTCATTGTGCAAGCGCAAACTCGATACTAGAAGGTTACCTTCCCAAGTAGAAGCACGAAAAGGAGAAAACACACAACTCATGTGTGGGGTTTCAAACTCCATTTATACTACCTGCTATAAGCTTTGAACCTTGGCTGCTAGGTGTTGCGGTTAATTAGCTGTATAGGCAGCAATTACTTGTGCCATAAGCTATATTATACTCCCTCTGTTGACAAATACTATAAGATGTTTTGGATATTTCAATATGGGCTACATATGGACTGAAATGAGTGAACACACACACTAAAACGTGTCTATATACATCCGATTCAGAAAAAAGTTAAAACATCTTGTATTTGTGAACGGAGGGAATATAAGATAAGAATGTTCATGTGGCAAGTGATGACGGTTTATGCTTACTGTGGTCTTCTGCAATTCCAAAGATATGAATCCTACTAGAGGACCCTGTGGTCTATTCTATATCAGCCGAACACTCAGGATCATTATTTGCTTTCTTTAGGGGCAAATTTGAAATAACTGGAGAGCTAACACACACTTGTGATGGACTTGAAGCCTATTTCCCTTGTGAAATTTCTAGCAAAGTTTATGAAGCTTCAAAACAGATGCCTGAGATCTTGAAGCTAGAGGCTCTACCTCTTTCTGGCCTGTTACCAAAAAAATTCAAGATGGAACCACCTCGTGTTCAAGATATTGGACTGTGCTTCATAAGTTCTTGTCAAAGGTACACTCATCATCTTAGCTTCCACTTACATTAAAGAAGGATTAGCAATGGTAGACTTACTTGCAGCCATGCCAGGTGCCATATAAAAAGATCTTGCATTGTATACAGTCTCTGTGTGTGTGTGCGTGCGCGTGCCCGCGCATATGAGCTTGCCTTATAAGCTTAAATTTTGCCTATTTATACAGGTCAAATAGGGACTCTTACCATCTCCTGGAAAATGTTTCTTCACATATTGGCTTGCGGACTGACATCGGCACAGTGGAGTTGCTTATATTTTCGTCCAAGCTGCTTACGGAAGATGATCAAAGTATGTCCACTTGACTCTTACGAAGGCCACTGATACGCAATAGCTATGGTAGAGTTTACCGATTGCACGACATGCAGCTGATATTCATATCTTGTGAAGTTTTCCATTGGACATGCTATGCTTGAAACTGTTCTCTTCTATTTTGTTTCTGCAATCTGGATGTTTTGTTAAGTTAGGCAATACCTGCTAAATGATTTCTGGAATATTTGAAAAACTAGTATGCAGGGTCATATTCATTTAGCATCATCTAACTTCCGTAGAATCTGTTGTAACAGCGAAAGACGGAGAACTTTACCTTTTTGGAGTTTTCCAGAAGCGTACCAGAAAGAGGCAGCACCGAGTCGACAGTCATACAGATATCAGCAATGTTGGCCTTTCAAAGGGAGACTGTAATATATCTGAGGATATTGGCATGGACCTGGATATGATAGGAGGCAAATACACAAAAGGTAATGCAGCTCCCGCTGTTTCTTTCTTCACTGGGTCTTGTAGTCCTGACTCCGCAGGTAACAACCTTTTTTTGTTGTTTGGGTGGTAGATCTTGCTATTTCAGCGATGCAGCCCCTGTACTTGCTTTTGCTGATTCATGTTTTTTCGTTGTATTTTCCAGGGACTACAGATTCTCTATGTAAATCTGCTAGGAGAGCTCCTGCTTGCGGAGACCTTGTTTTGGACCCACCTTCAGGATTTCTTCCTCTTGATGTCCCTCCTGGCTTCACAAGAGCTCATTGTGGACTGAGACTTGATGCTCCTCCAGGATTTACAAAAGCACATGGTGGGTTACACACCAATGACAGCGTGCCTTCTCCTGGAGCAGAAAACGGTGCTTCCACTCTTTTCTCTGAGAGAAAGTCCCCAATCAAGTTCTCTCTTAACATTACAAGGCCTCCTGGATTTGCTAAATTGGCTGAGGTGAAAAAAGAGCCTGGGTTACCAGCATTCTTTAAGGCCACGGAGAAAACACCACCAATTGGAAAAGCAAATGAAAAGGATATCAAGCATGATAAGGTGCAACATTATCCCTGTCTTTGTTTCAGTAATCCCATTTTCTCCAGTGGTCTTTATTTCTCTGTTCCTTGGCTGGTTAGGAGTCCGGTTTTTTTTTTTGGATCTCTGGGTCTCCATGCATGCTCTGCTTGTGCATTAATTATTTCAACTCCACGTATGCTAGTACTTCCGATAAGAAGGAACTCCTGTACCCCTGATGTTTTAAACAATACTAGTTTTCTTTCTTGGTAGTTGTTGGTCTGCTCCCCGAATTGAACCCTTATCTTTTGCCTTTTGTTGTGTTACAATGAAGTTTCGGACCCTCTTTTAAGAAATAAAAGGCAAGGGACTGTTTTTGCCTTTACTATTTAACTAAAATGGTTACTACAGACTCTTTTCAATAGCGACATCAATGCCTCTGATTTTCCTATTCACCTTTTTTTTCTGTGACTACTTAGCTTATCAGCAGAAATATGCATTGAAATAAGAAATGCATATAGTTTACCAAAGAATCCTAAGCTATCTGCACGACATGTTTTATTTTTTTTCCATTGGGGGGATGAATCAATCAAATTAACTGATACGTGTGCAGCAGGTGAACGTGGAAGCGGAATCGGATGACAGCTCGGAGGAGCGAGAGTTTCCCAAGACCAAGAGGCTCTCAGATATCCTGGGTTCTTGTGCCTCTTCGTCTTGGAGGAACAACGCAAGTACCTCAGCCGCACCTCGAAACTGCTCTGAAGTTTTCAGGCCTGCGAGTGCGAGCAAGTCTGAGGAACAAAAGCAGCACCATCGGCATTGCAGGAAGAGAGGGCAGCAGGAAGCATCCGAATCCGCTGCTGCTGTTGAGGCCATCAAAAGGCTCAAGGTCAACGGCCGCATCGCGCTCAACGGTTGTCCTGCCCTCAACTCCAACCAAGCGCAACCCAAAACTCCACCAACATAGCCGAGGTCGTCCTTCGTCTCCCGACCCGACGCCAATGCTCGTCTTGTGTGCGTGGCATGTCGTCTCAACTGCTACCTCTAACTAATCGGCTATGAAAACAGACGGTGATTATCATGTCATATATGTATGTATTCAGTGTATTGGCTCGGAGTCGGAGCTGAAAACAGGTACAAAGTCGAATAGTCAGTCAGATATAATTTTATGTATGTACTAGCTGGGCAGTGTCATGTCAAACCAAATATACCATTCTTGATCTTTTGAGTAACAAGTGACAACATGGTTAGTTAGCAGCGGATGTCCGTCCTATTCTCATTTGTAACTACAACCCTTACTTTTGAAACCTCGAATCCATGCAAACACATGCACGATTTATCATCACACACAAACAATGAATTGCGCACACAAATAAAAATTATTTGTACATTAAAATACATATAAAAATTTGTTCACAGTGCATAATTCAAACATAAAATACATAGTTAACTGATTCCAATGTGGATCCACATATGTTCCATACGATCATTGAGAAGTTGCATGTGCGCTTGTTGATCTTAAGTTGTCCATGCATCTCAAGAAAGTTGGCAACATGCTCCACCTCTTGTTCCAGGAGGCGGACTTCTTCACACTTCTCAAATCATGCGGGTTGCCCCTTCACCCTCATCCCCCACAATCATGTTGTGCAAGATTACAAAACATGTCATGAGTTGTCAAAGTATGCAAGTCACCCCTTCGCCCTTATCCTCCACAATCATGTTGTGCAAGATTACAAAACATGTCATGAATTGTCAAAGTGTCTCTTGTTCCCACAGCATTGCAACTCCACGAACAATACCCCAACGAACTTGGAGCACTTCAAATGCCCTCTCCACATCCTTCTTAGTATCTTTTTGCGCTTGTGCAAAGAGAGATTGTTTTCTACCATGAGGATCGTATATAGTCTTCACAAACGCCGCCCATTGAGAATAGTTACCATCAACAAGGTAGTACCCCATGTTGTAGTTGCACGTCGAAGCCTCCCCATCACAAAGTCTCTTGGACAAAGGAGATTGCTGGAGCACATTGATGTCATCGCTAGAACCAAGTGTGCCAAAGAAAGCATGTTAAATCCAAGTCCTTTGATGCCACTGCTTTAAGTATGATGATGGTCTCTTTGGTGTGACCTTGATACTGCCCATGCAAAGCTTTGGGGCAGTTTTATTGTGATGCAATCAACTAAACCGAGTATACCTGAGAATCCTCTTGATGCTTCAATTGCCAACAATTTTGCTGTGTCCTCCATAGTTGGTTCTCTCAGATACTCTGGTCCAAACACCATCACCATGGTGCATGCAAATTGCATTGTGGTGTTCAAGCATGTGGTCTCTACCATCTGGATAGGGATCCTCGGAGCAGCCATACATTTCTGCAGAGGAGAGAAAGAAAGTTTCCCGCAACAGTCCTTCCTCAGCTTGAAGTTGTCATCAGCCTCCTCCATGGCATTCACTACACGCAAGAACAAATCTCTGCTCATCCGGAAGTTAGCCAGAAAAAATCTTCATAGTATGTTGGGTTCGGTTTGAAGTAGTCATTGTAGAGAAGCCTTGTGCCATCGATCCGATCCCAAGGAGCAACTCTCCCGCCCTTTATCGAATCCTTGAGGTTCAGTACATGCTCGTCTTGCTTCTCCAATTCTTCCTGGACACTCATCATCATCATTTCAGCATCTTCGTCGTCCGAATCCGACAAACTCTTTGTATATGAATTCGCCAAGGTTTGTGTTTCCATACACATCATTCGACGACGAATTCATCGGACATTTCGTCAAATACAAAGCACGAGGTGTACATCCGAAGGAGTTACATGTACACATGGCAGCAAACTTGTCCGCTGACGGCACGATCAACGGCGTTGTGGGTTGGGGCCTCCGATGGTGGTGCTGTGGTTTGAGGACAACGGCGGAGCAACGACGGCAGCTGTGCGGACGAGGCAGAAAAGAGTCGAGGAAGAGGGCAGATCGGGCAAGGACCGGGACGTCTTAAAGAGATTTGCGGAAGAGGGCAGTCGATGTGGCGGGCGCGTCTGGGCGTCCCCATATCTAGCTCACATATGTCCTCTGGAACGTTTGAGCCGAGTTTGCCATGTCCGGTTGGGTAGACCGAACAGACCGCATGGACGTTTAGGTAGATGCTCTGATGACACAGGTTATCTGTATGTCCGTTTAAAATATGATGTGATTTGGTGATCTCCGTTTACACAGCGGTTCGCATGCACCCTCTTACAAAAATTACTAGCATAACCAACTATTTAGTCAAGGATATGGCCATCTCCAGCTCTTTCCTCCTACTTGGTCTTCTCATCCAAGGGACCATAAACCCAGTGTGCTTTCCAAGCAATCGAATGCGACAGAAGTCGTTCCGTTGAGTAGCCTTCCACTTTCAGCTGTAAAATTTTGGGGGCAAATGAACCATCACCACACATCACAGTAGAATAAAACAGATACACAAAACTAGCTGCAAAGAATATTCACTAGACTACCACGAAATAACTTTCAGGGCACTAAATTTTGCCATCTAGAGCCTCCGTCCTAGAAACCTGCACATGGTCGCGCTGTGGGTGTTTGGATAGCCAAATTTTAGTACGTTATGGTGAAACAGCATTATGGAATGTCATCAGGGCAATTCTCAGATCCTATATGGATGGACTCCATGGAGACCGATTTGTTTCCACGTATAAAAAGGACAAACGCCATTTGGTGCTTAGTTAAAGCACAGAGAGGGTATAGTACAGCTCCGTAAGCCTACCATCAATACTGTATGCACAATTATCAGTAACAGATTCTTTGATCTGGAGCGTCTGTTTCAATGTTTTAACCCTATAAAGGGACACTGAGAGGCTAAGCTCCAACCCAGTGAAGTACTACTCCCTCCGTCCGGAAATACTTGTCATCAAAATGAATAAAAGGGGATGTATCTAGATGTATTTTAGTTCTAGATACACCCCTTTTTGTCCATTTTGATGACAAGTTTTTCCGGACAGAGGGAGTACTAAATACCAACCCTACAACAAGTTCACAAGATGGAGATCTTAGCAAATGTGACAGTATTTTACCTTTGAGATGAAGGTGTTGTATTTCTCATCCATCCATTGGTGAGCCTCTGTATGACAAGATTTGCTCTTCTGCATAAAACGTGCTAAGATGAGTCCATGTACGAAGGACTTCAAGACATCAGTTGCCACTGCCTGCTTGTGGATGAAAATACAAACACTGCCGTCCTTGTCCAGCAAAAAATAGTTGGCTGAACAAAAGCAGGAGGTAAAGAAAGTCAGCAGCAATCACTATACTGCCGCATGAGCAACAAAAGAATCATACCATTTGTATAGTAGGATCTTGTTTTTGCAATCAGCAGCCTGTTATATTTGACAAACAAATACAATTCACCCTTTAATTCCTAGGCAATGTCACACATAGAAGCATAGTTGAGAAGATAGAACCTACATGTCAGAGTGCGTAAGCATCGAGGCTTTAGCCCCTAAGTGTACCAGCTCATGTGGAAGTTTAACTCTAAGTAATTTCCGCCAGCTTGACCAGAACGGAAGAATATGCTCTTGCTTGGAAACCTGTTGTGGTGTAAGAACTAGGAAAATTCCATGCAAAAAGTTTGAGTTTGATAATCAAATAATGGAACTTCTTGCATCGATTTTTTGCAGCTTCATAAAACGAACCAGTTAAACTTATTCTTCAGGCAATAATTAAAATGCCACAGACAGATCTACCTAAATTGCGCATGCGAGACATGACAAAATAAAGAAATGACCCTTAGAAATGCATAGCCTCGAACTTGGAACACACACCATATTTGGCAATACAATTAACTAAGATTCACAACATGCAAAAAAAAAAAAGTGTGGCTATGCAGCTAGTAATGGCCCGCTAACAACAAACTTAACCCCACTAAGTTTCATATATGCTAACTGATCCTGCATGGTTACAGTAACAGCAATTCACAACAGAATGGATTTCATGAAACCAGGAAAAGGAAAAGCAATACACGCACCTTCACCATGTTCCATAAAATACTGCAGCAAGATGGATGTTCTCTCATAATTTAGTGTACTGAGTGAAAGTGACTGCACTGCCTTGTAATTTGCTGAATTGACACACATAGAACAAGCAAAAGTTTATAAACAAGAAGTGTGTTCAAATCTCAGTTCTGCTACTAATTGAATATATTATCTCAGTTCAAACGAGTCTAAGTAGAAAGTGGGTGATGTATTAATACTATTGCATCAACATTTTGTTACTGGATATTTCTCATGACAATAAATTCTGGTGGGACTAAAACCCAACAGGAGACTGGGATTGGGGATCTTAATTTCAAATTCAAAATTATTTAGCTAAATTAAAGTTACTGCCTTGTTTGGATATCTTGCTATTTCAAATTGACAGGAGCCAATGAAATCTGGAATTCATGCAGCACACCATATACTGGACGGCTTCAAATATTTCTATTACTTTAGTTTTCCATTTGGTAATTCCTCTTCTTTTGGGTGCCTTTCTTCCTCTCACCCTGTAGACCATAATTGTTTTTGACGGGAACAGTAAGGCAACAACAGCCATGATTATACAGATGTTTCGATTATAATGTCCTCTTCTGAAAACAATGTAATCGACAATGTCTAACTAGTTAATAACACTCACCGTACATATGGAATACTGTGAGAGAAAGGAACGAAACCCATACAACCAAATCATGCCCCCTGGTAACATGTGCCAACAGCATACCCAGTCCCATTCCAGACATTGTTGCAAGTGTCTCCTGGCTGCCTTCCTGAAAAGTCGGGTGTGTTCCTTTAGATACATTTCAGTGATAATTTACCATCTAATATATGTCTACAAAAAATGTTGAGATTGTTCAAAGGTACCTTTGCAGATATATCAGCGGCATTATTTGCAAGTGCAAAATGTTGTGTTAATGCTGCCCTAGTTGCTCCACTGGCAACACCGGCTATACATCATGAGCAAAAAATTAGCTAAGAAAAGAACCATTCCAAAAATTCCTCTTAATAGTTTGTAGAAATTCAACATGTAAACTGGCTTACTGAATGACCGAGATAGACTGCCTAAGCACATTATAACTATCAATGATGAAGGAAACAAAGGGCTTAAAAGATCCATCAACATTCCTGTAAACAACAACAAAACGGTGTTACTATAGTTTCATGTGTATAGGAAAAGTGTTCTTCGTATGACCCAGATTTCATGTAAGATGTACTTTCAGGAACATGTAGCACATTGAATCATACCATCTGCCTAATATAGCAGAATACTGTAAAAAGTTAAATAGGTCCTACTCATTCACAGTTCAAAGTGATAGTAGAAACCTCAGATTGGGTAAGCAATGAGGGATAAGAACAATAAGTCACGCTCAAAAGGTGCTAGCACACAACCTAACTTGGCTATATGACGCAAGAGGAGAAATGCAGAGGGAGGGAAGAAACAGAAGTATAGCATTTAATGTGATTTTAGTTGAGCATTACCAAGGTCATTCATAAAGTCTGCAACTAGACGCCACATTTTTGCATTGCTATCAAGGTTGGATCCCTGGTGGAAAAGGAAGAAAAAATAATAATGAATACAGAGTACAGACAAATGACCAACTGGCCAAACAAATTATCTCAGCAAACCACAATTATCTCATGAGGAAACATATATTTCCAGTGGTAAGATGATAATGTTTACTATTCTAATTAGTTAGAAAACTGGGTACCTGATAGAAAGCGAACAATATACCTCCGAGCATACCAGTCAAATCCCTGAGAAACCACTGGCAGAATAGAATGTATTCAGAAAAAAGGGGAGAAAATGCAACAATAAACCCAATAAAAGGAGAGAATTGAGAACAAAGGTGCAGGTCATGCTGCTGAGTTTATGGCCAGATCAAACACACAGCTCATGCAATTGAGAAAGGCCTGAATCATCGCTAGGTTGTTGGCCAATCGAAACACCCCTTTGAATGATGGATCACACAGCAACAGCCACTAGGGGCATATCGATCCAAAATAATAGAAGTAATATTTTTCGTATATGCACATTCATACACGTTCATGAGCAGTGTTCATGAGATAATTCGTTAGTTATGTGCTAGCACCTAGGAAAGGGTGCAAGCTCAGGCATTTGCACAAGCCTGTATGGAGATTGGTGGAGGAAATTTACCTGAAAAGTGGCACCTATGACTGTAGCAGATTTCTCACCTACGCCAATGGCACCTAAAAGGGCCTGAAGCCAGTTCAGGCGGCATTCCATTTAGACCGGCAAAACAATAAGACATAAAAACACAGCAAAGATGAACAGCCACAGCATTGCCAAGCTTACTTGAGTAGACAACATTGCACGGATGTATGTCGAGAGCCCCTATAGCAAAGCAGCCATGGATAGGGCATATATAAGAACTGAAAACCAAGTAGTTTTTTTGGTCCAACAAGCTTGCAAGCAGTAACGTAAAAACAAAGGATTTAGTAGGATTTACCTGTAAGGTATCCCACATCTGGAATGGGACGTAGTCAGGAGTGACGCTGCCAGGAAAGCCCTGTCAATCAGAAGTCCTCGCTCATGAGTTGCCACAGGTGAAGCGGAGAAGAATACTCCACCGGAATCGAAATTCAGAGCCACTAGCTTAATCATGATTCATAGCTGCAACGGTTGTCACTGACATGAAGAGAGAACAGTGTTCTAATGGCGAGTGTGGAGAGCGTGAGGCTGGCTGACTCACCTCGGGCACGAAGGCGCCGAGCACGCGGCTGCCGATCCGCCCCCACCGGCTGCCGAACCTGGGTGGTGAGCGCGAGCGTGAGACGAGAGCGGGCCGAAACGAAGGAACCGAGCGGGAGTGTGGGTGGAGGCGTCACCTGTTGGAGGTGAGGGAGGAGGCGGAGGCGGTGAGGACGGCGGTGCGGGAGAGCGCGGAGCCGGAGGAGCCGCCCCACTCCTCGACCGTCACCCACGCCGCCGCGCCGGGCTCGCCGTGGCCCCCGGACCGCGAGGGTTCCACATCCATGGATCCCCTCGGACAATCGCCGCCCGTGGCAACCAAGCGGCAAGTGCCCTGTGTGAGGAGCGGAGCCTCCCGTCCGGCGGGCAAGAAGGCAGCAGAGCGGGGATTCGAGTCGCGCCGAGGCGGTGGAGTTGACTCCGGGCGCCGGATTTGGATCGTGCCCGCGCTCGACTCCGCACGTTTGAGTTGGCTCTGCAGGGTGCGGGCACTCCACTGCTCCAGGTTGGACTCGGGCAGTTCAGGTTCGTGCTGGCAGTACTGTATTATTTTTTAGACGAGTCTCAGCAAATGTATTGCGTAATGATTTCAGACGACCAGTGTTCGTAAGCATTTGCAGAGCAAGTACAGTGTAAATGAATTTAAATTTTAGACATGATTTTTTTGTGGTAGAAGCTGGATGCAAATGGAATCGGTGCGACTTTCTTTTTTACAATCGAATTGATACATCAGCTAGCTTAGATGGTTAGAGCAACTCCAACAGGCCGCCCAATTTTGCATTTGGGTCGGCAGTGCACCCAACGCGCCGACCCATTTCATGCCCGCATTCAACTTTTAAATAAAAAGGGCCCGGCCGATCATGTCAGCGCCCATGTCTCATGCCGGCATCATGTCGATCTTGCATACAATGCCGCTTCGTAAAATATCACCATAGTTCATCTTCAAGACTCGCCAACAACCGGCAGCACACATGCCAGCACATAAAAAAGGGTGGGACTTGAGTTCGACCACGCCATCGCGGCTCGCGTGGTCATGCCAGCACACCTGCCAGCATACAAAAAAGATGGCCCTCGCCGCCATAGATCACTCGTTGTCGAACTTGAGCATGTCGGCCTGCATCTTCTCGAACCACGGCCTCTTCCTTGGCGACACGGTGTTGAGTTCCACCTTCATGATCTCCACCCCGGTCATCATGCTCGGAAGAGCCACTTCTTTCGCCTTGGTCTTGGCGTTGGCGGCCTCGATCTCTAGCATCTTGGCTTGCTTCTCCGCCTCGAGCTCGAACATCTTGGCTTGCTTCTCGGCGTCAAGATCAAGCCTCCTCCTTTGGATCTCCATGAAAAATAAAGCATCCATTTGCTCCGCCTTGAAACGCCGGCGCTCCTCCTCCCTTGAGTCCTTATTCATTATGCCGTCCACGCTTGCGATCAAGGCATTGGTGGCCGCATCTCGCTTGACCTCCTTCTTGGAGTTGGTCTTCCCCCGCGGCCGTGCCGACTCGCCCTCCCCAACATCCTCCACGGCTTTCTTCCCCCCACGTGCTTTGAGTGCGGCATATTGCGCCTTGAACTTCTCTTCGTCCTTGATGACCCGATAGCAATGGGAGAGGTTGAAGCACTTGCCATTTGTGTTGAACCTTGAATACCTCCAAAGCTTGAAATGAGCGTCCGGGAGCCCGCCGGCCGGCGTCTGCTGCGTGCTTTTCCTCGTGCCGCCGGATGACGAGCCACCGACCACCGGGGTGGTGTTGAGGTCGATGGGCGCGGGCGCGGACGTGGAAGGCGCAACCATGCTCACGTCGGGTGAGCACTCCCAGGAGAGGCGGGAGGCCTGCGGGTAGATGTGAAAGCCGGGGACCGGGTTGCAAGCCGACGCGCGTGGTGAGTCGGGCAGCACCATCCGAGGAAACGCCGACGAGCCGGTGATGTAGACACAAACCTAGGGTAGGGTAATAGGCCTGACCTATACATCCTACCTAAGGTCCAAGTCCTAAAGACAAAGAAGTTCAAGTATCAGAATAAGGGATCCAGCAAAGGCGTCGAGTGAAGATCACTCGACCTACCATCCACTCGGAGATCTCACTTTATCCAGGTCACTCGACCATCAAACCACTAGACGATAAGAAGACCTAAAGCCGCTCCGGCGCAGCAACGGTCGGGCATTTACCCCGACATTTAATGATCATTTACAGCATTTCAATACAGGCGTTACCTGTAACGCCACCTCTTTATGTACATTGAATCCTATGTAACGGAGGGGAGCTGGGGTCCTGGCGCACCCTATATAAGCCACCCCCTCCTCTGAGACAAGGGTTCACACCCCCTATAACTCACACGCGTATAATCCAGTCGACCGCCTCCGGGCGCCGAGACGTAGGGTTGTTACTTCCTCCAAGAAGGGCCTGAACTCGTAAAACTAGCGTGTACAACTCCTCCATAGCTAAGATCTCGCCTCTACATTCCTACCCCCCTATTCTACTATCAGACTCAGAACCACGACAGTTGGCGCCCACCTTGGGGCAGGTGTCTTAGCGACTTGTTGGAGAAGTTGCAATCTTTCCGATCCCCTTCATCATGGTTTCAGGCGGAGGTTTGGCTGAGGGCCGCGAGATCCGTCTCGGTGCGCTCGTGTTCGTCGCCGACGACTCCGCTTGGCTTCAGGAGGCTCCACTCGACGTCAATGCACTCCCCGTCCGCGGGGCAACGCACTTTCGCGCGTGTGTCCGCGGCGTCCTCCTGAGGCAGCCGTTGACCCAGTATCGGTCGGCACCTGTGGCGTCCTCCCGCCCCGTCGCCCGCCGGCGCAAGCGCTCCGGTCAGTCAAGGCTTCAGCGATGGGTGAGGCACGCAGTGGCTCACCAAATGGCCACCCCCAAGTCGCGGCGATCGAGCCCGACGAATCTCTCTACGGCCTGTTCAATCTATCGACTAGCTCCGCAGAGACCGTGATCTCGAAAAGCGACAAAGAATGATCCGGCGGCGGAGGTCACGATGGTCGATGGACCTCGCAGTCCTCCCGGCTTCCCTCGCACCGACGGTGGCGACGACAGAGGCGATCCGTCGCATGCCCGTGAGGAATACCTCCCCGAGCCCCTCTCTTCGGAGCAGAGGGAAGAGCTTCGCCGCCGAACATGGATGCTCTTCACACTCCTATCGTTGGAGAAACCCGAGGCCCGTGCCTTGGAGGACGCGCTACCGCCAATCTGGTGAGCTTTCTCGACCGAAAATCTCCAATAGTACTCGTAGCGTCTTGTGCAAAGGGTTCAAGAATCCATCGACGCCAACTTTTTCCACCTCGACTCAGGTATATCGAACTCGATTCAAAATCTTACATTGCAGCTCGAATAGCGAGTTAATTCAACCCTCCGGTCGTAAGTCGACAGAGGTTTAATGTAGATCGAGCTTTACTCCGGCAGCGGAGAGCAGAATCTGGCCGTGTCACGACCACGGAATATGATCCATAGCAGGTCCGTTGTTGCAGATCTGACCCATCGGCTCATAGTCCAAGATCGCCCCGAGGCGTGAGGGACATGGTGACCGACGTTATTAGTACAGAAACCGTGAGCAGTATGATCACCGACTCGACCGTGACGATCGTCGCCGAGTGCCCACACCTCCCCAAGGAGTGGATCATACGTGCCTCGACAAATAGGATGATGACGCCCTCTTAGTGTTGGGCGAAGGATTCGGTCGACCCTGTGGAGCCGTGCTTTGATGCGAGATCTATTCTCGCTCAAGGTTTGGTCGACAGGAACAGAGCTTACCGAGAAGGTCATGACAGAGATGTACCCACCAGCAGCAGAGTGCGTGCCTCAAGTCCAGAGTGCTTCAGCAGAGCCATCAGGGCCGCGGTGATTCCTCCCAACTTCAAGTTGGCGACTGGAGTCAGTAAGTTCACTGGCGAGTCCAAGCCGGACACTTGGCTTGAGGATTATCGAGTGGCTGTTCAGATTGGCGGCGGCAATGATGAAGTGGCCATGAAACACCTGCCTCTGATGTTAGAGGGTTCGGCCAGAGCATGGCTGAATCAATTAGCACCAATGACATTTACACTTGGGAAGATCTTGCCCGAGTGTTTGTCTAACGCTTGAAGGGACATGCAAACGACCAGCGGGGTTGATGAGCTACAATCTTGTGTGCGTAAGACAAATGAAACTTTGAGGGATTATATCCAGAGATGGATCATACTGCATCACACAGTAGAGAACGTGTCTGATCACCAAGCAGTTTATGCCTTCAAGGAAGGCATCAAATATCGAGAGTTGAACTTGAAGTTTGGTCGGACCGGAGACATGTCTCTGAGTCGAATGATGGAGATTGCCACCAAGTATGCTAATGGTGAAGAAGAAGATCAGCTCCGGAGTGGCAAGCACAAATCAGTCGCCCATGAAACCGGAGGAGGAAACTCCAGTCGGAAGCGAAGCGCAAAGCCGAGCCACCGCTGCTCTGGGAAACCTTAGCCGTGACTCAAGGAAAACCCAAAGGGAAGCCCAAGGGGCCATGGAACCCTAAGAAGATAAAAGATCAAGATGGAAATGATGTGCTAGATTTGCCATGCCACATCCACACAAAGAAAGATGAAGAGGGTAAAATCATTTACCCGAAGCATACCACTCGGCAGTGTCGGCTCCTGATCCAGCAGTTCCGAGATAAACAGCCCAAAGACAAGGAAAAAGATTCAGACAAGGTTGAGGACAAGGAAGAGAGTGATGATGGTTACCCTCACGTCAATCCCACTCTGATGATTTTTGCTGATGTTGAGAGTAAGAGTCGACTGAAAGTGATCAACAGAGAAGTGAATATGGTCGCTCATGACACCCGATTATTTGAAATGGTCTCGGATCGCCATCACATTCGACCGGTCGATCACCCGACACACATAGCCACCACAGGAGGCAAGCTTTGGTGGTCGATCCAGTTGTCGAAGGCACTCGACTGACTAAAGTTCTGATGGATGGTGGCAGTGGCCTGAACATTCTGTATGTAGAAACATTGAAAGGGATGGGCATTCTGATGTCCAGACTCAGTGAAAGCAGTATGAGTTTCCACGGAGTCATTCCAGTCAAAAAGGCTGAATCACTCGGCCAGATTGCTCTTGACGTGGTTTTCGGTGATTACAAGAATTACCGCAAAGAAAAGTTGACATTTGAAGTGGTGGATTTCCAGAGTGCTTATCACGCCATTCTGGGCAGGCTGGCTTATGCGCGTTTTATGGCTCAACCATGCTATGTGTACCTCAAATTGAAAATGCCTGGTCCCAAGGGAGTGATCACTATCACTGGCAATCGAAAGATGGCAGAAGAGTGCTTCCAGAAGGGCTCAAAGATCAGCGATGCGCAGATGGCGAGTGGAATTGCAGGAGTATCGAAAAATGCAGATCCGAGTGATTTGCTGCGAGCTAAGAAGCTCGCAACGGATTGAGATTTGATCGTCGGTGAAATGAGACCGGTTCATATCCACCGACCGATCCCAACGCTGCTCGACCCACATTTCAACAACTCTCGACTCCAAATAGGAAGAAGCGCTCATCCGGTTCCTCCGTGAGGCGAGACATCTTTGCATGGAAACCTTCTGACATGCCGGGTGTTCCCAGGGAACTAGCTAAGCATCGTTTGCGAGTCAACCCAAAGATAAAACCGGTCAAGGAACATCTTCGACGGTCCGCCGTACAGAAGAGAAAAGCAATCGGTGATGAAGTGGCTCGGCTCCTGGCAGCTGAGTTTATTCGAGAGATTTACCACTCCGAGTGGTTAGCTAACGTTGTCATGGTCCCTAAGAAGGACAATTCACTTCGCATGTGCATCGACTTCAAGCATATCACTCGGGCCTGCCCGAAGGATCACTTTCCTCTCCCTCGCATCGATCAGATAGTCGATTCGACTGCGGGATGTGAGCGTTTGTCATTTCTGGACGCCTATTCCGGGTATCATCAGATCCGTCTGTTTGGACCCGATGAAATTAAAACAGCTTTCATCACCCCATTCGGGTGCTTTTGTTATGTCACTATGCCATTCGGTCTGAAGAACGCTGGAGCCACATTCATGCAGATGATTCAGAAGTGTTTACTCACTCAAATCAGTCAGAATGTGGAAGCGTACATGGATGACATTGTGGTCAAGTCACGCAAAGGTTCCGACCTCTCGGTCGACCTTGCTGAAACCTTTGCCAACCTCGGTTACGATATCAAGCTTAATCCATCAAAGTGCACGTTCGAGTTCCGGGAGGAAAGTTACTCGGTTTTCGTTTCGAGCGAGGGATCGATGCTAACCCCGAGAAAGTTGGTGCCATACTCCGAATGAAACGCCCAGTGCGTGTGCGTGATGTCCAGAAGCTTACTGGTTGTTTGGCCGCCCTAAGTCGGTTCATTTCCAGACTCGGTGAGAAGGCGCTACCTCTCTACCGACTGATGAAGAAGTCAGATAAGTTCGAGTGGACTCCCAAAGCTGATGCAGCATTTGCGGAGCTAAAAGCCCTGCTTTCCACCCAGCTGGTGCTTGCTGCCCCAATCAGCAAAGAGCCTTTATTGCTTTATATAGCAGCCACTGGACAAGTCGTCAGTACAGTACTTACGGTCGAGCGAGAAGAAGAGGGAAAAGCCTACAAAGTTCAGCGCCCGGTTTATTATGTTTCTGAAGTTCTGACTCCGTCGAAACAGAGATATCCGCACTATCAGAAGCTTGTTTATGGGATTTATATGACCACGAAGAAGGTTGCACACTATTTCTCTGACCACTCTATTACGATTCGTCGTGACGCTCCATTATCGAGATTCGCACTGTGAGAGATGCAACCGGTCGAGTGGCAAAATGGGCGATTGAACTCCTTCCTTAGATATTCAGTTTGAGGCAAAGAAAGCTGTCCCAAGCAATAGCTGATTTCCTCGCCGAGTGGATCGAACAACAGAATCGCCGACTCAAGTTCACTCGAGCTTTGGACCATGTTCTTTGATGGTTCCAAGATGCTGAATGGTTCAGTGCCGGGTGGTATTAGTATCCCCGAGGAGACAAGCTCGGATATGTACTCAGATTCACTTTGATTCCTCCAATAACGAAGCGAATATGAAGCACTCTTATATGGGTTGCGCATGGCCATTTCACTCGGCGTCCGTCGCCTCATGGTCTATGGCAACTCAGATTTGGTGGTCAATCAAGGATGAAAGAGTGGGATGTCGAAGCCCAGCCATGGTAGCTCTTGCAATGCAAGTGAGAAAGTTGGAAAAGAAGTTTGAGGGGTTAGAGCTCCATCATATACCCCGACTGAAAAATCAAGCAGCCGATGATTTGTCGAAGATAGGTTCCAAGAGAGAAGCCATTCCGAGCAATGTGTTTTTGGAACACATTCACACACCATCAGTTCAAGAAGATCCTTTTACAGAAGAACCCCCGCAACCTAAGAGCGCCACAAATCCGACTGAAGTCGAGGTTCCAGCCGTGGTCGACCTAATAATGGAAGTTTTGGTCATCACTCCCGACTGGACAGTACCTTACATCACGTACATCCTTAGGAAGGAACTCCCAGAGGATGAAGAAGAGGCTTGACAGATCGTTCGTCGATCCAAGGCCTTTACGGTGATAAAGGGACAATTGTTCAGAGAAAGTGTGACTGGGGTCAGTCAGAAATGCATAACACCAGAAGAAGGTCGAATGATCCTCCATGACATCCACTCGGGGACGTGTGGTCACCATGCGTCCTCTCGGGCCATTGTGGCTAGAGCATACCGAGCCGGATTTTATTGGCCCCGAGCAAATGAAATGGCGAAAGATATAGTTGACAGATGTGAAGGTTGTTAGTTCTACTCGGATATGTCTCACAAGCCTGCATCAGCACTGAAGACCATTCCCCTCGTCTAGCCCTTTGCTGTTTGGGGGTTGGACATGATTGGGCCGCTGAGGACTAGTAGGAGTGGATTTACTCATGTGCTTGTAGCAGTCGACAAGTTTACCAAATGGATCGAAGCTAAACCTATCAAGAATCTCGAAGCCAGCACTGCTCTCAGCTTCATCAGAGAATTGACATTCAGATGTGGAGTTCCACACAGCATCATCACTGACAATGGATCGAACTTTGATTCTGATGAGTTTAGAGCGTTCTGCGCTTCTCAAGGCACACGAGTCGACTATGCTTCAGTCGCTCACCCACAGTCGAATGGTCAAGTAGAAAGGGCGAATGGTCTAATCCTCAAAGTACTGAAACCCCGACTGATGCATGATCTCAAACACGCAGCAGGAGCCTAGGTCGATGAACTTCCATCAGTTCTTTGGGGTTTGAGGACAACTTCCAATCGATCGACCGGACAAACTCCTTTCTTTTTGGTCTATGGAGCCGAAGCTGTTCTGCCAAGTGACCTACTCCACAACGCACCCCGAGTCGAACTCTTCTCTGAAGAAGAAGCGGAACAGGCCCGACAGGATTCAGTCGATCTCTTAGAAGAGGAAAGAGAGATGGCATTGATCCGGTCGACCATCTATCAACAAGATTTGCGTCGATTCCACGCCAGAAACGTGAAGGGTCGAGCTTTTCAAGAGGGAGACTTGGTTCTTCAAGTGGATCAACAGAAGCCACACAAGCTTGCCCCCTGATTGGGAAGGTCCCTTCATTATCACCAGAGTTCTCCACAATGGAGCATACCATCTTTACAATGTCGAACATCAGAAAGACGAGCCACGAGCTTGGAATGCGGAGCTGCTCCGCCCCTTTTATACTTAAGTACTCACTCGGATGAGATGTAATAAGAAACACCTTTGTAGTTTATTTATCAAAGACAAGAGCTTTATAATCTTCCTAAACGATTGTTGTTGCTTTGTTTCCGTTTGAAATCCCCCAGTGGGTGACTTTGCTGCGAATCCGTTTCGCCCAAGTCTGAAAAATCCTACCGAGTGGCGAGCAAGCTTCTCACTCGGAGGCTTAGCTGCGAATCCATTTCGCCTAAGCTCAAAAAATCCTACCGAGTGGTGAGCAAGCCTCTCACTCGGGGGCTTAGCTGCAGTCCAGTACTCGCCTAAGTTTGAAAAATCCTACCGAGTGGTGAGCAAGCCTCTCACTCGGGGGCTTAACTGCAGTCCAGTACTCGCCTAAGTTTGAAAAATCCTACCGAGTGGTGACCAAGCCTCTCACTCGGGGGCTTAGCTGCAGTCAAGTACTCGCCTAAGTTTGAAAAATCCCACCGAGTGGAGAGCAACCCTCCCACTCGGGGCTTAGCTGCTGATCAAGTACTCGCCTAAGTTTGAAAAATCCCACCGGTGGAGAGCAACCCTTCCACTCGGGGCTTAGCTGCAGATCAAGTACTCGCCTAAGTTTGAAAAATCCCACCGGTGGAGAGCAACCTTCCACTCGGGGCTTAGCTGCAGTCAAGTACTCGCCTAAGTTTGAAAAATCCCACCGAGTGGAGAGCAACCCTCCCACTGGGGCTTAGCTGATCAAGTACTCGCCTAAGTTTGAAAAATCCCACCGAGTGGAGAGCAACCCTCCCACTCGGGGCTTAGCTGCTGATCAAGTACTCGCCTAAGTTTGAAAAATCCCACCGAGTGGAGAGCAACCCTCCCACTCGGGGGCTTAGCTGATCAAGTACTCGCCTAAGTTTGAAAAATCCACCGAGTGGAGAGCAACCTCCCACTCGGGGGCTTAGCTGCAGTCAAGTACTCGCCTAAGTATGAAAAATCCTACCGAGTGGAGAGCAACCCTCCCGCTCGGGGGCTTAGCTGCAGTCAAGTACTCGCCTAAGTTTGAAAAATCCTACCGAGTGGAGAGCAACCCTCCCACTCGAGGGCTTAGCTGCAGTCAAGTACTCGCCTCAGTATGAAAAATCCTACCGAGTGGAGAGCAACCCTCCCACTCGGAGGCTTAACTGCAGTCAAGTACTCGCCTAAGTATGAAAAATCCTACCGAGTGGAGAGCAACCCTCCCACTCGGAGGCTTAGCCGCAGTCCAGAACTCGCCTAAGTATGGAAGCCATCCCTATCTGCAAGGACGACGAGGTGCATGTCGACTGCAACCTTCTCCTTCGGAGCTACGCCACAAGTACAACGTCCGCTCCATCCCTATCTGCAAGGACGACGAGGTGCAAGTTGACTGCAACCTTCTCCTTCAGAGCTACGCCACAAGTACAACGTTCGCTCCATCCCTACCTGCAAGGACGATGAAGCGCAGGTCGATTGAAATCACTACCTCAGAGCTGCATCTCAAACACAAAGATTATTCCGAGTGAAGAACAAATTCCAATCGAAGGCAAACGCAAGCATATTCGGAAATAAACCAAGTTAGGATAAATCCTAAGGTTGCGGACGATGGATCAAAAGTATTCGAGCATCAAGCCCGAAGAAGTTTAACGGTTACACAATCACTCGGCATCAAGAGGCAAATAAAGGTGAAGCTTAATGTTTTTTCGATCACGCATCAGGAGAAGGACTGGCTGGGCCGCAGAAACTGTCGAGGTCAATGTTGTCTGCAATGCGAGTGGTGGCGGCAAGGAAGGTCTCCATGAAAGACTGGAAAGTATGCTTCTTCGTGTTAGCAACCTTGAGCTCCGCCAGCTTGTCTTATTTGGCATCCTTGCAAAGGCTTTTCGGACGAGAGCAGAGCGACGTCGGCACCACAATGAAAGCGAGAGGACTTCTTCCATTCTTGCACATGCTCGAGGATTTGATTCATCGAGCCATCGAGGACTCGAGATCTTGAGACAGTTCCACGAGGCCAAAGTTACGCATCAACTGGGTCATTGCAGCTTTCAGACGGGCCAGATAAGCAATTGCGCCGTCCATACGAGACTCCAACCGCATCATGTTCATTGCAACATCATCCTTGACTGGACAGTTAATGGGGTCAAGACCCGTCTCGACCCGCCCAGTTTCCGCTTCAAAGTCTTGGCAAAATTCTGCACAGTCGAGTGATTGATGAGTCGACGACACAATTAGAATTGTCAGTCGACAGAAAAAAGACAGACTAATCGGTACCTTCAAGTTTCGGGACCAGCTTCGCAGCAAGTTGGCTAAGATAAGACTCTAGCTCGCCGTTCTTGATTTTGAGACTTCCAAGTTCGACGGTCAGTTTCTCCTTGTCGTTCTTCAGTCGCTCGACCTCTTGATTGGCGTCAAAAACAGCAGTCTTCAGTTTGGAGTTTTCCTCTTCTAACTTGCCGACTGAAGCAAGCTTCTTGTCAGCAAGCGATGTCTTCTCGCGCGCCTCCTTCTGAGCTGCAGCTAGGTCCAGGTCCTTCTGCTCCAAAGCCTACTTCATTTTCTCTAAAGAAATAACATTCTTCAGACGGGCTTGGAGTTGGCGGTTTTCACTACATACATCTGCTCGAGTGGAGTCACTCGGTTCAAAAAGATGGAAAGAAAAAGTGCCAGCAGTGGGATAAACAGTCGGCGATTGATTACCTCCCATGGCAGCCACTTCATCACGAGCGCTCTGGAGATTCTTCTTGGCCAACTCCAGATCAAGGTTGAGGCTGATTTGCTGCTTGTTCATTGCAGAGAGCTGAGCCCCAAGATCACAAGATTTCTACAGTCACAAGCCATCTCAGTCGACAGAGATAAAAAGACACCACAATGCTAGCTACTCTAAGACTACCACTGAATCAAACATCCAATGGCAGTCTCGGGGACTACACCCAGTGGGTGCACTTAGCGTGCCCCCACTGATTTTGCAAAAAATAAAGAAAAAAGAAGATTCTTAGACCACAGTCGACTGCCCGCAGTCACCTATGGTCTCGGGGACTACACCCAGTGGGTGCACTCAGCCTGCCCCCACTAGTTTTGATTCCACTCGGCGTGGTCTGCCCTGCTCGAGTGGCAAAAAAAGAGGTTCCCATTCTTAGACCACAGTCGACTGCCCGCAGTCACCTATGGTCTCGGGGACTACACCCAGTGGGTGCACTCAGCGTGCCCCCACTGGTTTCGATTCCACTCTGTGTGGTCTGCCCCGCTCGATTCGAATCGACACAAAGAGACATACATCATCAAAACAGTCACACCCCAGTGGGTGATCAGACAAGAAATACGGTCGATCGGAAAGTCAACTAACCTGGACATTGGCTTGCAGAGCAGCTCCGGCGTTGAAGGCTACCTGACTAGACTCATGCACCATTTTCATCTGTCTCATCACAAGATTCAACTGAAGAAGCGCTTCCTTGGCAGCAGCTGGCGGATCGTCTGGAGTTTGATATGCAGTGAAAAGTGATGGAGGCAGAGCAATCAAAGCAACCGCCAGATCTGAAGCAGAGAGTTGTATCGGCGCAGCAGAAGTCTGAGCAGCTGATCCCGAGGGGCAGTCAGTCGACAATGGAACAGCGAAGGTGACGTTGGTTCGAGCCGGATCTGTCGAGCGCTCGACCACCGTTCCAGGCGTCACAGTCGACTGAGGAACTTGGACCTCAGGCACCTTCCCGCCCAGCTCCCTGTCCTTCTTCCTCCTCCCTCTCAGCGGCACCTCTTCATCGTCATCCGGAAGCACAACAACATCTCGTGGATCTGCAAAGAACAGAGAAAGTCATAAAGATAACTGACAAATCATTCAGTCGACCAGACGAATTCGAATCGACCTGGCTTACTGGCTTTGGAGGTGATGGCGTCGTTAGCTTCCTCGTCAGCTGGAGTCTTGTCAATATCCATGTCGGTCGTAGCTGAGGTTAGGCTACACAAATTCATCGTCCACTCGGTCAGAACGAGAAAGTCGGTCGGAACAAAAAAATTGATCACAACAAAAGATATGAGAGGAGCGTTTACCCAGAAGCAACAGGGACATCCATCTTAATCCTAGGTAAGGTATTCCGAGCCTTTGAAGGATTAGCTTTGGGCTGCTTGGTGACCTTCTCAGTCAAATCTGGAGTCGGGGACCGAGTGCGCTTGTGAGATGGAGCACTCGACGCCACAGCCTTGCCGCGCCTATTCGCTGGGTCATGTCGCTGCTTGGATCGACGTTCGGAGCGGCGCGGTGAGTCGGCTACCTCCTCATCGTCCGACTCGTCGCTCTCATCTTCATCATCATCAGCTGCCCACTCGCCGCTCTCCTCAGCACTGTCCTCGCCCTCTTGGTCTTGCTCCAGAGCTTGTTCACCATTGGGCATTGGCTACATTTCCGTGTAGATCTGCAAAACAAGAGATCGCTCCCAAGTCAGTCGAAACAACAATCAGTCGGAAAATACGTTCAAAAATTCAGTCATGATGACTAGACCTTCTCTGGTGGGTTGCTGCTGCTGAAAGGGTCGACTCTCCTAGCGCCCCTGGGGTTGTCCTTGTTCTCGGTGATACCCATCAACCACTCGGCTACAGTTTTGGCCTCCACCTCCTCCGGATGAACCCGAGCACTATCGCTGGCCCCAGAGTACATCCACATGGAATGGTCGCGAGCTTGGAGGGGTTGGATCCGCCGACTGAGGAACACCTCAAGCAGATCCATACCGGTGACACCTTGGTTGACCAGTTGTACCACTCTCTCAACAAGCATGCCTGTCTCCGCCTTCTCCGCAGCAGTCACTTTCAACGAAGATGGAGTTTGAACATGGTCGAAAGAGAAAGGAGGAAGCCCAGTCGACTGACCTGGGGTCGCGAGGTCCTGGCAGTAGAACTAGGTCGACTGCCAGCCCCTGACCGACTCAGGAAGAGTCATCGGAGGGAAAGAGCTCCTCTTCCTCTTCTGAATGCCTAGGCCCCCACACATCTGAATGACATGGGTTTTCTCGTCTTTCGAGTTCGCTTTTTTCACAGTTTGGGATCGGATGGTAAAGATGTGCTTGAGAAGACCCCAGTGCGGTCGGCACCCCAGGAAATTCTCACACATGGAGACGAACGCAACAAGATATGTGATAGTGTTGGGAGTGAAATGGTGGAGTTGGGCCCCAAAGAAATTCAGGAAACCGCGAAAGAAGGGATGCGGAGGAAGCGAAAAACCACGGTCGACGTGGGTGGCGAGCAGGACACACTCACCCGGCCGCGGTTGTGGCTCCGTCTCTCCCCACGGCAGGCGCGCGGACTTATGGACGATCATCCCCAGCTCGGCCATATCGTCCAAGTCCTATTGTCGGAGCGAAGATCGGATCCAGTCTCCCTGGATCCAACCCGATGGCAACCCCGAGCGCGACGAAGACCCCCGATTCACCTTCTTGCTCTTCGCCGCCCCGTCGCCTTCTTTCAAGACGCTCCAAGTGCGCCGTTTTGTCCTTCCCCATGGCGGCAGAGCGACGGCGTCGAGAGTGGTTGGTCTGGGCAAAGCAGAGTCGCGAGAGGAAGAAGAAGAGAATGGGCATGCACAGTGCAAACGCTTCAGCCTCGCCGCTTTTAAGGGCCTACTTCCGAGTGGCTGACGCGTGGGCCCGAGCGGTCTTGTCAAATCCCCCCAACAGTTGCGCACAGGATATGTGGCGAAGAAGGTGGCGCAGTAATCGAAAAGTCCTATTTGTCTACTCCACTTACCGCGGGACGCTCCGCCTGGCGCGCTTCTACCGAAATTTCGAATCCCAGGAAATCCGGGATCCTCTGCAACCGATCACGCCAAAGATTTCGTGTCAGAGATTTCATTTGACGGATGTAGTGGTATAAGCCAGTCGACAATTTCTGAATCGATCAAGGCGACTGAAACGAAGCTGAAGTTCTGACAACTGGCCTCCACTCGGAGATATAGACGAGACAATCAAGAGTAAAAGCAAGGTCAACTCTGTCCTTCTGTTTCACTCAAACCTCGACCCATTCGGGGGCTAATGATGTAGACACAAACCTAGGGCAGGGTAATAGGCCTGACCTATACATCCTACCTAAGGTCCAAGTCCTAAAGACAAAGAAGTTCAAGTATCAGAAGAAGGGATCCAGCAAAGGCGTCGAGTGAAGACCACTCGACCTACCATCCACTCGGAGATCTCACTTTATCCAGGTCACTCGACCATCAAACCATTCGACGATAAGAAGACCTAAAGCCGCTCCACGCAGCAACGGTCGGGCATTTACCCCGACATTTAATGATCATTTACAGCATTTCAATACAGGCGTTACCTGTAACGCCACCTCTTTATGTACATTGAATCCTATGTAACGGAGGGGAGCTGGGGTCCTGGCGCACCCTATATAAGCCACCCCCTCCTCTGGGACAAGGGTTCGCACCCCCGTAACTCACACACGTATAATCCAGTCGACCGCCTCCGGGCTCCGAGACGTAGGGCTGTTACTTCCTCCGAGAAGGGCCTGAACTCGTAAAACTATCGTGTACAAATCCTCCATAGCTAAGATCTCGCCTCTACATTCCTACCCCCCTATTCTACTGTCAGACTCAGAACCACGACAGCCGGTGCTGGCCGCGGCGACGGCGGCTTGGACGAGGCAGTGCTGGCTAGGGTTTACCCCTAGCATGTAGAGTGCCTCCCTCGTTGCCGCCGCGACGCGGGCATTGGTCAACTCCTGCTACGCGGCGGCGACGGCGGCGGCCTGCGCGGCGGCCTCATCCATCGCGTCTGCGGCGTGCCTCCGGCCCTTCCTCTTGGCCAACTCCCTTGCCCGCTGTTCGGGCGTCAGCGCCTTCTTCGGCTTGGTCGCGACGGCGATCTTGCGCGGGGCACGAGGCTTGCCTTTCCCGGAGGGGGCGACGGCGCTGGACGAGGTGAGGGAGGCGAGGCCGGTGGCGGCGTCGAGGTCGAGGTTGATGGCGTCCTCCATGGCTGGTTGGGAGGGGGGGCGGGAGTGTTTTTGGGAAAAATGAGGGAAAATGGTGGTGGCTGCCATCGACCGGCGGGCCCGGGGAGAGGAGTAGGCGCGTGCGCGTCCGTCTTGTGTCTATGCCGATGCAAATCCGGCTCAAAATTGGGCCGGGAATGGGTCGTCCGCAGACGAAAAACGGACACGCGTCCGTTTGGGTCGGTGCGTTGGGCCGCCACTTTTGTCCATGCCGACCCAAACGGACGCGGGCGGACGAAATGGGTCGCCCCATTAGAGTTGCTCTTAGGTTTCTTATAGTGAAACTAGCCCACCAGGATTTAAGTTCTGGATTTGCCACTGATGTTCACATTTTCCTAGATTAGTATCTTTCAGACGATGTTCGTTTAGTTGAACGAGATGTTTCTATAGACTATGAGGTGTCTGTGGCGACTTCGTCAACCTCAAAATGTGATACTAAGAATGAGTGTATGTGCGTGTATATGAGCATTTGCAATTGTAATTGTATTAAGAAAAACTAGCTCCAAGATGAGCTCCAAGAACTGGTTTCTAATAACTCCTAAAATTTCCCACTTCACCGAGGATGGCCAATTTCTTTCTCTCCGTCTCCTACTTACAAATGATTTCGCAGAGCCAAATAACGCGCTTCTACATCTACAATGGTGGGGAAAAAACCTGTTGGACAAAAAATCCTCTCTTGCGCCCAAGTTCAAGCTGCTTCCTTCACTGATCTCGTATCTATTGATAGTAGAGTTAGCCTACGGGCATCTCAGCATCGACATCGACCTTCTCGTTTTTTTAAAAAAAGGGACTTCCCGGCCTCTGCATCAGAACGATGCATACGGCCAACTTTATAAATAAACAAATAGCTTCAACAAGATTTTAGAGTCTTAACCAAAAGTAAAAGTAAAGGCAAGCTCACAAAGAGCCAAAGAGCCAAAAACACACTAGACAAAAAAAGGCGACAACCGGCTGGCAAAAAAAAGATAGGAAAACTAATTGCCTATCCTATTACATGACCGCCATCCAAACCGGTTGAATATATCCCGTGCTACCGTCTCCCATCGGATAGATCCAGTAACCAAACGCTCCCTGGCCTCCGTCAGAGTGAGTAGCGACCATATACGGATTAACGCAGTGGCTCGGAAGATAACCTGTAAAAAATGAATATTTGTTGTCCTGTTAAAAACCAAATCATTTCTGCAGTTCCATACTGCCCACAATAAAGCACATACTCCTACTCGAATGTGACTCGCTGTTTCGGACTCTATCCCATTAAGCCACGTTCCAAATAACGTACTGATAGCATTCGGAGGAGTAATGTTAAAGGCTATGTGCACCGTCTGCCATAACACCTTGGCCAACGGGCACTCAAGAAAAAGGTGTTTGATAGTTTCATCCCGATCACAAAAACTACACCTAGTAGGTCATGTCCAGTTACGCTTTGCCAAGTTATCCTTAATTAAAATGAATTATTTATGTACAAACCACATAAACACTTTAATTTTCAAAGGCACTTTGACTTTCCATACAAATTTGGAACTAGGAATGGCACTAGAGTTGATGACATCGAGATACATCGATTTAACTGTGAACTCTCCAGACCTAGTAAGCTTCCAACGCAAATGATCGGTCTGTTGAGATAGCTGAACCTCCATCAGTCTATTCACTAAATGAAGTCATGCTTCCCAATGATTACCGGTAAGCGTCCTCCTAAAATGAATATAAGGGGGATGGATTGCAGTATCGATGCAACATAAGCCTCACGTCATTGAACAATACTATACAGGGACGGGTACTGAAGCGCTAGCGGCGTCTCTCCTAGTCAGGTATCTTCTCAGAATTGCGTGGTAGTGCCATTACCGATTATAAACTTTGTCCTATTGAAAAAGGATGATTTTACTCTCATGAGCCCCTTCCAAAAAGGTGAGTCAGTCGGTCTTACTGTCACCTGGTACAAAGTTTTGGTCTGAAGATACTTACTACGGAGAATCTGCGCCCACGTGGCATCAGTCTCAACAGATAACTTAGCCAGCCACTTGCTGAGAAGACATCTGTTCTTAACTTCAAGATTCTCAATGCCAAGTCCCACTTGGTCTTTTGGTCGACAAATAATGTACCATTTGGCGAGTCTGTATTTTCTTTTAGTTCATCGCCCTGCCAGAAGAATCGGGATCGATAGAAGTCCAGCCTTTTCCTAACTCCAACTGGGACTTCGAAGAAAGACAAGAGAAATATAGGCATACTCGTGAGCACCAAATTAATAAGAATTAATTGGCCTCTGTATGACATGAGCTTGCCCTTTCAGCAACTCAGTTTCTTCTCGAAGCGATCCTCGATGCACTTCCATTCTCTGTTTGTCAGCTTACGATGGTGAATGGGTATACCTAAATACATAAAAGGTAAAGACCCCAGTTCGCACCCAAACAATTGCTTATAAGCCTCTTGTTCCTCATTGGCTCTACCAAAGCATACCAATTCGCTTTTATAAAAGTTAATCTTTAATTCGGTCAATTGTTCAAATAAGCATAACACCAGCTTCATATTTCTCGCTTTTGCCAAGTCATGCTTCATAAAGATGATCGTATCATCAGCGTACTGTAGGATAGACACACCTCTATCAACTAGATGAGGCACCAAGCCACCCACTTGACCAACCTCCTTGGCCCTTCGTATTAGAATTGCCAACATATCAACGGCGATGTTAAAAAAAATAGGAGACATCGGATCACATTGTCTCAGGCCCTTATGTGTCTGGAAATAATGACCTATGTCGTCATTCACTTTAATTCCAACACTCCCTTTTTGTGTGAAAGATTCTACCTGGCGCCGCCAGGCTTCATCAAAACCTTTCATACGTAAGGCCCGTTGAAGGAAAGGCCATTTGACTTTATTGTACGCTTTCTCGAAATCCACCTTGAAAACAACTCCATCTAATTTTTTCGTGTGAATTTCGTGGAGCGTTTCGTGCAGGACTACAACCCCTTCTAGGATGTTTTTGTCCGACATGAAAGCGGTTTGGGAATGCTGCACCACAGAATGCGCAATCTGCGTGAGCCTATTCATCCCAACCTTAGTAAATTTTTTGAAACTAACATTAAGAAGACAGATGGGCCTGAACTGCTCAATTCTTACAGCCTCTGATTTCTTAGGAAGTAAGGTTATCGTTCCAAAATTCAAGTGAAATAATTGAAGCTGTCCCGAGAATAAATCATGAAACATCGGTAACAAATCTCCCTTAATAATGTGCGAGCATTTTTTATAGAACTCCGTCGGAAACCCATCTGGCCCTGGAGCCTTATTGTTTTTCATCTGTGTAATGGCCTCAAACACCTCTTTCTCAGAAAATGGGGCAGTTAGAATATCATTCTCATCATTAGCAAGTTGAGGAACATCCTCAATCCTAGACTCATCCAGGGAAACATAATTATCCTCTGGAGGCCTAAATAACTGCTTTTTGTAATATTCGGTTATGTATAATTTTAGGTTCTCCTGTCCTAAAATCATTCCTTCGTCTTGTTCAAGCTGAAAGATTTTTTCTTTCTGTGCTTGCCATTAGCTATCATGTGAAAGAATTGAGTGTTCGCATCCCCTTGGACAACTTTGCGAACCTTAGCCCGCAGCGCCCACTTCAATTCCTCTTCACGGAGAAGCTTTTTCAATCTCATCTCTGCCTCAAGCTTAGCATGAAGCTCCGAGGCTGGCAGAATTGTGGATTCGGCTTTTAAATCTAGGGACTGAATAAGAGTAAGGAGCCTTTCCTTTTCAACCTTATAAATCCCACTAAGATGCTTAGCCCACCCACGCAAGAAACTTCTCAAGTGCCTTATGTTATTCTGCCACCGCTCAATCGCCGTATCGACCTTCTTATTGAAATGCCCCCTTAGGAATCCCACCACCAAGAACGTGAATGCAGATACATGTATCTACCGTATTATTCATATGTAGGTGTTTTCAGGCACGCGGCCCCCACGCCTACTCCCAGGCGGTTCGGTGCAGAAACCTAGCCACCGCCACTACCTCCTCTTGCTCCTCCTTGCCTCGCCACCGTCGAAGGGCAGCCCCAAGGAAAGCGGCGGTGGGGCACTTTCCTACAAACGCAACGAAGGTGCACGGCAAGATATCCGACAATGCGGCGGCTTCTTCAGCAACAAGGCAACAGATTATGCCGACACGACAGAGAGGCAAGTACACAACAACTTTTTCGGTGGGGTTCCCACTCGGGGAGTCGGTGAGGACACGTCGCTCGCCTTAGATGTGGAGACGAGGACACGCCGTTCGCCTCGAATGCATGCAGTGGTCTGGATGATCAGTTCCCTAAAACGGGGAAGCAAATTATTGTGTGTGGGAGGCTATCTCACTCGAGTTGTGGATTGCGGTGGCCACCTATGTGACTTCATGAGAGTTTCTCTCTTCAGATCCGACTCCTACTACTATTGGCGGCTCGTTCTGGTGAGTTTTGCGGCATGCATCTGAAAGGCTTATTTGTGGGTTTTGACAACTCTCACTTTGGCTAGTTTTGCCTTCAGCGTTGAGATGCAATATATAGACAACGGCTTGATACAGAGCGTAAGGTTGTGATGGCTCTCACTTCTGGCGAAGTAGTATTGTCTTGATCACATTGAGAGGAGTTGCCAAGGAATCCAAGGGAGTATGCACTAAAATTTGCAAAACACATTGGAAAGGAGCAGTAAATCAATATGTAAACACTTCGGGGTTCTCAAGAAATATGATTACCAACATGTTGATTTATTAAATATATAATAGAGCAGGGAGCAAATTACATATAACCACCACATAACGGGCTAGAGTAACAACATGATACCACATTCAAGACAACTCACGCAGAACAACCAACTCTGCGAGAAACGAGTAGCACATGGCACGATCTTAAAGTTGAGCTCACGAAAACAGAGAAACCGATAGGTGGGGCCCATCTGTCGGGCTGATGTGGTACACATGGATGGATGGCGTTAGATGGTCGTGACACTGTGTCGATTTAGACGGCCGGAGTTTATGG
This sequence comes from Aegilops longissima, assembly GCA_021605205.1. NCBI lineage: Eukaryota > Viridiplantae > Streptophyta > Magnoliopsida > Poales > Poaceae > Aegilops > Aegilops longissima. The sequence continues at coordinate 547,335,255 of CM038679.1, read as the reverse complement.
TTCATCCGGGTGCATTTGCACATGGGAGCAGAATGGCTCTTTCCGTACGAGTTTCCTTCTCAATGAAGCTACATTGTAGGCTCAGATTTGAGTAACAAAGTAAACATGTTGACCAAAAAAGTCAAGCAAACTTGTGAAGTGAGATTGCTTATGAGCTAAGAAATGGATGATTAAAGTAGCCATAGTATCTTGTTTGATCTTATACAAGGGTCCACCAAGAAAGCTTGTGAAGTGAGATTGCTTATGAGCTAAGAAATGGATAGTTAAAGTAGGCATAGTATCTTCTTTGATACAAGGGTCCACCAAGAAAACTTGTGAAGTGAGATTGCTTATGAGCTAAGAAATGGATGGTTAAACCAGGCATATTATCCTGTTTGATCTTATACAGGGGTCCACAAAAAAACTTGTGGAAGTGAGATTGCTTATGAGCTAAGAAATGGATGGCTAAAGTAGACATACTATCTTGTTTGATCATATACAAGTGTCCACCAGGAAAACTTGTGAAGTGAGATTGCTTATGAGCTAAGAAATGGATGGTTAAAGTGGGCATAGTATCCTGTTTGATCTTATATAGGGGTCCACCAAGAAAACTTGTGAAGTGAGATTGCTTATGAGCTAAGAAATGGATGGTTAAAGTAGGCATAGTATCTTGTTCGATCCTATACAAGTGTCCACCAAGAAAACTTGTGAAGTGAGATTGCTTATATGAGATTAAAAAAATGGATGGTTAAAATAGGCATAGTATCTTGTTTGACCTTCTACAAGGGTCCATCAAGAAAACCTGTGAAGTGAGATTGCTTATGACCTAAGAAATGGATAGTTAAAGTAGGCATAGTATCGAAAGTCATGTTCTGCTCCTGAGCTCGGGATGAACAGTAAAATTGAAAAAGAATGAAAAACATTTCAAAAATTCTGAATTTTTTTGGGTGGAAACATTGACAAAAATTCTCAGTGCTTGCAAAATTTCATCCAAAAATGACATTCGTACAAGTCTTGGCAAAAAAACAAAATCAGTACTCCAAAATATTTTTGGAAATAACATTTTTGGAGTTTGTTTTTTGCCGCGACTTCCACGAATGTTATTTTGTGATACAATTTTGTGAGCATTGAGAACTTTTGTCAACGTTTGCATCCCAAAAAAAATCAGAATTTTTTAAATTATTTTTAAATTGTTTTTGGAGTTACTGTTCACCCGAGCTCATTTGAGCTCGGGCTCAAATACATCACGTCCGCATAGTATCTTGTTTGATCTTATGCAAGGGTCCACCAAATATCAATAATGAGAAAGCTCTCAAGTTTTTGTGATCACTGTTCTCGTTGTCATGATTGTGCAATGTGCTCTTCATTCAATGGTGTGGCTGGCAAGTGCGATCGAACAACTGCGGTTTCACAACAATCATAGCTTTAGTTTAAACAAATGCGTTGTTCGGATTTCATGACGAACTAAATATATTTGAGCGGAAGCAACCCATTCGGAATAAGAAAACAGTAGTTAGACAATGCAAGTTTAACGTGCCATCAATTTCAAGTCAATTTGATCCACACAAGTCAACACATAGTGTTTCTATATGAATTTTAAAATATGATTGAGTAACAAAAGTTGCTTAACTTACACTAGAGGGAAAACACACAGCTGAAAAATGAGATAACGATCAACCTCAAACAAACATATAAAACAACGTGTGGTGCAAGAGTTGCTGAGACATATGATGCTAAATCCAGATCTATGTAATGGTTGTCACTGCAAAAAGGAAAAGAAGAATCAAGGTGTTGGATTCGGTGTTTTTTTTTTCTAAAACCAAAACGTCCGTAAAAATGTGACCTAGTACTACAGAGTTTTTAGATGAAAAAATATTATAGATCTATTTATGAAACAACAGTAAACGTTATATTATTTTCAGATTATTTTGAAACGTCCGTAAAAATTGTGACCTAGTACCTGGTTTTTTCACACGGCGTTAGAACATCGCCCTTCTAACACCCTTATATTATTTCCAGATTATTTTGAAACTCTAAAACCAGGTTTTCACGAAGTTTTTTTTTAACTTGGTTTTCATGTGATATTTGTGTCTGATGGAAAATGGATGAAGGTCCCCCGCAAAAAAATGGATGGAGGGATCATTCAGGGAGAATCCAAGAAGGAACGAAGGATGACAAGCAACAAGTGGCCAAAGGGGAACCGCCTATTTATAGACGGCGAGAGCTGCTAATCTCTCAACCCCACGCTTCGACATCCACGGCAGAACAGCAAAGGACACACAGACACAACTCAACTACTTCTTGCCCCTTGCGCGCGCACACACCGTAGCAGCTGAGCTAGCAACCATGTCGCCCTCCAAGGGGGAAATCGCGGCAGCCGGCGGCGACTCCGCGGCCGGAGGTCCGTCGTCCTGCCGCGCCAGACCCGTGGCCGTGGGCGTCGCCGAGGAGACGACGGAGGAGGCGCGCGCCGGGCGGGAGGCGGAGAAAGCGGAACTGGAGAAGAAGATCGCGAGCATCAAGGAGGAGATCGCCGCCCTGGAGGCGGCGCTGGCCGAGACGGACGCCGCTGCCGGCTCCGAGCACACCAATCCGTAGTCTACCGACTAGTAACGCCGGCGGACGTTCCTCGGTGATTTCCGTGCGCTTCGCCGGCCGTGAGTTTGAGGTAGCTGGTAGCCTTCATTCATTCGAAAGTAGTGGGACTAGGAGTGGTACGAAGTATTGGTTGTCTCATTGTCTGAATGTAATGCACTGGCTGGCACTGGCAGTGGCTTAATTTTGCTAGTAGAGTAGTAAATTGATGAATGATGATGCTAGTACGAATTTTGGTGGGAGGTGTGTTTGTAAACGTTTGGCCCAAATGCCATTATGTAGCAGCGTGCTATCGTCATTTAGCTCTGTGGCCGTCCTGGTCGCATTCAGCGGGATGAATTGATCGCTCAGAGCAGCTCCAAAAGGTTGCCGGCCCATTTTTGGGAAAGTAAGCACTGTAGCGCTGCTTTAGGCTCGCGGCGTTCATTCATGGCAGTTCGAAGGCACTAAATGTTAGTGTTTGAATGAAATTCACCTGGTTTGTAAGATTAAGAAGGGCCTCTTCAGTTCACATGATTGTAAAAATGTAGGAATATAAAAACATAGAATTGGAATGTCATGCTCAACTCAACCATACACTATTTTGGGTCGTTTGATTGCATCATAGAAAAAAACAAAGGATCTTTCAGAGAAGTTTGAGCAGATGCTAAAATCTTATGGGAAGTATAGCAGCACAAAGAAATCTTTAGGAAAAATTCATATATGATTCAATCCTATGAATCAAAAAACCAACATAAGAAAAATTCTTAAGGATTCTAACCCTCTAAAATTCCTATAAAAATCATTTAAATCAAAGGAGCCCTGATAATGTGGTTTTCCTACACCGGAATGGCATTGGTGGACGATCGACATGGTGGTTGACATCATGTCATCGCAAAGAGCTTATTTGACAAAAAAAGAAGTCGTCCCAACGTCCTCATGAGAGCAAACGTTCTAAGTTATAAATCTGACCCATGCACGTCTAAAAGTCTAGCTAATACTAACAGGAGTGCGGAGGTAATATGGTAGCATGATAACTAATCGGTATTTTCGCCAACCTTATTTCAACATTCAAATCGACCACTCGAGATAGTGGTTGACGTGGTTGTCAAACAAAACTAATTTTGATAAATATGGTAAAAGATGAGTAAATGGCACTGGCGGTCATACAACATGTTTCAGTGGGTGCACTTAATTCACAAAACTCTGGAAAAAAGCGAAAAACATGTTACTAAAATTGTGAGGCGGGTGCATATTGGTCACAAAGTAGCCACATCATCTACTGGACTGACAGCTAGCCATTTTGTTGGAAAGGCTCATGTGACGTTGTTGAGGATTGGTGTTTTTGCGCAAAGGTCATTGTTGTATTTTTTGAGGGGGCGTATTGTAAAAGTGCCTTTGACTGTTATATCAACACAGAGCACACAAAAATTCTCCATTCTATAATTTCCAAATCCCTAACCCTAGCTCACTCGTTCCCAAATCGGAGATAATGGGAGGTGGCATGGACGGCAACGAGACATCAGCAGGGGCGATGACGGGAGTGTGGCTTTTGGATGGAGTGGCGGCAACATCACGAGAGGTAGTGGTGTTGTCATCACAAGAGGTAGCTTGACGAAGTTCATGCCGGCTTGGTCATGCATCCACGACGATTGGGCTTTTCCCCAATAGGTGTGGTAGCATGGCGAGCCCAACGTGTGGTCGAAGGGCGGGTGCATTATCCTCGCACGTAGGACGGGGATAACTGCGCTGAAGGAGCAATTCCTTATCTGGCTCATTCCTCTCTACCTTCATTTTCCTCAGCTTCTCCTTGTTGATAGGGCTCAATATCACTTCACGCAGATCAGGGGATCCATCGTAAACTGCATTCTCCTCCTGCAGGTTTTTTCCACATGTTTTACAAACAAAACAAGGACTTTGTTTCCTACACATGCCCTTGGCATCATGTCATAATCCTTCAATCAATTGGAATCAGGTCATCAATGGTTTCCCCATCAATGGTTTCCCCTGGTGGGCACCAGAGAATAAGCCTGATCTCATCATCTAGATATCCTAACTGCCTAATTATCTATTAATTAGGATACCACACTCCTTAGATTTGGAGCTTCCTGATGCCTCAAGGGCTGTGTGATGATGACATGTACCTAGGGTAGGATCATAGGCCTGACCTAGACACCCTACCCAAGGACACTGCCCTAGAGTCAAAGATATTCAAAGTCAAGCACAAGATATCGACTGAAATCACCCTAAAGTGTAATCTACTCGACGGAAGATTCCACTCGGATATCCCAATTCCACTCGACCTGATAACTACACTCGACCATACGAAAGGGTCACTCGGAGCACAGAAGGCCTAGAGTCACCCCAGGACGGCAACGGTCAGGCATTCACTCTGTAGTCATAAAGGTCAGTAATAACAGAAATACCAGTAACGTCCCTGTCTTAACTTGCATTGAACCCTGTGTAACCAAGGGATGCAAGGGGCCTGTGTAACGCCCGGATTCGATGCGCCAGGTGTCTGCCAGTTATTCGTCGTCTTTGCCATGTCATGTGCTTGTGTGTTGCACTTTGCCATGTCATCATCTGCATTTTTATCATGTCATCATGTGCATTTCATTTTGCATACGTGTTCGTCTCATGCATCCGAGCATTTTCCCCGTTGTCCGTTTTGCAATCCGGCACTCTTATGTCTCCGGCGCCCCGTTTACCTCTTTTCATGTGCGGGTGTAAACGGTCTCGGAATGGACGAGGTTTGTCAAGCGGCCTTGGTATAGCACCGTAGACCGCTGTCAAGTTTCGTGCCATTTGGAGGTCGTTTGGTACTCAACGATTAACAGGGTAACCGCAAAAGCCTCTTTGTGTGCAGCCCAACACCCTTCCAAACTGGCCCAAAACCCACCAAAGTCCCTCCATGCTCTAGGTCGTTCGATCACGATCGTGTGGAAAACCGCACCTCATTTGGAGTCTCCTAGCTCCCTATGCCTATATAAACACCCCCTCCAAATTGCGGTCAAATTCCCCCTAACCCTAGTGTTCTCTCTGCATGACGGGGCCGCGCGTCGCCCGCGCCGGACACGTCCGCCGCCCCCTCGTCTCAACGGGGCGCGCCACGTGGCCCCTCGCGTCCCGCCGCCGCGTTGCCCGCTGGGCAGGGCAAGCCCACCGAGCCCATCGGGCCCGCCCGCCATGTTGCGCGCCATTGCCCCGCCGCCGGCGGCGCGCCGCGCCGCCTCGCCGGCCGCGCGCCGCGCTTCCTCCGTCGCCGGCCGACCCGACCCGCGCCGGTGCGCTCGCCGCCGTCCGAGGCCGCCTCCTCCTTCCTCGTCGCCGGCGCGCCTCCCGCCGCTGGCGGCCGCCGCCGCCCGGCGCCTGCGCGGCGCCCGGCCGCGCCGCCGCCATGGAGCTCGCCCGGCCGCCCGGTCGCCGGATCCGCCCCTCGCCGCCCGCCGCTCTCGCGCCCGGCGGATCCGCGAACCCATCTCGCCGGCGCCCTCTCCCTCGTCCTCCGACCACCACACCGCACCTCCGGCGAAGTTCCGGCCAACCTCGTAATCCGTGCCATGAGGTTGACTTCTCCCCCCCTGATTCCACCAAGTCCCGAATCTGTGATTATTTTCATGCATTTTCATCGTGTCATAACTCTGCATCCGTAGCTCCGTTTTACATTTGAGCTCATCTTGATGCCCTAAATGCTGTTAGAAGAGTGCTATGTGATGTTAGTTTCTGTTTCTTAACAGAACATGCACTTTTGTCATTTTTGCCATGATTGATGTGTGCATCCTATGAACTTGAGTCCTACATGTGTTTTGTAATATGCCATGCCATCTTTCCAGGGGTATATGCCATGTATTTTTTTGATCTATGTGGTGACTAGCACAAGCATGCAAACTAGGCTTCTTAATGTTGCTGATTTCAGCCCTGTTCTGCTGATATTTTATGCCATGTTAACTTGATGCTACCGAGAGATCCATGCATATTTTGAGATACTTCAGTAAGGATGTTTTGTTCTACATGTCTTGCTCTATCCATCCATGCCCTTGTTTACAATTATGGAGTGCCATAGCTTGAGTCAATCGAGCTCTACTTTTGCTATAAAATGTTTCCTGGCAGATTGTTTACATGTTATTCAATTTTGCCAAGGTTGTTGTAGTTGATCCATGCACACTATGATGTTGTTCTTGCCATGTATAGCTTCTATGCCATGTCTTCTTACTGTTTCTTGCCTTGCCATGCCATGTATTGCTCTGTGGTGAGTGATTCAAGCTCACCAACATGCCTACTTATTGTTGTTCCTTCCATGTATGAATCTGTAATATAACTTGCTATGTTTACATGGGTGCCATCATATCTTATGATCCCTTTTGGCTTATGGTCAGTAAGGGACTTTTGTTCTATGCTTTGAGTAGATTCATGCCATGCCTTTGTTTGCCATGATAAGTTCTTGTAGCATGTTGTTTCATAGCTCTAAACATTGCAACTTTGATGTTATTTACGCCAATGCTCAAACTGTTATTATTTGCAATCTTGCCATGTCATTTTGAGCATGTTCTAGTAGTTTCTGGAGATAGCTCAGTGTTCATGTTTTGTAATGCTTTACCTGTACATCATGCCCATGCCTTTTGTTTTCATGTTGAGTTGCTGGAGCTTGTTGTTTTGATGCTTGCAATATGCCTAGTTGCTGTTTTGGACAGATTGTTGTCATGTCTTGTTTTGTGTGTATGTGTTGAACCGTTGCTCCGTTTTGAGTGTGATCTATATGAAACTTGCTTGATTTTGCATGTAGTTTCATATTATCATGCTGCATCCATGTTTTGAGGTGTTTGCTTGATGTTTGTATGCATTTTGCATCAATGCCATGCTTATCTTGTTTTGCTCATATCTTCTAGGCCGTAGCTCCGAATTAAATGAACTTTATATGTAACTTGACTAGAATTTCGTGTAGATCATCGTGGTGCATCTTAACTTGCTGTTTAACAACTTGAACATAAAGTTATTCAGATCTGGATCAATTTCGAAATTTGCATATGAGGACTTACCGGAATTGTTATATGTTGTTCCCGGCCTCATTTAAACTTGCTTTGACGTGTTGCTCTTGTTTGCATCATCTCTTGCCATGAGTAGCTTCATGTAGCCTTGTCATGCATCATGCTTGTCGTGCATCATGTCTTGTTCATGTGTGGTGTGTTTACTATGTTGTGTGCTTCTTCTTGTTAGTTCCCGTTTCGCTGCGATCGTGAGGATTCTTTCGTCTACGCTTGGTTCGGCTTCATCCGTTCGTCTTCTTCATGGACTCGTTCTTCTTCCTTGCGGGATTTCAGGCAAGATGACCGCTACCCTGGATCTCACTACTATCATTGCTATGCTAGCTGCTTCGTTCTATCGCTATGCTGCGCTACCTATTACCTGTTTATCAAGCCATGTCAGCCTCTAACCTTTTGCACCCTTCCTAGCAAACCGTTGTTTGGCTATGTTACCGCTTTGCTCAGCCCCTCTTATAGCGTTGTTAGTTGCAGGTGAAGATGAAGTTTGTTCCTTGTTGGAACATGGAGATGTTGTTCCTTGTTTGGAACATGTTTACTTGTTGGGATATCACAATATATCTTACTTAATTAATGCATCTATATACTTGGTAAAGGGTGGAAGGCTCGGCCTTATGCCGGTGTTTTGTTCCTCTTGCCGCCCTAGTTTCCGTCATATCGGTATTATGTTCCCGGATTTTGCGTCCCTAACGCGGTCGGGTGATTTATGGGACCCCTTGACAGTTCGCTTTGAATAAGACTCCTCCAAAGAAGGCCCAACATTGGTTTTACCATTTGCCTCACCACCACCTACATTTCCCTTGGGAGTAATTCCCAAGGGTCATCTTTATTCAGCCCCCCGGCCAATGCTTGTCTAAGTGTTGGTCCAAACTAGAGTGCTTTTTGGCGCCCCTCAAGGAAACTTGAGGTTTGGTTTTAGTTGTACGGACTGCTCATCCGGTCGTGGCTCGAGACGAGATACTGCGGCTACTATCGAGGTGTCGGCACGCCGGAGGTCTTGCTGGTCTTGTTTTATTGCTGTCGAAATGTCTTGTAGCCGGGATTCCGAGACTGATCGGGTCTTTCCGGGGAGAAGGAATATCCTTCGTTGATAGCGAGAGCTTATCATGGGCTAAGTTGGGACACCCCTGCAGGGTTTGAACTTTCGAAAGCCGTGCCGCGGTTATGTGGCAGATGGGAATTTGTTAATATCCGGTTGTAGTAAACTCAAGCAAACTCTTCTAAAATACACCAACCGTGTGCGAATCGTGAGTGTCTCTTTTCGGGTTGATCGAGAGGAGAACACGGTTTCGGGTTATGTCGGCGTAAGTAGGAGTTCAGGGTCACTTCTTGATCATTACTAGTTGACGACCGTTCCTTTGTTTCTCTCCTCGCTCTCATTTGCGTATGTTGGCCACCATATCATGCTTAGTCGCTGCTGCAACCTCACCACTTTACCCCTTCCTTTCCCATTAAGATTTGCTAGTCTTGATACCCATGGTAATGGGATTGCTGAGTCCTCGTGGCTCACAGTTTACTACACCACCAGTTACAGGTACAGGTTTGCGATGATCATGACGTGAGAGCGATGTTTGCTTGTGTTGGAGTTCTTCTGCTTCTTCTTCGATCAGGGGATAGGTTCCAGGTCGGCAGCCTGGGCTAGCAGGGTGGATGTCGTTTGAGTTTCTGTTTATGTTTCATCCGTAGTCGGATGTTGGTCTTGTACTTGATGTTGATGTATTCTTGTGGCATTTGTGCCTTATGTATGTACCCCATCTATTATGTAATCTTGATGTAATGATATCCACCTTGCAAAAGCGTTTCAATATGCGGGTCTATCCTTGGTGGGACCGTCGAGTTCCTTTTGGATAGGGTCGCATATTGGGCGTGACAAGTTGGTATCAGAGCCTCGACCGACCCTAGGAGCCCCCTTGATTGATCGTGTAGTTTGGCCGTTGTCGAGTCTTGAAAAAAACTGTTTTCGGAGTCTAGTTATATCGGAAAGTAGGAATTCTTTTTACTCCTCTGCCCCTTCGTCGCTCTGGTGAGGAATCTTGACGTAGGTGTTTTGAATTACTCCTCTTCCCGTTCAAATTTTTTCTTTAGGATCACGCAGTTGGTTTTCCGGTAGTTGTTCATCAGCTCTTTTTATCCGGTGCATCTCTCGTCAAGTCGACTCGAACCTCTTTGTCTTTGAGAGATCAATCCTCAGCTATTTTCGATTGATGTTGTTTCCCTGTCCGAAGTTGTCCTTGTTTTTCCCGCCCGCCCTCCCTTCTTCTTTTCCGAACCGGAGTCCGTAATTGAGTATCCATCCTACTTGTGTGAAGTCTTTCCTTTCTTTCCTCAATGATTTCAACCGGTGTTTTCTCTTCAAGATATTCGTCGTTTTCCCCTTCAAGCTGCCTTTGTTTTTCCCGCCCTCCCACCTTTTTCTTCCCGGAGTTTGCCTCTCTCCCGACCATCTATTTCATTCGTACGGAGCCTCTTCAGTCTTCCCTCAATTATTTTAACCGGTGAATTCTCGTCTCGTTCGTTGTTCTTCATCCCTTTCTTATTCCGGTGGATCCAATTCAAGTTTTTCGGATTGATCATATTTTTCCCTCAGCTCAAATATTTCCCTTTGCTCGTTCGCCTCTCGCCAGTTTATCCTTCCGGAGTGCTCAAGTCATCTCAGGAGATTTGTCGGTGTTCCAATTAATTCGAGGTTGTCACCTCAGTAAAATATTTCAGTTCTTCCGGTGCATCATCTATCTGTTCAACATCCTTTCCAACGGTGCTTTCCTTTAGTGGGCCCTAACCCACAGGTCTTTTCCCAGGATCTTACCTGACCCTTCTAATTTCCCCGGAGTAATTCTCAATTCTTTTCGGAGTTTGACGTAAGAATGAATTTCATCAGTCAGATGCCTTTCCAAGATCGATTTCAAATCATTTCATTTTTGACTCAACCTCTTTGCTTTTCATTCTACCAGAGTACCTCAGTTATTTTGGTGGTGTTTCTCGTCATCATTTGAAGACCGAAGTAGAGTTTCTCTTAAATCTTGTCCGTTCCCCCGGAGATTCATGGTGCTAGCTCGATGTTGTCCTATCTAATTGTTTCGAGTCATGCAAGTTCTTTTCATCAATCCGGAGTATTTCAGGTGTTGCTTTCCCTCTCGATCATCCGGAGGTCACCTTTTCGGAATATTTCTTCGTTCAAAGTTTTCAGCTTCGTTCATCTCAATATTCTTCCGGGGCTTCGTTCAAGCATTCGTCAATCAGTTCGCGATCTCTTCGTTCTCTTGTCTCTAATTTTCCCTCAAGTATCTTCGTGGTTTCTAATTCTTTCGGCGATTCGTTCTCTTCTCTTCGTTCATTTTCATTTCTAACGGTGGTTCGTTCAAGATTCCTTTTCCTTCACTATCATTTTAATCCATTCGTTCTTTTCTACCTACCGGTGGTTCATGAAGTCCTTCTTAAGTTGGCGCTATGTCACTTCTCAATCCTTTTTCAAGAAGAATAAGTAGTATGCAAATCCGTTGCTTGTCATCAATTTAATTTGATGAAGGATAAGCATACAATAAATCTTATTCTTATTTCATCCAAGTGATTAATCCCTTACTTCGGAGTTTGTTCGTGAGGAATAAATTCTAGTTCCAAGTCTTTTCATCTTTTCTCTTCCGGAGTTCAAATTTCCCCGGCCATTTTGTCGGAACCTCCATCTAAATCATCGCAAGGCTTAATCTTATTCTTTCCTCCTTCATTCTATCTCATCGTCCTTTATTTTACCGGAGTTCTTCATGGTGGTTCTTCATGATTTAATTCATTCCTCAAGAGTTCATCAAGATTTTGTTGGCGGAGTTCAAGTATCTTTTCTTCTCGCATCTCGAAGTACAATTAAATCTCCGTATTCTTTTGAAGTGGAGTTTTGCATTTCTTCGTTTTCTCAGCTATTAAATCTTTTCCGTTTGCGGCTGGTCATCACCTCATAATTTCTGAGATGTTTTCCATAAGTCCACAACAAGCTTATTCTTTCGTTGTTGATTTTCTCAACAACTCCAGTCAATCCTTCCTTCTACGTTCTTTTAATTCAACTTTTTTTCTAATTCGCCCAGAGGTATTGCGTTGCTTATGTCGTCAAGTGTCATTCCATCTTCTGAAGCTCATGTTCTATTCTTTCCTTGTTCAACCGGTGTGCTGCCTAAATCCTTTCAGTCTTATCCATTTCTTTTCTCATTCTAACCACTCCGGTTAGAACGAGTGCTTTCATAGTCTATCTGATTCCGTGAGCTTTCGATTCTTGTCATTCTCGTCGTTCGTCTCTTCTTCTCGAGTGCTTTCGATTGTTTGCTTGTTCTCTTGAGTTCTTGTCTTCTCCTCATCCCTTTTCTCTTCCGTCTCGGTCCTAAGATCTCGGGACGAGATCTCTTGTTAGTGGAGGAGTGTTGTAACGCCCCGGATTCGATGCGCCAGGTGTCTGCCAGTTATTCGTCGTCTTTGCCATGTCATGTGCTTGTGTGTTGCACTTTGCCATGTCATCATCTGCATTTTTATCATGTCATCATGTGCATTTCATTTTGCATACGTGTTCATCTCATGCATCCGAGCATTTTCCCCGTTGTCCGTTTTGCAATCCGGCACTCCTATGTCTCTCGGCGCCCCCGTTTACCTCTTTTCATGTGCGGGTGTGAAACGGTCTCGGAATGGACCGAGGTTTGTCAAGCGGCCTTGGTATAGCACCGGTAGACCGCCTGTCAAGTTTCGTGCCATTTGGAGGTCGTTTGGTACTCCAACGGTTAACCGGGTAACCGCAAAAGCCTCTTTTGTGTGCAGCCCAACACCCCTTCCAAACTGGCCCAAAACCCACCAAAGTCCCCTCCATGCTCTAGGTCGTTCGACCACGATCGTGTGGGCGAAAACCGCACCTCATTTGGAGTCTCCTAGCTCCCTATGCCTATATAAACACCTCCCCCTCCGAAATTCGCGGTCAAATTCCTCCCCTAACCCTAGTTTTCTCCTCTGCCTTGCATGGCCGGACGTTGTCACATCCGGCGCGGACACGTCGCCGCCGCCCCTCGTCCAACGGGAGCGCACCACGTGGCCCCTCGCGTCCCCGCCGCTGCGCCCGCTGGGCCAGGGCAAGCCCGCTGAGCCCATCGGGGCCCGGCCGGCCAGCGCCGCTTGCCGCTGCTCCCCGCCGCCGCCGGCGCCAGCGCCGCCTCGCCGGGAGCGACAACGCCGCCGCCTCCTCCCGTCTGGCGGCCGACCCGCCGCCCGGTGCGCTCCGCCGCCGTCCGAGGCCGGCCGCCTCCTCCTTCCTCGTTGCCGGCGCGCCTCCCGCCGCTGGCCCGGCCGCCCGCCGCCCGGCGCCTCCGGCCGGCGCCCGGCGGCCGCCGCCATGAGCTCCGCCCGGCCGCCCGGTCGCCGGATCCGCCCCTCGCCGCCCGCCGCTCTCCGCGCCCGGCGGATCCGGCGAACCCACCTCGCCGGCGCCCTCTCCCTCGTCCTCCGGCCACCACACCGCACCTCCGGCGAAGTTCCGGCCAACCTCGTAATCCGTGCCATGAGGTTGACTTCTCCCCCCCCCCCGATTCCACTAAGTCCCGAATCTGTGATTATTCTCATGCATTTTCATCGTGTCATAACTCTGCATCCGTAGCTCCGTTTTGCGCGTGTAATATGTCAAATTGTTCGTCTCGACGAGTAAATCATTTCATCTAATTGCATCATTTACATTTGAGGTCATCTTGATGCCCTAAATGCTGTTAGAAGAGTGCTATGTGATGTTAGTTTCTGTTTCTTAACAGAACATGCACTTCTGTCATTTTTGCCATGATTGATGTGTGCATCCTATGAACCTGAGTCCTACATGTGTTTTGTAATATGCCATGCCATATTTCCAAGGGTATATGCCATGTATTTTTGTGATCTATGTGGTGACTAGCACAAGCATGCAAACTAGGCTTCTTGATGTTGCTGATTTCAGCCCTGTTCTGCTGATATTTTATGCCATGTTAACTTGATGCTACCGAGAGATCCATGCATATTTTGAGATACTTCAGTAAGGATGTTTTGTTCTACATGTCTTGCTCTATCCATCCATGCCCTTGTTTGCAATTATGGAGTGCCATAGCTTGAGTCAATCGAGCTCTACTTTTGCTATAAAATGTTTCCTGGCAGATTGTTTACATGTTATTCAATTTTGCCAAGGTTGTTGTAGTTGATCCATGCACACTATGATGTTGTTCTTGCCATGTATAGCTTCTATGCCATGTCTTCTTACTGTTTCTTGCCTTGCCATGCCATGTATTGCTCTGTGGTGAGTGATTCAAGCTCACCAACATGCCTACTTATTGTTGTTCCTGCCATGTATGAATCTGTAATATAACTTGCTATGTTTACATGGGTGCCATCATATCTTATGATCCCTTTTGGCTTATGGTCAGTAAGGGACTTTTGTTCTATGCTTTGAGTAGATTCATGCCATGCCTTTGTTTGCCATGATAAGTTCCTGTAGCATGTTGTTTCATAGCTCCAAACATTGCAACCTGATGTTATTTACGCCAATGCACAAGCTGTTATTATTTGCAATCTTGCCATGTCATTTTGAGCATGTTCTAGTAGTTTCTGGAGATAGCTCAGTGTTCATGTTTTGTAATGATTTACCTGTACATCATGCCCATGCCTTTTGTTTTCATGTTGAGTTGCTGGAGCTTGTTGTTTTGATGCTTGCAATATGCCTAGTTGCTGTTTTGGACAGATTGTTGTCATGTCTTGTTTTGTGTGTATGTGTTGAACCGTTGCTCCGTTTTGAGTGTGATCTATATGAAACTTGCTTGATTTTGCATGTAGTTTCATATTATCATGCTGCATCCATGTTTTGAGGTGTTTGCTTGATGTTTGTATGCATTTTGCATCAATGCCATGCTTATCTTGTTTTGCTCATATCTTCTAGGCCGTAGCTCCGAATTAAATGAAATTTATATGTAACTTGACTAGAATTTCGTGTAGATCATCGTGGTGCATCTTAACTTGCTGTTTAACAACTTGAACATAAAGTTATTCAGATCTGGACCAATTTCGAAATTTGCATATGAGGACTTACCGGAATTGTTATATGTTGTTCCCGGCCTCATTTAAACTTGCTTTGACGTGTTGCTCTTGTTTGCATCATCTCTTGCCATGAGTAGCTTCATGTAGCCTTGTCATGCATCATGCTTGTCGTGCATCATGTCTTGTTCATGTGTGGTGTGTTTACTATGTTGTGTGCTTCTTCTTGTTAGTTCCGTTTATTTGCGATCGTGAGGATTCGTTCGTCTACGCTTGGTTCGGCTTCATCCGTTCGTCTTCTTCATGGACTCGTTCTTCTTCCTTGCGGGATTTCAGGCAAGATGACCGCTACCCTGGATCTCACTACTATCATTGCTATGCTAGCTGCTTCGTTCTATCGCTATGCTGCGCTACCTATTACCTGTTTATCAAGCCATCCCAAATTGCCATGTCAGCCTCTAACCTTTTGCACCCTCCCTAGCAAACCGTTGTTTGGCTATGTTACCGCTTTGCTCAGCCCCTCTTATAGCGTTGTTAGTTGCAGGTGAAGATGAAGTTTGTTCCTTGTTGGAACATGGAGATGTTGTTCCTTGTTTGGAACATGTTTACTTGTTGGGATATCACAATATATCTTACTTAATTAATGCATCTATATACTTGGTAAAGGGTGGAAGGCTCGGCCTTATGCCTGGTGTTTTATTCCACTCTTGCCGCCCTAGTTTCCGTCATATCGGTATTATGTTCCTGGATTTTGCGTCCCTAACGCGGTCGGGTGATTTATGGGACCCCCTTGACAGTTCGCTTTGAATAAGACTCCCCCAGCAAGGCCCAACATTGGTTTTACCATTTGCCTCACCACCAACTACATTTCCCTTGGGAGTAATTAACCCAAGGGTCATCTTTATTCAGCCCCCGGCCAATGCTTGTCTAAGTGTTGGTTCAAACTAGAGTGCTTTGCGCCCCTCAAGGATACTTGAGGTTTGGTTTTAGTTGTACAGACTGCTCATCCGGTCGTGGCTTGAGACGAGATCTGCGGCTACTATCGAGGTGTCGGCACACGGGAGGTCTTGCTGGTCTTGTTTTATTCTTTGTCGAAATGTCTTGTAGCCGGATTCCGAGACTGATCGGGTCTTCCGGGAGAAGGAATATCCTTCGTTGATAGCGAGAGCTTATCATGGGCTTGTTGGGACACCCTGCAGGGTTTGAACTTTCGAAAGCCGTGCCCGCGGTTATGTGGCAGATGGGAATTTGTTAATATCCGGTTGTAGTAAACTCGAAGCAAACTCTTCTAAAATACACCAACCGTGTGTGTAACCGTGAGTGTCTCTTTTCGGGGTTGATCGAGAGGAGAACACGGTTTCTGGGTTATGTCTGACGTAAGTAGGAGTTCAGGATCACTTCTTGATCATTACTAGTTGACGACCGTTCCTTTGTTTCTCTCCTCGCTCTCATTTGCGTATGTTGGCCACCATATCATGCTTAGTCGCTGCTGCAACCTCACCACTTTACCCCTTCCTTTCCCATTAAGCTTTGCTAGTCTTGATACCCATGGTAATGGGATTCTTTGAGTCCTCGTGGCTCACAGTTTACTACACCACCATGCAGTGTACAGGTTTGCGATGATCATGACGTGAGAGCGATGTTTGCTTGTGTTGGAGTTCTTCCGCTTCTTCTTCGATCGGGGATAGGTTCCGTGTCGGCAGCTGGGCTAGCAGGGTGGATGTCGTTTGAGTTTCTGTTTATGTTTCATCCGTAGTCGGATGTTAGTCTTGTACTTGATGTTGATGTATTCTTGTGGCATTTGTGCCTTATGTATGTATCCCCATCTATTATGTAATCTTGATGTAATGATATCCACCTTGCAAAAGCGTTTCAATATGCGGGTCTATCCTTGGTGGGACCATCGAGTTCCTTTTGGATAGGGTCGCATATTGGGCGTGACAGCCTGGCGCACTCTATATAAGCCACCCCCCTCCTCTGGCACAGGGGTTCGCACCCCTTGTAACCTCAACACACATCCAGTCGACCAGCCTCAGCGGCACCGAGGCGTAGGGCTTCTACCTCCTC
The DNA here is from genome assembly GCA_021605205.1 of Aegilops longissima. Taxonomy (NCBI): domain Eukaryota; kingdom Viridiplantae; phylum Streptophyta; class Magnoliopsida; order Poales; family Poaceae; genus Aegilops; species Aegilops longissima. The sequence goes on along the minus strand of CM038679.1, from coordinate 547,318,588 downwards.
CGAGAGGGGCCTGAACTCTTAAATCTGTGTGTACATCCTCTCCGTAGCAAGGATACTGCCTCCTCTTACGTACCCACTACTCTTACTGTCAGACTCATTCCCACGACAGTTGGCGCCCACCGTGGGGCAGGCGTCTTAGCGACTTCCGGTGAGGTTACAGTTTTTTTATCTCCATCAACATGGTTTCTGGCGGTGGTTTGTCCATGGGCCACGAGGTCCGCCTCGGAGCGCTCGTCTTCATCGCTGACGACTCCGCCTGGCTCCAAGAAGCCTCCCTCGACGTCGAGGCTCTCCCCGTCCGCGAGGCGACGTACTTTCGCGCGAGTGCTTGTGGCGTTCTCCTGCGGCAGCCGTCGACCCAGTATCGGTCGGCTCCCGTGGCATCCTCACTCCCCGGTGTTCACCGTCGCAAGCGATCCGGTCGTTCGCGGCTCCAGCGATGGGTGAAGCACGCAGTGGCTCGCCAGTCGACCACTCCTCAAGTTGCGACAATCGAGCCCAACGAATCGCTATATGGTTTTTTGATCTGTCGGATGGTCACTCAGATTCACTTTCCGACTGCAAGAGCAACGATCCATCGGTGGAAGTCCTCATGGTCGACTCCCAACGCAGTCCGCCCGGATTTTGTCGCGGCGGTGGCAGTGGTGGCTGAGGGAGTCCTGGACTAAGGGGTCCTCGGGCGTCTGACCTGTTATCCTTTGGGCCGGACTGATGGGCTGTGAAGACATGAAGACCGAAGACTGTACCCGTGTCTGGATTAGACTCTACTTGGCGTGGAAGGCAAGCTTGGCAACCGACTATGTAGATTCCCTCTGATGTAACCGACTCCATGTAACCCTAGATCTCTCCGGTGTCTATATAAACCGGAGAGCGTAGTCCGGATAGACAGATACTCATTACCATAGTCATACAGGCTAGAGTTCTAGGGTTTAGCCATTACGATCTTGTGGTAGATCAACTCCTGTAACACTCATATTCATCAAGATCAATCAAGCAGGAAGTATGGTATTACCACCATAGAGAGGGCCCGAACCTGGGTGTCAGGACCCCGATTCCAAGTCACATTGACCTAGCCGGTAACACCTCATATCACTTTGCGGCCTCACGCATGGTATTCCCACGGGTGTCGCCTTACCATGGCCCGGGACCGTTTGCGCCTTTTGGCTCACGTATATGATAGTGTCGCTAGCATCCACATGACAGAGAACCCGGGCCGACATGGCTAGTCGTGAACCCAAAGCGGCGCTAACCCATGGGGACAGGCATAAATGAATCACATCGAACATGTCGGTCATCAACGTATGAATCCGGGCTGTAGCACTGGGCTAACAGGACTCCGGTGACCTGGGCTGTAGCAGGCTAGGCAGGACTCCGGATATCACCGCGTGACATTTCCCCGAAGGGACAGACATAGGAACGAAGTGAAACACATGCCGGCCATCAAGTGTCCAAAGCAGTAGAGTTTGGGCTAGCAGGACTCGGTGAACCGGGCTGTAGCGGACTACTATCGCTCAGGAAGCACTAGACTACATTTCCCCATATGAGAGGCTGCCAAGGATAAACAACTAGATTGTCCGATCCCACACATACCAAGCCTTTCAAACATACACACAATATGCTCCATATGTGTAGATACAACATGGCATCACAACATAACTCTACGACTCAAATATTTATTCATTAGGCTCCGAGGAGCGAGATATTACAACATGGGTCTCATGACCCAACATACAGAGCATACAAGCATCAAGCACAAGCGGAAGCTTAACATGTCTGAGTACAGACATCTACAAATGAAAAAGGCTGAGAAGCCTGGCTATCTACCAGATCCTGCCGAGGGAACAAGATCGTAGCTGAGGTAACAAGCTAAACGTCGAAGTCCAAGCGGAACTACTAGCGAGACTGACGTCTCTCTGCAAAACATAAAATAAGCAAACGTGAGTACAAACATACTCAGCAAGACTTACATCAGAACTAACTACATATGCATCATTATCAACAAAGGGGGTGGTGGAGTTTGACTGCAGCAAGCCAGCTTTGACTCGGTGGCTATCCTAAACTACGACTGCAAGTAACACTTTTGAGGTGGCGCACACGAGTCCACATATTCACCATATCAATACACCACTATGGATCTGCTTCCGTCTCCCTACGAGAACGCCATCCATAGCACTCACGCTTATCTTGCGCATTTTAGAGTATCCACTTTCACTTGTCTATGAACTGCATGAGCAACCTGAAGTCCTTTTCGCGGACACGGCTATTGAATAGATCATTTATAACCTGCAGGGTGTACTTCTTCACACGCTCTCACCACTTACCGCCGTTTACACGACATGTACTCGGCAACCTTCAAGCGGAAGCCCAACGTGGGTGTCGGCCACGGCCTACCTAAACACTCAAGTCTCTAGTCCAGTTTATTGCCTATTCGGGTTCCATCCGCAGGAGTCCGCCGAGGTTTCCACTAACGGCCCCGAACGATGTGTGCAGGTTCCCGAGATACCAAACGGCATTGATTACACCGGCCACGGTGTATCTACCGCATCATAGCCCACCCCTAGGGTTAGCGCTACGCACGGCCTCCAACACATATCCTACAAACACCAGAAACTAGTTGCAACTCCTGGACAGAGAACAAGGGTGGTTAAGAAGCCGAGAGGGTCCATTGGTTTCGGGCCCAATGCGTGGTAGTAACTGTTTCATGGATCACAAACACAGAACTCAGTTTCTGAGGACGGCTGCAATGAGACAACCCACCATGTACTCCTACATGGCCTCTCACCGCTACCTTTACCAAATCGTGTTCACACACTTAGCTCTCAACAGTAGGTCATGTTCACACAACCATTCCAATTCATTCCTGATGAATCAGACCTGACTCAACTCTAAGCAGTAGAAGGCATGACAAACAAGCATAAATGAGTAGGCACAACAGGGCTCAAATAACTCCTACTCATGCTAGTGGGTTTCATCTATTTACTGTGGAATGACAGTCATGCAGAGGATAAAGGGGTTCAGCTACCGCAGCAAGTAACAGATGAATCGTTGTTGTCCTAATGCAGTAAAAGAGAGCAGGAGCGAGAGAGTGGGATCATATCGGAATGAACAAGGGTTTTTTTGCTTGCCTGGCACTTCTGAAGATAATATAGTTCTTCATCGGTGTCATCGAACTCATCGTCGGTACGTCCTCTACTGAGAGGGGACAAACACCGGCAACTGAGAAAGAACACAATCAATGCAATGCACATTCACATGAATGACATGTCATGTTAAGGTACTGAATTCACCTAATGCAATATCTAGCCAAGTTAATTGAAGTGGAACTTGAACAAGAACAAATTCCAACTCCAAATGTTATTTCATAAATTGTCCTAATCATCATTTGTCCTATTCAGCGAGGTTAACTTGTTCAAACATGCATGATCATGTCATAAACAGATTCTTCATATTTTTCTGATCATTTTTCATATATAACTTATTTCCATTGGAGTTATAGATTATTTTCTATGAATTTTAGAAGTTTTGGATATTTTCTGAAATAAATAAATCATTTTTGATTTATTTTAAATCCCAGAAAATATTTACTGCGTCAGCATGACGTAAGGCTGAGGTCAGCAGGTCAACTGACCACATCCGGGTCAACCTGACCAGTGGGGCCCACTGGTCAGTGACACATCTAACTAACAGCGTTAGTTAGCGTTAGATTAAGCACTAATCTAGGTTAATTAGCTCTAACTAAACCTAACTAAGAATTAACAGGGCAGGCCCATGCATTAGTGACCCTGGGGGGTCAAACAAGGGTCAAACCCAGGTCAACTCGCCGGAGTTGACCCGCGGCTCGTCGCCGGCGGAGTCAGAGACGGCGGAGGGCGCCGGGTTTGGACGGAGGGGTCGGCGAGCTCGGGGAAGGCTTGGACGGCGTTGGAGCCACGGCGGCGATCGTCGGACCCGAGGTTGAAGATGACGTCGATGGCGATGATGCAGGGCACCCGGCGTCTCATGGCTTAACGGAGAGGTCGAGGAGAATTGGCGGGGCTCTTGGCATATCGGGCGAGGGGAAGGCTCAGGGCGTGGCAGCGGCGACGGTGGCGCTCGGTTGCATGGAGAGAGAGTAGGCGGAGGAAGGAACGAGCATGGGAAGGGCGAGGAGTGAACCAGGAGCTGCGTGGCGTCGAGAGGCGCCCAGGCGCCGAGGGGAGCGGCAAGGGAGGTGGCCGTCGGTGGCGTCTTGTGGCGGCCACGCGCCTCTGGCCCCTCTTGGCAAGGAGGAAGACGACGGGGAGGGGCTGTGGGCTGGGGCGTGCTAGGCGGCCACTTGGGCTCTGAGCACGCCTGTAAGAAGGCCTGTGGGTTTCTCTCTCTCTCTCTTTTTTGTTTTCTATTTTCGTAGTTTGTTTTGATTTAGTAATAATACTAAACCATTTCATAAAATCCTGAAAACAATTTTGGGTGCTTTCTGAATTATTCCAGTGACCCTTAACAATTTCCAACATTTTTGGAGCATCTAAATATATATAGCATTTAAATAGTTCCAATTCAAATATGGTTGAATTAACTCAGAGTCCGAATATGTCCTGCAAAAATGTGAACCATTTTTGGTAGATGCTTCCACCTTGATCCAGAAATGATGAACATTTTTAAAGGGCATTTTGAAATCGTCGAAAAATATTTGGTTGAACCTATTTGAATTCCTTTTGATGCTAGGGTTTGAACATCCCCATTTCAAATTTCTGAGAAAATTAAACATGATGATCATGCAAGGACACGCAAAGGCTAAACTAGGGCTGTGACAACTCACCCCCACTAAACAAGAATCTCGTCCCGAGATTCAAGAGTAGGGTAAGGTGAAGGGGGAAACACAAGCTATCATAGTCTTCACGGTCCAGGTTGCACCACATAAGGTGGTTGATTCGTTGCATACGCTGATCTTGACATCCTCGCTTTTGAGATCTTCATCCACGCGGTGACGGCGGAAAGAAACTCTACTAGGATTGATCTTCTCAAAGATCGAACTATACAATCCCGACTCGCGGAATGAGATGTTGAAACATCTCGAGTTGAGACACAAAACACATCGAGAGGGATGGAAGAACAAACAACGAGGTTTGATTTGGTGGGCATCAATTCCACGCTTAGAGAGATGGTGGATGGTGTCAAGGTGGCGAGGAAATAATTGCCAGGATTCCGTAACGGGGCACCTTGGGAAAAGTGACTCGTTGAGCTGTTCCCTTAAGTGGCAAAAAGAACTACTTTTGATCCATAGATCATTGGAACTCTTTATACCAGCCTAAGGCAATTCACAACGATCGTTTGGCGGAGTGCAAAGGAATGGCATACCCAGACTAGAATGGATGATGTGGACTACCTTGTTGAAGACAACGCAATGGATGATTTTTGCTTATCATCGGAGGTGGAGGGGACCAATGGTAGGACCACTTTTGAGGATGATCTTGAACAAGAATTACTAAGAAGGCAACCCATAGTGAAATGGCACAAGGACGGTGCAAGCTGGGAACGAAATGCAAATGTTGGGAATGTTCCAACCATCATATCTGCCTGAGATTCAGATCTGGTTAGAAACAGGATACTTCAGACTCACATGTCTGAAAAGGGAAGGGTGCAACACAAATCGACGAGATGATGTTGCGAGATTCTCGGGAGATGGACTATGGTAGTGAGCTCCAAAACATGAGCGGGTTCTGCTACAACCATGTGAACATGTTGTTCGAGACAAGCATGACCACATAGTAGTCTTATAATAAAACACTACCGAGTTCAGGTGGGGAACCATCAATGAGGATATCGAACTCCCTACATAAGTCCGGATTAGCTCTTATGAAGGAACTCCTTCTCCTTGAACAAATCAATCAGTTCCTTGGTGTGATAGGAACACATGTAGAGCGAAGGTTGCAAGTCTCCGAACCACAGAATACTTCGCACGTATGCATGACAGATTTGGGATGATTCCAAAGAAGCAACATTGACTTTCTCGAATCCACGGCGGCAACTTGCATCAGATGCACATGAATTAGAGGAAGTCACTACTTTCATCCAAACATATGCTTCATGAACGAAACACGAAGAAATGCTTACACAAGTTTCCAACACTAGGTTGATGTTCAACATGACTCATGGGGGAGCAAAATGCTGCTGATGGGCTCAACAACAACTCATCGGAATTCCCATATCACTGGACTTCCACCATCATGTGAACACGGTGATAGCATTGGTCAGACCAAAAGATGTAATGGTATATGCTCGAGGGATCAACCACGAGTAAGACAACATTACGAGCATCGTTGGTACTAATTTGATTTGACGATAGCCCACACTCAAATCAAAGGATTGATAAGACAATAGGTCCAGCAACTGATCACAGGGACCAATCGATGAAGATATCATCTTTCTTCAACACACACTACACAAGAATATCCTTTTGGAACGAACTAAGTTAGGCAAGCTTTTATCTTCCAACTCTCCAAGTTGTTGTCTAGCTTAACCAACTAGCTCATGGATATCCAACACAGATTCTTGGAGAAAGGGTGGTTCACAAGAAACCAACTTGATCACGAGCTCAACATAACAGTCAGGAAACAACCCGGTAACACTTCCAAGAAGATATTTGGAGAGTCACGAACCACCGGTATGTTACTAAGCTCGAGAACAATCTTGCTTTTCAGGGCAAGATGATATGATCAAAAGAGTGAGGGATTGACACAATCCTAACTCATTGATCGAAGAGTGCACCAGAAATAAGGACTAGGTAGCACGATCAATCTTAGGATGATGATTTAATAACCAACACGCTAAGGATGAGAATATTGTCCATTAACTACCAAGCAACGAGTTGCTAGGAGTATTGATTTCACACATCACAATTCATTTGCCGGTATTCCGGTTGCGACAATACGGAACCGAGGAATGAGTTATGATGGCGAGAAGTATCACTGCGTCAAGAATTCATAAGAGAAGGTGCAATTCTCATGACGTTCCTGACATAAAGTGGGTAATACTTCAGGATAGAACATAATCAAAAGCTTGATTGCATTTGATCTGCGGACTACAACTGCTTTGACCCAATCCTGGATATGGATGTGGTACTGGAGTTTGTTTCTCCTAGTCATTCCAGAACAGAATGGCTTGACGGACCACAAGAATAATGGGAATCGATGAGCACGAGTGCACGACTACTCCTGACTATCAACTGATAGACGGGGATCGGAATACAACTAAGGAGGAACAACTCGAGGAACATATAACTTTTCGAGTTGTGGAGGCATGGATTAGTATGTCGAGCGAAGCTCAACATTTCTTTTGGATAACCCATGCGGAAAGGGTAGAACTGGCAGATTCACAATTATGAATGGAGAACTCCTCAAGAGTACTCTGACTGTGATCCTTCGGTTCCGCGAGGAACTTCTGCCATAAGCGGTTCATGGTATTCGGAAGAAGGAAATACCACGGACCTCGAGGACTGTCGCAAGGTTACTAATATCCTAAAGGAACTAGCAAATACTAACAACATGAAGTAGGGTGAATCTCGGGTTCAAGAACCCAGGAATAGAATGCCTACTAACTAATAACATCACGGGATGCTTTCAAGAATAATGGCTAGAATCATCACACTGGGATACAAAAGCATGGCTAGATTACTAGGTGGTCTTCTAAGACACCTATGGTCATAATAATAGTTCCAATATATATGTCGAGGCAACAGAGCACCTCAACTCATCAATTAGTGTGATTAACCTGGCCCAAAGAGACATCGGGAATGGGAAGAAGGAATTTGCAAATGCATCAGATTGTTTGGAAACCTGGGATAACTCGGACAGCATAACGGCTGTAAATGCTCAAAAAGATTTGAGACATCCTGCAAAAATGGTGGCATAACCACTCAACATCACAATATCAAGGTTCCGAGATCAACAGTTATCATACGTAAATAGTAGGAACTGAGCGGGGCTTAAAACCAACAATCTTAAAGGTCTATGGATTAGTAACACGTCATCACGATAGATAGATGAGAAGCCTAGTTCTTAAACCCAGAGAAGAGAAGAGGATGACTCAGATTAGAAGGCCATGAGGTATAAGGAGTAAAAAGAGCCTTACGTTCCTTCCACAATCAATTCCCTTACATAACTAAAGCATTTCTAGACACAACTTGACCAGTTTGGCTTGGTAATCCTGACAGATCAGGCTCGATACCAACGCTGTCGGGACCCGATTCCAAGTCACATTGACCTAGCCGGTAACACCTCATATCACTTTGCGGCCTCACGCACGGTATTCCCACGGTGTCGCCTTACCATGGCCCGGGACCGCTTGCGCCTTTTGGCTCACATATGTGATAGTGTCGCTAGCATCCACATGACAGAGAACCCGGCCGACATGGCTAGTCGTGAACCCAAAGCGGCGCTAACCCATGGGGACAGCATACATGAATCACATCGAACATGTCGGTCATCAACGTATGAATCCGGGCTGTAGCACTGGCTAACAGGACTCCGGTGACCCGGCTGTAGCAGCTAGGCAGGACTCGGATATCACCGCGTGACATTTCCCGAAGGGGATGACATAGGAACGAAGTGAAACACATGCCGGCCAGTCAAGTGTCCAAAGCAGTAGTGCTGGGCTAGCAGGACTCCGGTGAACCGGGCTGTAGCGGACTACTATCGCTCAGGAAGCACTAGACTACATTTCCCCATACGAGAGGCTGCCAAGGATAAACAACTAGATTGTCCGATCCCACACATACCAAGCCTTTCAAACATACACACAATATGCTCAATATGTGTAGATACAACATGGCATCACAACATAACTATACGACTCAAATATTTATTCATTAGGCTCCGAGGAGCGAGATATTACAACATGGGTCTCATGACCCAACATACAGAGCATACAAGCATCAAGCACAAGCGGAAGCTTAACATGTCTGAGTACAGACATCTACAAATGAAAAAGGCTGAGAAGCCTGACCATCTACCAGAACCTGCCGAGGGCACAAGATCGTAGCTGAGGTAACAAGCTAAACATCGAAGTCCAAGCGGAACTACTAGCGAGACTGACGTCTCTCTGCAAAACATAAAATAAGCAAACGTGAGTACAAACATACTCAGCAAGACTTACATCAGAACTAACTACATATGCATCATTATCAACAAAGGGGGTGGTGGAGTTTGACTGCAGCAAGCCAGCTTTGACTCGGTGGCTATCCTAAACTACGACTGCAAGTAACTCTTTTGAGGTGGCGCACACGAGTGCACATATTCACCATACAATACACCACTATGGATCCGCTTCCGTCTCCCTACGAGAACGCCATCCATAGCACTCACGCTTATCTTGCGCATTTTAGAGTATCCACTTTCACTTGTCTATGAACTGTACAGGCAACCCAGAAGTCCTTTTCCGCGGACACGGCTATTCGAATAGATCATTTATAACCCTGCAGGGGTGTACTTCTTCACACACGCTCTCACCACTTACCGCCGTTTACACGACATGTACTCGGCAACCTTCAAGCGGAAGCCCAACGTGGGTGTCGGCCACGGCCTACCTAAACACTCAAGTCCCTAGTCCAGGTTTATTGCCTATTCGGGTTCCATCCGCAGGGAGTCCGGCCGAGGTTTCCACTAACGGCCCCGAACGATGTGTGCAGGGTTCCCGAGATACCAAACGGGCATTCGCACACACCGGGCCACGGTGTATCTACCGCATCATAGCCCACCCCTAGGGTTAGCGCCACGCACGGCCTCCAACACATATCCTACAAACACCGTAAACTAGTTGCAACTCCCGGACAGAGAACAAGGGTGGTTAAGAAGCGAGAGGGTCCATTGGTTTCGGGCCCAATGCGTGGTAGTAACTGTTTCATGGATCACAAACACGTAACTCAGTTCTCGAGGACGGCTGCAATGAGACAACCCACCATGTACTCCTACATGGCCTCTCACCGCTACCTTTACCAAATCGTGTTCACACACTTAGCCCTCAACAGTAGGACATGTTCACACAACCATTCCAATTCATTCCCGATGAATCAGACCTGACTCAACTCTAAGCAGTAGCAGGCATGACAAACAAGCATAAATGAGTAGGCACAACAGGGCTCAAACAACTCCTACTCAAGCTAGTGGGTTTCATCTATTTACTGTGGAATGACAGGTCATGCAGAGGATAAAGGGCTTCAACTACCGCAGCAAGTAACAGATGAATCGTTGTTGTCCTAATGCAGTAAAAGAGAGCAGGAGCGAGAGAGTGGGATTATATCAAAATGAACAAGGGGGTTTTTGCTTGCCTGGCACTTCTGAAGATAATATAGTTCTTCATCGGTGTCATCGAACTCATCGTCGATGACGCCGCTCATCGAGAGGGACAAACACCGGCAACTGAGAAAGAACACAATCAATGCAATGCACATTCACATGAATGACATGTCATGTTAAGGTACTGAATTCACCTAATGCAATATCTAGCCAAGTTAATTGAAGTGGAACTCGAACAAGAACAAATTCCAACTCCAAATGTTATTTCATAAATTGCCCTAATCATCATTTGTCCTATTCAGCGAGGTTAACTTGTTCAAACATGCATGATCATGGCATAAACAGATTCTTCATATTTTTCTGATCATTTTTCATATATAACTTATTTCCATTGGAGTTATAGATTATTTTCTATGAATTTTAGAAGTTTTGGATATTTTCTAAAATAAATAAATCATTTTTGATTTATTTTAAATCCCAGAAAATATTTACTGCATCAGCATGACGTAAGGCTGAGGTCAGCAGGTCAACTGACCACATCCGGGTCAACCTGACCAGTGGGGCCCACTGGTCAGTGACACATCTAACTAACAGCGTTAGTTAGCGTTAGATTAAGCACTAATCTAGGTTAATTAGCTGTAACTAAACCTAACTAAGAATTAACAGGGCGGGCCCATGCATTAGTGACCCTGGGGGGTCAAACAAGGGTCAAACCCAGGTCAACTCGCCGGAGTTGACCCGCGGCTCGTCGCCGGCGGAGTCAGAGATGGCGGAGGCGCGGGTTTCGCCCCCATGCCAAAAGAGCGCGGAGGGCTCTACGTGGTGCTAGGACTCACAAGCATCCAACACGACTAGCAAGAAGAACTGGGTGGACCGAGCTCGCCGGAAACGAGCTTTCAGTGGTGGCCGGAGTTCGGGCGGGTGCGGGTTCGGTGTTGCGAAGCACGGCAGGAGCAGCTGGAGGGGGTTTTGGGCTTCTGGCGTTGCGCTGAGCACGGCTATGTGCTCGGTTGCAGCTATATGTGATGGTGGCCACGGTGGCGACATGGCCGGCGGAGCCAAGCTCTCGGCTCCGGCGGAAGAGGCGGCTAGAAGGCGAAAACGAGCTCGAGGAGGAGGGGAAAAAGCGGCGGAGCTCACAGTGGATCGAATGGAGGGGTCGGCGAGCTCGGGGAAGGCTTGGACGGCGTTGGAGCCACGACGGCGATCGTCGGACCCGAGGTTGAAGATGACGTCGATGGCGATGATGCAGGGCACCCGGCGTCTCGTGGCTTAACGGAGAGGTCGAGGGAGAGTTGGCGGGGCTCTTGGCATATCATAGGGGCGAGGGGGAAGGCTCAGGGCGCGGCAGCGGCAAGCGGCGGCGACGGTGGCGCTCGGTTGCGGGAGAGAGAGAGCGGGTCAGAGGAGGGAACGAGCACGGGGGAGGGCGAGGGAGTGAACCAGGGAGCTGCGTGGCGTTGCGGGAGGCGTCTAGGGCGTCGAGGGGGAGCGGCAAGCAGGAGGTGGCCGTCGGTGGCCGTGTCTTGTGGCTGACCCACGCCTCTCGTCCTCCCCGGCAAGGAGGAAGACGACAGGAGGGGCAGTGGGCTGGGCGTGCTAGGCCGGCCACTTGGGCTCTGAGCACGCCTGTAAGAAGGCCCATGTGTGTTTCTCTCTCTCTCTCTGTTTTTCTTGTTTTCTATTTTCTGTAGTTTGTTTTGATTTAGTAATAATACTAAACCATTTCATAAAATCCTGAAAACAATTTTGGGTGCTTTCTGAATTATTCCAGTGACCCTTAACAATTTCCAACATTTTTGGAGCATCTAAAATATATATAGCATTTAAATAGTTCCAATTCAAATATGGTTGAATTAACTCAGAGTCCAAATATGTCCTGCAAAAATGTGAACCATTTTTGGTAGATGCTTCCACCTTGATCCAGAAATGATGAACATTTTTAAAGGGCATTTTGAAATCGTCGAAAAATATTTGGTTGAACCTATTTGAATTCCTTTTGATGCTAGGGTTTGAACATCCCCATTTCAAATTTCTGAGAAAATTAAACATGATGATATGATGATCATGCAAGGACAAGAAAAGGCTAAGCTAGGGCTGTGACACTGGGTAAACATCGTGTCCCCCGTCTCCTGTTACCATCGATCCTAGACGCACAGTTCGGGACCCCCTACCCGAGATCCGCCGATTTTGACACTGACATTTGTGCTTTCATTGAAAGTTCCACTGTGCCGTCACCAAAAGGGTTGATGGCTCGCCTTGTCATCAAGGATAATATCATCTCCGGACGAGCCCTGGCCCCAGGCCAAACCCTCCGGCTGGGCGGCTTCGTCATGACCGCCAGTTCGGCCCTTAAGCCGACGATGACCTCTCAAGTCGTCGAAAATCGCCTCCGTGTTGATCCCGAATACTCCGCTCGGATGGATCTAACAGAGTTATTGTCGTTGAACGAGCTCCTGGATCGCATGACCGCCTTGGGGGTCGCTACAGACTACGATCGGGTTGGGCTTAAACCCGATCAGAGAGAAATTAAAACTCCGCCAATCACCCACCAGATGGCGGTAGTCGAGGAGCGGAACAACTCTTCCGCTATATTGAAGACAAACTATGTTCGGATCTCCGAAGGGCCGGATATTCTCCGGCAGAAAGGCATGTCTCGTCCTCCGAACATAGAGTCGGACGATGATCCTAAAAAATCAGCCGATATCCCGGAGCCCGAACTGTCAGGTCCGGTTGATCTTCAAACTCTGGATCCAAAATCGGGTCAGGGTTCAGATTTAATTCCACCCACCCACCCGGACATAGACGCTCTCATGAGCATCAAACAACATTCTCAGGAAACGGTCCACCACTTCTGGGCCAGATTCCTCCTTGTCAAAGATAAGGTAAAGGATTGCCGCGACAAATACGTGATAGTAGCATTTTGCAACAACTGCGCGGATGAAGGTATCCTGAACACCATCAATCGCCGCCGCATACTAAAGTTTGCTGACTTAGTAACTATTGTACACAAGTACAACGTGATGGAAAGAGCGTGGAAAACTCAGGCAACTTGCTGGGAACCGTCGATCCCAACTCAACGCCTCATAAAAACAAAGAGGACGCACCCCCGTGGCACGCCCAACCCAACAGTCAAAAAACATAAACCCATCACATGGCACGACACCGTTCTGGAGGGATGGCTTAACGGCCCATGCAAAATACATACAACACCAGACACCATGGCAACCCACAGCCTTAGAGCATGTTGGATACTTCGGCAAATAGCCAAGAGCGGTGAGGACATCCTTATCAAGGACATCCCAGAACAGCACCCTCCAGAAAACGACGACGCAAGGGTATTAACGGTCTTCGAGACATTTGCTTCAAACAATAAGCGTAAAAGGGCACTACGCGATCTCGCCGAAGTCTGCTAGGTCGCTGCAATTGACCCTTGGAATGACACGACCATAACCTTTAACGCCAGTGACGAACCTAAATATAGAACAGTCCAAGCGCCAGCCGCATTAGTCCTCAGTCCCATCGTGGACGGTTTTCGACTTACAAAATTCCTCATGGACGGCGGCAGCGGACTAAACCTCATTTACGAGGACACGCTGCACAAGATGGAAATAGACAGGAGCCGCATCGAGAAAAGCAGCACAACCTTTCGAGGTATCATTCCCGGTCGGAAGCGCGGCAAAAGGAAAAATTACACTTGATGTGGTATTCGGCACGCCGGAGAATTATCGGTCCGAAGAAATAACTTTCCAGGTGGCCCCTTTTAACAGTGGAGATCATGCCCTGTTAGGGCGAGAGGCCTTCACGCGCTTTCAAGTTGTACCTCATTACGGGTATATGAAGCTAAAAATGCCCGGGCCTAATGGAATAATCACCCTCGTCAGTGATCCGGATATAGCACTCCGTGCCGAGAACAAAACCGCATCCCTCGCCCTCGAGGCATTATCCGCGGCCCTTGCGGCCGAAGAATTAACCGTACTATGCTCCACTTTGGATAGGGACGATGTGATTCCGGACAAACGACCCAAATCCACTTCTTTCAAGCCAGCAGAAGAAATAGTCAAATTTCAGGTCCATCCAACAGACCCGAAGAAGACAGCATCTATCGGAGTGCAACTCAGCCCCACAGTCGACGCCGCACTACGAGACTTCTTGCGTGAAAACTGGGATATATTCGCCTGGCACCCCTCAGACATGCCAGGAATCCTGCGCGAGTTGGCAGAACACAGCCTCAACATACTGAAGGGATATAAGCCGGTCAAACAAACACTGCGGCGCTTTTTCGAACCCAAACGACAAGCTATGGGAGAAGAGCTAGCAAAACTCATCGAGGCCGGATTCATCAGAGATATTAAACATCCGGACTGGATGGCAAACTTGGTAATGGTACCAAAGAAGGATAAATCCTGGCGCCTATGCGTCGATTTCAAAGACCTTGACAAGGCTTGCCCTAAGGATCCCTTCCCCCTTCCTCGCGTTGATCAAATCATTGACGCTACCGCAGGACACGACTTGATGTGCTTCCTTGATGCATATTCCGTATACCATCAAATCAAAATGAAGGAGTCCGATCAAGCCGCAACAACATTCATTACACCATACGGGCCGTTTTGCTTCAACACCATGCCTTTCGGGCTCAAGAACGCCGGCGCCACCTACCAGCGTATGATCCAAACATGCCTCGAGAAATAGATCGGCAAGACAGTGGAGGCTTACGTGGACGACGTCGTCATAAAAATAGACACGTTGAAACACTAATAGACGATTTGCGTCTCACATTCGACAACCTCCATACATATGACATCGAGCTTAATCCGAAAAAGTGCGTCTTCGGCGTCCCCGCCGAAAAACTACTGGGCTTCATCGTTTCCAATAGAGGACTTGAAGCAAATCCAGCCAAAATCCGAGCTCTGTCACAATTGGCTACGCCAACCGAACTTAAACAGGTCCAAAAACTTGTTGGGTGCATGGCAACTTTAAGCCGCTTTATCTCCAGGTTGGGGGAAAAGGCGCTGCCACTTTATCGCCTTCTACGACACTCCGATAACTTTAAGTGAACAGACGCGGTGACGACCGGACTGGAAGAGATAAAAGCCCTTTTGGCAAGCAACCCAATCCTGGCCGTGCCAAACGTCAGTGAACCAATGCTCCTATATATATCAGCAACACACCAGGTGGTGAGCGCCGTACTCGTCGTTGAGCAAGAACAGGACGGACACAAATTTCCGCTCCAAAAGCCGGTATACTATGTATCCACCGTCCTCACACCATGCAAATCCTGGTACTCTCATTATCAAAAGATAGCATATGTAGTCTTCATGGCATCTCAAAAATTGCGACACTACTTTCAGGAGTGTTCATTCATGGTGGCTTCTGAAGTGCCCCTCAATGATATAATAAACAACCGGGACGCCACGGGCCGGATTGCCAAGTGGGCCATTGAGCTCCTTCTATTCGACATCACGTACAAACCACGTCGAGCCATCAAATCCCGAGTACTGGCTGACTTCGTCACCGAACGGACAGAGACTGAACTCCCTAAAGAGTACGACACGTATTTCAACTGGGTTATGCATTTCGACGGCTCCAAAATGTTGGCGGGGCTAGGAGTGGGCATCGTATTAACATCCCCCACGGGAGATATCGTCTAGTACGTACTCCAAATATTATTCACAGACTCCAACAACACAGTCAAATACGAGGCCTTGCTACATGGCCTTCGGATGGCCGTATCAATGGGCATACAACGCCTGGAGGTGCGCGGGGACTCAAACCTCACAATATCCCAAATTAATGGAGACTTTGATGCCAAAGATCCAAAGATGGCAGCTTATCACAACGCCGTCTTAAAAATGTCAGCTCGGTTCGAGGGGCTCGAATTTCATCACGTCACCCGCGAAAGTAATCAGCGACAGACGTCCTTGCTCGCATCGGTGCTAAGCACGACCCCGTCCTACCTAACATCTTCCTTGAAAGGCTCTTTAAGCCATCCGTGGTGTGGCAAGGGGGAGACAGCAATGACAGTCCCGTTTTGAACACAAATATAGATAGCGAACACGCCGATATCATCGGAGGCTCAACCACCGAAATAACACCATCGACCCATCTCATTATGGCAGTTATTACCCCGTGGACCGAACCATTCTTGGCCTACCTTGATAGGAAGGAGCTCCCAAAGGATCAAAACGAGGCCCGCCGCATTGTCTGGCGTTCGAAGGCCTATAAAGTTCACGAAGGAGAGCTCTACAAGAAATGCACTACCGGAGTCCTTCAAAGGTATATCTCCGAGGAGGAGGGGCAGAAACTCTTGGCAAAAATTCACGCCGGTCTCGGTGGGCACCACGCCGCAGCCAGGGCACTTGTCAGCAATGCCTTTTGGACAGGATTTTATTGGCCTACGGTCCGAGCAGACGCGCAGGACCTGTTCCAGCGCTGTGTGGGATGCCAACTCTTCGCCAACCAAAGCCATATGCCCCCAACCGCCCTACGAACAATCCCCATTACATGGCCCTTCGCGGTCTGGGGCTTGGACATGGTTGGACCCCTTAAAGGGGGAAGCCATAAGAAAAAATATCTGCTGGTCATGGTGGATAAATTCACCAAGTGGATAGAGGCTAGGCCAGTTAAAACGGCCGAGTCCGGACCGGTGATTGCATTTATATCCGACGTGGTGCACCGTTATGGTGTCCCTTTAGCATCATCGCGACAACGGTTCCAATTTCACAGCCGATGAGGTAAAAACCTGGTGTGCTAATCTGGGCATTAAGCTCGATTACGCCTCTGTCTACCACCCACAAACAAACGGTCAAGTCAAACAAGCCAATGGTCTTATTATGAGCGGCATCAAACCCAGGCTACTGCGGTCTTTGAAAGAATCAGACAAGCACTGGGTTGAGGAGCTCGACTCCGTACTCTGGGGGCTGCGAACCACGCCCAACCGTACTACCGGATACACAACTTTCTTCATGGTGTATGGTGCAGAGGCTTTGTTGCCCTGTGATATTATACATGACTCACCTCGAGTGCGTATGTACAAAGAGAAAGAGGTCGAGTTGGATCAGCAGGACAGCCTAGATGCCTTGGAGGAGGAGCGCGACGTCGCCAAAGCCCGTTCAACATTTTATCAACAACAGGCTCAAAGATATCAAAGCAGAGAAGTACGGGCCAAGACTTACAATGTTGGCGAACTTGTTCTACGCTTGTCGGAGAAGAAAAAGGACAAACTCAAGCCCAAATGGGAGGGTCCCTTCATAATCAAGGAAGTTCTTACCGGCGGAGCGTACCGTCTTCGGGATGCATCGGACAATCGCCTAGAGTCGAACCCCTGGAACGCGACCAGACTCCGAAGGTTTTATGCCTAGCGCCGAATTCTTTGTTCGTCCCCTTCTCCCCTGTAGTTTCCATTACTTTTTCTCTCTTTTCCACCTTTATTTTTTTCACTTTAAAGCTCTCATACAGCTCGACCGAACACCGCTGATGTACGCATCTTTACATATGCACGTCCATTATACCTGGGGGCTTCTTTCACAGAAGCTTGTTAATATTATTTTCCGAGCGTCAAGCTCATCACACATGCACGTTTTTCACGTATGTCTTTTCTTCACCATTATATGCATCTGTATGACTTAAGTTTTGGCCAAGCTGGGTTGCCTGGCTCCTGTGCTTACCCCTACTGTTGGGGATATAACTATTTATGTAAGCCGCCCAGGAGGGGCCGGGTTATGTAAAGAGTTACCAGACAGAAGCCCAAGTCCAAGAATGAAGATGGCGTCTCAACAAGGGGCCTAAGGCCCACAGGCGACTTAAGGCCCGTTGTAGTAAACCGCCATAATGGCATGACTTGTGTCATAAGGTAGACTTGACTAGTCACCGAGCCGGACCTTTGCTTATGAGCCGGCGGGACTCTGTAAGCCGCATGGCGCCAACCCGTATATCGAGGGGGACGACCGACGGGGCGCTTAGGGCAGGAAAACAACCTTTCGAGAACCGGGCATAGCGTATCTCGCTCCCTGGTCATCGAAACCTCAAGCAATACCAACCCAACTAGACATAGGCTTACCTTCACCGTAAGGAGCCGAACTAGTATAAACCCTCTCGTGTCTTTTGTCCCGATTAACCCCTTTAAGCTTCCTAGTCGCGATGGCTCCACGATTAAGTCCTTGCAAGAGGACATCTGCCGTGACAATTCCACGACGGTTGGCGCCCACCGTGGGGCGGCGCGACAGTGGATTTGAGTTCTTGAAGGGCAGCGAAGGGCTCAAGGGATACGCAGATGGGCGGATGACCAAGAGTCGTCGCGGCAAGATCTACATCGACAACGAAGGCTGGGGCCCCGACGCCGAATCAATTGAGTACTGGTACCGGTCCCTTTGGCGAATCCACGTCTTCATCGGCCGGATTGTTTAGCCGGGCCCCGAGTCAACAGCTGCACCGACCTCATTGAGACGGCTCGGCGGCGAGACCCGCCAGATTCAACCTACCAGAAGCGTGCCTTTGTGGGTTGTGTTCATGGAGAGGCTTTCAAGGATCTAAAGATGGCAGAGAGACGGCCGTCCCATCAGATGATGATTCGTCCTCCGGTTCAACAGATTCTCTGTATCTGGTCCAAGAAGGCATGCTAGGGGGATGTTCTGACGACTCTAGCATTCCAGATTGCTATGAGCCGCCAAGCTGGGCAGGAGTCTTTATGGCCGGCACCCAACCCGGCCAAAATTCAACGGCTGCAGCAGCAATAATGTCCGGGTCAGGAGCGGCCGGGGCAGGAGGCCCCACGCGCCCGCCAACTCAGGTGCTAATAGATCTTATGGACAAGTTGACGGCCCTGTTAACCACCACGGTTATTCCTGCAAATCCAGATGAACATAACGCGGAGGTGGCAAAAGTGCGTGAGGAGATAGCCTTGGACAAGGAGGCCTTAGCGGCTGAGGACATCAGGCTAGCTGCGGAGTGGGCGGCTTTGGATGCACGGGCACAACGACTCCAATCAGAGGCTTTCCAGCTAAACATGAGTCTGAATGCATCCAATGAGGTGATGAGAAGGAGACATCAGAAGACCCAGTCCCGTCTGCCTCTGGTTTACGATCCTCGGAATCTTTTCACGACACCCGGAGCTGGTCCTAGCAATCCGCCTGAAGCCAATCAATTTATGACACCCGGAGCAGGAGGGCCGGTTCAGCCTCGAGAGACGACACCTCTTCACGGGAGCATGGCCCCGCCCCGATACATACCGACACCTCCGGGCCACTTCTCCAACCCCATGGAGAACCTGATAGCAGCATCGGCGCGTCTGGCGGCTCTTCCAGTGGATGGTGGTGACCCGACGGCAGTGGAAACCCGGAGGGTTAGGGATCTTCTTCAGACGGCCTTGGCACAACAAGAGACCTATTCTTACAGCAGGGACATGATTCATTCCACTCCTCAGCCTTGGATAGCACCTCGTCCAAACCGGAGTCCGAGTTACAACAGACACATGGAGTCAGAAGCTTTGTCAAGCAATGCCTAGCGTCGCAACCAACCCGGCGGCTATAACCCAGTGCAGGATCGATTGCGTCAGGAGGATGAGCTGGCGGCTCAATTAGCGGCTCAGCAGACGGCATATGATGGTCTCCCAGAGTATCCAATGACTTCTGTTTTAGCAGGGGTGGCCACTAGAACCGGTGGTGTCCCTTGCCTGGTGCCGGCTCTGCGAGATGTGCGTCTACCTAAGGATTTCAAAGGTCCTCGAAAGGTGCCGAATTACACGGCCGACTTACAACCGGGGGCATGGATTGAAAGCTACGAGATGGCCATGGAGTTACTGGAAGTCAGCGACGCGGCGATGGCTAAGTATTTCACCATGATGCTAGATGGAACGGCCCGGACTTGGTTGAAGTTTGCCCCCTAATTCCATCAGTTCATGGGCCGAGTTAAAGGCCCGGTTTATCCAAAACTTTAAAGATACTTGCAAGGAATCTATGTCCATTGTGGACTTGATCAGCTCAGAAGAGGAGGAGGTGAGTCCACAACTCATTGGGTGCGCCGGGTCAAGGAAATAATACATTCATCGATAAGATGGATGCGGCTCTCTTGGTGCTTATGCTCCATCGTAATTGTCGTTTTGTGCCATCTTTGAAGAAGCTGGGCGCTTTAAGCGTGATTGCAATGACATGGGTACGCTGATGGCGGCTTTGGTTAAATATGCCGATTCTGGTACTACTGATGATCCCGTGTCTGAGGAGGAAAAGATAGGGAAGGGAAAGAAGAACGACAACGGAAAGGGTCAGCAGCAACAGCCGGTAAGTCAAGGCGGCAACAAGCGTAAGCCGGACGGTAACCCGGCGTTTGTGGCCAATGCTAATGCCTGTGGTAATAACAAGAAGCGTAAGGAGAGGCCCTCCTCGATCCGGTGGCTCAGGTCCATCTCTTGAGCAGCTTCTGAATGAGCCTTGTCCAAGACACGGTACTCGAGAAAATCCTGCCACCCACTTATGGAAGGACTGCGCGATCATGAAGGATTTCAAGAATTAAAACATGTTTGATGGCAATCACGGATCAGGCGGCGGTTCAGGAGCAGGTGGTTTCCATGGCCCGGGTGGTGGCTCAAGTTCCGGTTTTCAAGGTGGTCAAGGTGGCTATAATCAGCAGTAGTCTAGTCAAGGAGGACAGCAGCAGCAGCAGTCAGGTTATTAGAGCCATCCAAAACAGTTAAACGGTGGGCAATACCATGTGTTTACCACTAACTTGTGTAAACGTGACCAGAAGGTTCATAAAAGGGCGGTGAATTCGGTTGAACCGGCGGTTCCCCGTTATCTGAGGTGGTCAGAGCAGCCTATCATTTGGAGTAGGGAAGATCACCCTCTCGGGTTGATAACCCGGTCGGTTGGCCTTAGTGGTGGCCCTTAGGTTGGTGGATATAAATTCACTAAGGTACTCATGGGGCGGAAGCAAAGCATCAATATTCTCTATTATGAGACCTTTCGCCGTATGGGGCTGACTAATAAAGACTTGAGGACGTCTAACACTGTCTTTCATGGGGTGGTACCTGGTAAGTCAGCATATCCCGTTGGAAAGATCGAGCTGGAAGTGGCTTTTGGAGATGAATATGATTCGAGTGGCTGAGAAGTCGACCTTTGAGGTAGTCAAGATCAGGAGCCCATATCACGCTCTGTTTGGATGGCCGACTTATGCCAAGTTTATGGCACGACCGTGTTATGTTTATCTACAGCTCAAGATGCCGGGTTACAAGGGCACCATCACTGTGCATGGGAGTCGAAGGTGGCCTTGGAGTGCGAAGAAGGCGATGCGGCTTATGCCGAATCCGTTTGTGCTGAAGAGGAGCTGAAGTTTTATCAAACTAATGTTGACCCGGCAGATATGACCTCTTTGAAGAAGCCGACCATAGAGCAAGACTCGGCGTTGAAATTTAAATCGGCCGCCGAGACAAAATTGGTTGACTTCACTCCAGGCGACTCTTCCAAGCAGTTCATCATCAGTACCAATTTGGATCCCAAATAGGAAAGCGCGCTCATCGAGTTCATCTGTGAGAATCGGGACATCTTTGCATGGAAACCTTCTAACATGTCGGGTGTCCCGAGAGAACTCGCTGAGCACACTCTTAATATTGATCCAAAGTATAAGCCGGTCAGACAGTTTCTCCAGCGATTCAATGAGGAAAGGCAAAAGGCTATAGGGGAGGAGGTCGCTCGGCTCTTAGCGGCCGGGTTCATCATGGAAGTTTTTCACCCAGAGTGGTTGGCTAACCCGGTGCTTGTGCTCAAGAAGAACGACACCTGGCGGATGTGTGTGGACTACACGGACTTAAATAAGGCTTGTCCGGCTGATCCCTTTGGTCTACCCCGCATTGATCAAATCATCGACGCTACAGCGGGTTGCGAACGGTTGAGTTTTTTGGATGCTTACTCTGGTTATCATCAGATCAAGATGGCAGTTAAGGACCAGGAGAAGACGGCTTTCATTACTCCATTTGGAGCCTTCTGCTATGTGTCTATGCCGTTCGAGCTCAAGAGTGCCCAGGCGACTTATCAGCGGTGTGTGCAGAATTGTCTCCACAACCAGATTGGGCGCAATATTCATGCTTATGTGGACGACATTGTAGTGAAGTCCAGAGAGAAGGAGACCTTGATCTTCGACTTAAAGGAAACCTTTGACAATCTCCGGGTCTACAAGATGATGCTTAACCCGGACAAATGTGTATTTGGTGTACCTGCAGGCAAACTTTTGGGATTCCTGGTGTCAAACAGGGGCATTGAAGCTAACCCGGAGAAGATCAAGGCGATTACCTCTCTGGCTAAACCGGCATGCATCAATGATGTTCAGCGGCTGGCGGGTCGCGTTGCTGCTTTAAGCCGATTCATAAGCCGGCTGGGGGAGAAGGCTCTACCGCTGTATCAGATGATGAAGAAAACAGAGACCTTTGTCTGGAGTGAGGCTGTTGATGCTGCCTTTGAAGATTTAAAGAGACAATTGGCTGAGCCGCCGGTTCTCGCAGCTCCGATTGACAAAGAGCCATTGCTATTGTATGTTGCGGCTAACTCACGTGCTGTTAGTGTGGCCATTGTGGTGGAGCGTAAGGAGTCCGGCAAGGAGCATCCGGTTCATTGACGGTTTATTACATCGATGAGGTGCTCATAGAATCCAAGCAAAGGTATCCGCATTGGTAAAACTGGTTTATGGGGTGTTCATGGCGAGCCGAAGCTAAAGCAGTACTTCCCGGTCATCCTATAAGCGTGGTAAGTTCAGCCCCTTGGGAGACATCATCCGAATAGGAAGCCACGGGACGAGTTGCCAAGTGGGCCATCGAGCTTGGGCCTCACGGTTTGAAGTATATGCACAGCAGACTATCAAGTATCAAGCCCTAGTGGACTTTATTAATGATTGGGCGGAGTTGCAGGCACAAGAGGAGAAGCCGGATAACACGTATTGGACTATTCACTTCGATGGGTCCAGGCAGTTGGAGGGCTCGGGGGCTGGGGTTGTTTTAACTTCCCCCTGACGTGACAAATTTTGTTATGTGCTCCGGCTTATGTTTCCCTGTACTAACAATGCAGCTGAATATGAAGCTTTACTCCATGGCCTCCGGATGGACAAAGAGATGAATTTGAGCCGGGTAAGATGCTTGGGCGATTCAGACCTCGTCGCTCAACAGGTGTCAGGCACATGGGATTCTAAGGATCCCCTCATGGCGGCTTATCGTCGTGAGGTTGATGCGGTGGCTGGGCACTTCAAAGGTTATCAAGTAGAGCACATTGATCGAAGGAAGAATGAGGCGACTGATGCTTTAAGCCGGCTGGGGTCTCAGCGTAAGCCGGTGCCGCCTAATACTTTTCTTGACATTTTGCATAACCCTTCTGTCAGAGTGCCTACAGAGGAAGAGCTCGCAGTACCAGACCCGGAGGCGCAGCTGGTGGCGGCTCTCCATGCCATCCCGGACTGGACGGTCACATACTTAGCCTATATGACCCGGGGAGAATTGCCTGAGGATGAGACCTTGGCAAGACAAATCGTCAGGCAGTCCAAATCCATGACAATTGTTCATGGCGAGTCGCATCACCGCAGCGTCACTGGGGCGTTTCAACGTTGTGTATCACCTACGGAGGGTCAGGAGATACTTCGTGAGATTCATGAAGGTGATTTCGGTCATCATGCCGGTTCAAAGTCTCTGGTGGCCAAGGCTTTTCGTCATGGTTTTTATTGGCTGACGGCTCATGCTGATGCGGAGGATCTGGTCAGCAAATGTGACGGATGTCAAAAATTCTCAAGACGAGCTCATGTGCCGCTCAAGAATTGAGGATGATTCCAATTACTTGGCCGCTTGCGATCCGGGGCTTGATATGGTTGGACCTTTCAAAAGGTCTAAAGATAAGAAGACACACCTGTTGGTGACAAAGTGGATAAATTCACCAAGTGGTTTGAAGCGAGCCGGTCGAAGAAGTGTGATGCAGCCACGACGGTTCAGTTCATCAAAAGGTGATCTTCGCTTTGGTTTTCCGCGACCGTATTATAACCGATAATGGCACTAATCACTCCAAGGGTGCCATGGAAGAGTTCTCATCAACAAGAGCACATCCGCTTCATGTTTGGTGTTGCTCACCCCGCCTAATGGTCAGCGAGAAAGAGCTAATCAAGAGATCTTGAAAGGTATCAAACCCGGCTCTTAGTTCCTTTACAAATAACTCCGGGTTGTTGGGTGGAGGAATTACCTTACATGCTATGGAGCATCAACACAACGCCTAACAGGTCTACCGGTTATACACCTTTCTTCATGGTGTACGGAGCGAGGCGGTTACGCCAAGTGACATCCGCATGATTCACCCGGGTGGCGGCTTACGTTGAGGCTGATAACGAAAAAGCTTGTCGGGATGCACTTGACTTGTTGGATGAAGAGCGAGACTTGGCTATAGCCCGCTCGGCGATTTACCGAAGAAGACTGCGCCGTTATCACAGCCGCGGGTTAGAAGCGTAACTTTCCAGGAAGGTGATTTAGTGCTCCGGCTCATCCAGGATCAAACTGATATGCACAAGCTGTCCCCTCCTTGGGAAGGACCTTTCGTGGTTAGCAAGAATCTCAATAACGGGTCATATTACCTCATCGATTTTCGAGAGCACAAAGACTCACGTAAGTCGGAGGAGGAGACCCGCCGCCGTGGAACATAGCGCATCTCCGCCCTACTATACTTAAGCCGCTGGCTTTTGAGTATATTTATCTTTTCTTTTTTAGCAATGTATATATTATATAAAGCAATAAAGCAGGACCTTTTTCTTTTCCATCCTACAAGGTTTATGTGTCTTCTTTACTAGGTGATGGAAACGACTAACAGGGAGCAGATCATATCTGAATCCGGTTTTCCCTTTGGTCCGGCTTATGATCATATTTGAATCAAGCCATGGTCATTTGGGGGCTTCCTGTTCAAACATAGGTCGTATTCGAACCAAAGAGAACATAAGCGCCGATACCCAATTGATTGGCACACCGCCAACCCACTTGGGGCTTCTCGATCATATTTGAATCATAGCTTAATCTCTTTGGTCCGACGTGGATCGTATTCAATCAACGCCATTAAACAACTCTCATGGTCACTTGGGGCTTCTGCTCAAACATAGGTCGATTCGAACCAAAGAGAACATAGCTGTCGATACCCATTTGATCGACATCGCCAAAGCCATTGGGGGCTATATGATCGTATTCGAATATTAGCTTAACCCTCTCGAACGGTTCTACCGATCGTATTGAATCGAGGCCTTTGAAAATCAGGTTTACTTTATTCTATAAGAGTAAATAATACTAAGGGCCATGTAAACATTACATGTGCCAATTTTCAGAAGTTAAGTATAACTGTCTGCTTTTTTGGGATCAAGTAAGGCGGTAAGGTACGCCTTAAACCGGCTGATACTTATGATGTTTTGGTTCCTACTCCGGATTAACGTTATCTTACATGACCCCGGATGTTGGTGAGATGCCAAAGGAAGTGTTTGTTTTATACACAGGGTAAAGCAGAAAGCTTTTGGATGATTCAAGCAAGTCGGCAGTACACATTGCTGGCGGCTTGAGACATTGTTAAGCACCGCAAAACATGCGCGAAGGCATGACAGAGTTAAGAAGTTTTTCTACCCTATTACAAGACTCCACGAGTCTGAATAATGAAGTATTGTTTTCTTTAAAAGACTTAAGTGCCAGGCGGATTACTCCTTTGGTGGACTTGACGACTCCGGGTTATCCTTCTCCGCCTCTTAAATCCGCTGCTTTGTCCCGAAGGTTGACGAGGTCCGCCAATGCCGCTTAAGGTTTCAAATTCAGCTTCATCATCTATTAAACTGGCCGGGTCAACTTCAGGAGCAAAGGTATGCTTACGAGTTGGAGGGATCAGGCTGGCATCATCATAATGCGGAGTTGGAATCCTCCGGTTCTCATTGTCATAACCCGCCGGTACTTTGTAAGATCAATATCGCTGTCGGCGATGGTGGTCACATGACGCACGACTCTCACATGTGGTGATGTCGATTGATGAATCTGAGCCGCCCTCCTTAAGCCGGGTATCCAAGAGCAACATCGCTTAAGTCTAGCTCGAGCCAATGCTTTGGCCCGGCTTAAGGCGGCTATGGCCCCGGCTCTACCAGATGCTCGCCTTAACTCCTGAATCCGTTGAGTTAACACGGCAAGCCACTTGAGTACATCCTGCAGGAGATAAGGAGTATCATTTGATAAAGCCACAACGGCCAAAGCACGTTAGGCTCAAAGGTACAAATTGTTCCACTAGAGTGTACACCGCCTTAAGCTTGATCAGCATATTCTCGCTTCGGTTGGTACTCACGGGACCTGCGTTTATGCATATAAGATTATGCCGGAGATCATATCTGAAACAATTATCAAATGAATCATGGTGATGTTCAAAGGTTACACATAGTCACTTACCAAAAATTGCTGAGACCATTTGGGATATCTGGTTTTTTAAGCCGGACAATTCGGCAGTTGCTTCAAGAAGAGCTGCTTCATTCTCTCGCCCGGTCACAAGTGAAGATTTTTCATCCGCCAGGCCTGCTTCTCCGTGTCAAAATCCTTCTTCAACTTTTCTTGCTCGAGAGATGTCAAGGTGAATTTGAGTCGGCTTTTTGAATCTCAAGCTCTTGGGCCGCCATTGGTCTTCAGATCAGCAATCTGCAATTGAATTGATTTGGTGGAGACCACGCAACACGCCGGATTATGGTAAGGTTACGGCAGTGTTATTAAAGTCTCAAGCACTTTACAAGTAAAGACCCTTGACACTTGGGGTCTAATGTATGCTGAAGAAAATTTTACTTTATAATGTCAGATTATGCATATTAAAGTCTCAAGTACTTTACAAGTAAAGATGCTTGACACTTGGGGGCTAATGTGTATTGCTTCTTTAAAAAGTTGCTACATTACAGCCGGGTTCAAAATTCATTCTTATAAACTGGGTGAGCTAACAGTAAGCCGGTATCTAAGTCTACGGCATATTTACATATAAGCGAGAGACTTGGGGGCTGGTACTGATAAGTAAGATTCAGGAGAAATGATATAAGTTATACCTCGATTTATGTCAGATCTGTTTCACCATGTCAATTTCGTGTCACGGCTGTTATGCACTTGATTTAGATAGCCTGAGACTATATCGCCAATGCTTAAGTGGGCATAATCAGCGATGTCCTGTTTGGTCTTCCGGCTTTTGACAAGTTCTTCCTTAGCGGTGCACCTGGCAAGAATAGTAGGCCGCCCTGGCTCAACATACTGGCTTTTCATGTATTCAACTTCCGGTTCAGCCGTCCGGACAGGGCTAGAAATTTCCGGTTTATCGGAGTTATCAAGAGTGCTTTCTTGAAGCGGGTCGGAAGATGGTGTAGGAATTTCATGGGCCGGCTCAGAAGGAGGTTGATGAGTAGAAGCCTCAGGGGCAGTGGTTCCGGGTTCCGGTTCCGTCGCAACTGGATCTTCAATTGGCTTATTCTTCTTTGCCCTCTTACTGGGCTTCACCTGCACACTGTGAATAAAACAAAGGGATGAGTACAAAATATGAGTAAAGCAAAGCATGAGGATAACAAAGGTATGTTACCCAGGGGCAGTCTTGAAAGCCGGCATGTTGGATTGCATAGACTCGCCAGAAGAAGGAGAGGTATCCTGATAATTGGAGTCAGATGAATTGAGAGGCTGACGAATTAAACCCGCCAAAGGATAAACAGAACGCAAAGCGGAGATGACCTCAGTTCGACGCTTCGCCACGTCGAGTAAGCCGGAAGAAAGCTCTACATCCTTGCTTGTCCGGGTTTGCCTCCGGTTCTCAAACTGTTGTTGCTTCAAAAGAAATTGAGGATCTTGATAAGCTAAGGGATGTGAAAATCTTACTATCCGGGTCACCCGCCGGGTTTTGTGCTTTGGCAAAGGCTCTGAGTCGGAGGAAATTATAGTTACCTCTTCACTATGAGCTTGGCTGTTTCGGTGTCTTCCGAAGGCGGAAATATCAATAAAACAATAACAAAGGATTTAAAGAGAATAAGAGATTACCTCTTCCTCATCTGAAGAAGAGTCATCCAATTTGAGTAATTCAGAGGCGCTGGGTTTCTTCTTCTTTGAAGTCCCTGTCTTGGCGTTTTTCCTTTCTTTCTTCTTGGCGGCTCTGGCTTGTTGGGCAGCCTTGTGGTCATATTTGACTTTCCAGAAATCATCACTGGCCTGTGGGAAAGATAAGGAATTATAAGTACAAGGAGGTAAAACATATTAAAAAGTACTTATTAAGATTGGTAACTTACTGCAGGAGCCGGGTTATTCTTGCAGAAGGGAAGTAGCCCGAAGGTATTGTTGATAACAGTACCCTCCTTCAGCAGTGAATGGGTTGTAGCATCGGCTACGTCATCTGGTAAGTCGTCAGAACTGTGGCGCATTGGGTCGCTCTGTTCGCCTGTATAAGTGCACATTAAGCCAGAGCGGCGGCTTAATGGGAGTATACGCCAAGTGACCCAGACCCGGACCAAGTCAATGCCGTTTAAACCATTTCCCGGAAGGGCTTTAATCTTCTTGATGGTGGGGTTGAGCGGCAGACGTTCAACAACGGTCAGTTTATCCGCCAGTGGGTGGTTGGATTCAAGTCGTAGGGCGCGAAAGCCGGGCAGAGGCGGCTCATCAACTGGGGAAGTATCCTGACAATAGAACCATGACTGATTCCAATATTTGGGGTGACTCGGCAGCTCAGCGTAAGGAAACAGACAGTCTCTCCGTCGCTGGATTGAGATACCGCCAAGTTCAAGACTCGGCTCGTTGGCGCGCTCATTCTGCCGGTTCAAGTAGAACAGTTCTCTGAATAAGAGCAGGCTTGGTTCCTCTCCCAGGTACACCTCACAGAAAACTTGGAAATTGCAAAGATTGGACACGGAATTGGGTCCAATGTCTTGAGGCCTAAGGTCAAAGAAATTTAAAACTTCTCTGAAGAACTTTGAGCCGGGAGGGGAAAATCCACGGCTCATGTGATCTGTGAAAACTATTACTTCCCTTTCTTTGGGTTGAGGCTTCTCTTCAGATGGGTCAGGGACACGATAAGACATGACTTCCTTCTTTGGCAAATGACCAAATTTTACAAATTCAGCCAGTTTGCTTTTGGTGACAGTGGATGGGACCCAGTTGCAGGTTACAGGAGCTTTGGTTGACTTAGGCGCCATGACAACAGATTGGCCTATTGCAAAATAAGAAGTTCCGGCTTAAATTTTAACCCGGAAGAAAATAGTCAAATTACTGAAGATAGCGGCTTAAAGGGGCCTAATGACATAAGGATAATTGGGCAACATTATTTAAGACGCCACCAGTATTTACAACAGTTCAACAGCTTAAAGACCTGAGAAGGCGCTAAGGTTCACAGATCAAGTGGGATGTGTTTAAACCGGATATTTGAACAACTATGTTAAAGGCATTTAACATAAGAAGTGTTCCGGGTGATAAAAACAGATCTCATAAGTTACAACTATTATTCTGGATCAAATGGTCGTCCTGAAAAGAAAAATTTCTAGACCTAAAACATGTGCAGAGAAGTTCATACACTCGAAAGAAGCTTCTGAACAAAGGAAAAGGGATCTGTTTGCATATAAAATGGGAGTGAAACAAGTATCGCAGCAGTTCTATACCATCTAACGATCAGAAAAGGGCGTTGGGGGTGAGATCTATCAAGGGTTCGCAGCGGACAGGGATGAACACCGACGAACTCGATGAAAACTGTGATACAGATCTAAGACAGGAAAGGAAAGGGACTTACAGGTCTAGAGAAGCTGCGGAGGTTCGCCGGCGTGTTTCTGGACCGATTCAGGTTGATGCGGCGGCCTGGGTCGGAGAAGACGAGAAGCTTGGCGGCGGCGGTGGAGGGGCTCAAGAGGAGGCCAGAGGAAGGAGACGACTGGAAGGGGAAAAAGAAACCCTGGTCGTGCCTATTTATAAGGAGAGCATAACTTAGACGGTGCGGGAAACGAGGAGATAAGAATTATTATCGAGCGGCCCCGACGCCTCGATTCTCGGAACGGGCAATAAAGACAGATCCGTTGGGCCGATTCGGCGGGATAAAAGGAAAGATGACGTCATGACGGGTTAACACGGATCCAAAGAGTGACATCACGCCGGGTTAAAGAAAGTCTTTTTTGCGCAGTCCGAAGACTGAAGATTTATGTTTTAAGTTATTTTAAGATTGACATGAGCAGGTTCAAATCAATCTGGGGCCTAATGTTGGGGATATAACTATTTGTGTAAGCCGCCCAGGAGGGGCCGGGTTATGTAAAGAGTTACCAGACAAAAGCCCAAGTCCAAGCATGAAGATGGCGTCTCAACAAGGGGCCTAAGGCCCACAGGCGGCTTAAGGCCCGTTGTAGGAAACCGCCATAATGGCATGACTTGTATCATAAGGTAGACTTGACTAGTCACCGAGCCGGACACTGTTTATGAGTCGGCCGGGACTCTGTAAGCCGCAGGGCGTCAACCCGTGTATATCAGGGGATGACCCGACGGTGGCTTAGGGCAAGAAAACAACCTTTCGAGAGCCGGGCATAGCGTATCTTGCTCCCTGGTCATCGAAACCTCAAGCAATACGAACCCAACTAGACGTAGGCTTACCTTCACCGTAAGGAGCCGAACTAGTATAAAACCTCTCGTGTCCTTTGTCCCGGTTAACCCCTTTAAGCTTCCTAGTCGCGATGGCTCCATGATTAAGTCCTTGCAAGAGGACATCTGCCGTGACAATTCCACGACACCTACAATCCCGATTGTTCGGCTTGGTGGTAAAGGGAGCACCTCTGTGATTGTTACTGCCGGGTCATCCGGATGTGTACCTCAGACTGGGTGAAGCCGAAAGCTAGCATTCTTAAGGGAATATTCGGTCGGTGGATGAAAATGTTTTTGCACTCACTCTATTGTGAACCCCGAAGCTATACACCTTTGTGATTTTCACATCACAATTCGAGACATGTCTACTAATGCATACACACCTGGGAAAGGAACCCTTAACTAAACTATTCTCCCCGGAAGATGTTTCTTACAATCTCAATGTAATATAACATAACTAGCGGATACAACTTATGCATTCACAACTATGACCCATACGCTTAGTTTTCCATGCATACCCCGGCCTATTCGGCCGTGACGGTATTCGGAAACACTCTGCACCTTCGGGTCCGGAGGTTGAAGCGAAAAGGTCTGCCATGACAAATGATATACAATTCAGCTAGAATTCCACATGGTGGGGAAAGTACATAGTTACTTGGACTCAAACACTTCCTCCTCTATACCATCTAACAGGCATTCTAACTTACAATCCTGTTGGGAATATTTGGCGGCCACCTCTACTTGGTCATATACTAAACTAATGGGAATTTTTTCCCCATTTGGCCCTAGCGGTCCAACCCAGGCCATGTGATTAGGATTCAACTTGGTATATCGCATTTTCACCATGGCCCAGGCCTCTCGCGCACCCTCTCGGCAGGCCGATATCTTCCATAATCGGATACGCCGCCGCGCTCCCTTGAACAGCTCTACAAGCTCCTCCATACTTCCTGGAGGGGAGTCAGATGGCCATAAGGCCTTGGCAACACTCCGCATGGCCAGCCGATCATGCTCGTGAACTTGCGACAGTCTTTGCAGCAGATCACTTGATGATCCGGAGACCTCCTCTTCAGGATGACCCGTCAATATACTTGCAAACATAGCTATATCAGTTCCATTTATCTCCGAACTACCTAAAAAAAAGAAAAGTTCGGAAACATACTGAATATGCTGCCCCGCAGCTTCTTGTTCTCCTTCACGGAGTCGGCTAGCTGGGCCCGCACATCTTTCAACTCTTCACCCAATGTAGTTTTGGAATCCTGTAGCTTGTTTTTATCATCCCTGACGCGGGTCAGCACACGCTCGCCTGCGGCGTGTTGCCTCTTGGCCTCTCTTTCTCCCTCTTGGGCGATCTTCAACTTCTTTTCAAGTTGATCAGGCGACCCTATTATGCGATCAGTGGCAGTATTAGCACAGTTGGTATACAATTATTGTTCCTCAATGGAGGGGAACATTACCAGAGGACAGCTTCTTGAAGTTTTCCAGTTCGGCGGTAGTAGCATTTAGCTGCGCCCGACACTGCTCCAGCTCTTGAGCTAGTAGGCCATTCCTCTCTATAAGGACCTAGTCGTACAACGATCCTTAAATCAGTTGTGCTAACTGCTTTCAGTCTCGGGGGCTACGGGCATGTGATCATCCTTTTTTGGACAAAGAAAACTTACCCGCACATCCGCCAAATATTGCTTCGTGGCTCTTCTAAGCCCATCTCGAGCAGCTCGGATGTATGCGTCGCCCGAGCTAAAGGCATCGAATGCCTCCTCAGAGAACTTGGGGTCCCGTAAGACCGCCCTACAGCGCCGATGATTCATGGCGCTCTCCACCTCCGAGTTGGTAACGGACATATTCTCCGAACCCTCGACCGAAGGAAAGTCCTACATTGTTCCCATATCTGCTCCCGTCTCTCCAACAGGGTTTGAATCCCGGGCACCGGGAGTACAGCCGACCGGACCCTCGGACATAGTCCGGTGAACCTTTTTCCTGGTACCAGACAAACGTATAAGTTGCAGTTGGATGTGACTACTAAAGTATACCTTCA
Organism: Aegilops longissima; assembly: GCA_021605205.1. Lineage (NCBI taxonomy): Eukaryota > Viridiplantae > Streptophyta > Magnoliopsida > Poales > Poaceae > Aegilops > Aegilops longissima. The sequence continues at coordinate 547,285,704 of CM038679.1, read as the reverse complement.
AATCCTTACCTCTTTGACGAGGGACCAGTTGTGTCTTCACCGACCTTCCTTTTAGAGGCCTTGCTCGGTGCTGGAGTCGCCCTCTTTGGAGCCGCCCCCGGAGTAGCGTGACGCGTCGAACGCCTCCCCTGTGGAGCACGATGCAGTGTGATGGGTGAGGCAGTGCGAGGAAGCTCTTTCGAGCGAGACTTTTTCTTGATAACTTACATGGGAAGCAGGAAGAAGGCCAGGGTAATCAGCGATAATGGCCACTTCCGTGCCATCGTAGCTCGCCTGGTAAACACCCCTTCCGCAAGTACCACGAATATATCCGGGTCTTCTTCAAACCCAGGATGTAGCTCCCGGTTGTAGTTCTCAGGCTGTGGGGCGGGGCTGTAAAACCCCTCGGTGATTTTTCGCCAATGCTGTTATAAGCGGGTTAGAAAGTTATCAAAGGTAATCCGGGAAGCGGGATGAGTAAAGCAGAAGGACCGAGGCTTACCCAACTGGGAGGATTATACATAGAATATCCATCCCTGCGATTGATGCGAAGAAATTCCTCTTCCTCCCCTTTGAACAGCTCGGCTAATATCTTGGCTAGAGTGGCGGGGGTGTCCGGACCTTTCCGACCACAGCGGGAGGCGTCGTCCTCCCCGTTGTAGTGCCACATTGGGATCCCTCTATATTGAAGCGGCTGAACCCCTCGCACTATGGAGGTCGCCATTACCTCAACCATTGTTAATCCGGACTGTGTGAGCGTCTTTTCCTTGCCCAGGAGCTGATGAACCTCCGCACTATCATCCTCTTCAAGGTTCCAGGGACGCCAACTATGGTGTTACTTTAGCGGAACGCTTGCAAATTCGGGGAGACCCTTTCGAACTGGGTCAGGAAGTGCAACGTCCTTGATGTAGAACCATTTGAAAGGCCACTCTTTTGACGCCCTCCTTGGTGTGCCGGACAGGTATCCGGTATCGGCGATGCGCCACACTTCGGCTCCGCCCACTTCAAATATTAAACCCTCATGATTATGCGGGGCAAGACAGAACAATTTTCTCCACAGCTCAAAATGGGCTTCAACACCCAGAAATAACTCGCATAGAGCGACGTAACCTGCGATGTGCAGGATAGAGGCGGGAGTGAGGTTGTGCAGCTGGAGGCCATTATATTCCAGAAGCCCTCGGAGGAACGGATGGACTGGAAATCCGACGCCTCTTAGCAGATAGGGGACGAAGCACACTCGCTCCCCCGGATGGATTGGGGAAGTCCTCCGCCTGAGTCACGTCATTGAAGGAGGCCGACCCTGCTCGAATAGGAAACAGATCCGCGGGAGGAAGAAATCCTTGCGTTTGCGACTTTGCAAGTTGACTATGAGACACAGAGCACTTCTCCCACTCGCTTCTCTTTGGGCCGGAGTGGGAGGAGGAGCTAGGAATGCTAGCCATGTTGGAATGGTTTCTCTTGGTAGTCTCCAGGGATTTTCTCAGCGTAATGTCGCCTGGATCTAAGATCAATATCTTTAAATAGGCGCTCTTCCTTGCATGGATGGGGTGTTATCCGCAAAAATACCCTGACTTTCCGCATTCACTCGACACATGGAAGACGAAGTTATTAGCGCGGAAGCCGAGGGGAGCGATATTGGATCAACGACCGAATATATTACTTGGAGAAGGAACCCGCCTTGCAACGCCGAAGACAACCTGCGCGCCGAACACCTCGTCGTTGAAGCCTGGTTCGGGGGCTACTGAGGGAGTCCTGGACTAAGGGGTCCTCGGGCACCTGACCTGTTATCCTTTGGGCCGGACTGTTGGGCTGTGAAGACATGAAGACCGAAGACTGTACCCGTGTCCGAATTGGACTCTACATGGCATGGAAGGCAATCTTGGCAACTGACTATGTAGATTCCCTCTGATGTAACCGACTCCATGTAACCCTAGATCTCTCCGGTGTCTATATAAACCGGAGAGCGTAGTCCGGATAGACAGATACTCATTACCATAGTCATACGGGCTAGACTTCTAGGGTTTAGTCATTACGATCTCGTGGTAGATCAACTCCTGTAACACTCATATTCATCAAGATCAATCAAGCAGGAAGTAGGGTATTACCTCCATAGAGAGGGCCTGAACCTGGGTAAACATCGTGTCCCCCGTCTCCTGTTACCATCGATCCTAGACGCATAGTTCGGGACCCCCTACCCGAGATCCACCGGTTTTGACACCGACAGTGGCCCATCGCGTGATCACAACGAATATATTCCCGAAGCTCCCATTGAGGAGCAGAGAGAGGAGCTGCATCACCGCAACGTCCAGGCACTCTAGACCCCTATCATTGGGGAGACCTCCGAGGCTCGGGCCTTTGAGGCTGCGCGCTTAGCCACCTTGGCTGAGCGTACGCGTCTGGAGAATCTCCAGCAGGCACTCGACAAGCGCGCCCGTCAGCAGATCCCTGAATCTAGTCGGCGGACGTGACAACTGTTTCCGCCTGAACCTCAGGTATACCGTACTCCGATTCAAAATGTCACGAAAGCAACATGCATAGAGAAGTCAATTCAGCTATCATGTTCAGAAGCTGGTAGAGGTTTGCTGTAGATCTGAGCGCTGCTCCGGGCAGCAGGAGAACAGAACTCGACTGTTTCTCAGTCGCACAACAGAATCGATAGCAGATCCGTGGTTGCAGACACAGTTCAGTCGGCGCATAGCCCAAGATCGCCTCTGCAGTGTGAAGACCGTGGTTACCGCCAGGATCAGTACCTTGGTCGAGGCCACGGGCAGTTTGATCCTCGTGATGACCGCCGTCGAGTGCATACGCCTCCTCCGAGAGGCGGGTCGTACGCATCCCGGCGGTATGACGACAGGCGCCCGTATGGTGAGGAGCGGAGAGCCCAAGTCGGCCCAAGAGAGCCTGGGTTCGATGCAAGGTCACTCCTCGTGCAAGCTTTGGTCGATAGGGGCAGAGAAAACAGAGAGGGTCAAGACAGAGACCGTCCGATTGGAAACAAAGCATTTGTTTCTGGGCCAGAGTGTTTCAGTAGAGCCATCCGAGCTGCTGAGATCCCTCCCAATTTCAGATTGGCTGCTGGAGTGAGCAAGTTCACCGGTGAGTCGAAGCTAGACACTTGGCTAGAAGATTACCGAGTGGCTGTACAGATTGGTGGAGGCAACGATTATGTAGCCATGAAGTATCTTCCCTTGATGCTTGAGGGTTCGACCAGAGCTTGGTTGAATCAGTTGGCCCCTGGAAGTATTTTCTGTTGGGAAGATTTAGCTCGAGTGTTCATCAAGACATTCGAGGGCACCTGCAAGCGACCTGCTGGGCTGACCGAACTGCAACACTGCGTTTAGAAGCCGAATGAAACTTTGAGAGACTTCATCCATAGATGGACTACCCTTCACCATGTGGTGGAAAATGTGTCAGAGCACCAGGCAGCTTGCGCCTTCAAAGAGAGCATCTGGTACAGAGAGCTCATACTAAGTTCGGCCGATCCGGGGACATGTCTTTGAGCCGAATGATGGAAATAGCCACTCGGTACACAAACGGCGAAGAAGAAGACCAACTCCGTAATGGTAAAGGGAAACTAGTCGACCAAGACACTAGAGGTGGAAATGCCGGTCGCAAGCAAAAACGTAAAGCTGAACCTGCAAGTCCCGCTGAGGCCGCTTTGAATTAAGGAAAGTTCAAGGGGAAGCCTAAAGGGCCGTGGGTGCCCAAAAAGGTGAAAGATCAGTTAGGTCAGGACGTCTTGGATTTGCCATGTCACATCCACATGAAAAACTATGAAGAGGGTAATTTGATTTTGCCCAAGCATACCACTCGACAGTGTCGACTCCTGATTCAACAGTTCCGAGAGGATCAGCCAAGTGAGGAAGACTCTGATAAGGACGAAGAGAAAGAAAAAGATGATAGTTATCCTAAGGTCAATGCTACCTTGGTGATTTTTGCTGATGTCGAGAGCAAAAGTTGACTGAAAGTCATTAACAGAGAAGTGAACATGGTTGCTCCCGCAACTACGACGTACCTGAAGTGGTCAAAGACTCCCATTACATTCGACCAATCTGATCACCCAGCGTACGTTGCTACCCCCGGGCGTCAAGCGTTAGTGGTTGACCCGGTCGTTGGGGGCACCTGACTGACTAAAGTCCTTATGGATGGTGGCAGTGGTTTGAACATTCTGTATGCTGAGACCCTCCAAGGGATGGGCATTCCGATGTCCAAACTCAGTGAGAGCAACATGCAGTTCCACGGTGTCATCCCCGGGAAAAAGGCAAAGTCACTCGGACAGATTGCTCTTGATGTGGTTTTCGTTGATTCCAAGAATTACCGCAAGGAGAAGTTGACGTTTGAGGTGGTGGATTTCCACAGCGCCTATCACGCTATTCTGGGCAGACCCGCATATGCTCGTTTCATGGCTCGACCATGTTACGTATATCTCAAGTTGAAGATGCCAAGACCCAGAGGTGTGATCACAGTCACAGGAAATAGGCAGAGAGCAGAGGAGTGCCTCCAGAAGGCTCAAAAATTGCTGATGAGCAGATGGCAGCAGTAGAGATGGAGGAATACAAGAAAAATGCAGATCCGAGTGATTTGTTGCAAGCTAAGAAGCCTTCCCCGGAGTTTGCGTTTCAGTCGGCCGGTGAGACAAAGCATGTCCATATTCACCCGGAAGACCCCAATGCTGCTCCGGCCCACATCTCAACAACACTCGACAGCAAATAGGAAGAAGCGCTCATCCAGTTCCTCCATGAGAACTGGGACATCTTTGCATGGAAACCATCAGACATGCTGGGTGTACCCAGGGGACTGGCTGAGCACCATTTGTGTGTTGACCCAAAAGCAAAACATGTCAAGGAACATCTCTGTCGGTCCGCCGTGGAGAAGAGGAAGGCGATTGGCGAGGAAGTAGCTCTGCTCTTGTCAGCTGAGTTCATCCGCGAGATATACCACTCCGAGTGGCTCGCCAACGTCGTCATGGTCCCCAAAAAAGATGACTCACTTCGTATGTGTATTGACTTCAAGCATATCACTTTCCTCTCCCCTGCATCGATCAGATTGTTGACTCGACTGCAGGGTGTGAGCGTTTGTCCTTTTTAGATGCATATTCCGGGTACCATCAGATCCGACTGTATGGACCCGATGAAATAAAAACTGCCTTCATCACCCCATTCGGGTGTTTTTGCTATGTTACCATGCCTTTTGGTCTCAAGAATGCTGGTGCCACATTCATGCGCATGATTCAGAAGTGCCTGCTCACTCAAATCAGTCGGAACATGGAAGCATACATGGATGATATCATGGTCAAGTCGCGCATGAGTTCCGACCTGCTGACTGACCTCGCTGAAACCTTTGCCAACCTAAGAAGATATGACATCAAGCTCAATCCATCCAAGTGCACATTCGGAGTCCCAGGAGGGAAGTTGCTCGGTTTTCTCGTCCGAACGAGGGATCGACACAAACCCTGAAAATATCGGAGCAATTCTCTGAATGAAATGCCCCGTGCGTGTGCATGATGTTCAAAATCTTACAGGTTGTTTGGCTGCATTGAGTTGATTCATCTCTCGCCTTGGTGAAAAGGCATTGCCTCTTTACCGACTGATAAAAAAGTCTGATTCATTCGAGTGGACTCCTGAAGCTGAAGCAGCGTTTGTAGAGCTCAAAGCCCTGCTTCCCACCCAGCCGGTGTGAAAGGATCGATATAGTTGACTAGAGAGGGCGGGGGGGGGGGGAGGTGAATAGGCAACTAACAATTTTTAGCTTTTCTTTACCAATTTAAACTTTTCATTAAAGTAGGTTGTCTAGATATGCAACTAGGTGAGCAACCTATATGATGCAATAACAACAAGCACACAAGCAAGCAAGAGGTGCAACACAATATAAGCTTGCGCAGGTAAAGTAAGAGATAACCAAGAGTGGAGACGGTGGAGACGAGGATGTGTTACCGAAGTTCCTTCCCTTTGAGAGGAAGTACGTCTCCGTTGGAGCGGTGTGGAGGCACAATGCTCCCCAAGAAGCCACTAGGGCCACCGTATTCTCCTCACGCCCTCACACAATGCGAGATGCCGTGATTCCACTATTGGTGCCCTTGGAGGCGGCGACTGAACCTTTACAAACAAGGTTGGGGCAATCTCCACAACTTAATTGGAGGCTCCCAGCGATACCACGAAGCTTCACCACAATGGAATATGGCTCCGCGGTGGCCTCAACCGTCTAGGTTGCTCAAACACCCAAGAGTAACAAGATCCGCAAGGAATTAGTCGGGGGAATCAAATTTCTCTTGGTGGAAGTGTAGATCGAGGCCTTCTCAACCAATCCCTAGAAAATCAACAAGTTTGATTGGCTAAGGAGAGAGATCAGGCGAAAATGGAGCTTTGAGCAACAATGGAGCTTGGGAAGGGAAGATGTAGTCAACTTGGGGAAGAAGACCCCCCCTTATATAGTGAGAGGACGAATCCAACCGTTACCCACCTACTCTGCCCGCGACATGTGGTACTATTGCATCTCCAAGCGGTACTACCGCACTGGCTTGCGGTACTACCGCTGGGAGGTGTGGTACTACCGCTTGCGTGACAGGAGCCAGGTGAGGCTCTGTTGCACAAGGCAATGAGCGGTAGAGCCGCCGGAGCAGTACTACCATAAGGCAGAGCACATCCTGGGCTGGGAAGGCACGGACTAATAAAATTACATCCGTGACTACTTCCGTTGAGTTTTGGCCAGTGCAAAAATCCGGCACGGTACTACAGCTCATAGGGAGCGGTACTACTGTGTAGGGTGCGGAAGTAAAGAATTACTTCCACCCCTACATCTGCTCATGCCACGGCACTGGGCCAGAGGCCATGGTACTACCGCTACCTCAGGGCGGTACTATCATGGCCAACTTGTCGGGGGAAATCGACACCTATGGGATCACTGGAATCCCTTCTACGGTTGGCGGGCACGGGGTTGTGCAAAAGGCGGGTCTGACAAGAAGCACACGCGGATCATTTACCCACGTTCGGCCGCGGAGATGCGTAATACCCTAGTCCTACTTTGGTGGATGTATTTGAGTGTTCTTGTGTTCTTGAGCTAGCTACGGGGTATGATTTGCCCAAAAGATCCGAATCCTCCTCCTGGACGCCTCGGGCCTCCTTCTATAGGCAAAAGGGGTTGCCACAGTGGCACGCAGGAGGTGGAAAGGTGTACAGTCGATGAGTCTATCCTCTGGCACCGTCGGACAAACGCATTCAATGCACTGCCGATGTGCCCCTCTCCTTTATCGGGGATGGCATGGAAGCACGTCGCAGCTGTCACCGCCCCACCTGGCTTCGACACGCGTCCGAGCTGACGAGGCGTCGTGACGCCACGTCGGCTGGCTGCTCGGCTGGCGCGGTGGTGGAGCCTTCACGAAGGTCTGCATGCCACCACGTAGGTGCTTGCTGGGTCGGCGTAGAGGCCGTGCATCGCCATGCAGGTGCCTGGCCAGCTGGTTGGGCTAGCAGCTGCACGGGGACGGCGGTGGAGTCTTGGCAGGCGTGGGCCTGGCTGTGACCCAGCTGATGCCCTCGGCAAGGATCTTGCCGGGGCCTCGGCAAGGGTCTCGCCGTGGCGTCGTGGTCGTCCCCGGCAAGGCGCTTGCCGGGGGTCTTGTGGATTTCCTCGGCTAGGATCCCGCCGAGGGTCGTCGTCTGCTGGTCCTCATCTGATCTCGTGTGTTTATGATCTTGACAAAGATCTGCATGCCACCACGGAGGTGCCTCCCGAGCCTTGGTCCCAATGTGGTTGATGGCGTTGGAACCATTGGGCTCAAGGGAGGCGCACTCCGTTGGCGCCAGGCAAGTTGCCCCGACAAGGCTCTTGCCGGGACTGCGGAAGCTGCCCCGGCAAGGGTCTTGCTGGGGGAGTCCACCTCGCCTCCTTGCTCTTCGTGTCTCTCGGTCTTGGTGTTGCTTTGGTTGTCTTGTGCCCCGGCTTCCCTCCTCCGCCCTACTAAGTGTGGCCGCGGGCGCGGCTCTGACTGCCCGTGCACAAGTAAAGGGGTCAAAAGGAGAGCCCCTACTTTTGTACACCGACACAACTGCGGTACTACTGCTCCCTTGAGCAGTACTACCGCACGCCGCAGACCAGTAGCACTACGATGCCTTCATCTTCGCAGCTACAAGGGGAAACAACCGGTGTTCCACAGAAGCAAGGAAAGGTGGTGCAAAGGAATAGATGTGTACGTGATGATTCCACCCTAACCTTTCCAAAGCGGACCCCCTCTTAATAGTACGGCTTTCCTACGACTCAAATCCACCAAAAAGAAACATAGAGAAACGCCATCTTCGATAGGCTCCGAGGGGCACCAAATCGTCTTGTGCCTAGACATGAGATATTTGAAATGCTCAATGCACATGATCAAAAGCATTGTGATCAATCACCAAAACCACTTAGGGATAAATATGCCCTTACAATCTCCCCCTTTTTGGTGGATTGATGACAATACAGGATTTGCACATAGGGATATAAAATGAAACATAGGCAAACCCAACATCTATAAAGTATAGACGGGCTCCCCCTAGATGTGTGCTCTCTAGAGAAAAGTTTTGGACTGCACGACACACATACTAGGATCGGCACTCCCCCTATATTTTATAAACATGGCAATCCTTGCAACAATATGAATGACAATGAGCATGGCAAGGTATAAAATTGAGCATGAAGTGAAAAGGGCACATAGCATAATAGGCTCACAATCTACTAAACATACTAGACAATATGATAAGATAGTAAGATAAGCTGAGGACATATTTCTTACACCATATGATAGTCTCACACGAACACACAAACCAGCGATCCAAAGCAAACTAGGTTTAACAGAACGAAAGCAAAGCGACAAAATGACAAAGCGAAAGCAAGACACGACACAAGACTCGGAAATCCTACACTCTCTCCCCCTTTGGCATCGAGACACCAAAAAGGCAGAGAGGGCACCTACGACACAGGTGGTAGCTCAGCTGCAGTGATCGCTCATCCTGCTCCTCATCGGTCTCGGTAGCGGGAATGGTCTCCTCCTCTGACTCAGTCCACTGGTAGCCCTGCTTTGCCATCCAGGCAGCCTCAGGAGTGATTACCCTCTCGGACCTGCTCGACACGTGCTCGCCGAACATCCTCAAGATCCTCTTGTCGCGTTGGAGACTCTCCTTCTGAGGAACATGGGACTTGTACTGTCCCTTGGCCTGCATGCAGAACAGAGCCTTCATCTTGTTCTTCAGTCTCTTAGACCAAGTGGGCTCAGAAGAGGGAGGAGTGTATCCATCAGAACGGTCCTCATCCGCCTCCTCCTCCTCGAGCTCATCCTCATCCACCTCCATCCTAGCAACTGAGGGAGTCCTGGATTAGGGGGTATCCGGACAGCCGGACTGTATACATCATCCGGACTGTTGAAGCGTGAAGATACAAGACTCAAGACTCCGTCCCGTGTCCGGATGGGACTCTCCTTGGCGTGGAAGGAAAGCTTGGCGATCCGGATATTATATTTCCTTCCTTGTAACCGACTCCATGTAAACCCTAGCCCTCTCCAGTGTCTATATAAACCGGAGAGGTTGGTCCTTAGAAGGCCGATCACAATTACAATCATACCATCATAGGCTAGCTCTTAGGGTTTAGCCTCTACGATCTCGTGGTAGATCTACTCTTGTAATACTCATATTGTCAATATCAATCAAGCAGGAAGTAGGGTTTTACCTCCATCGAGAGGGCCCGAACCTGGGTAAACATCGTGTCCCTTGCTTCCTGTTACCATCAGCCTAGACGCACAGATCGGACCCCCTACCCGAGATCCGCCGGTTTTGACACCGACATTGGTGCTTCCATTGAGAGTTCCTCTATGTCGTCGCTGCAAGGCTCGATGGCTCCTTCAATCATTGTCAACAACACGGTCCAGGGTGAAACTTTTCTCCCCGGATAGATCTTTGCGTTCGGCGGTTTCGCACCGCGGGCTAATACGCTTGGCCATCTGGAGCAGATCGACAGCTACGCCCCTGGCCACCAGATCAGGTTCGGAAACCTGAACTACACGGCGGACATTCGCGGAGACTTGATCTTCGACGGATTCGCCTATGCCAGAGCACTTGATATCCACGACGAGCACGGCTTAGACCTCTCTGTCGGACAACGCTTGGGATATCACCCCCGCAGAAGCCCCGGACCTAAATCCGGAGCAGGCTGCGTGGCCTAAGCACGGAGGATGGACCCGCCCGCAGCCGACACTCATCAGCGATGGAGCCGAACGCAGGCCTCACTTCGAGGAAGCTCAGGACTCGGACCCGGACTCGTGTCGGTTGTAGGTTCCGATCCGCACACTCCGAGCCCGCCGAGCCTGGTTGGGCTCGGTAATAGAGTTTACCGCTGCGGATATCTTCCAGCACTCGCCCTTTGGTGACTTGCTAAACTCATTAAAGTCTCTCTCTCTGTTAGGAGGCTCTTGGCCGAACTATGTCCGGCCCGAGTGGAAAGAAGACGACAAAGGAATTCGTTGCCCACCCACCACCCACTTCATTGCCACGGTTGATGATTTAACCGACGTGCTTGACTTTGACTCCGAAGGCATCGACGGGATGGACGACGAAGCAGGAGAAGATTCAGAATCTCTAGGGCACTGGACTGCTACCTCGTCACACGATATATACATGGTGGACACGCCCAAGGAGGACGACGGCGAAAATATGGAAGATAAAACCCCCGGGCAAAAGCCAAAACATGGCGCAGACGCCGCTCAAAGTCCAGCAACAGTAAAAATAGCGACAAGAGCACCAGAAGGATCGACACCCCAGTCAACTCCGAAGGCAACAATGACCATACGGACCCAGCGATGGAGCAGGATGAGCCAGTTCATGCCGAACACAGTTCAGAGCGGACGCCCGATCACAATGATCCCGAGGGACGAGTTCATCAAACTGCCCCATGACTAGAACAAAGTCCGGATGACGACGCATTCATCATCCCGGAAACACGCGTGGAACGAGATAACCTCCACAGAAAGCTTATGGCCACCGCAAGAAGTCTAAAGAAGCAGAAGCAACGGCTAAAAGCCGCACAGGAAACGCTCAATCGCAGATGGAATAAAGTGCTAGACACTGAAGAAAGATATGGCGACGATCGCCATACAAAGAGCTATCCAAAATGTAAGCTCTGCTGAATTGACGACGAGGCCGTTCCACCAAAGAATAACACGCCCAGAGGCGGACGTACCGCTTCATAACCGCAGCAGGCGGCTACCGACGCCGCGCCACGATTTGCGTGAGCACCTGGATAAGAAAGCCAGCGAGGCCAGGTCCATCTACGGATCTAAAGGACACACCCCGACGAGGGACTATGGTCACCAAAACGATCATACCAACCAAATACCAGTTCGAAATACGCACCGGACACAGCAACAGCCAACGGCATGCCATAACACGTCCAGATACCAAGGGGCTGCCCACCCCCTGTGCTTCACCGAAGAAGTACTGGTCCATGAATTTCCACAAGGCTTCAAACCTGTGAACATAGAGGCATACGATGGAACGACAGACCCAGGGGTCTGGATCGAGGATTTTATCCTGCATATTCACATGGCCCGTGGGACGACCTCCACGCCATCAAATACCTTCCCCTCAAGTTGAAGGGACCAGCTCGACACTGGTTGGAAAGCCTCCCCGAAAATTCAATTGGGAGTTGGGAGGAACTCGAGGACGCTTTCAGGGCCAATTTTCAAGGGACTTATGTCCGACCTCCGGATGCGGACGATTTAAGTCACATAATCCAACAGTCCGGAGAGTCCGCAAGCAAGCTTTGGAATAGATTCCTCACTAAGAAGAATAAAATTGTCGATTGTCCGGATACCGAAGCCTTAGCAGCATTCAAACGCAGCATCCGCGACGAGTGGCTCGCCAGACACCTCGGCCAAGAAAAGCCAAGGAAAATGGCAGCCTTAACAAGCCTTATGACCCGCTTTTGTGCGGGTGAAGACAGCTGGCTGGCCCGTAGAAGGCACTAGCGATCCCAAAGACATCCGAAATAACGGATGGCAACGGAAGCCACGGTGTAATAAAACAAACGCCAAAGCAAGGAAGAGAGCCGGACAACACAACGGTAAACGCGGATTTAGGGGCTCGACCCGATCAACAAAAGAAGCCACTTGAAGGCGGTAAAGAGGGACCGTCGGTGCGAGCAGAGTTACGGGATGGTATGCCAAATTCATGGCACCCCCGACAAACCTGCGAACCACACACACAGAGAGTGCTGGGTCTTCAAGCAGGCTGGCAAATTAAATGCCGAACACAAGGGAAGGGAAACACCAAGTGAAGACGAGGATGAACCTCGTCAGGCGAACACTGGGGGACAGTAAAATTCCCACCAGAGGTTAAAACAGTAAACATGATCCACGCGACTCACACATCCACGAGAAGGCACGAACGCGCGCTCAAAGACGCGTACGCTATAGAGCCCATCGTGCCCACACCTAACTACTGGATGGCTTGTCCGATCACCTTCGATCACACGGACCGCCTAACTATTATTCGGCGTGGAGGATCAGAGGCCTTGGTGCTTGACCCAATAATCGACGGATACCACTCACCCACGTCCTTATGGACGGCAGTAGTAGTCTCAATTTAATATACCAGGACACATCATCTTGACGTAGTGATACTTCTCGCCATCATTACTCATTCCTTGGTTCCGGGTTGTCGCAACCGGAATGCCGACAAGTGAATCGTGATGTGTGAAATCTATACTCCTAGCAACTCCGTTGCCCTAGCAACTCCGTTGCTTGGTAGTTAAATGGACAACAACCTCATTCTTCGCGTGCTGATTATTGAATTATCATTCTAAGACTGATCGTGCTACCTAGTCATTTTTCCTGGTGCACCCTTCGATCAAGAGTTAGGATTGCATCAATCTCTCTCTTGTTTGGTTACATCGTCTTGCCCTGAGAAGCAAGATTGTTCTCGAGCTTAGTAACATATCGGTGGTTCGTGATGTTCCGAATATCTTCTCGAAAGTATCACCAGGTTGTCACCTGACCGCTATGTTGAGTTCGTGATCATGTTGGTTTTCCTCCAAACCACCCATTCTCCAAGAATCTGTGTTGGATACCCCTGAGCTAGTTGGTTAAGCCAAACAACAACTTGGAGAGTTGGAAGATAAAAGCTTGCCTAACTTAGTTCGTTCCAAGGGGATATTCTTGTGTAGTGTGTGTTGAAGAAAGATTATATCTTCATCGAATGGTCCCTGTGATCAGTTGTTGGACCTATTGTCTTATCAATCCTTTGATTTGAGTGTGGGCTATCGTCAAATCAAATTAGAACCAACGATATTCGTAATGTTGTCTTACTCATGGTTGATCCCTCGAGCATACACCATTACATCTTTTGGTTTGACCAATACTATCACCGTGTTCACATGATGGCGGAAGTCCAGTGATATGGAAATTCCGATGAGTTGTTGTTGAGCCCATCAGCAGCATTTTGTCTCCCCCATGACTCATGTTGAACATCAACCTAGTGTTGGAAACTTTTATAAGCATTATCTTCATGTCCCATTCGTGAAGAATATGTTGGATGAAAGAAGTGACTTTCTCTGATTCACGTGCATTTGGTGCAAGTTGCCGCCGTGAGTTCGAGAAAGATTGTTTTTGTTTCCCTGGTACCATCTCAAATCAGTCATGCATATGTGCGAAGTATTCTGTGGTATGGAGACTTGCAACCTTCATTCTATATGTATCCTTAGCACACCAAGCCACTGATTGATTTGTTCAAGGAGAAGGAGTTCCTTCATAAGAGCTAATCATGACTTATGTTAGGACTTCGATATCCTCGATGATGGTTCCCCACCTAAACTCGGTAGTGTTTCATTATAAGACTACTATGTGGTCATGATTGTCTGCGACAGTATGTTCACATGTGTGTAGCAGAACCAGCTCATGTTTTGGAGCTTGCTATCGTAGTTCATTTCCCGAGAATCTATAGCGTCATCTAAATCGATTTGTGCTGCAAACATTCATTTTTCTTTCTAGACTTGATGAGTCTGGAATGTCCTGACACCAACCAGATCTGAATCTCAGGCAGATGTGATGGTTGGAACATCTTCCAAAAGCTATAATATTGGTCTCTCGATAACCGGTAAAGTGGATGTCGTGGCCAACACACCCAACCGAAAGATCTATTATTGTAGTATTTTGATTGAGGAAGTTGGCCACCTCCCCATAAGGATTTCATAGGATTTACTCCCTAGATGTCCCATATGGATTTTCGTGTCCCTGGAATCCGACCTTTTACTTGATGTTCTAGATATCGAACCATTTCTATGAATGGGTTACGCTAGCACATCAAGGAGAACATTAGAAGCGGAGTGCTAAATGTCTCTGGATCGATCATCCAGATTTCGTTCTCTTGGCCTCGCTAAGGGGAAGTCTGAGAAGGTGTTATCTTCCTTTGTATCCGCATCATCCATCACTATTCATCATGGTAGTAAGATGTGTTGCCAGGATCCTCGGCACGGATGTTGGTAAAACCTTGATGACTATGGAAATGCTCAAGTTCTTGAGAGCACACTCAGTCACTAGGTTATATCATCGGTATCAATTGGAATGTGCCTCCCGTTTGCCGAGTTGTTCTATAACCATAGTTTCCTTTCCGAACTGAGTATGCCATTTCCCCGAACCCCCTTTCAAACGATCGTTGTGAATTGCCTTAGCCTAGTATGGAGAGTTTCGATGATCCTTTCCGATAGAGTTCCTTTCTAACATCATCGAGTTGGATGAAGATCTAGAAAGCAAAGACGTCAAGATCAATATGAAGCAACGAATCAACATCTTGAGAAGGATAGTTGGATCGTGAAGATCGTGTTAGCTTGTGACCCCTCTGACTTCTTACCTCACGACTTGAATCTCGGGACGAGATTAATGTTTAGTAGGGGTGAGCTGTCACATCCCTAGCTTCTGGTAATGCACTAGGCTAGCCTCATGTGTGCATCATGTTTTAAATTCTCAGAAACATGAAATGGGGATTGCCTAAACCCTAGCTTTAAGGAATTCACTAGGTTCAACCAAAATATTTCCAGTAATTCCAAATGGCTTTCAAAAATGTCCATCATTCTTGGAAAATGCTGGAAACAGTAACCAGAGGTGATGCACATTTTTCAATGACATATTTGGGCTGTAGATTAAATCATACTCTATTTGCATTTGGGCATTTAAATTCTTTTAAATATTTTAAATGCTCAAATAGTCCTAAACTGAAATGTTCCATGTTGGATATATTCCAAAGAGTGGCCATGAGCAGTTTGGTGATTTTTGAGTGTGCCTAAGTATTTTTAATAAAGCCACAAAGATTACAGAATAATAGAAAAGAGAAATATTAGAGAGAGAGAGAACTGACCTGGCCTTACCTATGGCCCAGTAGGCAGCCCACCTGGCCAGGTCTCTCTGGCAACCCAGCCCACCACCGCAGTTCCTGTCGTCTTCCTCCTCTGCCAGGAGGACAAGCAGCTGCGTGCGGCGCGCACAGCCACCCGTGGCCACCTCGTGCCTCCCTGCTGGCCTCCCTGGCGCCCTGGAGTCGTCCCCGAGCGCCATGCAGCCCCCTGGCCCTCTCTCACTCTCCCGCACTCTCACCCCCTTCCTGGATCTCTCTCTCTCTCGTGCGCCCGACCGCTGCCGTCGCCGCCGCTCGCTGCCCGCGCAGCCACAACCGTCCCCTCGCCCCACGGTCGTGCCTCCGAGCTCTGCATCCTCGCGCAGCTTCTCCAAGCCGAAGGAACCAAGCCCGGACAGCCTGCATCACCATCGCCACCGCCATCTTCGACCTCGGCCGCCCGAGATCGCCGTCAATGTCCCGTCGCTGTTCGTCCTTTCGCGAGCCGCTGAGCACGCCCGTCGACCCGCCGTGAGCTATCCTCCGTTTCCCCTCCTTCCTCGTGCTCGTTTTCGCACCGCAGCGCTGCCTACGCTCACGCCCGAGCTCCGGCCACGCGGCCGAGCTCCCCGCCGTCGCCTCCGCCACCACAGGCGGACTTATCGCCTGATTCGGCGACGACGCCAGTGAGGGCTCTCCAACGAGCCCAAGCATACCTCGAACCGAGCCTTGTGGGCGATTCCCGAGCACCTCCGCCGCACCTCACCGAGCCTCGCTGCCGCTAAAGCTCGTCGCCGGCAACTTTCCGGCCACCACAGCACCACCCGTCACCACCACTAGAAGCAGCATAATGCCAGGAACCCGTAGAGCCCTCCCGCGCACCAAACCGTCGCCGGAGTAGCAATTCCGGCGTGCCTCCGCCGTCTGTTGAGGTCGCTGGCGGCTAGTCCACAGCCGCGCTGACGTGGCTGGCTTAACTAGCCACTAATCACCGCCCCGTGCCACTGACAGCCGGGCCCCACCGTCTAACTAAACATGGTTTAGTTTTTGTTTAGATTAAACTAACCCCGCTGGTCCCAAAGGTCAGTTTGACCTAGCCACGTCACCGTTGACTAGGCCCATATGTCAGCGACACTAATCAGCCCCAGTCACTGACCAGTGGACCCCACTGGTCAGGTTTGACCTGAACCCGCTCTGTTGACCTGCTGAGGTCAGCATGACCTAATCTTCGACGATAATGCCCTTTTCTGGATTTATTCTAATTCAGGAAATTCCAGAAAATGCCCAAAACTTCTAAAAATCATAGAAATTCAACCGTAACTCCAAATGAAATAAATTATATATGAAAAATGATCAGAAAAATCCAATCTATCCATTTGTACCATTTTCATGCATGTTAGAACAAATTATAGCTACTATTTAGGACAAATCAAATGAATGGCATTTAAATAACCATATGTGGAGTTTGAATTTGAACCTTGGGTTCAAACCAACTACACTTAATTGTGTTGCTAGTTGCATTAGGCCAAATCACATCATATTGCCATGTCACATTCATGCATCATATTGTTGCATGGCATTGATTGTGTTCTTCCTTGTTTGCCGGTGTTTGTCCCCTCTCGGTAGACGACGTACCGACGATGAGTTCGATGACACCGATGAAGAACTATATTATCTTCAGAAGTGCCAGGCAAGCAAAACCCCCTTGTTCATTCTGATATAATCCCACTCTCTCGCTCCTGCTCTCTTTTACTACATTAGGACAACAATGATTCATCTGTTACTTGCTGTGGTAGCTGAACCCCTTTATCCTCTGCATGACCTGTCATTCCACAGTAAATAGATGAAACCCACTAGCATGAGTAGGAGTTGTTTGAGCCCTGTGCCTACTCATTCATGCTTGTTTGTCATGCCTGCTTTGCTTAGAGTTGAGTCGGTCGATTCATCGGGGATGAATTGGAGGTGTGTGAACATGTCCTAATGTTGAGAGCTAATAGTGTGAACACGATTTGGTAAAGGTAGCGGTGAGAGGCCATGTAGGAGTACATGGTGGGTTGTCTCATTGAAACCGTCCTCGAGGAACTGAGTTCTGTGTTTGTGATCCATGAACAGTTACTACCACACATTGGGTTCCGTAACTCGACCCTCTCGACTTATTAATCAACATGATCTCTGTCCGGGAGTTGCAACTAGTTTACGGTGTTTGTAGGTAGTGTTAGTAGTCTACCAAGTGGCACCTGCATGCAGGTGGGCTTGGGACAGACTAGGCACCATGGCACGGTGTACCAAGCGAGAACCACCCGTCAAGGTGGGCTTGGGAACCCTGCACACATCGTTTGGGGCCGTGGCGACACCCGGCCGGATCTCCTTGCGGATGGAACCGAATAGGCGATAAACCTGGACTAGAGACTTGTGTGGTTAGTCGGTCGTGGCCGACTCCTCGCCAAAGCTTCCGCTTGAAGGTTGCGAGATACATGAGGTGTACATGGCGGTAAGTTGCGAGGCGTGTGTGAATAAGTACACCCCTGCAGGGTTAATATGATCTATTCGAATAGCCGTGTCCGCGGTAAAGGACTTCTGGGTTGCCTATATCAGTTCATAGACAAGTGAAAGTGGATACTCTAAAATGCGCAAGATAAGTGTGAGTTCTATGAATGCCGTTCTCGTAGGGAGACGGGAGCGGATCCATAGTGGTGTATTGATATGGTGAATATGTGGACTCGTGTGCGCCACCTCAAAATAGTTACTTGCAGTCGTAGTTTAGGATAGCCACCGAGTCAAAGCTGGCTTGCTGCAGTTAAACTCCACCACCCCCTTTGTTGATAATGATGCATATGTAGATAGTTCTGATGTAAGTCTTGCTGAGTACATTTGTACTCACGTTTGCTTATTTTATGTTTTGCAGAGAGACGTCAGTCTCGCTAGTAGTTCCGCGTGGACTTCGACGTTTAGCTTGTTACCTCAGCTGCGATCTTGTGCCCTCGACAGGATCTGGTAGATAGTCAGGCTTCTCAGCCTTTTTCATTTATAGATGTCTGTACTCAGACATGTTTAGCTTCCGCATGTGTTTGACTTGTATGCTCTGAATGCTGGGTCGAGAGACCCATGTTTGTAATATCTCGCTCCTCGGAGCCTAATGATTAAATACTTGAGTCGTAGAGTTATGTTGTGATGCCATGTTGTATTTACACATATCAAGCATATTGTGTGTATGTTTGAAATGCTTGGTATGTGTGGGATCCGACAATCTAGTTGTTTATCCTTGGCAGCCTCTCATATGGGGAAATGTAGTCTAGTGCTTCCTGAGCGATAGTAGTCCGCTATAGCCCGGTTCACGAGTCCTGCTAGCCAAAGACTACTGCTCTAGACACTTGATGGCGGCATGTGTTTCACTTCGTTCCTGTGTCTGTCCCTTTGGGGAAATATCACGCGGTGACATCCGGAGTCCTGCCTAGCCTGCTACAGCCCGGGTTACCGCAGTCCTGTTAGCCCAGTGCTACAACCCGGATTCACATGTTGATGACCGACATGCTCGATGTGATTCATGTATGTCTGTCCCCATGAGTTAGTGCTGCTTTGGGTTCACGACTAGCCATGTCGGCCCGGCTTCTCTGTCATATAGATGCTAGCGACACTATCATATACGTGAGCCAAAAGGCGCAAACGGTCTCGGGCCATGGTAAGGCGACACCCGTGGGAATACCGTGCGTGAGGCCGCAAAGTGATATGAGGTGTTACCGGCTAGATCGATGTGACTTGGAATCGGGGTCCTGACAGTTCCACCCTCAGGGTTTCCACGGCAGCAGCACCATCTGCAGTCCAAGAATATTGCATTAATATTATGCCCGTCCCTTATTTTCCTATACAACATAATAAGGAAAGCAGAGCACATACCTTGTGAATTGTCCAGCCGCTTGTTCACCGCGTGATATCGGCATCAATAGATCCGATCTGCCTCCTGAGCTCGGCAACTTCAACGGAGTGGTCGGACGTCGGACCCTTAGATACCTGCGCATATGCACATCACAATCATTACTATATGTGCCGCCTAGGGCGGGCAACCAGAGTCTCAGGGGCTACTATCCATATGGAGCACACCTAGCGCGTGCCTCACAGCCAAACAATAGTGTATTTTTCACTACATACCTCAAAGCCTCTGAGCAGGCTCGTAAATGCTTCATTCAAACCACTTGTGGCGGATGAAATCTTCTTGGGCACCGCGCTCATTAATGAGCGGTGCTCCTCCGAGAGTGCAGCTCGCTCTAGAAGGCCTGTCAGTATGTCCGGCCGGACATCAAACTGTGCCGGACCCTTCTTATCGCCCCCCGTGGGAGCCAAACGCTCCGGGCTCAGGGCGGCTGAAGTATTGCCTTCCATCTTCGGCAGATCCGGACCCCTCCGTGACGACACCTCGGTGTCGCCCGCTTCATGAGGCGGAGAGGTGGGTGGGGTCTCGCTTTCCATCATCTCCAGAGGAAGATCCCCCAAAGACGAACTCTATTGAGAAGAGCTACTAGCCGGACTACAAAAGACGAGTTATGGTTATTGATCTCGGAGAAACACAGTACCTTCAAATTAACGATTAACTTACAGCTCGGTGGAGGGCTGGCCCGTTGGCGGGCATGACGCGGTGAGGGTGCCCGTCGTGGCAGAGCCCCCTGGTGATACCTTTTTCCCTGGTTGGGGCATCTCCGTCTCCAAGTCTTTGGAGGCAGCCCTTTTCTTCCCTCGCGGGGAGGAGGCTTTAGCCTCCCCTTCCCGACTATCCTCCTCAGGGGAGGTAACAATTCCCCCGGTTCAGATGCGCAGTGTGTGAAGTTCGGATTCTTCGTTCTTCCCCTTGTCTTTCCCTGAGGGCATTTTGCCGAGCACCCAGTCAAGCATCTTGGCAATGGTGGGATTAGGCGAGCCTTCGGGAAGTGGCGCCAGACACCTGATTCTCTCCACCTTACTGAGCCATTCCTGGCCACGGATGATTTTCAGAATAAAAACTATGACCAATATAAAACAAAGTGTCCGGTATCAAGGTTTCTTACTTGGGTATCTAGGCGATTGCAGCTTAGGCCCGCATCCTCGGTGGTGTCCGGACACTCTACTTGTGGTCTGAAGAATAATTTACACATCCCTTCGAGCTTCAGGCCGAAGAAGTGCTTAACAGTCCGCGGACCCTCTGGATTGAACTCCCACATCCAGAGAGGCCGGCGTTGGCACGGCAACATCCGTCGGATTAACATCACTTGAAATATGCTGACAAGGTTAATGTCCCTCTCAAGAAGCTCCCGGATGCGGTTCTGCAGTGCTGGTATATCACCAGCGGGCCCCCAATTCCGTCCTACGTTGGTCCAAGACGCCAGTTGTGATGGAGGGCCCGAGGGGAACTCGGGGGCGGCTACCCACTTTGTGCCTCTGGGAGCCGTAACATAAAACAACCTCCGTTGCCATATGTCAGATACTTCCGGGAAAGAACCCTCTGGCCATGGGGCATCGGCGTTCCTGCTTATTATGGCACCTCCGCACTCTGCATGTCGCCCCTCGATCATCTTCGGCTTCACATTAAAGGTCTTCAGCCATAAGCCGAAGTGTGGAGTGACATGGAGAAAAGCTTCGCACACAATGATGAATGACGAGATATGGAGGATAGCGTCCGGAGCTAGATCATGAAAATTCAACCCGTAATAGAACATGAGCCCCCTCACAAAGGGATCGAGGGTGAGGCCCAAGCCACGGAGGAAGTTAGGAACAAACACGACGCTCTCATTGGGCTCTGGTGTAGGGATGACCTGCTCTGGAGCAAGAAGCCTGTGCTGGATGTCGGCGGTCAGATATCCGACCTCCCTAAGCCTCGCAATGTCCTCCTCTTGGATCGAGGAGGCCACCCACCGGCCTTGAGGGTTGGATCCGGACATATTGGAGGATCTAAGGCGTGGGAGCATAGGTCTCGGGTGTTAGAACTCGAGGTGCAAGAAGGCGCGAGGGAGGTGGAAAAGTGGCATAGGCCTCGACCCCTTTATAAAGAGGGTGAATATCAAGAGTCTTCGGTGTGACCGCTTGAAGCTTATCTAAAAACACACGGAGTCATACCAACGGTCGTCGTAGGGTTACGCACGCCCATATGCTACCTCTTGAGCACTGCGTTGGATTTCCCCGAAGAGGAGAGGATGATGCAACAAAGTAGCGTAAGTATTTCCCTCAGTTTTTGAGAACCAAGGTATCAGTCCAGTAGGAGGCCACGCACAAGTCCCTCGTACATGCACAAAACGATAGCTACTCGCAACCAACGCGATTAGGGGTTGTCAATCCCTTCACGGTCACTTACGAGAGTGAGATCTGATAAAGATGATAAATAATATTTTTAGTATTTTTGGTATAGAGATGCAAAGTAAAAAGTAAAAGGCAAAGTAAAAACAAAGTAAGTATAAAAGTGATGGAGATTGATATGATGAGAATAGACCCGGGGGCCATAGGTTTCACTAGTGGCTTCTCTCAAGAGCATAGATATTCTACGGTGGGTGAACAAATTACTGTTGAGCAATTGACATAATTGAGCATAGTTATGAGTATATCTAGGTATGATCATGTATATAGGCATCACGTCCATGACAAGTAGACCGAAACAATTCTGCATCTACTACTATTACTCCACTCATCAACCGCTATGCATCATGCATCTAGAGTATTAAGTTAAAAAAAGAGTAACGCCTTAAGCAAGATGACATGATGTAGAGGGATAAATTCATGCAATATGATAAAAACCCCATCCTGTTATCCTCGATGGCAACAATACAATACGTGCCTTGCAACCCTTTCTTTCTTTGGTAAGGACACGCAAGATTGAACCCAAAGCTAAGCACTTCTCCCATTGCAAGAACTACCAATCTAGTTGGCCAAACCAAGCGGATAATTGAAGAGACTTGCAAAGATAACTCAATCATACATAAAAGAATTCAGAGAAGATTCAAATATTATTCATAGATAAGCTGGATCATAAACCCACAATTCATCGGTCTCAACAAACACACCGCAAAAAGAAGATTACATTGAATAGATCTCCACGAGAGAGGGGAGAACATTGTATTGAGATCCAAAAGAGAGAAGAAGCCATCTAGCTACTAGCTATGGACCCGTGGAGTGCAAGTAAACTACTCAAACTTCATCGGAGGCTTTGATGATGATGTAGAAGCCCTCCATGGTGGATGCCCCCTCCGTGGAGCTCCGAACAGGCCCCAAGATGGGATCTCGTGGATCTGAGGAAGTTGCGCGGTGGAATTAGGTTTTGGCTCCTGTTCTTATCGTTTGAAGTGCGAGGTATATATAGGAGGAAGAATGCGTCGGTGGAGCAGCAGGGGCCCACGAGGCAATGGGCGCGCCCCACCCTCGTGACCGCCTCTTTTGTTCCTTGGAGTAGGGTCCAAGTCCCTAGATCACGTTAGGGAGAAAATCACGTTTAGAAGGTTTCATTCGTTTGGACTCCGTTTGATATTCCGTTTCTTGAAACACTGAAATAGGCAAAAACATCAATTACAGGCTGGGCCTCCGGTTAATAGGTTAGTCCCAAAAATAATATAAAAGTGGAAAATAAAGCCCAATATAGTCCAAAACAGTAGATAAAGTAGCATGGAGCAATAAAAAATTATAGATACATTGGAGACGTATCACCATATTGATGGAAGATCCCGTAATAAGAGGAACACGATCTCTGCTTTGGCAGGATGTGCCAATAAAACCGCCTCGCAACACGGGTCGAGGTGGGGCGAGAAACGCCGGTTCGTGTTCGACCGGGCCACGATGCAAGGGCACGACGTACGGAGATTGCCAGCAGATCGGGTTTATGCTATGTTCCCTGTGATGGTATGTGAGAATCACCTCGCTGATCCAGACACGGTCTAAGTGTTCGATAATTACTTTGGAGTATTCGGAGATGGAACCCGCCCTGCAATGCCGAAGACAAAACTGCACGCCGGACTCATCGTCATTGAAGCCTGGTTCAGGGGCTACCGAGGGAGTCCTGGATTAGGGGGTATCCGGACAGCCGGACTGTATACATCGTCCGGACTATTGAAGCGTGAAGATACAAGACTCAAGACTCCGTCCCGTGTCCGGATGGGACTCTCCTTGGCATGGAAGGCAAGCTTGGCGATCCGGATATTATATCTCCCTCCTTGTAACCGACTCCATGTAAACCCTATCCCTCTCCGGTGTCAATGTAAACCGGAGAGGTTGGTCCTTAGAAGGCCGATCACAATTACAATCATACCATCATAGGCTAGCTCTTAGGGTTTAGCCTCTACGATCTCGTCGTAGATCTACTCTTGTACTACTCATATCGTCAATATTACTCAAGCAGGAAGTAGGGTTTTACCTCCATCGAGAGGGCCCGAACCTGGGTAAACGTTGTGTCCCTTGCTTCCTGTTACCATCAGCCTAGACGCACAAATCGGGACCCCCTACCCGAGATCCGCCGGTTTTGACACCGACAGCAGCCTCTGCCTCAGCCCGGGTAGTGGTGTTAGCCCACTTGCTCTTGATGCATAGCTTGATGGGCTCATGACGAATCCAGTTGGGGGCAGCAAACTCTTCATTGGCATAGAGCTGCTCCCAAGTCCCGAGATCAAGAGATGCAGACAAGGTCCATAGATGGGTACCTTACGGTTGAACACGGCAAATTGCAGCTCACACCACATGATATGTGAGACATCAAGTGGTTCCGTCTGTTGGAGACGTGCCTTCTCACATATGAGCATCATGTCCACAAGGTAAGCATGCACCTTATCCTTGTCACCAATGTGAGGAAAAAGTGTGTTGCGGAAGATCCGGTGCATGATGTCAAGGAATGGATTCAGCACCCATGTCTTCTTGTCATTGGCAAGCTTCTTCTCAACAAGGTATGGCTGAAGCTTGTTCTTGTTGGCCTACTCGGGGTTGGCATGTGGGCGAACACCAACGGGCGCATTGAGCCCCTCATCACGAACGTGGAGCATTGCCATAAACTCCTTCCACTTAGCAGTCATCCTCTTCCCATTGGTCATCCATGTCATGGTGCGCTCCTCATCCGTATGGAAGTGAACTGATGCAAACAACTGAGCCACGATCTCAGGGTCAATGTCCATGTGGAACGTGAGAAAATCCTCAATGCCAAACTGCTCTATCAGGTCCAGAGTCTCTCCAAAGTAGGCCCTGTTGCTGTCCTTCCTCATATGAACCATGTCAATCCAGTGCACATTCGCGTAGATGTTCTGCTTGCCCTTGATCACATCCAAGAAGATAAGATTCTGTTGCTTGGTCCAAAACAGATCATTCCCTCTGAAATTCTCACGGGGCTTCACATAGGGGTTGATCTTCCTGCGAGCGATAAACTCGGCTAGAGGTATCTCATCCATGCCCATTGATGGCTCCTTGGTCTTTGTGGCGGTGGACTTGGTTCTGCGTTGGGGGGCACTGGAGCCCTCTGGAGCCTCCTCTCTTGGTTGCGCAGTCGCTTCGAGCCCGTGTCACGGTTGGGATTCGATCAACGGACGTTGGAACCGGAGCCACCACCTATGACACACAACACAAACACGAGAAAACCGAGAAGGATTATTGCAAAGACGAGGGCCAAAACCAAATGAAACAAGCAAACACGAGATTAGGAAGGACAAAACAACATAGTTTGCAATTCTACGGTAGTACCGGACCGGCCTACGCCCCGGGCAGTAGTACCGCACCAGGATGCAGTAGTACAGTGCCGAGGTCAGTTCAAGGGCAAAGATGCGGTAGTATCGCTCCAAGAGGAGCGGTAGTACCGCACGAATTCGAAAGCCACCACTACAAAAAAATACACTTCCGCGATGATACGTGTTTGTCACAGTAGGTCACGTTTTTTGTCATGCATGTACATCCATGACGATTTTATGACAAAATCAAGATAGGCATACCTGTGCTGTCGTAGAAGTGTTCCATGACATTACCAAAATTATCATCACGGAAGTGTCCACTTCCATGACGATAAATCGTGTGTCATATAAGTGTTTTCATCAAGGGTGACTGACATGTGGCATCCACCGTAACGGCTCGTCGTTAAGCTATTGGGTCCGATTTTGAATCCGATAACCCGTCAACAGCCCCAACCAATCGAGATTTTCCACGTGTAAAATCATCATTCGCTGGAGGAAACACGTGTCGGCTCACCGTTGCGACAGATGTTATCCACTCATTGGACCGAAGGCGCCTGTGATACGTCGACATGTGGCATGGCCCAACAGAGGCCCATTCCTGTGAAAAGGCCGGCCCGTTTGACTTGGTCAAAAGGTGGTGGGACGGCCCACGGAAAGCATGTTAATGGCATGTTCACATATAGCCCATTTAGAGCCCGCTAACCAAGGGCCCGTTACGGCCTATCCGAATTAGGCCCAGTAGCATCATCTAGGCCGTCCAATATGATTCCAGCCCTTTTTAACTTCCGGCCAATTTATGGCCCATGACGTCTTTCGGCCCATATGAGGCCCTTTGTAACTCTTGGCCCATTAACGGCCCGTGGTGAAACTGGCCTGTAATGAACAGTATATCACTTTATACCCATTAACGGCCCATTTTTCCATTGGGCCGTTTCCAGCCCATGTTATCTTTCGGCCTTCTCAGGGCCCATTTATTCTTGGGCTCATTTCTAGCATTCGGTTACTTACGGCCCATGCAGAAACTGGGTTATTTCTTGTCCTAAGTAACTTTAGGCCTCTTAATGGCCCATAGTAAATTTCAGCCCAACTGGCCTATCGGCCTGTTAATGGCCCGTGTAACAGTTGGGCCTAATTATAGCCTGCATTGAATCCGGCCTGCTTACAGCCCATCTGATAATGGCCTGTGACACTTTTAGGCCTATGGCCCACGTAGATACTGGCCTGCTTAAATCCCATAATTTTATTGGGCCAAACAGGCACGAGATATATTTTGGCCTGTTAACTGCTCGTCCTATTTGGGCCAAACACGGGCCTTAGGCAGTTTCGGCCTGTATTGGCCCATGAATTTTTCATCAACGCTAGCCCAATCTAGGTTTTAGCCTGTTAAAAGCCCATGGTATTCTCTGGCCTAGCTGGACAGAACTTTACTCGGCCTGTTAAAGGCGGGAAACAACTATAGGTTTAGACCTGCTAATGGCCTAAGATGATTATAGGCCCAGGTTTTGGCCCACATGAGTAAGGGGCCAGCCTGAAGACCGATAACACTGATATCCACTGAACCTTCCAGCCAAAATTACAGCATACTGACCAAGAATAAACCTAGACTATACAACAAAAAAATTACAGCATATTACATCCCCTCGGCATCAAAGTTCGTCGCCAGTGATAATAAAGGGCAACCAGACAGCAGATTTACATAAACTGGGTAGGTCGCCACCAGAGGAAGTTAACAAGCGGACAAAATAATAGACAGAACCGACAACACTTCAACACAGTTCAAGAAAGGTTAGCCCGGCCTAGGAGCTACAACGCAAGCAGCTTAGCAACCTGATGAGACTGCTCTTCTTTGGCGCTCATATCTACCAACTTAAGCTGCATAGCATCAATAAACGTCCTATACTTACGATTAATCTTGCATAGAGATTGGAGTTCCAGTCGTATTTGAGCGGAAGCATGTATTTCTGCTTGAATTTCAGACTAAGGAAGTCGAACAAATTTAGGCGGCGACTTCATCGAGCTTGTGTCACTGAGTAAGTTTGACACTATATCAAGATGTGACTTCGTGGTTGTATAACTACCCTCAATATGTGTTGCCTTCTCCTCTGGAATATGTGTTAGAGGGACAAACAATGGGTTCGTCTCACTATCATTGTGGCAGTTCTTCCTAGCAGTAGTTTTGTCACCCTGAAAGAGAAACAAGTAGGTAGATAACATGTTTTGCACGTATAAGCATCAGCACTGCCAATTCATCTCATTTCTTTGTCACAAATAAAGAGACACGGTTTAAAAAGGCATTAACATAATAGGCATTGTTCATAGTTAAGACGGCAGGAAATGGCATTATGCAGGAGCGGCCAGCTTCACCAGACCACTGGATTACAGATCAAGAACACAAGCATATATGTAGTTCTAAACAACGTATAAGCATGAATTGTGAGTGCACTGTCAATTTATACCATTTCAGATTGGTAAATAAAGAGACACGATTTAAATAACATTAATATAATATGGCATTGTTCATAGTTGAGACATAGCAGGATATGACATTGTGCTGTTGTTGGTAGTCTCACCACACCACTGGATTACAGATCAAGAACACAAGCATACACATAGTGCTAAAGAAGATAACTTTCTTTGTTTAGTTTAATTTACATGGTACGAATAAGGAAGTAGATTGTACAACTAAAGACTGAAATTGAGAAGGACAAACTTATGTTTATGTACTTCTACTTGATAAACTTTGAACAAGCAATTTGATGCAGACGACAAAAATAAACAGCATTTGCACTCATAGCTATCGAAATATAAACAACAAAGTTTGAATGCTCGAGGAGGACAAACTTACATTAGTAGTGAAGACATGCTCTATAAAGGCCTTGTCCATATTGATGGGGGGCAATTCAAGAAGTTTACCGCACACTCTTCTTCAAGAGTATTGCCTTTATTCTACATTTTGTTAAGAGTAAATATGGATGTGAAAATATAGGAACAAATGGCAATTATTTTAACTTAAGATGCAGAGTACAAATGTAAATATAGCATACAAGCAGAAGGCACTGACAAGAGCAATGCAGAGCTAAACTTCTTCAGTAACATTGGTTTTATTCAATATTTTGGCAAGAGTAAATGTAGATCTGATGTGTAAAAAAATGGAGGACAAGGGAAAATAAGGTTCAAAGTGTACATGAAGAACTAGCTGAAAAATACAAGTACAGTGATGAAGGACAACAGATACTTACAAGAACAATGCAGAACTAAATTTCTTCATAGGCATTGGGTTTATTCTACATTAATTTGAGCATTAATATAGATTTGATAATTTGGAGCGAACATTGGATAAGCAAGCTGTAATGCACAATGATGTCACATAATCCACCAGGTATGAATGAAAGGACAGCGATAGGATAATAGGTACTCATAAGAGCAAAGTAGCGACCAACATAGTTGCGATATCCTAGGTTTTGTGGCGCTGGTTCTAGCACCAATTTACGTCGGGTGCTATGTGATTTCTCCGGTAGCACCACCTTTTTCAAGGACTTTGCTTGTACTCCTTCAGGTTCTGCAATCACCCTCTTCCTTTTGGATGTCTGAAAAACAAGAACAACATTTGAATGGAAAAACATGGTATGACGACAAATGGAATAGGTGTTGATAATGGATGGGCGTGACATCTTCACATATATCATGAGTAAACTAAGAAGATGGCGGTGCAACGAAGCAAAAGAAATGCAAGACACCTTATGCAAGATATGTGCAACCAATAAAACCTTTCCAAATTAGAACATGCACCTCATTGGGTGAATAGGATAGGCCATCTGCCTTTGACTCCTTGAGCTTAGAATAGTCATCAGGATCATATTCTGAATACGAATCTATAGGTCGGGAGCATGTGGGTTTCATTGCATCCACATTGGACCTCAATCCCTTGATGCCAAGTTTGTTACCCATTGAACAGTCCGCAATATTCTTCTGATGTGCGCATTCTTATATTCATTGTGATTATATACAATATCTGTAAAGCATGGAAACACAAATAGTAGTGAGATTATCTTTGTAATGCAGAGGATATTTTAATATAATAGAGGCTCCCTGTAAACCCTTGTGTGCTATCACTGGATTCTGATGAGAGAGGCCATGTGTGCTGTAATATGGTGAGTAGATTAATATAATCTGGCACAACTACACAAAAAAATAAGCTCCCTGTTGGGGGCCCCAGATGCAAGGATAGTTGGCAGACGATAGGTTCATAATATACCGTATAGAAAGTTTATTGCCAAACCATGATAACAAGAGCGCAGAGCCAGTAGGCAGATCATAGTGTAGATAATAGGGGTACACCAAAACCACCATAAATAAATCGGGAAAGTGGAACTGGCTGGAAAACATAGGGTTTTGGCGCTACTAATATGCAGCCTATCGATCACCTATAGGCCAGCTCTATTCATCTGAAGGTGCACAACTGTTACTATTAGTTTAGTCTATCAAAGAACGCACGGCTCCCACCATTTCCGGGGTATTATGGCAGACCAACTCGAAGTGCGAAATCATTTAGCAGAACCGGCCCAATAGAGGTGTCGACTGCAGATGTCCCTGCTCCCCTTCCTGACAAGGAACATACCGTGCTTACTAAAGAAGAACAGAAGAGGAACATGTTAAAGAACAAAAGAGGAAGCATATTCTGCATGTCTACATGCAAGTCGCGTGACTTTTGTCATTTGGGTCAGTCGACCATTTCAGGCGGTTGGATGAAGATCCTACGTCTCCGAACCCTTCTTCTTCCTCGTCTCCGATTCTTCCCATACAGAACACCGCACGGGCCACCGGCCGAACCACCGGCCCCCACCGCCAGTGTTTCTCCGCCACCCCCACCCCCACCCCGCCCCCACCCCCATCCCCGCCCCCACCCATGTCGAGTTTTCTTCGTTCGGCGAGGCCCCACCACCGTCCCCACCCGAGCCACTTCCTTTGCACCGGCGAACTCCGACGAGCTCTCAAAAATCGACTTACCCAATTTTGAAATTTAGTCTACTGTCATTTAACTAGTGTGGAATATAAAAGGGAAAACCATAAGCATTGCGAGTATAGTATTGAGCATGCCTTGGTGGATCTTATGGTGCAAACCGGAGAAAGGCAACTTCGCAACCAATGTTTGCTTTCAACTAACAAGTGATGGACAAGAAATCAAAGTAAAGCAGTGGCGATCTATTTTCTTGCTGCGATAAATAAGTTGAGCAGATATGAAAGAGTACCGCCTCTGGTGCGGCGCCATGTATGCATCTGCTGAGAATTTGACGGTGTTGCGGTAGCGATGACTGTCGGCAGCGTGGAAGCAGATCTAGGAGGGTAGACGGTGGCGGCAGGGCACGGTGGACGAGACGGTCGTAGGAGCGGCACCGACAAGGTGGACGACGACGGGGATGGAGTGAGAGGACGAGATGCAAGGATCCCGGTCCGAAGCCGTGGATGAGAGAGGTCGATCTCTTGTAATGGACGACGGCGTCGGGGTATCAGCTCCGGCATGGTGGAGGAGGACGGCGGTGGATGGGGTGGCGGACGGAGGAGGCTGGGGTGGAGAGGGTGTTTTGGCGCCCACGGAGTACGAATGGGGAAATGGAGGGAGAGAGGACGGGGGGAACCATGTCTTCAGGGTGCACTTGTCTCAAATGCGAGGAAATTCACAAACTTAGCCCTCATTTAAAATTTCCTACATCACAACAATATTACTCGGTTGGGGATAGGATGGTAATCTCGCATACACCAAATATTTGCCGACGAGAGTTTGTTTTTGGTGCCCACGGTGTATGAATCGGGGAGGGAGTCGATTTCGGCCGAGGAGACACTATGTTTTGGCGCCCACCGTGTATGAATCCAGGTGAGAGGCGGTTATGTCACATTTGAGTGAAATTACAAACCTGCCCTATCGAAACCTATAGAAATCAAGACGATAGGCTTTGCATCTGAGGGATAGGCAGTAATTTCCATCTCGCAGATTTTGGTTTTGGGTGGTTACTACAACTTTCCCCACTTCGTTCAAATTTTTGTAGAGCAAGAGTGCATGTTTACCGTGGCAACTCAATTCGAATCCAGTTTGTATTCTATTTTTGTTCGGGCAGGATCCATTTTCGATTGGAATAAAATTCTATATACATCATTTTTTATATATACTTTCAAAAGCACAACACCCTTTATACATAAATATGGTTTACAAATGGCATGATCTCAGATTCATAAGGCTGTATCCATCTTAATTTGGATTTCCAAATATTTGAAACCACTTTATGTTGAAATCCAATGTATGCATTCCTTGCTAACTATCTCCAATTAATGTGTGTTTCATGCGGTTTTTTTTACTTCTCGAACATGTATAATGTGTTTCCCACACGCAACATATAGTGTAATCCCATTTAGACATTAATTGTATATAAATCATGCATTGTCTCTAATTAAAGAATCTATGGATCACTAATATTGATAAACTATATAACATTACACGTGTCCCCAAATTAAAATGAATATGCATGTTTGATACACCAATTTGTGTTATGATATTATCGATGTCATGATCTCCAGTTTAAATATTTGAATCCCCTTTAATCCAGATATTCGTCTCATATAGCTATCACTCATGCTAATATATGAGTATCTCTCTAGACCTATAAGCGTTCATCGTCTCTCGGGTATCTCTTGTGCTACCTGTATGTCGACAATGATCTTTTATCTTTGCAACACACTGATGGTACTCTCTCCCTCGACCTTCATCACTCTATCTCTCTCTAAGTATGTCTCGCTCCCTGCTATATGTCTCTAACTATGATTCTCCATGTGAAATCTCTTTCTCTCACACAAACACAAACTTCGTCTCTCGGGGTCTCATTTCTCTCTACTATTCCCCTGTGTGCCACTCACACACCCCCTCTCACACAGAGATGTCTTTCGGTCCTTAGATATGAGAAGCTACGACTCTTCCTCTTAAATATCTCTTTCTCACACACAAACACAAACTCTGTCTCCCAGGGTCTCATATCTCTCCACCATTCTCTTGTATGTCGCTCACACACACTCTCTCTCCCTAGAGATATCTTGCGTCCCCTCATATGTCT
Source organism: Aegilops longissima (assembly GCA_021605205.1). Taxonomy (NCBI): domain Eukaryota; kingdom Viridiplantae; phylum Streptophyta; class Magnoliopsida; order Poales; family Poaceae; genus Aegilops; species Aegilops longissima. The sequence goes on along the minus strand of CM038679.1, from coordinate 547,253,631 downwards.
CTCTAGCTATCACTCTCGTTGTGAAATATCTTTCTCTCTCGCAGACACAAAACTCCGTCTCTCGGGATCTCATTTCTCTCTGATATTTGTTTGTATGTGACTCACATGCACACTCTCTCTATCTCTCACTCACCAACACACGTAACTCAGCCTTCTGATCCACTCGACTCCTATCTCTAACACACACTAGCTAGCATCTTTATCTTTCTATTTATCTGTTTCTCCATCAACCTTCTTTCTCGCCCTCACTCTTGCTTCCTATCACGCACACTATATATGTTTCTCTCTACATGCAGTCAAGCGCCCTCTTTTTATCTTTCTCTCTCACACACACACATAACTTCACCCTCTGAACCACCTGGCGGTCATCTCCACCACTCAAACTAGCCGATGTCCCTCTAGCTAGCATCTCTATCTCTGTATCTATCTGTAGTTTCTCCGTCAACATTTCTTCTCGCACGCACTCTTGCTTCCTATCACCCACACTATATATGTCTCTCCATACATGCATTTATAGGTTGATCTCTTTTGAACAATCGTTGTGTCTCGCTCCCTCTGCTCGCCATAGATGCATGCTCTAGCCTACACCACTATCTCTTAAAGACAAAAACACATGCTCAATTATCGAGCCTTCTTCCCTGCACTCTCACATGCATGCATATTGTCATACCGATCTCTCCCATATCGTTGATCTTATGACTTATGTCTTGTTTCTTTTATCTCGATCATGCTCGCGCGCGCGCACACACACACATCCCACGTATACATGTATACCTCTCACACATGCACGTTCAAGGTCTCCTATGTCTCCATACATAGTTAATTACCCTCAACCCTAACGCCACATCGAATCATTCTCTTCTTGTGTGCACATATATAACTTCCGCCTGGATGGGTAAAACACACACTCACACTTAACAATCTCCTTCTAGCTACCCCCCCTCTCCCAGTCTTCCCCTATATCCCCGAAACCAATAAGACCACCCCTTCGTTTAATTCCTGCCTACATGCACCGTGTCTCTCAAACAAACACGTTCTCTCGATGTCGACTCCTCTCATGTGCACACGCCTTCCCTTCCCTCTCTACGGGCCTTTTCTCTCTCACATCCCCTTGTTGGTGGCCTCTGTCATACACTATGATGAAGCCACACACACTTAAATTACATCCCCCACCGAGGATCCCGCGTCACACACACACGCACCCACCCCCCACACACACTAAGACTCCATCTCACACACACACATGCTCTAGGCGGAGCATTTGTTCCTACCACCCTTCGTCCAACCTTACCCGTATGATAAGCAATCACCTTAATTTACTTGTATAACATGGACAAATTCCACTTTACTTTAGTAGTTAGCAAACTTAACAATTCTACTCTTATAAAAAATGAGTTGGTGATGATGGTGTGTCCGCCACTTGTAATATAGACCGTCCGATCTATATCTGATGGATAGAAAACAAACTATGAAAATTTTACAAAAGATACCCGCACCTCTATCCACATTTACAGACAAGGCCTTGCCTCGTTCATCGTGCTTATCTCCCACAACCTCATTGCTGAGCAATTAAAAAAGGAAGTCTCTTGAAAAATTTAGCATGGTGGCCGCTGCTGCCTGCCGGCGCCGTCCATCCCCATGCCTCCGCCCAGTCCGACCACTAGTCACCACCATGCTCCACTCCTCCCCACCTTATCTCTCATCTTTCATTTTTTTTGATGAAATTGTCAAGATACCAGTTTTCCGATAAAATTCTCGAGATACCATTAGTTTTTACACATTGGATTACTCCTGCATGGGTCAATCACAACAGGTGTTTTTGTAAAAAAAATCCATATTAATGTTCCGCGCAATGCACGAGCATCTTTCTAGTAATTATATAACGCAAATCACAAGCAGGAAGTGACATTTTTTTACACAACCACGTTAGCATGGCCACGTAAATCACTAGCTAAAGTGTAATACCATTATACTTATATCCCGATGTGAAAGGTTGAGTACATGTACGAAGAGTAGAGTTGCACACACGCACTCTGTCTCTCAGAATCTCTCACACACACCAGTTACGTGACGCCCACTTAAGCAGACACGTATGTTACAATTTATGCACCCGCGGGTACACGTGATGGTGCACATTTATTTAAGCCGGACGGCGAACCCAAATAGTAGCTGCATTCATTCCCCTCCCGCCGCCTCTTCTCTGGTCGCCGTAGCCCGGTAGCCATGGCCCGACCGAAGGTAACGGCATACGCCATACTCCCGCCGGAGTGGCGCTTTAATCTGGAAATTTTAGTGGTCATGCATGCATCTTTTTGTGCTAGCACTCCTATATAAGGGTTGACCGGTCGCTTCCCGCGGACGTGCGCGAGTGGTGGAACAGGAAGGAGAAGGGAAGCGGGTTGTGGAGTAATGCTTTTTACCACATTTTCTTAGGAAACTGAGTGCAATAATTGAGTAGTTTTGCAAACTACCAGTACTACACCTGAAACGGTTCAAAACCAATACCACCACCACGCCCGCGTCTGACCGCCCTGGCCGACCCAACCCCGCTCCCTTGCCGGCGCGCACTTCCCACGTGAAACAGTCAGCTTCACCACAGAACGTCAGTGCCACATTAATGCCTGACCAGAGCGGAGGCGACCTCTCACTGGGACCGGCTTTGAAGCAGCGCGACGACCGAGAGAGCTCCACTTCCCGGTGCACGCGACTGCTCCTCGTCGAGGTTGGCCATAGTTTGAATGAGTCTCCATCGTGGGGATCCACACTAACTGCGATGATATGGACTCCCGTTGCCCACAGTTATGGATCGTTCCATCTATGAAGAACACGTGGGACTGGAACTACGAGACGGACATGTACTACCCAGGAGTGGACGTATGAACCCGAGTAATGTAGCGCAGTAAGTGAAGTAGAAAGGCACAAAGAGTATGAACATGCGTGGCATATAGGTATTTGTCTCTTACTACCACTAAATGTTGTACGTGCAATGCCTGGTGATGTTATGGAGTACATGCCTATGTACTCTACTACTACTATATTAACTGGAGGCACATATTAGGCTTTATATCTATTTACGTGTATGCCCCGAGACCTTCCAACTAGACGTGTCTTTCTCTCTGGGTCGCACTTTTCATCGTTCATACGACTAGTACTACTACCTGTGGTCTCCGACCCAGAAGTGGAGACGCTCTACCACGCTGTTCATGTCCCACTCCTTTCGCTGACGTGTGGAACATCCAGCATGTGCCGTGTTTGGCACTCCTTCGTCATAAGAATTGAAACGCTAGCATTCATCAGAAATAAAAAATAAATATAAATCAGCAGTGATATTATACCACGCGGTTTCCTTGCTCCTCGATATCGGAAAGAATACTTCCCTTCGCTGACATGTGGGACGTCGACCATCCTAGTCCACTTGCCATGCCCGCAGAACTCCAAGGGAGAGTCACCTCGGTCGTCGTGCCGCATTAATTACTAATGAGCCGTCAAATCACAAGCCCAAACTTTCCCACTGTGAAGTTGCTCGGACGAAAGAACCATCATGACTTCGTTGAATTCCGCTTCTTGAAGAAAACTACTGTACTAGCAGTACTGCTAGCTATAGTATTTACTCCAGCAGAGGCCTCCTTTGGTTCATAGGATAGGAATTTTATAGGAATATGAAAATCATAGGAACTGAGATGACATGCATCTCAATTCCTATAGAGAAAGATATTCCATTTGATGCATAGGATAGGAATTTTTCCATTGAGTCTAGGCTAATGTACTGGTAATTTGCTCTAAAAACTACAGTAGTAACTAGTACTGGTACATGCTCGTAATTAATTAAACAAATGTACGGGCGACACACACACACACACACACACTAACTACTAGTACTACTACTTCTCACATGTTGGCCAGACGCCATCGTTCTCCTTCCCGGCTTTGTCGGCGACACCCCACCGTGCTTGGATCTCCGCCGACCTCTCCGCAGCAGCACGTGCGTCCTCTTATTTCTTGCGGCGGCGGGCCTCTCTTTTCTTGAGTGCTTTCTAAATTCTCCGCTCCCTCTGTGCGGCTTTGGCTACCTCTTGCTCTACCGCCCATACGGCCTTGGCAGCTTCAAATTCCGCCCACATAGGTGTGAGGTTGCGAGTGGCGATGAACTCGGCACGGCGGGATGCCATCGCTTCCCTACCATTCTGTGTGCGGTCATGGGCGGCGAGGAACTCGGCGCGGCAGGATGCCATCACTCCTTACCGGTTAGTGTGCGGCGCGGTGGCATGAACGACGTTTGGTGACAGCTCTGGGGTGGAGTGGCCGGACAACCGTATAGTGCATTGGTTTGTCAAGAGATCAAGGACAAAAGACGAAGGAAATTTGGATTCCACTTCAATCCGGGTCATTTATTACCAAGTAAAATGCATTGGCGGTCATCGAACTTGTCTTGATAGCTCACTTTGATCATTATATATGAGAAATGGTGATTATACGGTCACTGGCTCAGCGTATAGCTCCGTATTTTTCTGGTTGACCAGTCAAACAGTCCGCATGCGCCTCATCAGCTCATGTTGTTTATCTATCTATCTATGCGGGCCTACCTGTCAGTGGAGAAAGAAATAAAAACCAAAATTATGCGTATGTGAGGAATCAAACCACGGACTAATTGCTGCAATGCACACTCGTCAGCCAAATGAAAATGAAATACTTTGCTTTAAATGCACAAATGGACTTTTTTATATTATACGTGATGCACACATTAGCGCACACCGTCCATAGAGGCAAGTAGCATGTACGCGTGCAGACAGCCAGACACTCATGCTCACGCTGTCAAACCATGCTAATGCATGCATGTCGCCCTCTCAATCAAAGTCCTGCTCATGGTGCAACGCAACCGGCGAGCCCGTCACCTGTGCACCCCGACGGTGCCTGACATTACTATTTAGATGTTTGCTGGAGGCCTCCGCGAACACCAAGCATGTATTCACCTGGTTCAACACCAACGGTCATACTCGTGACTCGGCACCTTGCTCATGTATATTGTCCATCACAATGACAATCTATAAAACAGCCTAGCTAGAGAGGGTACTATGGTCCGGAGTATGTACTATCATGAGCAACCGATCATAGTGCCACTGCACACGAGTGTGTGTCTGATCGATTCACCCATTATTCATAAGTTATGCATGGTTGTGTGGTGTCTAATGGTGGGTCGTCGAAGGCTAGCTCGCGACAAGAACGGTTGCATGGACGCCTGGTTGTCAATACGTTCCACATACGCTTCAAAGGCTCGTCATCCATGAGTTTACATTTTACCACCACGCCAGCGTCTGACCGCCCTGGCCTACCGAAACCCCTTCCGTCGCTGGCGCGCGCTTCCCGCCTGAAACGGTCACCGTCTCTCCAGAATGTCAATGTCGCATTCACCGGACTTAACTGCAGGTGTAGTTGGTGTGACACTGACATGCGGGCCAGATGCCCGTTGGGGCCCACATGTCAGTGATGGAACGCACCTGCGGTTAAGTCACTGAAGCAGTGTCCGCATTCACGCCCAACGCGACCTCTCACTGGCGCCGGCATTGCAGCAGCGCGATGGCCGAGAGAGTGGCACCCGCGCGGCATCCTGGTGCAAGCGACTGTTCCTCGTTAAAGACACCACGGCCATCCTTCCGTCCGCCACCCACATTGATGACACGCGGCTGCCGACGAACCTACTCTGGCGCCAGGCGTCCATCCGTCTGCCGCGGCTCATTGCCATTCGCCTGCTATATTAACTTGAGCCCCAGCTCCCAACCATAGCCAAAGACCCACACTCATTCTCCTCTGGTCCCTTCCTTCTGTCGGCAACACTCCAACCATGGCCTCCTAGTGCTCCAAAGCTCTCTTGGACGTACTGTCGCAGGAGCAGACGAAGGACATCGGTGGCTCCGCTCCGGGCACGCTCCAAACCTCTCTTGGATGTACTGTCGCAGGAGCAGACGAAGGAGATCGCCGGCTCCTGCCGGCCACCCTCAGCCGCCACGACCACAAAGCTGGCATGCGTGCGCGGGTGCAGCCGACAACGAGGAAGAGTAGTACACGGTAGGTCGCCGCTGCTCTAGTCCTAGGAAGGCCACCGCTCCTCCACTCAGTTGACGCCAAGCTTGGTGGGTGAGGGAGTCCTGGACTAAGGGGTCCTCGGGTGTCTGGCCTATTGGACATGGGTCAAACTAATGGGCTGTGAAGATACAAGACCGAAAACTCTCACCCGTGTCCGGATGGGACTCTCCTTGGCGTGGAAGGCAAGCTTGGCGTCCGGATTTGAAGATTCGTTTCTCTATAACCGACTTTGTACAACCCTAGTCCCCTCCGGTGTCTATATAAACCGGAGGGTTTAGTCCATAGGGACGATCATAATCATACAAGCTAGACTTCTAGGGTTTTAGCCATTACGATCTCGTGGTAGATCAACTTGTGTAATACTCATATTCATCAAGATCAATCAAGCAGGAAGAAGGGTATTACCTCCATAGAGAGGGCCCGAACCTGGGTAAACATCGTGTCCCCTGTCTCCTGTTACCATCGACCTTAGACGCAAAGTTCGGGACCCCCTACCCGAGATTCGCCGGTTTTGACACCGACATTGGTGCTTTCATTGAGAGTTCCGCTATGTCGTCTTCAAGAAGTTCGATGGACCCGTCAATCATCTACAACAATGCTGTCCAGGGGGAGGTTTTTCTTCCCGGATAGATCTTCGTATTCGGTGGCTTGGCACTGCGGGCCAACTCGCTTGGCCATCTAGAGCAGATCGACAGCTACACCCCTGGCCATCAAGTCAGGTTTGGAAACTTGAACTACGTTGTTGATAAACTCGGAGACTTGATCTTCGACGTATTCGAGCCCACGACAGCCGCTCCCTGCAACCGCGATGAGTATGACCTAAATCTATCATTAGACCATACCCAGGAGATAGCACCTGTAAGTGCTCCAGCCCTATATCTGGAGCAGATTGCGCCATACAAGGACGAGAAGCTCAACCCCGCCATGGAAGCCGTAGACTCAGCGGCGTTGGAGCCACACACAGACCCAACCTCGAGCCGGATCTGCGTCACCGGAACATCGGATCCATCTCCGGCCACAGGTTCCGAACCACGTACATCCGTGGCCATCGAGCCTGATCAGGCGCCAATCATCGAATTCAGCGCCGCGGATATCTTCCCGCACTCACCTTTAGGCGTTGTGCTAAACTCATTAATAACCCTCTCCTTAGCAGGGGACTTGATAATCCCCAAGTGCAGGAAATGATCGTAGCAATTCCCAAAGGTGGAAGTGATAAGTATGGAGTGTCGAACCCACAAGGAGCTAAAGGTAAGATCAATATTCTCTCAAGTCCTATCTGCCACTGATACAACTCTACGTACACCGAACGTTTGCTTCCAACTAGAAACGAGAAATAAAACTATGTTGTGGGTATGAAGAGGATAACTTTGCATGATATCGGGGAGCTAAAACATAAAAGTAGTTGCTATTATCATAAAGTTAGAATATATTACTAAATATTATAAATAGCGAGTGTGCAGTAATGATGGGTCGGTGTGCGGAATTATCCTAGGCAATTGTTAACAAGACCGGTAGTCGTCATTGTAATTTCATATGAGGGAGAGGCATAAGATAACATACTTTGTCTTCTTGGATCATATGCACTTATGATTGGAACTCTAGCAAGCATCTGCAACTACTAAAGATCATTAAGGTAAAACCCAACCATAGCATTAAAGCATCAAGTCCCCTTTTTCCCATACGCAACAACCCCCTTACTTGGGTTTATGCTTCTGTCACTCAAGCAACCCACTATAAGCGAATCATGAACGTATTGCAACACCCTACAGCGGGAATCCCTCACACTTGCGCGACACGGAGGGCACAATAGGATAGCACCAAAATAAAACATACAACTCGTACCAATCTAGATCATCAATCAACCCAAAGACAAAGGATATCTACTCAAAACATCATAGGATGGCAACACATCATTGGATCATAATATGTGGCATAAAGCACCATGTTCAAGTAGAGATTACAGCGGGGTGCGGGAGAGTGGACTGCGTAAAATAGATGAGGATGGTGATGATGATGGTGATGTTGATGAAGACGATCACCGCGGTGATGATTCCCCTCCCGATGGCACTCCGGCGCCACTGAGAGAGAGGAGGAGAGGTTCTCCCCCTCCTGCTTCCTTTTCCATGGCCTCCCCCTAGATGGGGAGAGGTTATCCCTCTGGATCTTGGCCTTCATGGCGATAATGGCCCCTCCGGGATCCTCCTCCATGGCCTCCGATGATGATGGCCCCCTCCGGGATCCTCCTCCATGGCCTCTGGTGTTGATGGCCCCCTTCGGCAGGGCGCCAGAGAGGGCCTAGATTTCTTTCTCGTGGCTAAAGAGGCTTGCGGCGGCGGAACTTCCGATCTAGCTAGGTTATTTTCTGGGGGTTTCTGTATTTATAGAAATTTTGGGCGTCGGTTTCACGTCAGGGGGGTCTCCGAGTCATCCACGAGATAGGGGGGCACGCCCAGGGGGTAGGGCGCGCCCTCCACCCTCGTGGACGGCTCGGGACTCTTCTGGTCCATCTCTGATGCTCCGTGGGCTTCTTCTGGTCCATAAAAAATCATCAGAAATTGGCACGTCAATTGGACTCCGTTTGGTATTCCTATTCTGCAAAGCTCAAAAACAAGGATAAAACAGAAACTGGCACTGGGCTCTAGGTTAATAGGTTAGTCCCAAAAATCATATAAAATGGCATATAAATGCATATAAAACATCTAAGATGGATAATATAATAGCATGAATACTTCATAAATTATAGATACGTTGGAGACGTATCAGCATCCCCAAGCTTAATTCCTGCTCGTCCTCGAGTAGGTAAATGATAAAAGAAATAATTTATGAAGTGTGAATGCTAGCAGGTGCACAAGTTTGATCAATGATAATTTCAATAACCTTTTGTAGCATCATTATATATCATAACAGTAGCTCAACTCATAAAACTTCTCATGATCAAGTAACAAGCTATTCACATGTTAAAGTATAGATCATAAACTTTCTTGAAAACTAATAGATCATGCTCTTAGTCATCAAGCAATTGCAATTCATCTTATTTTCGGGAAGGGTCTATGTAAGAGCTTTGATTCAGCAAACTCCACGTACTCAACTATCATTTAATCTTTGACAATTGCTAACACTCATGTGATATTTATGGGTTCAAAGTTTTAATCGGACACAGAGAAAGATAGGGGCTTATAGTTTCGCCTCCCAACCTTTTACCTCAAGGGTAATGTCAGCAATAATAATTTATGAAAACCTACATCCAAGTGGATATATATATCCGGATCGCTCCAACACAAAGTGCTTGCCAAAGGAAAAGGTGTAACAAGGAAAGGTGAAGAGCACCATGACTCTTGTATAAGGGTAGAAGATAAAAGTAAAAGATAGGCCCTTCGCAGAGGGAAGCAGAGGTTGTCATGCGCTTTTATGGTTGGATGCACAAAATCTTAATGCAAAAGAATGTCACTTTATATTGCTGCTTGTGATAAAGACCTTTATTATGCAGTCTGTCGCTTTTATTTCTTCCCTATCACAAGTTCGTATAAAGCTTATTTTCTTCGCACTAATAGATCATACATATTTAGAGAGCAATTTTTATTGCATGCACCGATGACACTTACTTGAACGATCTTACTCAATCCATAGGTAGATATGGTGGACTCTCATGGCAAAACTAGTTTAAGGAATGTTTCGAAGCACAAGTAGTATTTCTACTTGGTGCAAACAATTTGGCTAGCATGAGAGGGAAAGTCAAGCTCAACATGTTGGATGATCCAAGACAATATAACATTTAGGATATGGGAAAACATAACCCATTAAGTTTTCTTCCTTGTCCAACATCAACCTTTTAGCATGTCATATTTTAATGAGTTCTCACAATTACAAAAGGTGTCCAAGATAGTATATTTATATGTGAAATCTCTCTTCCTTCAATATTCTTTCATGAATTGTTCAAGTGACCAATTCTGCGTTTGCTAAATTTCAATAAGTTTACTACCTATACTTATTATGTGTGAAGTCATTACTCCCCATGTTATAAGCATATGAAATGTATATAAATTCAGATTTATGATATTCAATTCATTCAACCATTTACTTCATAGGATATACGTGAAGCTCGTGAGTAAATGACAAACTACTCCAAAGATATATAAGTGAAGAACACTGAGTAGTCAAATAATTAACTAGCCAAGGGAGGATTCTTTTTTATTCAAGATTTCAGATCCAATGATTTTATTCAAACAACAAGTAAAATTGAAAATATGCTCCAAGCAAAACACATATCATGTGACGAATAAAAATATAGCTCCGAGTAAGGTATACCGATGGTTTTGAAGACGAAAGAGGGGATGCCTTCCGGGGCATTCCCAAGCTTAGGCGCTTGAGTCTTCCTTGAATATTACCTTGGGGTGCCTTGGGCATCCCCAATCTTAGGGTATGTTCACTCCTTATTCTCCTCATATCGATATCTCACCCAAAGCTTGAAAACTTCAATCACACAAAACTTAACGGAACTTCGTGAGATGGGTTAGTATGATAAGGAGTAAACCATTCACTTTGGTACTATCAAAGAGAAGGTTCATAATTGTTCTCACACAATTCCTACTATACCATACCATTTCTACAATTTATATTGAGATATATAAGCCATAGAAACAAGAAAACAAGCAAACTATGCAATGAAAACATAATCTGTCAGAAACAGAACAGTCTGTAATGATCTGAACAGCAACCATACTTCTTCTACTCCAAAAATTATGAAATAAATTGGTGGACGTGAGGAACTTTTCTATTAATCTTCCGCAAAGAGAATCAACTCAAAAGCTCTCTTCTGTAAAAAAAGACAGCTAATCTCGTGAGTGCAAAGTTTCTGTTTTTTACAGCAAGATTACATTAACTTTCACCCAAGTCTTCCCAAAGGTCTTACTTGGCACTTTATTGAAACAAAAGCTATAAAACATAATTACTACAGTAGGTTAATCATGTAAACACACAAAAACAGTAACTGTAAATATTGGGTTGTCTCCCAACAAGCGCTTTTCTTTAATGCCTTTTAGCTAGGCATGTGAGGCATAATTCAATTGAGAATTAAAATCATGATGACAAGTTTCATGGTTAACATTATTCTTTATAGCATACATGTCATCACAATAATCATCATTGATAGCAAATTTGTTCTCATAATCAATTGGAACCTCTTCCGAAATAGTGGAATCATTACTAACTAAAGTCGACACTCTTCCAAATCCACTTTCATAAATATCACACTAAGATTCCACACCCTCCAAAATAGTGGGATCACTAATTCCTAAAGTTGACACTCTTCCAAACCCGTTTTAGATGATAGTATTATTCATAATCCAAAATATGTAAGTGAAGTTCATGGAGCATTCTACAATTAATATAGACTAACCAATATCCAAGCTCAAAATATATAAGTGAAGCACACGAAGCATTCTATAAAACCATACTCAAAAGATTTAAGTGAAGCGCAAAGAGCAATTCTATAAGATCATACTTAAAAGATATAAGTGAAGCACATGAATCATTCTATAAATCGATGAAGGGATATCTCATACTAGCATGGTTCTTAAAAAAAACACAAAGGACACAAATCATGGGAACAAAACAAAAACCAAGGTATACCGATAATTATTGAAGAAGAAAGATGGGATGCCAACCGGGGCATCCCCAAGCTTAGGTGCTTGAGTATCCTTGGAATATTTACTTGGGGTGCCTTGGGCATACCCAAGCTTGAACTCTTGCCTCTCTTTATTCTTCTCACATCGGTAACTCCTCGTTCTTCGAACACTTCATCCACAAAAACTTCACAAAAACTTTGTGAGATCCGTTAGTATACTAAAGCAAATCAGTACCTTTAGGTACTGTTGCAAACTCAGTACAATTTCATATTAGCACTTTATCTACTGTATTCCAACTTCACCATGGTTCATACCCCCCGGTACTACCCATAGATTCATCAAAATAAGCAATCAACACATAGAAATCAGAATCTGTCAAAAACAGGACAGTCTGTAGCAATCTGGAAGTTTAGTAAACTTCTGTAACTCCAAAAAATTCTAAAAAATATGACAATTTAAAAAAATTGTACAGAAGTAATGTGAAAAATGTTTCATACCCATTTGACTTTCCAGCAAAACATGTAAATTCACGCACTACAGCCAAAGTTTCTGTTTTTGCACTACACAAAGTAAACAAGCAATCTAATCATCCTAAAACCAAAGCTTGGCACATTATTTTTATAATACAATGGTTATATACAAGGGGATAATTATTTTCAGAGAATCTCCCATGAAATTTTTTACATTGTTTCCATGAGCATGAACACAAGTGCTCAAGGTCGACCCTCACTTCTTCAATGCATAATCTTCCAATCACTTCTCTTATTGAAAACTTTTTTGGCATAAGAGGCAAGTAATTTTTTTATATTTTCATTCTTTTAATTTTTTTATGTATTTTTCACCCACAACTAAACAGAAACAAAAAGGTAAAACAAAATCTACTTAGTGAAGAAAGCAAACAAGCACACACGAGAATATCAACCCCACGCTATTGCTCCCCGGCAACGGCGCCAGAAAAGAGCTTGATAATCCCCAAGTGCAGGGAATGATCGTAGCAATTCACAAAGGTGGAAGTGATAAGTATGGAGTGTCGAACCCACAAGGAGCTAAAGGTAAGATCAATATTCTCTCAAGTCCTATCTGCCACTCGTACGACTCTACGTACACCGAACGTTTGCTTCCAACTAGAAACGAGAAATAAAACTATGTTGTGGGTATGAAGAGGATAACTTTGCATGATTCCGGGGAGCTAAAACATAAAAGTAGTTGCTGTTATCATAAAGTTAGAATACATTACTAAATATTATAAATAGCGATGTGGAATAATGATGGGTCGATGTGCCGAATTATCCTAGGCAATTGTTAACAAGACCGGTAGTCGTCATTGCAATTTCATATGAGGGAGAGGCATAAGCTAACATACTTTCTTTCTTGGATCATATGCACTTATGATTGGAACTCTAGCAAGCATCCGCAACTACTACAGATCATTAAGGTAAAACCCAACCATAGCATTAAAGCATCAAGTCCCCTTTATCCCATATGCAACAACCCCCTTACTCGGGTTTATTCTTCTGTTACTCAAGCAACCCACTATAAGCGAATCATGAACGTATTGCAACACCCTACAGCGGGAATCCCTCCTGCTTGCGTGACATGGAGGGCACAATAGGATAGCACCAAAATAAAACATACAACTCGTACCAATCTAGATCATCAATCAACCCAAAGACAAAGGATATCTACTCAAAACATCATAGGATGGCAACACATCATTGGATCATAATATGTGGCATAAAGCACCATGTTCAAGTAGGGATTACATCAGGGTGCGGGAGAGTGGACCGCGTAAAACAGATGAGGATGGTGATGTTGATGAAGACGATCACCACGACGATGATTCCCCTCTCGATGGCACTCCGGCGCCACCAAGAGAGTGGAAGAGAGGTTCTCCCCCTTGTGCTTCCTCCTCCATGGCCTCCCCCCTTGGATGGGGAGAGGTTCTCCCTCTGGATCTTGGCCTTCATGGCGACAATGGCCCCTCCGGGATCCTCCTCCATGGCCTCCGGTGATGATGGCCCCCTCCGGGATCCTCCTCCTTGGCCTTCGGTGATGATGGCACCCTCCGGCTGGGTGCCAGAGAGGGCCTAGATTGCTTTCTCGTGGCTACGGAGGCTTGCGGCGGCGGAACTTCCGATCTAGGTTATTTTTTGGGGGTTTCTGTATTTATAGGAATTTTTGGCGTCGGTTTCACGTCGGGGTCTCGAGTCGCCCACGAGATAGGGCGCGCCAGGGGTAGGCGCGCCCTCCACCCTCGTGGACAGTTCGGGACTCTTCTGGTCCATCTCCGATGCTTTGTGGCATTCTTCTGGTCAATAAAAAATTGTCAAAAATTGGCACGTCAATTGGACTCCGTTTGGTATTCCTTTTCTGCAAAACTCAAAAAAAAGAAAAAAACAGAAACTCGCACTGGGCTCTAGGTTAATAGGTTAGTCCCAAAAATCATATAAAATAGCATATAAATGCATATAAAACATCTAAGATGGATAATATAATAGCATGAATACTTCATAAATTATAGATACGTTGGAGACGTATCAGGACTCACAGCCTAATTATATCCAGTTTGAGCCGGGGGCTGATGACGGGGAATTTTGCTTCCCACCCACCTCCCACTTAATAGCCACTGTTGAAGACTTAACCGACATGCTCGATTACGGCTCCGAAGACATCGACGGTATGGACAACGATGCCGGAGAGGAGCATGCTGAAAGCCCGCCGTTTATTGGACGTTGGACGGCCACCTCTTCGTACCACATGTACATGGTGGATACACCCAAAGCGGGTAACGGCGATGACAACGAAGATCCAGTCGAGAATATACCTCCTGAGATACAGCCAAAGCACCGGCGTCAGCGGCGCCGCTCTAAGTCACGCCGTAGAAAAGACAGCAATACCGGCACAAGAGAAAATAACACTCCGGACGGTGCCGAAGACAGAGAAGACCCCGACGAGCAAACTGCTGAACAAGACGATCAGGAAGATGGGCAAGTTAGCCCTGATGAACAGGCCATAAACGAAAACTCAGAGGACAACAATTATCTACCACTCTCCGAGGATGAGGTGAGCCACGGTGACGAAGACTTCATCGTACCTGTGGAACCTCCCGAGCAGGAGCGCTTTAAGAGCCGGCTAATCGCCACTGCAAGGAGCGTGAAAAAGAGGCAGCAGCAGCTTCAAGCTGATCAGGATCTGCTCAATGATAGGTGGACTAATGTCTTGGCAACCGAGGAATACGGCCTCGAGTGCCCAACATAAAGTTACCTGAAGCGCAGGCTACTACCTCAATTCGACGACGAGGCCCTTGAGCCTGTTCCATCAGCGCGTAATGTGGCTGACCGACCACCACGTGGCTGGGACAAAGCATCAACTCAAGCCGAACACCAGCCCATACCACCTCGCCGTAAAGGTAGACATACAACAGCTCGGGGATATACATATGACCCGCGTCAGGACCTTGACAGTAGAGCAGGCCAGACCAGATCAATCTATGGATCGCGAGGGCGTGCCCCAATGCGCGACGACAACTATCTAGCTGGACGTGAAAAGTATAATCACGCCCGGGCCGAAAACCGCAGACGGACTCCATCCGAGTTGCGTCGCGACTTGGCCCGATATAGAGGCGCCGCACCTCCTCTGCTTCATTGACGAAGTAATGGATCATGAATTCCCTGAAGGGTTTAAACCCATAAATATCGAACCATATGATGGAACAACAGATCCTGCGGTATGGATTGAGGATTTTCTTCTCCATATTCATATGGCCCACGGTGATGACCTTCACGCCATCAAATACCTCCCGCTAAAACTCAAGGGGCCAACTCGGCACTGGTTAAACAGTCTGCCTGAAAACTCCATTGGCAGCTGGGAGGACCTGGAAGACGCCTTCCGCGACAACTTCCAAGGTACATACGTCCGACCTCCGTATGCAGACGACTTAAGCTACATAGTCCGGAGAGTCAGCCGGGAAATTCTGGGCTAGGTTCCTAACTAAAAAGAACCACATCATTGACTGTCCGGATGCCGAAGCCCTAGTGGCCTTTAAACATAGCATCCGCGACGAATGGCTCACTCGACACCTCGGCCAAGAAAAGCCAAAGTCTATGGCAGCCCTCACGGCGCTTATGACCCGCTTTTGCGCGGGCGAAGATAGTTGGCTAGCCCGTAGCAGTAACAATTCAAGCGAACCTGGCACTTCGGAAGCCAGAAATAGCAACGGTAAGCCCCGACACAACAGACACAAGCGTCAAAGCAACGGTGATAATACCAATGACACGGTGGTCAATGCCGGATTCAGTGGCTCCAAGTCTGGCCAGCAGAAGAAGCCGTTCAAAAGGAACAATTCAGGCTCATCCAGCTTGGACCGCATACTCGATCGCCCATGCCAGATACACGGCACACCCGATAAACTAGCCAATCACACCAACAGAAGTTGTTGGGTTTTTAAACAGGCCGGCAAGATAAATGCCGAGAACAAGGAGAAGGGGTCGCAAAGTGAGGACGATGACAAGGAGCCCCGTCCACCAAACACAGGGGGACAAAAGAAGTTTCCCCCTCAGGTCAAAACGGTGAACATTATATACGCTACCCATATCCCCAAGAGGGAGCGCAAGCGCGCACTCAGGGACGTCTATGCAATAGAGCCAGTCACCTCAAAATTTAATCCATGGTCGTCATGCCCGATCACCTTCGATCGCAGGGATCATCCGACCAGTATCCGTCATGGCAGTTCAGCCGCACTGGTCCTTGACCCAATAATTGCTGGATTCCACCCGACACGAGTCCTCATGGACGGTGGTAGCAGCCTCAACCTGCTCTATCAGGATACAGTGCGCACAATGGGCATCGATCCATCAAGGATCAAGCCCACCAAAACTACCTTTAAAGGAGTTATACCAGGTGTAGAGGCTCGTTGTACGGGATCAATCACACTGGAAGTTGTCTTCGGGTCCCCGGACAACTTCAGAAGCGAAGAGTTGATCTTCGATATCGTCCCCTTCTGCAGTGGCTATCACGCACTACTCGGACGAACCGCATTCGCACGATTTAATGCTGTGCCACACTATGCTTATCTCAAGCTCAATATGCCCGGACCACGCGGGGTCATAACAGTCAATGGAAACACGGAGCATTCCCTCCGTACTGAAGAACACACCGTCGCCCTGGCAGCGGAAGTACAGAGCAACCTTTTAAGGCAGAATTTTAATTCAGCGGCCAAGCTCCCAGACACTGTCAAACGAGTCCAGACTACTCCGCAACTTGACAGTACGGCTCGTCAGGAGTCAAACTAGCAATTCGGCCTCCACCTTAGTCCTGACCAAATGGCGGCATACGTATCACGCGCACATAACTACGCACTCAAAATACCATGGGCAGAGACGGAGGCATAACCAGACTGTGGTCCACAATACGGCTTCGACCTTCCCCGGACACACATACTTTCACTTTTCCTTTTGTATCTTTTTCAGGTTTTCTTTTCCAGAGGCCTTTCCTGATGGCCTGATTGTCAGTCCTCTCGAAAGGTAGATACACCAAGACGACAAGAATCATTGACGTATATGGGAACCTCTAGGTGGTCTTTTTGACGATCACTCTACCTGTTTTCAAGACCCGCATGTAGCTCTCCCTTGGTCGTGGCATGTTAAATAGCCATGTTGCTTATCGCACTACTTGTATAAATATGCTTTGATGTATTAATCAAACTATAATGGAAACAGTTTGCGGCCCAACTTCCGCGACACTTGCTTACTACTTCATTTTCTCTTGATAATCTCATCAATTGCACCCGTACACCTTGGTACGCCTTAATTCGCCAGGGGCTTCATCGCGCCCCATACTACGGCAACAAAGTCCGAACACTTTTTACGGTATAGTTCGGCACCCTGAATTTAGCATTATATGCATTGGCTCTGAATCATATCTTTGGTCAATAGTTGGGTTGCCCGACTTCTATTCTTACTACCTTACGTTCCGCTATATCGGCTAGGGTAGTAAAGGGAGAGCTACTGCGATTGTGTCCCGGTTTATCCGGATGAGCACCTCAGTAGAGAAAGCCGAAAACTGACTGTCATGATGCGGCATGAGCTGGTCAGCTCTTCGGAGGTTACAAATCTTTTGTGATTTTTCCGCATTATGCGACGAATTGGTCTTTACCCGATCAGGTGTTTACAACACCCTAGTGCGAATTCATGAATACTAGGGGCTGCGCCTAAATCTTTATTGTCAAACTCCTATGGCTAAGTGAGAGTGATAAAGCCACATACTCTGATTGCCTGGTTCGTTGCGCTAAACACCTCCTTCAAGGACCAAACATTTGGATCAAGAGTGTTTAGATTCCATCCCGAACACCCCCGTACTACCTACGTGGGGGCTGAAGCCGACGACTGGCCAACTCTCAGATTTAATAAAAACGGCCACACAGGAGGTATAATTTTAAATAATAAAAAAACATTATATTACATAATGGCTTTGTTTCATCATACAAGACAAGATAACATGACTGTATTCATTTGAAGATAATGTCTTTCGAACACTGGCCCTCTACAATGCGGGATCCCTTGAGGACATCGCCAAAATACCGCTCTAGCGTGCGGTGCTCCTTGCCAGCGGGCGGTCCCTCGGTCACGAGCTTGACAACGTCCATCTTCGCCCATTGTATCTTGACACGAGCGAAGGCCATCCGCGCACCTTTGATGCAGACCGACCGCTTGATGACGTCAAGCCGGGGCAGGCACTGACCAGCCGCTTCACGAGCCCGAAGTAACTGCCAAGTATGGCTTCGTCCGGCCATAGCCGGATTATCAAATCCTTCATGGCTAGTTCGGCCACCCTATGCAGTTCGACCAGCCGTTTTAGTTGGTCGCTAAAGGGCACCGGATGTTCTGGCGCAAGGTATTGCGACCAGAACAACTTCTCCGTCGAGCTCCCTTCTTCGGCTTGGAATTCTGCAGCGTCGGCAACACTGCACGGTAAATCCGCAAACGCTCCTGGAGAACTCCAAATTCGGGTTAGTAAGAGATACTTTCTCTTCACATACTTGCTTTGCATAATAAAAGCCTTACGCACCGTGATTTTCCTGGCCTCCTGGATTTCCTGGAGGGCGCCCTGGTCTTCGACCCGAGCGTCTTGTGCGCTTTAGTGGGCCTTGGCAAGTTTGGACTCTTGATCCGCAAAATTGCGCTCCAAGGACTCGCATTTCTTCATGGCGTGCTGAAGCTCCTGCTGGACCTCACCAACCCTGGCCTCGTGTTTTTCACGTGCGGCTTACTCCTTTGCCGCTTTCTTTTGGGCCTCGGCCAGCGCTTTCTTGAGGGTTTCCACCTCAGTCACCGCTCCTACAAATATCATGGCACTATGGTTAGCACAAGTCATTCATCCTTTCCGGATATACACAAGGTCATCACATACCTTGCTTGTCCTCCAGTTGCTTCTTTACTCGTCCGAGTTCTTCCTCGGCCCGCTCTAGACTCTGCTTCAGCATGAGAGGTCGCATCCAGCAGCTGCGCCTGCTTATTCACATAAGACATATTTGGTTATTCTCCTGCGAAAATTGCTTGATCCTCTGTCCAGCTTTTCTTTCCGAACACCGGACAGAGTCTCAGGGCCTACTGTCTACATTGTGACATTCTTTTTACACTATTACGCCGCTTACCTCAAAGCCTGTCAGATGGCTTGTGCAGGCTTCGGTCAGTCTGCTCTTTGCGGACTGAATCCTCTCAATCACCCTACCCATGAGGGCGCAGTGCTCCTCAACAATGGAAGCACTTCGCAGTGCTTCCAGTAGAGTATCCGGTGCCTCCAGTTGGACAGAGGTCACCAGCGGAATAGGCACACCTTCTTGCGAAGGAGGCTGCCTGCCGCATTCCGGAACCGTATAGGTCTCCGGGATCGTATTCGGCTGGGGGACGAATTGGACATGGCCCCCATTTCCAGTCTCCATGGGGATTTGTTCCCCCATGTGTCCGGTAGCTGAGGTTTCACGCTCTGGCGCCGCCCTGACGGCCTCCTACGTCTCTCCCTGGCCTAGGATCCTTCAGGACAACACCTTGGTGTCATCCATGGCCCTGGGAGAGGAGGCCGCCGGAAGGGACCCACTGTCCATCACCTTCGGGTCCAGCAAATTCCCCGAAGATGAGGAACGCTCGAGGTTAGAACGAGCCGGACTGCAAGTGCATGATTCAATATGTTAAAACTATGAAGTAAAAAGGCTGGACATACAAATACATCAGGGTCTTTGAATACTCATGATTTGGCCAGGGGCTTATCTCGGGGGCACCACTCTGGGCTGCTATCGATGTCCCATGCGGAGTTATCCGCGAGGGAGACCTTCCCCTTCTTGGACGCCTTGTCCTCCAGACGCGTGGAGGCTGCCCTTTTCTTCCTTCCCCCTTAGGGGGGAGTTGCTTTCTTCCTCCCCCTCGTCATCGTCTTTGGCGGCGGAGGAGTGAGTCTTGGTGTCTTCAGACGTCACGTCCGAAGCGCCCTTGCGGCAGAGGCCACTTCGGGACCCCTTGGCCTTTTTCTTGGCCTTCTTCTCCGGCGCCTGGTAGGGTGCCGGAACCAGCATCTTCGTTAGAAGAGGAATGGTTGGTTCTTCGGGCAGCGGAGCCGGACACTGAATCCGCTCCGCCTTCATTGTCCAGCCCTGAAAAAATAAATAGGGAAGCTTAGACATCTTCCTTGAGTATGCAAGTAAAGGATACGCCTTGAAATACGGAAAACTTAACACACTAGAGGGATGGGCCAGGTCGTGCCTGCGGTCTTCAGTCATCGCCCGCCACGTCTCGTTGGCCATGAAGAGCACCTTCCAGATGTCTTCGTGCGTGGTTCCGAAGAACCGTTGCAAGGTCTGGTGCTCGGCCGGATCGAACTCCCATAGATGGCAAGCCCGGCTCTGGCATGGAAGGATCCGGCGAACTAGCATCACTTGGATCACGTTGACGAGCTTGATGTTCTTGTCCACCATGCTTTGGATGAGCGTCTGCAGCATTTCACCTCGTCCGACGAAGCCCAATTCAGGCCCTTCTCTAGCTAGGAGGTGAGCCGCATCGGGGCTTCGGACTGAAATTCGGGAGCCGCGGCCCAGGTGGCATCACGAGGCTCTGTGATGTAGAACCACAGTTGCTGTCACCCTTTGACGGTTTCCACAAAGGTACCCTTGGGCCATGTAACATTGGGCATCTTGCTCACCATGGCGCCTCCGCACTCCGCGTGTTGGCCATCCACCACCTTCAGCTTCACATTGAAAATCTTGAGCCACAATCCGAAGTGGGGTGGGATGCGGAGGAAGGCCTCACACACGACAATAAATGCGGAGATGTTGAGGAAGGAGTTTGGGGCCAGATCGTGGAAGTCCATCTCATAGTAGAACATAAGTCCGCAGACGAATGGGTGGAGAGGAAATCCCAACCCGCGGACAAAGTGGGGATGAACACGACCCTCTCGTGGGGCTATGGGGTGGGGACGATCTGTCCCTCAGCCGGAAGCCGGTGCGTGATTTCCTTGGCTAGGTACCCGGGCTCTTGGAGCCTGGTGATGTCCTTCTCCTTGACGGAGGAAACCATCCACTTGCCTTGCACTCCATATCCAGACATGGCTGGAGTGCTCTTTTGAGGCGGAAGAGATGAGAACTTGGGCGCTGGTGCTCGAGAATGGGAGGGGCAGAGAGAGAGAAGGCGTGGGTGAAAGGGGTGAATCCTTATCTCCTTATAAAGGCAGTGAATATCAAGCACCTCCCCACTCGCCTTAAACCTCGCCTATTCGCAAGGGCCGTGCAGATGGCACGGTTGGATTACCCACACCCGTATTGATGAGAATCCCACAATAAGAGGACACTATATCTGCTTTGACAAGACGTGTCAATGGAACCGCGTCTCAAAACATGGAGCGGCAGGCCGAAAAATGGTTTGAAATAATGACCGGGTGGTGACATGGCATCCCGCTACAAAAAGTTGTCGGTAGATTGGACTCATGAAATATTATACTCTCTGCGGTTGTGTGTGGTACTTGTTTTGCAGAGCCGGACACGTTCTTTGTGTTCGAAGGCTGTTTTGGAGTATTCGGAGGAGGAACCCGCCTTGCAATGCCGAAGACAATCTACGTGCCGGACACCTCGTCATTGAAAGCCTGGTTCAGGGGCTACTGAGGGAGTCCTGGACTAAGGGGTCCTCGGGTGTCCGGCCTATTGGACATGGGCCGGACTGATGGGCTGTGAAGATACAAGACCGAAGACTCTAACCCATGTGGTAATGGGACTCTCCTTGGCGTGGAAGGCAAGCTTGGTGTCCGGATATGAAGATTCCTTTCTCTGTAACCGACTTTGTAGAACCCCAGTCCCCTCCGGTGTATATATAAACCGGAGGGTTTAGTCCATAGGGACGATCATAATCATGCATGCTATACTTCTAGGGTTTTAGCCATTACGATCTCATGGTAGATCAACTCTTGTAATACTCATATTCATCAAGATCAATCAAGCAGGAAGCAGGGTATTACCTCCATAGAGAGGGCCCGAACCTGGGTAAACATCGTGTCCCATGTCTCCTGTTACCATCGACCTTAGATGCACAGTTCGGAACCCCCTACCCGAGATTAGCCGGTTTTGACACCGACAGTGGGATAAACATCAGCGGCCGATTAGCCGCTTGACGGCGACGTGGAGGCGGAAATCTTCAGAACCTTGTGCTCCGGAAGAGGAGGTTATCGAGGTGGATGAGGAGGAGGCAAAGGCAATGTCCGACTTTCTCGGGTTCATGGGTGGACATGGTGGTCGTGCGCCGGCGATCGTTTAGATTAGGTTTACTATAGGTTTTAGTATGGTTTGTGCGAAATATGTAATGAATTTCATCCAGTTTATAGGAAATGTTTTCGAAATGTAATGGGTTTCATCCGGCTAATTTGAAATTTGCTTTGTTTGCATGAATTTCGTCCGGTTAGTTCATATAGTTGTCGACAGGTATGAGGGCAGCATTGGATGGCATCTATCAGTGTCCTCGGACAGATGCCGGTGTAAATTTGAGTACCAGCGCTGGAGATGCCCTAACTATCACTACAAAAAAAGACACATCCGTGACATTTTGGGCCGAACGAACTTTTTTCTTTCATACATATGACACTTCTATGACGATAATTGTGACAGAACCCGGTATCATCATAGATGTGGTGGGCTCCTACTTCTATGACAAAAAATCTTGATAGAAAATGGGCTTTTCGTCCTGGGCGGGCCGGAGAAGCAGCTGCATGACATTCTTTGGGCCGTCCATGATGGAAAAAACCGTGGTAGAAGCGAGGGGGAGGAAAATTTCGGGGAGTTGCCGGTTATGGTGGGAGGTCGAGGGCCGAGGGATGCGCGTTTCTCTCGTACACGTATGCGTGTGTGTGCGAGGCGTTGGCTCTAACTGAACCCGAGTGAGGCGTTGGGCTCTAATCGAACTCGAAGCGACAGACCTGCAGCTACGGGTTATCGAACCCGAGCGATCGATCGATGGCTATTAACTGAACCCGATCGAGCGATTCCTTCGCTACTGCTGCTAACTGAAGCTGATCGATTGGATGAACAGTGAGCGTTGTTGGGGGGGTTGGATGAACAGTGAGCGGTGGCGTTGCCTCTGGATGAACAGGACCCGTGGTGTGGAGGGTTGGATGAACAGTAGACGGTGGAGGGGTGGCCGTGGAGGGGTGGTTGAACAGGACCCCGTGGTGTGGAGGGTTGGATGAACAGTAGACGGTGGAGGGCTGCCCGTGGAGGGGTGGTTGAACAGTAGCCGGTGGAGTAGCACGCGGTGGAGGCTGGATGAACAGGAGCCCGTGGAGGCTGGAGGAGGTCGACGGTAGCCCGTGGAGGCTGGAGGAGGTCGACGGTGGAGATGAACAGTATCCCGTGGAGTCCCGTTTTGCGGTACGCCACACCCCTCACGATGAACAGGACCCCCGTTTCGACCGTAGCGCTCCAACACAAGTCCGTTTCGTCCGTTTTGCAGTATGCCACACCCCTCCCGATCAATAGGACCCCCGTTTCGACCATAGGAGGTCCGTTTCATCCGTTTTGCGGTACGCCACACCCCTCCCGATCAACAGGACCCCCGTTTCGACCGTAGGAGGTACGTTTCCTCCGTTTTGCAGTATGCCACATCCCTCCCAATCAACAGGACCCCGTTCCGAACGTGGGAGGTCCGTTTCCTCCGCCAGCGATACGCCAGCCTCGCTTCCATCGCCTGTTCCGTCCAAGCCCTCCCGATGAACACGACCACACATTCCGTTCCGACCCAGCCGGTTGGCTCCCCATGAACACGACGACGATGCTGTTTCTCCGTTCCGACCCAGCCATGTACGTATGCGCGAGTAAGCGTTCGAGACCCCGCCCGTATGTACACATACGTGGTCGTATTTTCTTTCTTGCACCCTGGCCGCTGTACGTACGTGTACATGCTACGTGCGCGCCTCTACTACGACACGTGCGCGCCTCTACATCGACCAGTATATATGTACGCATATCGCTCGGGACCAGAATGACAATGCTACGTACGCTTCGACCAGGTGGGTCCCGACTGTCAGGCACTTCCTTGCCTGCGAAGATGTAGCTGGTGGGCCTGATAACCCACAAGTATAGGGGATCGCAACGGCTTTCGAGGGTAGAGTATTCAACCCAAATTTATTGATTCGACACAAGGGGAGCCAAAGAATATTCTTGAGTATTAGCAGTTGAGTTGTCAATTCAACCACACCTGGATAACTTAGTATCTGCAGCAAAGTGTTTAGTAGCAAAAGTGGTATGATAATAAAGGTAAAGGTAGCAAAAATAAAGATAAATGTTTTTGGGTTTTTGTAGTAGTTGTAACAGTAGCAACGGAAAAGTAAATAAGCGGAAAACAATATGTGAAAAGCTCGTAGGCAATGGATCAGTGATGGATAATTATGCCGGATGCGATTCCTCATGCAATAGTTAGAACATAGGGTGAGATAGAACTAGCTCCAATTCATCAATCTAATGTAGGCATGTATTCCATAAATAGTCATACGTGCTTATGGAAAAGAACTTGTATGACATCTTTTGTCCTACCCTCCCATTGCAGCGGGGTCCTTACGGAAACTAAGGGATATAAAGGCCTCCTTTTAATAGAGAACCAAAACAAAGCATTACCACATAGTGAATACATGAACTCCTCAAACTACGGTCATTACCGAGAAGTGTCCCGATTATTGTCACTTCAGGGTTGTCGGATCATAACACATAATAGGTGACTATAGACTTGCAAGATAGGATCAAGAACACACATATATTCATGAAAACATAATAGGTTCAGATCTGAAATCATGGCACTCGGGCCCTAGTGATAAGCATTAAGCATAGCAAAGTCATAGCAACATCAATCTCAGAACATAGTGGATACTAGGGATCAAACCCTAACAATACTAACTTGATTACATGGTAAATCTCATCCAACCCATCACCATCCAGCAAGCCTATGATGGAATTACTCACGCACGGCAGTGAGCATCATGAAATTGGTGATGGAGGATGGTTGATGATGACGACGGCGACGAATCCCCCTCTCCGGAGCCCCGAACAGACTCCAGATCAGCACTCCCGAGAGAGATTAGGGCTTGGCGGCGGCTCCGTGTCGTAAAACGCGATGAAACTTTCTCTCTGATTTTTTTCTCCCCGAGACGGAATATATGGAGTTGGAGTTGAGGTCGGAGGAGGTCCAGGGGCCCATGAGATAGGGGGCGCGCCCTAGGGGGGGCGCCCCTGTCTCGTGGACAGGTCCTGGGCCCCCTGGTGTATTTCTTTCGCCCAATAATTTTTATAAATTCCAAAAAGTGCATCCGTTGATTTGCAGGACATTCCGAGAACTTTTCTTTTCTACACATAAAACAACATCATGGTAGTTCTGCTGAAAACAGCGTCAGTCCGGGTTAGTTTCATTCAAATCATGCAAGTTAGAGTCCAAAACAAGGGCAAAAGTGTTTGGAAAAGTAGATACGTTGGAGACGTATCAACTCCCCCAAGCTTAAACCTTTGCTTGTCCTCAAGCAATTTATTTGATAAACTGAAAGTGATAAAGAAAGACTTTTACAAACTCTGTTTGCTCTTGTTGTTGTAAACATGAAAAGCCATCATTCAAGTTTCAGCAAATATTATGAACTAACCATACTCACAATAACACATAGGTCTCACAATTACTCATATCAATAACATAATCAGCTAGCGAGCCATAATAATAAAACTCGGATGACAACACTTTCTCAAAATAATCATCACATGATATAACAAAATGGTATCTCGCTAGCCCTTTCTGAGACCGCAAAACATAAATGCAGAGCACCTTTAAAGATCAAGGACTGACTAAACATTGTAATTCATGGTAAAAGAGATCCAGTCAAGTCATAGCCAATATAAACTAATAATAATGAATGCAAATGACAGTGTGCTCTCCAGCGGGTGCTTTTTAATAAGAAGGGTGATGACTCAACATAAAAGTAAATAGATAGGCCCTTTGCAGAGGGAAGCAGGGATTTGTAGAGGTGCCAGAGCTCGATTTTAAAATAGAGATTGAATAAGATTTTGAGCGGCATACTTTCGCTGTCAACGCAACAACTATGAGATGGCTGTATCTTCCATACTACATGCATTATAGGCAGTTCCCAAACAGAATGGCAAAGGTTTATACTCCCCCAACCACCAACAAGCATCAATCCATGGCTTGCTCGAAACAACGAGTGCCTCCAACATACAACAGCCCTGGAGGAGTTTTGTTTAATTATTTTGGTTTGCTTTGATCTTTTGGATCATGGGACTGGGCATCCCGGTTACCGACCCTTTCTCGTGAATGAGGAGCGGAGTCCACTCCTCTTGAGAATAACCCACCTAGCATGGAAGATATAGGCAGCCCTAGTTGAAACATGAGCTGCTCGAGCATACAAAACAGAATTTCATTTGAAGGTTTGGAGTTTGGCACATACAAATTTACTTGGAACGGTAGGTAGATACCGCATATAGGAAGGTATAGTGGACTCATATGGAACAACTTTGAGGTTTAAGGAGTTTGGATGCACAAGCAGTATTCCCGCTTAGTACAAGTGAAGGCTAGCAAAAGACTGGGAAGCGACCAACTGAGAGAGCGACAACAGTCGTAAACATGCATTAAAATTAATTCACACCGACTACAAGAATGAGTAGGATATAATCTACCATGAACATAAATATCATGAAGGCTATGTTGATTTGATTCAACTACATGTGTGAACATGTGCCAAGTCGAGTCACTCAATTCATTCAAAGGAGGATACCATCCCATCATACCACATCATAATCATTCTAATAGCATGTTGGCACACAAGGTAAACCATTATAACTCATAGCTAATCAAGCATGGCACAAGCAACTATAATCTCTAAATGTCATTGCAAATATGTTTACTTCATAATAGCTGAGTCAGAAACGATGAACTCATCATATTTATGAAAACAAGAGAGGTCGAGTTCATACCAGCTTTTCACATCCCAATAAGTTCATCATATATCGTCATTATTGCCTTTCACTCACATGACCGAACGATGTGTATAATAATAAGAGTGCACGTGCATTGGACTAAGCTGGAATCTGCAAGCATTCAACTCAAGAGAGAAGACAAGTAATATGGGCTCTAGAATAAATAAACAATCATGCATATGATAGCCACTAAGCATTTTTAATATGGTCTACTCGACCCCCAAAAGAAAGAAAAGAAAATAAAACTATTTACACGGGAAAGCTCCCAACAAGTAAGAAGAAGAACTAGAAATATTTTTGGGTTTTCATTTTAATTTCTACTACAAGAATGGAAATTAGACTAACTAAATTTTTTTGGTTTTTCTTAAGGTTTATCAAACACACAAGAAGAAAACTAGAAAAAAGAAAATTATACTAGCATGGATAATACAATGAATGAGTATGAGCACCGACGACTAGTGTGTGAACATGAATGTAAAGTCGGTGAGAAATACGTACTCCCCCAAGCTTAGGCTTTTGGCCTAAGTTGGTCTAGTACCAAGGACCGCCTGACTGATATCCATAAGTGAAACTGGGATTGTACAGAGATGTAGAGGCAACAGCCTCCTGAGCAGCAGCGTGTTGGCGAGCTGCCTCCATTCCCCTCTCATATTCAGTTGCTTCTTCCCTGGTGACAACATATCTTCCTTTTGCCTGATAATCAAAAAGGTAGGGAGCAGGAAGAGTAACAGGGACGACGTTGCGTCTGTCATAGATTAGTCTAATGGAGGAGTTGTTCATTCCTCTCAAGAAAATGATGATGGAACATAGCTTCTTTATCCAAATAAATAGGAGGTAAAATCATATCCCCCTCTCGTGGAGCTATATTAAGAAAGTTAGCCACACGGGTTGCATAAATTCCTCCAAATATATCTCCCTTTCTACTATTATTCTGCAACCTACGTGCAACTATTGCCCCCAAGTTATAACCTTTATAACCTGACAAAGCACTCTTGAGGACACAAAGGTCAGGAGCACACATGTGACATACTTCGTCCTTACCGTTAATGCATCTACCAATAAAGAGAGCAAAGTAATGTATAGTAGGAAAATGAATGCTCCCTATGGTAGCTTGTGCTAAATCCCTAGATTCTCCCACAGTAATACTAGCAAGAAAATCTCTAAATTAAGATTTGGGGGGATCATTAATATTACCCCACCGCGGGAGTTCGCAAGCAGTTGTGAAGTCCTCTAAATCCATGGTATAAGATGTATCATAAATATCAAACATGACACTAGGAGAATTACGCGCACAGTTATGCACAAAAGAATCAGTCAACTGATAGTACTGCGGACACTTATCTTGTAAGAAGTCCTCCAACTCGGCATTATGCACATATGCGTCAAATTCCTCCTTGAAGCCTGCTTCAACCATAAAATCATCGGATGGCCACTCACAAGCCCGTACATTTGCGTCCCTCGGCAATTCAACATCTTGCTCACGTATAGCAATCCTTGGCCCTTTCTTTGCCGAGGAACCTCCTTGGTACATTCTTCTAAGCATATTTCTTTTTCTGAAAATTTCTGAAATTTTAGTAACTTCAAAATAAAAGTGAATAAAACTAAACAAGATTGATGGCAACTACTCCTACAAGTGCCTAGAGCCTATATCATGCACTGGAATTGCTTGGGACCTCAAAAATTTAACATGCAAGCTCAAGAACATGGTCAAGTATGCAGCAAAAATTTGCAATGAATAAAGCACTAGAACAAAAACTAATTGGACCAATGGAGGAGTCACATACCAAGCAACATTCTCCCAAAGCAGTTTTGTGAATGGAGCTTTGAGCAAGGAGATCGAAAATCGTAGAAAAATGACCTAGAACTCGTGCTTGAGCTGGATGGGGATTTTTTTGGGTAGAAGATGAAGTGTGTGGGTGCTGGCATAAGTGGAGGGGAGCCACCAGGGGCCCACGAGATAGGGGGCGCGCCCTACAGGGGGCACGCCCTCCTCTCTCGTGGCCTGGTGCTTGGCCCTCCTGCAGTGTTTTCAGTGCCTAAAAATCCTCAAATATTCCAGAAAAAATCATACTAGATTTGCTGGGCATTTGGAGCACTTTTATTTTCGAACTATTTTTTAGTGCACGGATAATTCAGAAAATAGACGGATAATACTATTTTTGCTTTATTTATTCTAAATAACAGAAAGTAAAAAGAGGGTACAGAAGGTTGTGCCTTCTAGTTTCATCCATCTCGTGATCATCAAAATGAACCCACTAACTAGGTTGATCAAGTCTTGTTAACAAACTGAAACCGAATAACACGGAACCGGAGAAATTTCGAATAACACTAAGTTACCTCAACGGGGATATGAAAATCCCCAATAATAAGAATATCATACTTTTTCTTGACAGTAGGGAGAGGAAATTCAAGACCTCCAAAAATGATAGTTGGAACTTTTTCAATAGAATTGATGCTATGAACTTGAGATTGTTTCCTCGGAAAGTGTACCGTATGCTCAGTACCATTAACATGAAAAGTGACATTGCCTTTGTTGCAATCAATAACAGCCCCTGCAGTATTAAGAAAAGGTCTACCAAGGATAATAGACATACTATCGTCCTCAGGAATATCAAGAATAACAAAGTCCGTTAAGATAGTGACATTTGCAACCACAACAGGCACATCCTCACAAATACCAACAGGTATAGTGGTTGATTTATCAGCCATTTGCAAAGATATTTCAGTAGGTGTCAACTTATTCAATTCAAGTCTATGATATAAAGAGAGAGGCATAACACTAACACCGGCTCCAAGATCACATAAATCAGTTCTAACATAATTTCTTTTAATAGAGCATGGTATAGTTGGAACACCCGGATCTCCAAGTTTCTTTGGTATTCCACCTTTAAAAGTGTAATTAGCAAGCATGGTGGAAATTTCAGCTTCCGGTATCTTTCTTTTATTTGTGATGATATCCTTCATATACTTAGCATAAGGGTTTACTTTAAACATATCAGTTAAGCGCATACGTAAGAAAATAGGTCTAATCATTTCAGCAAAGCGTTCAAAATCCTCATCATCCTTTGACTTGGATGGTTTAGGAAGAAAGAGAACCATGGGTTCAGAATTGTGGGTTATCGAGATCAACAACAGGTTCAATCTGTACATCATTGTCTTTGCTAGGTTGAACATCAACATGAACATTATCATTAACATTATCACTAGGTTCATGTTCATCACCTGATTGTGTTTCAGCATCATAAATAGAAATACCATTGGGATTCTCAGGTGTATCTACGGTAGGTTCACTAGAAGCATGCAAAGTTCTATCTTTTTCTTCTTCTTCTTTTTAGAAGAACTAGGTGCCTCTAAATTATTTCTTTGAGAATCTTATTCGATTCTCTTAGTGTGGCCTTCAGGATACAAAGGTTCCTGAGTCATTCTACCAGTTCTAGTAGCCACTCTAACAGCAAAGTCATTTTTATTATTTAATTCATCAAGCAAATCATTTTGAGCTTTAAGTACTTGCTCAGCTTGAGTAGCAACCATAGAAGCATATATGCTAACGCGGTGAAGTTCATCTTTAACTCTAGCCAGATTATCACCTACGCGTCCTATCTCGAAAGCATTATTCTCTAACTCTCTACCAACATAAACATTAAAACTTTCTTGCCTAGCCATAAAGTCATCAAATTCATCTTAGCATGGGCTATGAAATTTAGTAGAGGGTATTTCAACTCTATCATATATAGAGAGAGAATTTACCTTTACTACCTGTGTCGAGTTATCAAGACAATGTGGTTCTTCAGGTGGTAAATTAAGACCATGTATTTCTTCAATAGGAGGTAAATTCTTAACATCTTCAGCTTTAATACCTTTTTCTTTCATTGATTTCTTTGCCTCTTGCATATCTTCAGGACTGAGAAATAAAACACCTCTCTTCCTCAGAGTGGGTTTAGGAATAGGCTCAGAGTTGGCTCAATTGGTTCAGAATTACTTCAGAACTGCACGGAAGAGTCCAATTATTTTCATTAGTCAACATATTATTCAATAATATTTCAGCTTCGTCGACTGTTCTTTCCCTGAAAACACAACCAACACAACTATCCAAGTAGTCCTTGGAAGCATCGGTTAGTCCATTATAAAAGATATCAAGTATTTCATTTTTCTTAAGAGGATGATCAGGCAAAGCATTAAGTAACTTGAGAAGCCTCCCCAAGCTTGTGGGAGACTCTTCTTCAATTTGCATAAAATTTTATATTTCCCTCAAAGCAGCTTGTTTCTTATGAGCAGGGAAATATTTAGCAGAGAAGTAATAAATCATATCCTGGGGACTACGCACACAACCAGGATCAAGAGAATTAAACCATATCTTAGCATCACCCTTTAATGAGAACGGAAATATTTTAAGGATATAAAAATAGCGAGATCTCTCATCATTAGTGAACAGGGTGGCTATATCATTTAATTTAGTAAGATGTGCCACAACAGTTTCAGATTCATAACCATGAAAAGGATCAGATTCAACCAAAGTAATTATATCAGGATCAACAGAGAATTCATAATCCTTATCGGTAACACAGATAGGTGAAGTTGCAAAAGCAGGGTCAGGTCTCATTCTATCATTAAGAGATTGCTTCTTCCATTTAGCTAATAACCTCTTGAGTTCATATCTATCTTTGCAGGCTAAAATAGCTAAAGAAGCTTCTTTATCAAAAACATAACCCTCAGGAATAACAGGCAAGTCTTCATCATCAATTTCATCAATATAATCAGTTTCAATAATTTCTTTCTCTCTTCTTTTCATTAAGTAACCAGAGAAGCCTCCCCCAAGCTTGTGGGAGACTCTCTTCTTTGATTTGCACAAAATTAAATATTTCCCGCAAGGCAGCTTGTTTTTTATGAGCAGGTAAATATTTAGCAGAGAAGTAATAAATCATATCCTGGGGACTACGCACACAACCAGGAGCAAGAGAATTATACCAAGTCTTAGCATCACCCTTTAATGAGAACGGAAATATCTTAAGGATATATAAATAGCGAGACTTCTCATCATGAGTAAATAGGGTGGCTATATCATTCAACTTGGTAAGATGTGCCACAACAGTTTCAGATTCAAGGCCATAAAAAGGATCAGATTCAACTAAAGTGATAATATCAGGATCAACAGAGAATTCATAATCCTTATCAGTAACACAGATAGGTGAAGTAGCAAAAGTAGGATCGGGTTTCATTCTAGCATTAAGAGACTGCTGCTTCCATTTAGCTAATAATTTCTTAAGATCATTTCTATCATTGCAAGCAAGGATTTCGATAGCAGCTTTTTCATGCATAACATAACCCTTAGGAACAACAGGTAAAACATAATCATTGGGGGAACCTTCATCATCACTATCATCAATAATAGGTTTTTCAATATTTTCATCCCCCCTAACTCTAGCAAGTTGTTCATCTAGAAATTTGTAACATCCCAAATTTTCAATTTGGAATGTTATACATTAAGTCAACATGCATATCATATTTTCTCGCATTTTCCGATCCTAGAAAATTTCACTCAACTCAAGGACCCTCGGAGAGAGTTGGAGATTTCATTATTTTCATATTTGGGATTTCTCAAATTTTGAAAATAGGATCATGTGGATTTATTTAATTATCTTCAAAAGTTTTTCTGATAAAAAAATTAAGAGAGGGAATAATATGACTTTCCCAACATTTAGGAAAAACGAAGATTTAATAAATAAATAAAATTTTGGTTTTTTCGAAGTTTAGTTTGCTTTAGGGAAAAAATGAGTATTTTGAAATATGCATTTTGGCCCCGTTTTAAAGTTCACTTTGTTCGACTCATTTTTAAGAGTCGGGGAAAATTAATTTTATTTAATTTGGAGTTCGTTTAGTTTTATTTTAAATTCATTTTGTTTTGTTTTTTTTTTTAAAATAGCGCCGCGCCCCGCCTGGGCCAAGGGCCGAGCCGGCCCAACCGCCATGACCAGCCCACCTCCTCCTCCTCGCGCTCCCGCTCGGGAGGAGTCCGCCGCCGCCGGCCGAGTCCGGCTCGGCCACGCCACCCGCCGCCGTGCCCCCTCCCAAGGCACCCTCCCTTTATATACTCCCCTCTCTCTCCTCCTCACCCCGCGCCCGCCGCCAACCGAACCGAGCCCGCGCCGCCGCCCGAGCCAGACGCCGCCGCCACCCGACGTCGCCATCACCCGACCCGCCGCCACCCGCCAACCTCGCCCTAACCTCACGGAGCCGGAGCCCCCCTGGCGACCTCGCGGAGGTAGCCACGCGCCACCACCCCGGTCGGTTTTGTTTCCAAAACCGTTCGGTTTTTCTTCGTTGTTCGGTTTTAAAAAAACCTAGATTGGTTTATTTTTTAGTCGGTTTTGTTAATTAATGAACGCTCACCGATCCGTTCGTTTTAATGAACGCGTTAAATCGGTTAGTTTCTGTTAACGAACGACCGCTCGTTAACTGCTCGTCGTTTTCTTTTAATCGGATTTAATCCATTATTTTCCGAATTCGATTTCCGATTCAATTTTCAAATCTGTTTATTTTCTCGCTCGTTTATCGGAATCAGGTGATTCAAGCGCCTGGAGTTTCGTTTCGAAACCGCCGTTCCGACTAATCCACTTAAACCAAGTTTTGTTACTGTAAATATTTGACCTAGTTTCAAATTGCCAGAACCGAGTTGTTTTCTTTCGTCATCCGACTTTCGTTGCTTTAGTTGATTTGATTCTTTTTGCAACCAGGGTTCTTAAGTTGAACTTTCTGGTTAGATCTTTTATTTGAGATTTCCCTGTGCATTAGATGAGTACTTATTGTATGCTTGTTGTTTGTCTGCGTTAGATCACCCGGAGTGCGCCGCTTGTTACTTCGAATCTCTAGGTCTCGCGGATCATCAGCAAGGCAAGTAACACTTGATCATACCTTTTCTACTACCCAGTTTTATGCATTAGCTCTATTCCTCAAACACTTGCATGTTTAGGACCTAATTAAATTGTGGGATGGGAAGTAGATTGAGGTAGTACCTATTACCTGTTTACTTATGAAACCTTGGGAGTTACTTCTACGTTTGCTTATCATGCCATGCTATGCCAGTAGACGTGGATTGGGTGAGTGAATATCCATGACAGATGTGAGATTGTTAATTAATGGTTTATCTAAGGTGGCAACCTAAACACACATCTGGGTGGATTGAGGCACCTGGTTTCTATCAGGACTTGCCTGTATTTCTTGGACCGCCACCCGTGCTCTAAGGGATCATGAGATTATTTAAACTAGAAACTTCCGTGTGCAGCCACAAGCCAATATGGGCTCGCATA
Organism: Aegilops longissima; assembly: GCA_021605205.1. Classification (NCBI taxonomy): domain Eukaryota; kingdom Viridiplantae; phylum Streptophyta; class Magnoliopsida; order Poales; family Poaceae; genus Aegilops; species Aegilops longissima. The sequence continues at coordinate 547,219,132 of CM038679.1, read as the reverse complement.
GTTGAGTAAGTTGTGCGAACTCTTACGGGTAGGCTAGCTGATGTAGGGGATGTAGGTTGGTACGGTCTACCCACATGTAAGGTGCTAGTGCTTCTGAAAGATTGTGTCTCGGTCATCCGTTTCTCAAACACCATGTAGTGCGAGAACCAAGCGGAGGCGATCGAGTCTTGTGGGGAAAAGTGCGCAAACCTCTGCAGAGTTTATAAACTAATCATGATTAGCCGTGTCCCCGGTTATGGACATCTTGAGTATCTAGTACTTGAATATCATGTGAATCTCAACATGTTACTCTAATTAATGTTATTGGGTTTTAAATGAGTACTTTTTAATTGGGATTGAGGATGCTGTCAACCATTCTCAATGTTTAACAACCACCATGATAGTTAAACAAAATCATTCCTTTGAAGTAGGGAAAAACTAGCTTTATGCAAAACTGTAACCGTAGAGCTTTACCACCAGCCATATATGCATGTAGTATAGGCTTATTACTTCATTGCTCTCTATGTGTTACATTGCCAGCATATTCCATGTGCTGACCCGTTTTCGGGCTGCAACTTTCATGTTGCAGACTTTTCGAACGACAGTAAGGTGTTAGGTCGTGGTTCTATACTCGATGATGCCGATGGAGTTGATGGACTCACTTATCTTCCAAGCCTTCGCTGTTATTATTAGATGGCCTTAAGCCATATTTATTGTAATAAGTTCCCTTGTGGACAACATTGTAATAAGTGTGTGATTGCTACTCGCTATAAATCCTTCAATCTTGTGTGGTGTCGACATCTGATCCAGGATGACACCGAGCACGAGACTTGATCCATTCGGTCGGGTCGCTCTGAGAGATGGTATCGAGCACGCCGACCGTAGGACATGACCGCTAAGTTAAAGCCATAGATCACTACTCTCTTCCCATTTTCTAACTCCTCATCTTTTCTACTCTTTTAGGATGGAGGACGAAGATCAAGTACGCCCAACCGATGAAGGCACCCTTTGGATTTCACTTGAAGGAAGTCACCAAGTACCGAACATTGGACTACCAAGTTTCACGGGACTTTCAACGCCACTCTGCTCAAGAGGAGCTGGAAGATTCAAGCTCATGTTCCGGGAAGGACATTCGCCCCAATCACCAAGCCTATAGATAGTGTTTTCATTGCACCAACTTGGAGTGCAGGAAAGAGCATGGCAGCTCATATCACCATGGGACGCATTGGAGAAGTTTATCAAGAAGACCTCAAGGACACTATCTACCAGATTTATGGACGCCGAGATGAACAATGGGAGATAGTCAGCACCAAGAAGGATAGATCCATTGCAGCTTTCATCCAGAGTTAAACCAGCACATTCGACGCCGGAGAACCAGATGTGCAATGATATGTTGGAGTTGCGAGAATGCAAAGGAGGGATCATCGAACTTGAAGAGGAATTAAAGACTACACGCAAGGACTACATGGACGAGATCGTAGCTCTAGCAAGACGCAATAACGATCTTAAGTATGAGATTGAAGAACTCAAGAAGAAGCTGGCGCTCAAGAATGAAGACCAGTATGTCGGTTGTCCAAGCAACTACATCCTCATCGACGACACCGATTCGGATCCAAGTGAACCCGACTTTGAAGATAAAGCTGGAGCAGACATCATGGAGTCTTCCACCGGTTCAAATTAGTAGAAGTCCCCACATATTAGTAGTATTACCTCCATGTAAACATTATAGTACACGCACTTTTGCGATAGTTAGACCGTTGTAAGCCCTTTGTTTGATTGAATGAAGTGATTTTGTGTGCATTTGCTCATGTGCATTTGGGTAGTGATTCTCCTTAGACCTCATTCTATTCTGAATTTCTCGTCTTTTCTAAACCCATCAGATGCCTCCGAGACGCGATCCCGGGTTTGTTTTCCCGCCAAAGATCACCCAATTGATTCAGCAGCAGAACACCTTGATTCAAACATTGGTACAGAACCAAGGCAACAACAACAACAACAACCCACCACCACCACCACCACCTGCGGATCACTTGACTCGTTTCCTTAGACTGAATCCGCCGGTGTATTCCTGTAGCACCGAGCCGATAGTAGCAGATGATTGGCTCCGCAAGATAGGAAGGGAGTTGACCACTGCAGGATGTACAGATGGAGAAAGAGTGAAGTTTGCTGCACACCAGCTTGAAGGACCCGCAGCAGCATGGTGGGAAAATTTTACAGCCACTTACCCCTGAGACACCATCATATGGGATCGGGCCAACAAGCTTTCCGACTTGCCCATGTTTCAGCAGGAGCTATGGCCATGAAGAAGCGTGAGTTTTGCAACTTACGCCAAGGAGGAAGGACTGTTGGCCAGTATGTAGATGATTTTAGTAAGTTAGCACGTTATGCCCCAGATGACGTTGCTACAGACGTTGCTAAGCAGGAGAAGTTTCTGGAAGGACTGAATGATGAGTTCAGCATGCCGTTGATGGTAGCAAGTTTCAACAACTACCGGGAGTTGGTAGACCGAGCCCTCATGATTGAAGGAAAGCAGCGACAAATAGAGAACCACAAGAGGAAGTATGGACAGGGAAAGTATAACTCGAGCTCAGCAGAAGCCTCGTTATACCCTAAACAAGGAATTCAGTTTCAACATACCCATGGAGGAGGTAATTCGCACAACCATAATGGCACTAAGAATGGGAACGGAATGGAGGAAGTAATGGACAGAACCGCACCACCCGTCAACACCATCCAAGGTAGACTGAGTCACATTACTTGCTTTAAGTGCCGCAAGACTGGGCATTATGCAAATGACTGTCCGAAGGCCGAATGGAAATGGCAATGGAAGCTCGGAAAGAAGCACAACCCTTTCAACAGAGATGTGAACCACATTGATGTGGAGGAGGTTGAAGATCAGCCCGATGCAAGAATCGGTAAGTTTTTGGTTAAGTCATTTATGCAGTTGTTCTTTTCGATCTTGGTGCATCGCATTCATACATATCAAGGGATTTGTGGATAAGTACAAATTACCGACCCAAGCCCTTAGGTCACCCATGCTAGTAACCTCACCCGGAGCAGAATACATGGCTAGTAAATGGTGTGATCGATCGCCATTAAGGATTGGACACTATGTTTTCCCTCGGACCTAATAGTTCGGAATCCCAAGGATTGGATGTGATATTAGGAATGGATTGGTTATCAAGTATGGAGGAACATAGATTGCACCACAAAGTCAATTTTGCTCACCACACCGAAGGAAGAAGGATCAGTATGATTATCACGGCACGAGCCGAGGAGAGCGCAAGTAAATTGCTTATCGGAGTTGTGCGGGAAGAAGTACCGGTGGTGAAGGATTTTCCTGATGTATTTCCTAAGAGTTGCCGTGAATGCCACGGATAGAGACATTGAGTTTTGATTGAGCTGTTGCCAGGAACAGGCCCGATATCGAAGCGACCGTACAGGATGCCCGCACAGGATTTGGCGGAAATCAATAAGCAGATTAAGGAACTATTAGATAAAGGTTTTATACGCCCAAGTTCTTCACCTTGGGGATCACCCGTACTGTTAGTGGAGAAGAAAGATGGATCGTTAAGGATGGTTGTCGATTATCATGGATTGAATGAAGTAACAATCAAGAACAAGTACCCACTACCAATGATAAATGATCTGTTTGATCATTTGCAAGGAGCTAAAGTGTTTTCCAAGATCGACTTACGATCAGGGTACCATCAGTTGAAGATTCGGGAGCAGGACATACCTAAGACAGCGTTTACCACGAGATATGGACTGTATGAGTATACCGTTATGTCATTTGGACTGACTAACGCACCAGCCTATTTCATGAACCTGATGAACAAATTGTTTATGGAGTTTTTGGATAACTTCGTCGTGGTGTTCATTGATGATATTTTGATTTTCTCGAAGAATGAAGAGGAACATAAGGAACATTTGCGATTGGGTTTGGATAAACTGAGGGAACACCAGTTATATGCCAAGTTCAGCAAATGTGAGTTTTGGTTAAAGGAAGTTGGATTTCTTGGACATGTTATATCCGGAGAAGGAATAGCAGTTGACCCCACAAAGGTTGAAACCTTAACCAAATGGGAAGCACCAACGACAGTTGGAGAGATTCGGAGTTTCCTTGGACTTGCAGGATACTACCGAAGATTCATTGAGAATTTCTCAAGGATTGCAAAGCCTATGACAGAATTGTTGAAGAAGGATAACAAATTTATATGGACTGAGGACTGCGAGGCAAGTTTTCAGGAGTTGAAGAAAAGATTGGTTACCTCACCAGTTTTAATATTGCCGGATCAGACCAAGGATTATGAGGTGTATTGTGACGCTTCACGTCGAGGACTTGGAGCAGTGCTTATGCAGGAAGGAAGAGTTGTTTCATATGCTTCACGACAACTTAAGCCTCACGAGTTAAATTATGCCACACATGATTTGGAGTTAGCAGCCGTTGTGCATGCATTGAAGACGTGGAGACATTTTCTCATAGGAAATCATTGTGAAGTATACACAGATCACAAGAGTTTGAAGTACATCTTCACATAGAAGGAACTAAATCTCAGACAGAGGAGATGGTTAGAGCTTATCAAGGATTATGATATGAGATTGCATTATCACCCGGAAGGCTAATGTCGAAGGGCGCATTGAGCCGTAAGAGCCACGTCAATACCCTAATGATGGGAGGAATACCCAATGAATTAGCCGAGGACCTTCGAGAGCTATGTTTGGAAATAGTTCCAGAGGCTATGTAGCAGCATTGGAGATTCAGTCTACACCGATGGATAAAATCGAGAAGCCCAAAAGGCAGATAAGGAAGTTGCCTCTATAAAGGAGAAAATGAGCAAAGGAAAAGCTAAGGGATTTCGTGAGGATGAGCACGATACCCTATGGTTTGAGGACCGTGTTTATGTGCCAAATAACATGGAGATCAGGAAGTTGATTTTGCAAGAAGCTCATGATTCACCTTATTCGATTCACCCAGGAAATACCAAGATGTATTTGGATTTGAAGAATACTTTCTGGTGGACCGGAATGAAGAAGGATATTGCGGAGTATGTAGCAGTTTGCGATGTATGTCAGAGAGTAAAGGCAGAACATCAGAAGCCAGCAGGGTTGTTACAACCATTGCCGATACCCGAATGGAAGTGGATAAACTAGGCATGGATTTCATCACAGGATTGCCAAAGACTCGTTCAGGATATGACTCGATTTGGGTTATAGTCGACCGCTTGACGAAGGTAGCTCATTTCATTCCAGTCAAGACTACCTATAGCAGTGCTAAGTTGGCAAAGATATACATGACCAGAATTGTGTGTTTACACGGAGTTCGAGGAGTATCGTATCGATAGAGGAACCCAATTTACCTCAAAGTTTTGGAACCGGTTACACGAAACATTGGGAACCAGATGGAATTCAAGACAACTTTCCACCCACGCACCGATGGATGATGAGAGAGTCAATCAGATTTTGGAGGATATGCCGAGAGCTTGTGCACTAGATTATGGATCTAGTTGGGATGATAATTTGCCGTATGCAGAATTTTCTTATAACAACATTACCAAACCAGTTTGAAGATGGCACCTTCGAGGCTCAGATGGAAGAAGATGCAGACACCATTGTCATGGGACTAAACCGAGATCGTCCATTGTTTGGACCAGATTTGATTAAGGAGTGCGAGCAGAAGGTTAAATTGATTCGAGATAGGCTCAAGGTAGCCCAGTCCAGACAGAAGAGCTATGCGGATTCAAAGCGCAAGGCGATTGAATATGAAGTTGGAGATGGAGTATATCTTAGAGTATCCCCGCTTCGAGGAGTTAAGCGATTTGGAGTTAAAGGAAAATTAGCACCACGTTTCGTTGGACCGTATAAGACTTTGCAACGCATGGGGGAAGTTGCTTATAAGTTGGAATTGCCAGAGGGATTATCAGGAGTTCATGATGTATTCCATGTTTCTCAGCTGAAGAAATGTCACTCCGAGATAGCAGAGATACCGCTAAGAGACACAGTGCCACTGGAAGCAATTCAGTTGAAGGATGACTTAACATATGAGGAAAAACCAGTCAAGATTCTCGACTATGCCAGCAGAGTTACTCGCAGCAAGGTTATCAAGTTTTGCAAGGTTCAGTGGAGCCACCACATCAAGATGAAGCCACCGGGAAAGAGAGGAAGTTTTGCTCAAGGACCACCTCACCTATTTTCTAGTTAACCCGAATCTCGAGGGCTAGATTCATCTTAAGGGTAGGTTTGTAACATCCCAAATTTTCAATTTGGAATGTTATACATTAAGTCATCATGCATATCATATTTTCTCGCATTTTCCGATCCTAGAAAATTTCACGCAACTCAAGGACCCTCGGAGAGAGTTGGAGATTTCATTATTTTCATATTTGGGATTTCTCAAATTTTGAAAATAGGATCATGTGGATTTATTTAATTATCTTCAAAAGTTTTTCCGATAAAAAAATTAAGAGAGGGAATAATATGACTTTCCCAACATTTAGGAAAAACGAAGATTTAATAAATAAATAAAATTTTGGTTTTTCGAAGTTTAGTTTGCTTTAGGGAATAAAATGAGTATTTTAAAATATGCATTTTGGCCCCGTTTTAAAGTTCATTTTGTTCGACTCATTTTTAAGAGTCGGGGAAAATTTATTTTATTTAATTTGGAGTTCGTTTAGTTTTATTTTAAATTCGCTTCGTTTTGTTTTTTTTTAAAATAGCGCCATGCCCCGCCTGGGCCAAGGGCCCAGCCGGCCCAACCGCCTGCCCAAGACCCCCTCCTCGCGCTCCCCGCTCGGGAGGAGTCCCGCCGCCGCCGGGCCGAGTCCGGCTCGGCCACGCCACCCGCCGCCGTTGCCCCCTCCCCAAGGCACCCCCTCCCTTTATATACTCCCCTCTCCTCCTCCTCCCGCGCCGCCCGCCCTTCAACCGAGCCGCCCGCCGCCGTCCGAGTCCCGCCGCCGCCGCCGTCGCCCGCCGCCGCCGCCACCCGACGTCGCCATCACCCGACCCCGCCGACACCCGCCGACCTCGCCCCAACCCCGCCGGAGCCCGGAGCCCCGCCGGCGACCTCGCCGGAGGTAGCCACCGCGCCACCACCCCCGGTCCGGTTTTGTTTCCAAAACCGTTCCGGTTTTTCTTTCGTTGTTCGGTTTTTTTTTAAACCTAGATTGGTTTATTTTTTAGTCGGTTTTGTTAATTAATGAACGTTCACCGATCCGTTCGTTTTAATGAACGCGTTCGTCGGTTAGTTTCTGTTAACGAACGACCGTTCGGTTAACCGTTCGTCGTTTTCTTTTAATCGGATTTAATCCGTTATTTTCCGAATTCGATTTCCGATTCAATTTTCAAATCTGTTTATTTTCTCGCTCGTTTATCGGAATCAGGTGATTCAAGCGCCCGGAGTTTCGTTTCGAAACCGCCGTTCCGGCTAATCCACTTAAACCAAGTTTTGTTACTGTAAATATTTGACCTAGTTTCAAATTGCCAGAACCGAGTTCTTTTCTTTCGTCATCCGACTTTCGTTGCATTTGTTGATTTGATTCTTTTTGCAACCAGGGTTCTTAAGTTGAACTTTCTCGTTAGATCTTTTATTTGAGATTTCCCTGTGCATTAGATGAGTACTTATTGTATGCTTGTTGTTTGTCTGCGTTAGATCACCCGGAGTGCGCCGCTTGTTACTTCGAATCTCTAGGTCTCGCGGATCATCAGCAAGGCAAGTAACACTTGATCATACCTTTTCTACTACCCAGTTTTATGCATTAGCTCTATTCCTCAAACACTTGCATGTTCAGGACCTAATTAAATTGTGGGATGGGAAGTAGATTGGGGTAGTACCTATTACCTGTTTACTTATGAAACCTTGGGAGTTACTTCTACGTTTGCTTATTATGCCATGCTATGCCAGTAGACGTGGATTGGGTGAGTGAATATCCATGACAGATGTGAGATTGTTAATTAATGGTTTATCTAAGGTGGCAACCTAAACACACATCTGGGTGGATTGAGGCACCTGGTTTCTATCAGACTTGCTCAGATTTCTTCTTGGACCGCCACCTGTGCTCTAAGGGATCATGAGATTATTTAAACTAGAAACTTCCGTGTGCAGCCACAAGCCAATATGGGCTCTGGCATAGTTGAGTAAGTTGTGCGAACTCTTACGGGTAGGCTAGCTGATGTAGGGGATGTAGGTTGGTACGGTCTACCCACATGTAAGGTGCTAGTGCTTCGAAAGATTGTGTCTCGGTCATCCGCTTCTCAAACACCATGTAGTCACGAGAACCAAGCGGAGGCGATCGAGTCTTGTGGGGAAAAGTGCGCAAACCTCTGCAGAGTGTATAAACTAATCATGATTAGCCGTGTCCCCGGTTATGGACATCTTGAGTATCTAGTACTTGAATATCATGTGAATCTCAACATGTTACTCTAATTAATGTTATTGGGTTTTAAATGAGTACTTTTTAATTGGGATTGAGGATGCTGTCAACCATTCTCAATGTTTAACAACCACCATGATAGTTAAAAAAAATCATTCCTTTGAAGTAGGGAAAAACTAGCTTTATGCAAAACTGTAACCGTAGAGCTTTACCACCAGCCATATATGCATGTAGTATAGGCTTATTACTTCATTGCTCTCTATGTGTTACATTGCCAAGATATTCCATGTGTCTGACCCGTTTGGCTGCAACTTTCATGTTGCGAGACTTTTCGCAACGACGAGTAAGGTGTTAGGTCGTGGTTCTATACTCAGTGATGCCGATGGAGTTGATGGACTCACTTATCTTCCAAGCCTTCCGCTGTTATTATTAGATGGCCTTAAGCCATATTTATTGTAATAAGTTCCTTGTGGACAACATTGTAATAAGTGTGTGATTGCTACTCGCTATAAATCCTTCGGCAATCTTGTGTGGTCTCAGATTCTCGATCCAGGATGACACCGAGCACGAGACTTGATCCATTCGGTCGGGTCGCTCACAGAGATGGTATCGAGCACACGCCGACCGTGTGAGGACACGATCGCTAAGTTAAAGCCATAGATCACTACTCTCTTCCCATTTTCTAACTCCTCATCTTTTCTACTCTTTTAGGATGGAGGACGCGAAGATCAAGTACGCCCAACCAGATGAAGGCACCCCTTTTGGATTTCACTTGAAGGAAGTCACCAAGTACCTGAACATTGGACTACCAAGTTTCACCGGGACTTTCAACGCCACTCTGCCTCAAGAGGAGCGCTGAAGATTCAAGCTCATGTTCCGGGAAGGACATTCGCCCCAATCACCAAGCCTATAGATAGTGTTTTCGATTGCACCAACCGAGTCCAGGAAAGAGCATGGCAGCTCATATCACCATGGGACGCATTGGAGAAGTTTATCAAGAAGACCTCAAGGACACTATCTACCAGATTTGCGGACGCCGAGATGAACAATGGGAGATAGTCAGCACCAAGAAGGATAGATCCATTGCAGCTTTCATCCAGGAGTTAAACCAGCACATTCGACGCCAGGAGAACCAGATGTGCAATGATATGTTGGAGTTGCAGAATGCAAAGGGAGGGATCATCGAACTTGAAGAGGAATTAAAGACTACACGCAAGGACTACATGGACGATATCGTAGCTCTAGCAAGACGCAATAACGATCTTAAGTATGAGATTGAAGAACTCAAGAAGAAGCTGGCGCTCAAGAATGAAGACCAGTATGTCGGTTGTCCAAGCAACTACATCATCATCGACGACACCGATTCGGATCCAAGTGAACCCGACTTTGAAGATGAAGCTGGAGCAGACATCATGGAGTCTTCCACCGGTTCAAATTAGTAGAAGTCCCCCACATATTAGTAGTATTACCTCCATGTAAACATTATAGTACACGCACTTTTGCGATAGTTAGACCGCTGTAAGCCCTTTGTTTGATTGAATGAAGTGATTTTGTGTGCATTTGCTCATGTGCATTTGGGTAGTGATTCTCCTTAGACCTCATTCTATTCTGAATTTCTCGTCTTTTCTAAACCCATCAGATGCCTCCGAGACGCGATCCCGGTTTGTTTTCCGCCAAAGATCACCCAATTGATTCAGCAATGTAACACCTTGATTCAAACATTGGTACAGTAACCAAGGCAACAACAACAACAACAACCCACCACCACCACCACCACTGCGGATCACTTGACTCGCTTCCTTAGACTGAATCCGCGGTGTATTCTCGTAGCACCGAGCCGATAGTAGCAGATGATTGGCTCCGCAAGATAGGAAGGGAGTTGACCACTGCAGGATGTACAGATGGAGAAAGAGTGAAGTTTGCTGCACACCAGCTTGAAGGACCCGCAGCAGCATGGTGGGAAAATTTTACAGCCACTTACCCTGTAGACACTGTCATATGGGATCAGTTTCAGCAAGCTTTCCGCACTGCCCATGTTTCAGCAGGAGCTATGGCCATGAAGAAGCGTGAGTTTTGCAACTTACGCCAAGGAGGAAGGACTGTTGGCCAGTATGTAGATGATTTTAGTAAGTTAGCACGTTATGCCCCAGATGACGTTGCTACAGACGTTGCTAAGCAGGAGAAGTTTCTGGAAGGACTGAATGATGAGTTCAGCATGCCGTTGATGGTAGCAAGTTTCAACAACTACCAGGAGCTGGTAGACCGAGCCCTCATGATTGAAGGAAAGCAGCAGCAAATAGAGAACCACAAGAGGAAGTATGGACAGGGAAAGTATAACTCTGGAGCTCAGCAGAAGCCTCGTTATACCCCTAAACAAGGAATTCAGTTTCAACATACCCATGGAGGAGGTAATTCGCACAACCATAATGGCACTAAGAATGGGAACGGGAATGGAGGAAGTAATGGACAGAACCGCACCACCCCGTCAACACCATCCAAGGTAGACCTGAGTCACATTACTTGCTTTAAGTGCCGCAAGACTGGGCATTATGCAAATGACTGTCCAGAAGGACAGAATGGAAATGGCAATGGAAGCTCTGGAAAGAAGCCCAACCCTTTCAACAGGGGACAGGTGAACCACATTGATGTGGAGGAGGTTGAAGATCAGCCCGATGCAGTAATCGGTAAGTTTTTGGTTAAGTCATTTATCGCAGTTGTTCTTTTCGACATTGGTGCATCGATTCATACATATCAAGGGATTTGTGGATAAGTACAAATTACCGACCCAAGCCCTTAGGTCACCCATGCTAGTAACCTCACCCGAGCAGAATACATGGCTAGTAAATGGTCCGATCGACCGCCATTAAGGATTGGACACTATGTTTTCCCTCGCACCTAATAGTTCGGAATCCCAAGGATTGGATGTGATATTAGGAATGGATTGGTTATCAAGTATGGAGGAACATAGATTGCACCACAAAGTCAATTTTGCTCACCACACCGTAAGGAAGAAGGATCAAGTACGTATCACGGCACGAGCCGAGGAGAGCGCAAGTAAATTGCTTATCAGGAGTTGTGCAGGAAGAAGTACCAGTGGTGAAGGATTTTCCTGATGTATTTCCGTAAGAGTTGCCAGGAATGCCACCGGATAGAGACATTGAGTTTTGATTGAGCTGTTGCGTGAACAGGCCCGATATCGAAGCGACCAGAGGATGCCCGCACAGGATTTGGCGGAAATCAAGAAGCGATTAAGGAACTATTGGATAAAGGTTTTATACGCCCAAGTTCTTCACCTTGGGGATCACCCGATCGTTAGTGGAGAAGAAAGATGGATCGTTAAGGATGGTTGTCGATTATCGTGGATTGAATGAAGTAACAATCAAGAACAAGTACCCACTACCAATGATAAATGATCTGCTTGATCGCTTGCAAGGAGCTAAAGTGTTTTCCAAGATCGACTTACGATCGTGGTACCATCGATTGAAGATTCGGGAGCAGGACATACCTAAGACAGCGTTTACTACTTAGATATGGACTGTATGAGTATACCGTTATGTCATTTGGACTGACTAATGCACCAGCCTATTTCATGAACCTGATGAACAAAGTGTTTATGGAGTTTTTGGATAAGTTCGTCGTGGTGTTCATTGATGATATTTTGATTTTCTCGAAGAATGAAGAGGAACATAAGGAACATTTGCGATTGGTTTTGGAGAAACTGAGGGAACACCAGTTATATGCCAAGTTCAGCAAATGTGAGTTTTGGTTAAAGGAAGTTGGATTTCTTGGACATGTTATATCCGGAGAAGGAATAGCAGTTGACCCCACAAAGGTTGAAACCGTAACCAAATGGGAAGCACCAACGACAGTTGGAGAGATACGGAGTTTCCTTGGACTTGCAGGATACTACCGAAGATTCATTGAGAATTTCTCAAGGATTGCAAAGCCTATGACAGAATTGTTGAAGAAGGATAACAAATTTATATGGACTGAGGACTGCGAGGCAAGTTTTCAGGAGTTGAAGAAAAGATTGGTTACCTCACCAGTTTTAATATTGCCGGATCAGACCAAGGATTATGAGGTGTATTGCACGCTCACGCCGAGGACTTGGAGCAGTGCTTATGCAGGAAGGAAGAGTTGTTTCATATGCTTCACGACAACTTAAGCCTCACGAGTTAAATTATGCCACACATGATTTGGAGTTAGCAGCCGTTGTGCATGCATTGAAGACGTGGAGACATTTTCTCATAGGAAATCATTGTGAAGTATACACAGATCACAAGAGTTTGAAGTACATCTTCACACAGAAGGAACTAAATCTCAGACAGAGGAGATGGTTAGAGCTTATCAAGGATTATGATATGAGATTGCATAATCACCCCGGGAAGGCTAATGTCGTAGCAGACGCATTGAGCCGTAAGAGCCACGTCAATACCCTAATGATGGGAGGAATACTGTAACATCCCAAATTTTCAATTTGGAATGTTATACATTAGGTCATCATGCATATCATATTTTCTCGCATTTTTTCCGATCCTAGAAAAATTTCACGCAACTCAAGGACCCTCGGAGAGAGTTGGAAGTTTCATTATTTTCATATTTGGGATTTCTCAAATTTTGAAAATAGGATCATTGGATTTATTTAATTATCTTCATAAAGTTTTCCTATAAAAAAATTAAGAGAGGGAATAATATAACTTTCCCAATATTTAGGAAAAATGAAGATATTATAAATAAATCAAATTTGGTTTTGGAAGATTTATTTTGCTTAGGCAAAAATGAACATTTTAAAAAAAATATGCATGGTTGCCGTTTTTAAAGTTCATTTTGTTCGACTCATTTTTAGGAGTCGGGGAAAATTTATTTTATTAATTTCGGAGTTCGTTTGGTATTTTTTTTATCCGTTTAGTTTTGTTTTGTTAAAAAAAAATCGCGCGCCCCCCCCTGGACCAAGGCCCAGCCGGCCCAGCCCAGCCAGCCCTGCCGGCCAGCCCTGCCCGCCTCTCTCTCTCCTCACAAGACGCCTGCTGGAGGCGGCGCCGCCGCCGCCGCCCGCCGCCCGCTCGTGTCCGGTCGGACACGAGGTCGCCGCCCCTGCCCTTCCCAAGCCGCCGCCACCCCCTCTTAAATACCGCACCCCCTCTCTCTCTCTCACCCGCCGCCCGCCCCCAAGCCGAGCCCGCCATGCCGCCAAGGACGCCCGCCGTTCCTCGCCGTCGCCGAGCCGCCCGCCGCCCCTCGCCCCTCCAGGCCCGCCGCCCCTCGCCGCACCGGGCCCCCGTGAAGCCTCGAGGTAGCCGCCGCCGCCCCGCCCGATCCGGTTTTCCCGATCTGGTTTTTTTTTTTTAAAAGATGTTCGGTTTTTTTTAAAAAAAAAACCTAGATGGTTTTATTTTTTCGGTTTTCTTAATTAACGAACGCTCACCGAACCGCTCGCTTCAATGAATGTGTTCGTTGATTAGTTCTGTTAACGAACGTCCGCTATTTAATCCGTTCGTCGTTTTCTTTTAATCGGATTTAATCCGTTATTTTTCAGATTCGATTTCGATCCGATTTTCAAATCTGTTTTATTTCTTGCTCGCTTATCGAATCAGGTGATTCAAGCGCTGGAGTTTCATTCTTAAACCGCCGTCCGACTACCCTACTTACACAGAGTTTTGCTACTGTAAAATTTTGACCAAGTTTCAGATTGCTAAACCGAGTCGTTTCTCTCGAGTTTCAATTTCGATGCTTTATTTGATTCGATTCTTTTGCAACCAGGGTTCTTAAGTTGAACTATCTGGTTAAATCTTTTATTCGAGATTTCTGTGCATTAGATGAGTACTTATTGTATGCTTGTTGTTTGTCTGCGTTAGATCACCCGAGTGCGCCGCTTGTTACTTCAATCTCTAGGTCTCATGGATCATCGCAAGGCAAGTAACACTTGATCATACCTTTTCTACTACCCAGTTTTATTGCATTAGATCAAACCCTCAAATACTTGCATGGTTAGGATCTAATTAAATTGTGGGATTGGGAAGTAGATTGAGGTGGTACCTATTACCTGTTTTACTTATGAAACCTTGGGAGTTACTTCTACGTTTGCTTATGCCGTGCTATGCTAGTAGACGTGGATTGGGTGAGTGATTATCCATGACAGATGTGAGATTGTTAATTAATGGTTTATCTAAGGTGGCAACCTAAACACACATCTGGGTGGATTGAGGCACTGGTTTCCATCAGACTTGCTCTGTATTTCTTCGGACCGCCACCTGTGCTCTAAGGGATCATAAGATTATTCAAACTGAAACTTCCGTGTGCAGCCACAAGCCAATTATGGGCTCTGGCGTAGTTGACTAAGTTGTGCGAACTCTTACGGGTAGGCTAGCTGATGTAGGGGATGTAGGTTGGTACGGTCTACCCACATGTAAGGTGCTAGCGCTTCGAAAGACTATGTCTCGGTCATCCGCTTCTCAAACACCATGTAGTGCGAGAACCAAGCGGAGGCGATCGAGTCTTGTGGGGAAAAGTGCATAAACCTCTGCAGAGTGTATAAACTAATCATGATTAGCCGTGTCCCGGTTATGGACAATTTGAGTATCCGTAATTGAATATCATGTGAATCTCAACATGTTACTTCTAATAAAAGTTATTGGGATTACGATGAGTATTTTAATTGGGATTGAGGATCTGTCAACCATTCTCAATGTTTAACAACCACCATGATAGTTAAATAAAATTATTCCTTTGATGTAGGGAAAAATCAGCTTTATGCAAATGTAACCGTAGAGCCTTACCACCAGCCATATATGCATTATGCTTTATGCTTATTCTTTCATTGCTCTTATGTGTTACATTGCCAAAGATATTCCATGTGTCTGAATTTTTGGCTGCAACTTTCATGTTGCGACTTTTCGCACGACAGTAAGGTGTTAGGTCGTGGTTCTATACTCAGTGATGCCGTTGGAGTTGATGGACTCACTTATCTTCCAAGCCTTCCGCTGTTATTATTAGATGACCTTAAGCCATATTATTGTATTCAGTTCCCTTGTGGACAACGATGTAATAAGTGTGTGATTGCTACTCGCTATAAATCCTTCAAGTCTTGTGTGGTGTCAAGATTATCGATCCAGGATGACATCGAGCACGAGACTTGATCCATTCGGTCTGGTCGCTCACAGAGAATGGTATCGAGCACACGCCGATCGTAGGACACCACCACTAAGTTAAAGCCATAGATCACTACTCTCTTCCCATTTTCTAACTCCTCATCTTTTCTACTCTCTTTAGGATGAAGGACGAGAAGATCAAGTACACCCAACCGGATGAAGGCACACCTTTTGGATTTCACTTGAAGGAAGTTACCAAGTACTTGAACATTGACTACCAAGCTTCACCGGACTTTCAACGCCACTGCTCAAGAGGAGCGCTGGAAGATTCATGCTCACGCTCCAGAAGGACATTCGCCCCAATCACCAAGCCTATAGATAGTGTTTTCATTGCACCCACTTGAGTCCGGGAAAGAGCATGGCAGCTCACATCACCATGGGACGATTGGAGAAGTTTATCAAGAAGACCTCAAGGACACCATCTACCAGATTTGCGGACGCCGAGATGACAAGCGGGACGTCGTCAAGACCAAGAAGGATAGATCTATTGCAGCATTCATCCAGAGTTAAATCAGCACATTCGACGCCGGAGAACCAAATGTGCAATGACATGTTGGAGTTGCGTAAGACAAAGGAAGGATCATCGAATCGAAGGAGAACTAAAACTACATGCAAGGACTACATGGACGAGATCGTAGCTCGCAAGACACAATAACGATCTTAAGTACGAGATCAAGAACTCAAGAAGAAGTTGGCGCCAGAATGAAGACCAAGATGTCGAATACCCAAGCGACTACATCAACATCGACGACACCGATTCGGATCCAAGTGAACCCGACTTTGAAGACGAAGTCGAGCAGACATCATGGAGTCTTCCACCGGTTCAAATTAGTAGAAGTCCCCCACATATTAGTAGTATTTCCCTCCATGTAAACATTGTAGTGCACGCACTTTTGCGATAGTTAGATCGTTGTAAGCCCTTGTTTGATTGAATGAAGTGATTTTGTGTGCATTGGCTCATGTGCATTTGGGTAGTGATTTCCCCTTAGACCTCATTCTATTCTACATTTCTCTTCTTTTCTAAACCCATCAGATGCCTCCGAGACGCGATCCCGGATTCGTTTTCCCGCCTGAGATCACCCAATTGATCCAGCAGCAGAATACCCTGATTCAAACATTGGTGCAGAACCAGGGCAACAACAACAACAACAACAACAACAACCCACCACCACCACCTGCGGATCATCTGACTCGTTTCGTTAGACTGAACCCGCCGGTGTATTCCAGTAGCACCGAGCCGATTGTGGCAGATGATTAGCTCCGCAAGATAGGAAGGGATCTGACCACTGCAGGATGCACAGATGGTGAAAGAGTGAAGTTTGCAGCACATCAGCTTGAAGGACCCGCAGCAGCATGGTGGGAGAATTTCACAGCCACTTACCCGGTAGACACTGTCACATGGGATCAATTTCAGCAAGCTTTTCACACTGCCCATGTTTCAGCAGGAGCTATGGCCATGAAGAAGCGTGACTTTCGCAACTTACGCCAAGGAGGAAGGACTGTTGGCCAGTACGTGGATGACTTCAGTAAATTAGCACGTTATGCCCCGGATGACGCTACTACGGATGCAGCTAAACAGAGAAGTTTCTAGAAGGACTGAATGATGAGTTCAGATGCCGTTGATGGTAGCAAGTTTCAATAACTACCAGGAGTTGGTAGACCGAGCTCTCATGATGAAGGAAAGCAGCGACAAATTGAGAACCGCAAACGGAAGTATGGACAGGGAAGTATAACTCGAGCCCAAGCAGAAACCTCGTTATACCCCTAAATCAGAATTCAGTTTCAGATACCCATGGAGGAAGTAATTCGCACAACCATAATGGCACTAAGAATGGGAACGGAATGGAGGAAGCAATGGACAGAATCTCACCAACCCGTAAACACCATCCAAAGTAGACCTGAGTCATATTACTTGCTTTAAGTGCCGCAAGATCGGGCATTATGCCAATGACTCGCCCGTAGGCGTAATGGAAATGGCAATGGAAGCTCGAAAGAAGCCCAACCCTTTCAACAGGGGATGTGAACCACATTGATGTGGAGGAGGTTGAAGATCAGCCCGATGCAAGAATCGGTAAGTTTTGGTTAAGTCATTTCTGCAGCTTGTTCTTTTCGATCATGGTGCATCGATTCATACATATCAAGGGATTTGTGGATAAGTACAAGTTACCGACCCAAGCCCTTAGGTCACCCATGCTAGTAACCTCACCCGAGCAGAGTACATGGCTAGTAAATGGTGTGATCGACCGCCACTAAGGATTGGACACTATATTTTCCCTCGCACCTAATAGTTCTGGAATCCCAAGGTTTGATGTGATATTAGGTATGGATTGGTTGTCAAAGTATAGAGGAAACATAGATTGCACCACAAAGTCAATTTTGCTCACCACACCGTAAGGAAGAAGGATTATATGTATCACGGCATGAGCCGAGGAGAGCGCAAGTTAATTGCTTATCAGAGTGGTGCAGAAGAAGTACCATGGTGAAGGATTTTCCGATGTATTTCCTAAGAGTTGCCGTGAATGCCACCGGATAGAGACATTGAGTTTTTGATCGAGCTGTTGCCGTGAACAGGCCCGATATCGAAGCGTTTAACCGCATGTGATGCCCGCAAAGGATTTGGCGGAAATCAAGAAACAGATTAAGGAACTATTGGATAAAGGTTTTATACGCCCAAGTTCTTCACCTTGGGGATCACCCGTTTTGTTAGTAGAAAAGAAGGATGGATCTTTAAGAATGGTTGTTGATTATCGTGGATTGAATGAAGTAACAATCAAGAACAAGTACCCGCTACCTATGATAAATGATCTGCTTGATCGCTTGCAAGGAGCCAAAGTGTTTTCCAAGATCGACTTGCGATCGTGGTACCATCGATTGAAGATTCGGGAGCAGGACATACCCAAGACAGCATTTACCACGAGATATGGATGTGATGAGTATACCGTTATGTCATTTGACTGACTAACGCACCAGCCTATTTCATGAACCCGATGAACAAAGTGTTTATGGAGTTTTGGATAAGTTCGCGTGGTGTTCATTGATGACATTTTGATTTTCTCAAGAATGAAGAGGAACACAAGGAACATTTGCGATTGGTTTTGGAGAAACCGAGGAACACCAGTTGTATGCCAAGTTCAACAAATGTGAGTTTTGGCTAAAGGAAGTTGGATTCTCTGACATGTTATATCCGGAGAAGGAATAGCAGTTGACCCCACAAAGGTTGAAACCAGAACCAAATGGGAAGCACCAAGGACAGTTGGAGAGATTCGAGTTTCCTTGGACTCGCTGGATACTACCAAGATTCATTGAGAATTTCTCAAGGATTGCAAAGCCTATGACAGAATTGTTAAAGAAGGAAAACAAATTCATATGGACCGAGGACTGTGAGGCAAGTTTTCAGGAGTTGAAGAAAAGATTGGTTACCTCACCAGTTTTGATATTGCCGATCGACTAAGGATTATGAGGTGTATTGCGATGCTTCACGCCGAGGACTTGGAGCCGTGCTTATGCAAGAAGGAAGAGTTGTTTCAGATGCTTCACGACAACTTAAGCCCCATGAGTTAAATTATGCCACTCATGATTTGGAGTTAGCAGCCCACAGCATGCCCTGAAGACGTGGAGACATTTCCTCATTGGAAATCATGTGAAGTATATACGGATCACAAGAGTTTGAAGTACATCTTCACACGTATGAATTGAATCTCAGATGAGGAGATGGTTGGAGCTTATCAAAGATTATGATATGAGATTGCATTATCACCCGGAAAGGCTAATGTCGAGCAGATTTATTGAGCCGTAAGAGCCACGTCAATACCCTAATGATGGGAGGAATACCCAATGAGTTAGCCGAGGACCTTCGAGAGCTATGTTTGGAAATAGTTCCGAGAGGCTATGTAGCAGCATTGGAGATTCAGTCAACACTGATGGACAAAATCAGAGAAGCCCAAAAGGCAGATAAGGAAGTTGCCTCTATAAGGGAGAAGATGAGCAAAGGAAAAGCTAAAGGATTTCGTGAGGATGAGCACGATACCCTATGGTTTGAAGACCGTGTTTATGTGCCCAATGACCCAGAGATCAGGAAGTTGATTTTACAAGAGGCCCATGATTCATCCTATTCGATTCACCCAGGGAATACCAAGATGTATTTGGATTTGAAGAATACTTTCTGGTGGACCGGAATGAAGAAGGACATTGCGGAGTATGTAGCAGTTTATGCACGATGTCGAAAGTAAAGGCAGAGCATCGAAGCCAGCAGGATTGTTACAACCATTGCCGATACCGAATGGAAGTGGGATAAACTAGGCATGGATTTCATCACAGGTTTGCCAAAGACCCGCTCAGTTATGACTCGATTTGGGTTATAGTCGATCGCTTGACAAAGGTAGCTCATTTCATTCCAATCAAGACTACCTATAGCTGTGCTAAGTTGGCAAAGATATACATTACCAGAATTGTGTGCTTACACGGAGTTCCAAGGAGCATCAGACGATGAGGAACCCAGTTTACCTCGAAATTTTGGAACCAGTTGCACGAAACATTGGGAACCCGATTGAATTCAAAGACAGCTTTCCACCCACGCACCGATGGATGACCGAGAGAGTCAATCAGATTTTGGAGGACATGTCGAGAGCTTGTGCCCTAGATTATGGATCTAGTTGGGATGATAATTTGCAGATGCAGAATTTTCCTACAACAACAGCTACCAAACCAGCTTGAAGATGGCACCTTCGAGGCTCAGATGGAAGAAGGTGCAGGACACCGTTGTCATGGGACGAGACCGAGATCGCCATTGTTTGGACCAGATTTGATTAAGGAGTCGAACAGAAAGTTGTTGATTCGAGACAGGCTCAAGGTAGCCCAGTCCAGACAAAAGAGCTATGCCGATTCAAAACGCAAAGGATTGAGTATGAGGTTGGAGATAGAGTATATCTTAGAGTATCCCCGCTTCGAGGAGTTAAGCGTTTTGGAGTGAAAGGAAAGTTAGCACCCCGTTTCGTTGGACCGTATAAGATTTTGCAACGCATGGGAGAAGTTGCTTATAAGTTGGAATTGCCAGAAGGACTGTCAAGAGTTCATGATGTATTCCATGTTTCTCAGTTGAAGAAATGTCACCCCGAGATAGCAGAGGTACCGTTAAGAGATACAGTGCCGCTGGAAGCAATTCAGTTGAAGGATGACTTGACATATGAGGAAAAACCTGTTAAGATTCTCGATTATGCCAGCAGAGTTACCCGCAGCAAGGTTATCAAGTTTTGCAAAGTTCAGTGGAGCCACCACACCGAGGATGAAGCCACCGGGAAAGAGAGGAAGTTTTGCTCAAGGACCACCTCACCTATTTTCTAGTTAACCCGAATCTCGAGGGCTAGATTCATCTTAGGGTAGGTTTGTAACATCCCAAATTTTCAATTTGGAATGTTATACATTAGGTCATCATGCATATCATATTTTCTCGCATTTTTCCGATCCTAGAAAATTTCACGCAACTCAAGGACCCTCGGAGAGAGTTGAAGTTTCATTATTTTCATATTTGGGATTTCTCAAATTTTGAAAATAGGATCATTGGATTTATTTAATTATCTTCATAAAGTTTTCCTATAAAAAATTAAGAGAGGGAATAATATGACTTTCCCAATATTTAGGAAAAATGAAGATATTATAAATAAATCAAATTTGGTTTTGGAAGATTTATTTTGTTTAGGCAAAATGAACATTTTAAAAAAATATGCATGGTTGCCGCTTTTAAAGTTCATTTTGTTCGACTCATTTTAGGAGTCGGGAAAATTTATTTTATTAATTTCGAGTTCGTTTGGTATTTTTTTATCTGTTTAGTTTTGTTTTGTTTTAAAAAAAATCGCTACCTGGACCAAGGCCCAGCTGCCCAGCCAGCAGCCTCGCCCAGCCAGCCTGCGCCTGCCCAGCGCCTGCCCGCCTCCTCTCTCCCTCACAAGACGCCGCTGGGAGGCGCCGCCACCGAGACGCCGCCGCCGTGTCGGGTCGGACACGAGGTCGCCGCCCCTGCCCTTCCCAAGCCGCCGCCCCCTCTTAAATACCGGCACCCCCTCTCTCTCACCCGCCCGCCCCCAAGCCGAGCCCGCCGCCGCCAAGGACGCCGCCGCCGCTCGCTCGCCGTCGCCGGCCGCCTCCGCCCCTCGCCGCCCCCCAGACCGAGCCTCGCCGCCGGAGCCCCCGAGCCCGCAGCCAAGCCCCGAGGTAGCCACCGCCGCCCGCCCGATCCGTTTTTTTTTAAAAAGATGTTCGGTTTTTAAAAAAACCTAGATGGTTTTATTTTTTCGGTTTTCTTAATTAACGAACGCTCACCGAACCGCTCGTTTCAATGAATGTGTTCGTTGGATTAGTTCTGTTAACGAACGTCCGCTATTTAATCCGTTCGTCGTTTTCTTTTAATCGGATTTAATCCGTTATTTTCGATTCGATTTCGATCCGATTTTCAAATCTGTTTTATTTCTTGCTCGCTTATCGAATCAGGTGATTCAAGCGCTGGAGTTTCATTCTGAAACCGCCGCCCGACTACCCTACTTACACAGAGTTTTGATACTGTAAAATTTTGACCAAGTTTCAGATTGCTAAACCGAGTCGTTCTCTCTCGAGTTTCGACTTTCGATGCTTTATTTGATTCGATTCTTTTGCAACCAGGGTTCTTAAGTTGAACTATCTAGTTAAATCTTTTATTCGAGATTTCCTGTGCATTAGATGAGTACTTATTGTATGCTTGTTGTTTGTCTGCGTTAGATCACCCGAGTGCGCCGCTTGTTACTTCAATCTCTAGGTCTCATGGATCATCGCAAGGCAAGTAACACTTGATCATACCTTTTCTACTACCCAGTTTTATTGCATTAGATCAAACCTCAAACACTTGCATGGTTAGGATCTAATTAAATTGTGGGATTGGGAAGTAGATTGAGGTAGTACCTATTACATGTTTTACTTATGAAACCTTGGGAGTTACTTCTACGCTTGCTTATGCCATGCTATGCTAGTAGACGTGGATTGGGTGAGTGAATATCCATGACAGATGTGAGATTGTTAATTAATGGTTTATCTAAGGTGGCAACCTAAACACACATCTGGGTGGATTGAGGCACTGGTTTCCATCAGACTTGCCTGTATTTCTTCGGACCGCCACCTGTGCTCTAAGGGATCATAAGATTATTCAAACTGAAACTTCCGTGTGCAGCCAAAAGCCAATTATGGGCTCTGGCGTAGTTGACTAAGTTGTGCGAACTCTTACGGGTAGGCTAGCTGATGTAGGGGATGCAGGTTGGTACGGTCTACCCACATGTAAGGTGCTAGCGTTTCTGAAAGACTATGTCTCGGTCATCCGTTTCTCAAACACCATGTAGTGCGAGAACCAAGCGGAGGCGATCGAGTCTTGTGGGGAAAAGTCATAAACCTCTGCAGAGTGTATAAACTAATCATGATTAGCCGTGTCCACGGTTATGGACAATTTGAGTATCTGGTAATTGAATATCATGTGAATCTCAACATGTTACTTCTAATAAAAGTTATTGGGATTACGATGAGTATTTTTAATTGGGATTGAGGATGCTGTCAACCATTCTCAATGTTTAACAACCACCATGATAGTTAAATAAAATTATTCCTTTGATGTAGGGAAAATCAGCTTTATGCAAATGTAATCAGAGAGCCTTACCACCAGCCATATATGCATGTAGTATAGGCTTATTCTTTCATTGCTCTTATGTGTTACATTGCCAAGATATTCCATGTGTTGACCCGTTTTGGCTGCAACTTTCATGTTGCAGACTTTTCGCATTTATTTAGTAAGGTGTTAGGTCGTGGTTCTATACTCAAGTGATGCCGTTGGAGTTGATGGACTCACTTATCTTCCAAGCCTTTCGCTGTTATTATTAGATGGCCTTAAGCCATATTATTGTATTCAGTTCCCTTGTGGACAACGATGTAATAAGTGTGTGATTGCTACTCTGCTATAAATCCTTCGAAGTACTGTGTGGTGTCAGCATTACTGATCCAGGGATGACACTGAGCACAGAGACTTGATCCATTCGGGTCTGGTCGCTACAAATACCCAAGGAATTAGCCGAGGACCTTCGAGAGCCATGTTTGGAAATAGTTCCGAGAGGCTATGTAGCAGCATTGGAGATTCAGTCTACACTGATGGATAAAATCAGAGAAGCCCAAAAGGCAGATAAGAAAGTTGCCTCTATAAAGGAGAAAATGAGCAAAGGAAAAGCTAAGGGATTTCGTGAGGATGAGCACAATACCCTATGGTTTGAGGACCGTGTTTATGTGCCAAATAACATGGAGATCAGGAAGTTGATTCTGCAAGAAGCTCATGATTCACCTTATTCGATTCACCCAGGAAATACCAAGATGTATTTGGATTTGAAGAATACTTTCTGGTGGACTGGAATGAAGAAGGATATTGCGGAGTATGTAGCAGTTTGCGATGTATGTCAGAGAGTAAAGGCAGAACATCAGAAGCCAGCAGGGTTGTTACAACCATTGCCGATACCCGAATGGAAGTGGGATAAACTAGGCATGGATTTCATCACAGGATTGCCAAAGACTCGTTCAGGATATGACTCGATTTGGGTTATAGTTGACCGCTTGACGAAGGTAGCTCATTTCATTCCAGTCAAGACTACCTATAGCAGTGCTAAGTTGGCAAAGATACACATGAGCAGAATTGTGTGTTTACACGGAGTTCCGAGGAGTATCGACGATAGAGGAACCCAATTTACCTCAAAGTTTTGGAACCGGTTGTACGAAACATTGGGAACCAGACTGAATTCAAAGACAGCTTTCCACCCACAGACCGATGGATGACCGAGAGAGTCAATCAGATTTTGGAGGATATGTTGAGAGCTTGTGCACTAGATTATGGATCTAGTTGGGATGATAATTTGCCAGATGCAAAATTTTCTTATAACAACAGTTACCAAACCAGTTTGAAGATGGCACCTTCGAGGCTCAGATGGAAGAAGATGCAGGACACCATTGTCATGGGACTAAACCGAGATCGTCCATTGTTTGGACCAGATTTGATTAAGGAGTCCGAGCAGAAGGTTAAATTGATTCGAGATAGGCTCAAGGTAGCCCAGTCCAGACAGAAGAGCTATGCGGATTCAAAGCGCAAGGCGATGGAATATGAAGTTGGAGATGGAGTATATCTTAGAGTATCCCCGCTTCGAGGAGTTAAGCGATTTGGAGTTAAAGGAAAATTAGCACCACGTTTCGTTGGACCGTATAAGATTTTGCAACGCATGGGGGAAGTTGCTTATAAGTTGGAATTGCCAGAGGGATTATCAGGACTTCATGATGTATTCCATGTTTCTCAGCTGAAGAAATGTCACTCCGAGATAGCAGAGATACCGCTAAGAGACACAAAGTACACTGGAAGCAATTCAGTTGAAGGATGACTTAACATATGAGGAAAACCAGTCAAGATTCTCGACTATGCCAAAGCAGAGTTACTCGCAGCAAGGTTATCAAGTTTTGCAAGGTTCAATTGGAGCCACCACATCAAGATGAAGCCACCGGGAAAGAGAGGAAGTTTTGCTCAAGGACCACCTCACCTATTTTCTAGTTAACCCGAATCTCGAGGGCTAGATTCATCTTAAGGGGGGTAGGTTTGTAACATCCCAAATTTTCAATTTGGAATGTTATACATTAAGTCATCATGCATATCATATTTTCTCGCATTTTCCGATCCTAGAAAATTTCACGCAACTCAAGGACCCTCGGAGAGAGTTGGAGATTTCATTATTTTCATATTTGGGATTTCTCAAATTTTGAAAATAGGATCATGTGGATTTATTTAATTATCTTCAAAAGTTTTTCCGATAAAAAAATTAAGAGAGGGAATAATATGACTTTCCCAACATTTAGGAAAAACGAAGATTTAATAAATAAATAAAATTTTGGTTTTTCGAAGTTTAGTTTGCTTTAGGGAAAAAAATGAGTATTTTAAAATATGCATGTTGGCCCCGTTTTAAAGTTCATTTTGTTTGACTCATTTTTAAGAGTCGGGGAAAATTTATTTTATTTAATTTGGAGTTCGTTTAGTTTTATTTTAAATTCGTTTCGTTTTGTTTTTTTTTTTAAATTAGCGCCACGCCCGCTGGGCTAAGGGCCCCACTGCCCAACCGCCTGCCCAAGACCCTCCCTCACGCGCTCCCCGCTCGGGAGGAGTCCGGCCCGCCGCCGTCGGCCGAGTCCGGCTCGGCCACGCCACCCGCCGCCGTTGCCCCCTCCCAAGGCACCCTCCCTTTATATACTCCCCCCTCTCCTCCTCACCTCACGCCCGCCTTGCCGTCCGAGTCCGACGCCGCCATTGCCGCCTCGACGGCACCGCCGCCCGACGTTGCATCACCCGACCCGCCGCCACCCGCCGACCTCGCCCCAACCCCGCCGGAGCCCGGAGCCCCGCCGGCGACCTCGCCGGAGGTAGCCACCGCGCCACCACCCCCGGTCCGGTTTTGTTTCCAAAACCGTTCCGGTTTTTCTTTCGTTGTTCGTTTTTTTTAAAAACCTAGATTGGTTTATTTTTTTAGTCGGTTTTGTTAATTAATGAACGTTCACCGTTCCGTTCGTTTTAATGAACGCGTTCGTCGGTTAGTTTCTGTTAACGAACGACCGTTCGGTTAACCGTTCGTCGTTTTCTTTTAATCGGATTTAATCCGTTATTTTCCGAATTCGATTTCCGATTCAATTTTCAAATCTGTTTATTTTCTCGCTCGCTTAACGGAATCAGTGATTCAAGCGCTACCGAGTTTCGTTTCAAACCGCCGCCCGACTAATCCACTTAAACCAAGTTTTGTTACTGTAAATATTTGACCTAGTTTCAAATTGCCGTAACCGAAGTTGTTTTTTTCGTCATCCGACTTTCGTTGCTTTAGTTGATTTGATTCTTTTGCAACTGTGGTTCTTAAGTTGAACTTTCTGGTTAGATCTTTTATTTGAGATTTCCTGTGCATTAGATGAGTACTTATTGTATGCTTGTTGTTTGTCTGCGTTAGATCACCCGAGTGCGCCGCTTGTTACTTGAATCTCTAGGTCTCATGGATCATCGCAAGGCAAGTAACACTTGATCATACCTTTTCTACTACCCAGTTTTATGCATTAGCTCTATTCCTCAAACACTTGCATGTTTAGGATCTAATTAAATTGTGGGATGGGAAGTAGATTGAGGTAGTACCTATTACCTGTTTACTTATGAAACCTTGGGAGTTACTTCTACGTTTGCTTATTATGCCATGCTATGCCAGTAGACGTGGATTGGGTGAGTGAATATCCATGACAGATGTGAGATTGTTAATTAATGGTTTATCTAGGTTGGTACGGTCTACCCACATGTAAGGTGCTAGTGCTTCTGAAAGATTGTGTCTCGGTCATCCGTTTCTCAAACACCATGTAGTGCGAGAACCAAGCGGAGGCGATCGAGTCTTGTGGGGAAAAGCGCAAACCTCCGCAGAGTGTATAAACTAATCATGATTAGCCGTGTCCCGGTTATGGTCATCTTGAGTATCTAGTACTTGAATATCATGTGAATCTCAACATGTTACTCTAATTAATGTTATTGGGTTTTAAATGAGTACTTTTTAATTGGGATTGAGGATGCTGTCAACCATTCTCAATGTTTAACAACCACCATGATAGTTAAACAAAATCATTCCTTTGAAGTAGGGAAAAACTAGCTTTATGCAAAACTGTAACCGTAGAGCTTTACCACCAGCCATATATGCATGTAGTATAGGATTATTACTTCATTTCTCTCTATGTGTTACATTGCCAGATATTCCATGTGTTGACCTGCTGGCTGCAACTTTCATGTTGCGACTTTTCGCATTTATTTAGTAAGGTGTTAGGTCGTGGTTCTATACTCAGTGATGCCGATGGAGTTGATGGACTCACTTATCTTCCAAGCCTTCCGCTGTTATTATTAGATGGCCTTAAGCCATATTTATTGTAATAAGTTCCCTTGTGGACAACGTTGTAATAAGTGTGTGATTGCTACTCTGCTATAAATCCTTTGAAGTACTGTGTGGTGTCAGCATTACTGATCCAGGGATGACACTGAGCACAGAGACTTGATCCATTCGGGTCGGGTCGCTACAAAATTCATCTAATGGCAAAGTAGTATCACGCACAGAGGTAGTTTCATCATGCATAGAAGAAGTGGCATCATCAATAACATGCGACATATCAGAATTCATAGCAGTAGCAGGTTTAGGTGTTGCAAGCTTACTAATAACGAAAGGAGAATCTAGTGCAGAGCTAGATGGCAGTTCTTTACCTCCCCTCGTAGTTGAGGGCAAAATCTTCGTCTTAGCGTCTTTCAAGTTCTTCATAGTGATCAACGGATATGAATCCCAAGTGACTCAGAGAATAGAGCTATGCTCCCCGGCAACGGCGCCAGAAATTAGTCTTGATAACCCACAAGTATAGGGGATCGCAACAGCTTTCGAGGGTAGAGTATTCAACCCAAATTTATTGATTCGACACAAGGGGAGCTAAAGAATATTCTTGAGTATTAGCAGTTGAGTTGTCAATTCAACCACACCTGGATAACTTAGTATCTGCAGCAAAGTGTTTAGTAGCAAAAGTGGTATGATAATAAAGGTAACGTAGAAAAATAAAGATGAATGTTTTTGGGTTTTGTAGTAGTTGTAACAAAGAGTAACGGAAAAGTAAATAAGCGAAGAACAATATGTGAAAAGCTCATAGGCAATGGATCAGTGATGGATAATTATGCCGGATGCGATTCCTCATGCAATAGTTATAACATAGGGTGATATAGAACTAGCTCCAATTCATCAATCTAATGTAGGCATGTATTCCGTAAATAGTCATACGTGCTTATGGAAAAGAACTTGTATGACATCTTTTGTCCTACCCTCCCGTTGCAGCGGGGTCCTTACGGAAACTAAGGGATATTAAGGCCTCCTTTTAATAGAGAACCGGAACAAAGCATTAGCACATAGTGAATACATGAACTCCTCAAACTACGGCCATCACCGAGAAGCGTCCCGATTATTGTCACTTCGGGGTTGTCGGATCATAACACATAATAGGTGACTATAGAGTTGCAAGATAGGATCAAGAACACACATATATTCATGAAAACATAATAGGTTCAGATTTGAAATCATGGCACTCGGGCCCTAGTGACAAGCATTAAGCATAGCAAAGTCATAGCAACATCAATCTCAGAACATAGTGGATACTAGGGATCAAACCCTAACAAAACTAACTTGATTACATGGTAAATCTCATCCAACCCATCATCGTCCAGCAAGCCTATGATGGAATTACTCACATACGGCGGTGAGCATCACGAAATTGGTGATGGAGGATGGTTGATGATGACGACGGCGACGAATCCCACTCTCCGGAGCCCTGAACGGACTCCATATCAGCCCTCCCGAGAGAGATTAGGGCTTGGCGGCGGCTCCATGTCATAAAATGCGATGAAACTTTCTCTCTGATTTTTTTTCTCCCCGAGACGGAATATATGGAGTTGGAGTTGAGGTCGGAGGAGGTCCAGGGGGCCCACGAGATAGCGGGCGCGCCCTAGGGGGGAGGCCCTATCTCGTGGACAGGCTCTGGGCCCCCTGGTGTATTTCTTTCGCCCAATAATTTTTATAAATTCCAAAAAGTGCCTCCGTTGATTTCCAGGACATTCCGAGAACTTTTCTTTTCTACACATAAAACAACATCATGGTAGTTCTGCTGAAAACAGCATCAGTCCGTGTTAGTTTCATTCAAATCATGCTAGTTAGAGTCCAAAACAAGGGCAAAAGTGTTTGGAAAAGTTGATACGTTGGAGACGATCGTGGTCCCAGCAATGTGGGGCGAATCGTTTTTTGCCCGGACGCACTTCCTTGCGCGAAGATGTAGCTGGTGGGTCCCATCACCGTGGGGAAATGTTTTTTCGCGAAATATGGTGGCCCGTCCGTGGGTCCCCGCTGTCGTGGAGGAATAATTATTTTGCGCTGTAATAAGGAGGCACTTCCTTGTCTGTGGCCGTGAACCCAGCTGTCGCCTTCTCCACGCACAGTCCATGTCCGATGGAAGCCATTCCTTGACCACGCTGACCACGCCACCGAGAGCACTGTGGCGGTGGACGGCGGCGAGGCCTAGGAAGGGGACGACACGGAGCCGGGAAGACGCGGCGGTGGATGCCCACGCCAGAGGAGTACGAGGGTTCACCGGTTTGCTGCGGTGTGAGGCTGCCGCCGCAGAATAACAAGGGTGTGGGTGATTAGAGGATGGCCTGGCCAGCGGTGGGAGTAGTAGGGCGGTGAGGCCTCCGCCAGATCGCAGCCGGCCACGGAGGCAGGAGCACGAGGCACGACCGACGCTGGTCCGGGCGGCCGGAGCAAGAAGACCAGAGGTTGAAGAAGCACTACGGCCGTTGGATGGACATCGACGGTCACCGGAGCTAGAATCGCATATTGACTAAGTTGACAAAGCCCTCCGCCCCCGCCAACTTAGTAGGCCCACAAGTCAGCCTGCCACTATACTGGGTCCCAGCTAACAGGGGGAGTATTCATTTTTTGTGCGTAATAAGGAGGCACTTCCTTGCGTGCGAAGATATAGCTAGTGGGTCCGAGCTGTCAGCGGCGGTAACGTTTTTTTCGCGAAATACAAAGGCCCTTTCGGTGGGCCCCTGATGTCAGGTGGAGGAATCATTATTTTGCACGTAATAAGGAGGCATTTCCTTGCGTGTGGCCGTGGACCCAGCTGTCGGCCTCTCCACGTACAGTCCACATCAGATGCATGTCAGTCGTTGACCATGTTGACCAGGCCGCGCCGAGAGCACCAGGGCGGTGGACGACGGCGAGGCCTAGGAAGGGAACGACACGGAGGCAGGGAAGACTCGACAATTGTTTCCCACGCGGAGGGGAGTACGACTGTACGAGGGTTTACTGGTTCGTTTGCCGTCGCCGGAGAATAACAGCAGGTGTGAGTGAGTAGAGGGATGGCTAGGCCAGCGATGGGAGTACGGTGGGGCGGTGAGGCTCAAGGCAAGATAGCCGTCATGGGAGGAGGGAGCAGGCTGTCCCGTCGGCGCTTATTTGAGCAGCTGGAGCAGGAAAAGCAGAGATTGAAGAAGACGACGGCCGTTGGATGGACATCCAACAACCACCGCTAAAGGCCAACCTTTTTAGGAAAGCCTCAAATCTGTGGAAAACAGCATACATCCCATCTGCCATTATTTCTAATATTTACAGCCCATTTGCTAATTCTTAAGGTTTTTTTTGGAGCCCATATTCTTTTTGTTAGCATTACAGCCCATATTGTGGCCACGGTTAAAAAATTATACAAAATTTTGCATATTTCGGTGCGGTCCAAACTGTTTTTAATCCCAAAATTTCGACTCACATTCGAACTGATTTTAAAAATAAAAGTATATCAATATAAAATCCAACAAATTCTCCACGTATAATGTAATTTAAAATCTCGAAATGAAAAAAAAAGATATTTGAAACTAATTGCCGGTTTGATGTGTTTTAAAAATGTACAACCCATTTCTCACATCGATAGGCCATTTTCTCGGTCACCGAATGAAGCTCTCCTCGTCTTGAAAGATTTGCAGCCCAACAGCCCGACAAAGCGATTTACTTGGCAAATCACAAAAACTGGGTTGTGGCCGTGGACCCACTGTCCGCCTCTACGTGACAAGACTCTTCGATGGAAGTCGGTCATTGACCACATTGACCACGCCCGAGAGCACCAAGGCAAAGTGGACTACGGAGAGGCCTAGGAAGGGACGACGGAGCCGGGAAGACGCGACAAGGATGCCCACGCGAGAGGAGTGTGAGGGTTCATCGGTTCTGCCACGGCGTGAGGCTGCCGCCGCCGCAGAATAACAGGGGTGTGGGTGAGTAGAGGGATACCCGGGCCAGCGGTGAGAGTAGTAGGGGCGGTGAGGCCTCCGGCATCACAGCCGGCCACGAGAGGCAGGAGCACGCGCAGACGACCGGGCGCTGCTTTGGGCAGCTGGAGCAAGAAGACCAGAGGTTGAAGAAGCACTATGGCCGTTGGATGGACATCGTACGGTCACTGGAGCTAGAATCGTTCATATTGACTCAGTTGACAAAGCCCTCCGTCCTCGTCAACTTAGTAGGCCCACAAGTCAGCCACCCACTATGGTGGGTCCCAGCTAGCAGGGGGTATTCACTTTTTGGTGCGTAATAAGGAGGCACTTCCTTGCGTGCGAAGATATAGCTGGTGGGTCCGACCTGTCAGCGGGGGGAATGTTTTTCGCGAAATACAAAAGCCATTCCCACGTATAGTGCACGTACAGTGCATAATAAGGAGGAACTTTCCTTGCGTGCGACCATGGACCTCGTGGGTCCCAGCCGTCGAGCTTTCCACGACAGATCCTCTTCCGATGACTCTCAGATGTTGACCACGCCGCGCCGAGCGACCGAGGCGGTGGACGACGGCGCAGGCCCTGATCGAACGACCGGAGATGGGGAAGACGCGGTGGAGTCGCAGACGGAGAGGAGTGGGAAACTTGACTGTTCAGTGTGTGGTGGGCCTACAATCGGCAGAGAATAACAGGAGGTGCGGAGTGATGGGATGGCCTGGCCGTCAGCGGGGTAGCATTTCGCTGAGGAGCGCAAAACAATGCCGCCGGACGCCGAAGGCTGGAGCAGGCGGTTCCGGTAGCGCTGGGGGAAGAAGACGAGAAATTGAAGAGGAATGCTGGCCGTTGGATGTAAATCCAACGCCTTCTTAGGTTTCACCCATCGCCCACATGTCACCACCCATTTGTTTTTTAGTCCATTTGGTGGGCTGGGTGAAACAATGATGTAGCATCTATGCAGCCCGCTTAAATCCCATTTGCATTTTTCTCTAAACTGTGGACTTGCTGGGCTGGGTGAAAATATCATGTTGGGCTAGACGGAGATATGTTATAAAAACATAAACACATGATTGCATGTCAGTAAAATCTTTGCAAGCTTATGTACGTAATCACTAGGAGTTAACTTGGCAAGTTATATATAAACAATTATTCTTATTATTTTGTAAGAACTTTCAACTTACGTAAATAAAATATCATTTTAATTTGATGAGTTAATAGTACGTGGGGTATTATTATTTTTAGGCTAGACGGGACAGCTTGAGTTGGTTCTAGGGAAAGTACTTGGAGAAAACTCAGTTTACATCGAAAAAGAAAGTGGGAGAAAATTCAGAGACCTGCTGGGTCCACCTGAGGAGAGGAATATGTTGGGAGGAAGGAGATTCAAAGCACGGCAGCCGAAAGTGAACTAGTTTTTTACTTAACAAGTGAACTAGTTTACATACATAAGCAAATAGCCACTAAAAAAGCAATCAGGTTAATGGGTTCTTAAAAGAAATATTTCGGACAAAACAGATAATTACTTACATATAGGCTAATGCATGAAACACTGTGGATGATGAAGGTGCTTATAAACATATAAAGTACAACATCTAGACCTTCCCGCACGCTTGATCATGACATCGCATGCGGTTGTCCGTACTGCCGGTTACGGGAAGCGTACACGCCTCATGTCCAAGATCTGCCTGTACATGTCGAGCATGCGATGCGCCCCTGGCGCGCAGAGGTTATGTAGGCTAGATTCAGAGGTACCTCCCACGTGTTCAGGTCGCCTTCTTTCATGTTGGCGATCGTGGGTCGATGATGGTCTCAAGGAGGTCAACCACGGAGTCCTTCTCCGCCCGCTGTCGATGATCTTGTATTGCTTCGGATGTCGACAAGCTTGTTGCACCAGATGGCGAATCGTCGCGTTCTTCCTTCTCTCCACCGTAGCAAAGGTGCAATGGCGCTGCCGATGAATCAGCGAATGCTCCGTAACCGGTGCAGCCATAGGACCGAGGCGAGGCGTAGCTTCACCGAGTCCAGATCGTTGGTGTACATCACATTCAACTTGGTGCAGCCATAGGACTGAACAGCGAACTAACTCCTTGCTGAAGTCCATATCCAGCAGGCTCACCCCTCGGATCGCCATTGGAGTCTCTTCGAGTGAACGAGTGTGTAGGCGGCGGCAACAGTTCGTTTTTCAGCTCTTGGGGAACTAGATTCAACAGTAAGCTGAGTGTGTATAAGCGACAACAGTTACTACCCCTCCCTCGTCTGTTGCACGCCCGGCAGAAGATGCACCCTCGGCGATTCAAACGCCCATTAAGAAACCTACTCCGCCACACGCCGGTTCACGAGCGGGTCAGATTGGTATTGTAATAACAGGAGTTAGTGGTCACTTTACTTAAATTTAATTAGCTTTAATAGAAATTTATATTTAAAACAAGCAATGCATTGGCTCGCTCTATCGAGTGCCACGGATCAACATGCACAACAATTAGAATTATTATTCTCGTGACGCATTACGATCAAGACATTTGTCGACTTTCACAAAGATAATACTACCAAGTTTGAACTGTTTGTTATGGTTGTTGTCCTCTGCATCATCATGTCATGTTTCCCAGCTTGCAAGATTCAGAACCAACAAATAAGATCCAAATAATAAGTACAACAAAGATGCCTACACATCTCATTGATTCCCAGCTTGCAAGATTCAGAACCAACAAATAAGATCCAAATAATAAGTACAACAAAGATGCCTACACATCTCATTGATTCCCAGCTTCGAAGATTTAGAACCAACAAATAAGATTCAAATAATAAGTACAACAAAGATGCCTACACATCTCATTGATTCCCAGCTTGCAAGATTCAGAACCAACCCATTAGAGCCTTTTGATAATGTGAATATTGGGATTAAACCCATCTTGGCTAGCCATGTCATACAATCGAAGAACTTGGCGAATGCTCTTGACTGTCACAACATCTGTAGTTGAGTATTCCTGTTTGCACAGCATGTTTGCACATCACAAACAAGGCGACAGGAGAGCATGATTTCACTTTAATAGCGGCCTCCTTGAACTCAACCTCTAGCTCCACTAGGATGAGGTCTGCCTGGAGTTCCATGATTCAATTCATGCGCTTTTTCTCAGTTCACCTAAATGAAGCAAATATTGCATCAATCAGCTAGCAAGAAATACTTGCTCTTGTGAGTGGCAGGTTCTTCTTTAGTAGTTGCACTAAAATTGAGGAACATTAAGGTTGGCTGTCCGCTCATGTAAGGCGAACTATAATTTTCTTATCCTTTGTGCAGTTCCACTAAAATAAAGTGCCATTGTGGTGACAAAGGACGGCTCCATCTTGCAAAGGCTAATAAAATGTTGCACGAGATTACCAGCAGAACTCGACGGAGATTTTGGAAACTCCAATCACCATTTTGTGCAGTTCCACCAAAATTGGGAGATGTTGCCCACGTGACATTTTAGTTGAACTGCACAAGGCACTCATTTCAAAAAAAAGTGTTTTGTGCAGTTCACCAAAAGGTCACAATAGCAACAAGGTGAAATGGATAGCCCTATCTGCACAAAATGATAGAAAGTAAACAGTTGCTGGTCAATAAGAATATACGAAACATATACAAAATGAAAAGAAGCATCTTAATTATGTTCATGGAAATCACGCAAGGATGGTAGAAATTTTAAAACGACAGCAATGCTTCATGTTACCAGAAGCATTACGATCAACAATGAGATTCCTCGATATGGGATTACTTTAATGGTGGCATTGCTTGTTTACCGCATACAAGAAATCAACAAGCAGCTAAAGAGTTGGTTTAAGGGCATGGGACCGTGGGGACACCAGGACACTCAGCAGCGTAAAGGAGCAACTTACTTATCATAATGGGGAAAACAGCAGAGTGCCATTTGTAAACACGCTTTAATTGCATCTTATCACCGAGGCATTAGATTAACAATAACACCTGGTTAGACATGTACCTAATGTAACAAAGGTGATCGCTTCATTTTACATGCACCTTACATTAACAACAGCAAAAGGTTGGTATAAGGACATGCGATAGTGGATGCATCAGCACAATGTACCTACAAGGAGGCATAAAGTGGTGATGCCGAGCTTGTTCACGCTATGTGAGGGCAGCAAACCTAATCCTGGAGACCTTGTACTATGTGAGGGCAGCAAATCTAATCATGGAGACCTTTTACTATGTGAGGGCAGCAAATCTAATCCTGGAGACCTTTACTATGTGAGGGCAGCAAATCTAATCCTCGAGACCTTTTACTATGTGAGGGCAGCAAATCTAATCCTCGAGACCTTTACTATGTGAGGGCAGCAAATCTAATCCTCGAGACTTCTTACTATGTGAGGGCAGCAAATCTAATCCTCGAGACCTTTACTATGTGATGGCAACAAATCTAATCCTCGACATACTGCTGACTTGTCCACCAGCCGCCACTTTCTATCCTTTTTCAACCAATAATAGATCTATTCCTTATCCAGTTTGTACTGCGCTTTCCCATTATTTTTTCAACCAAGAGACCGTTGGGTATCCGGTCTCTACTACTTTCACCATATTATTTCCTCTTTGAATCAAGTCCTAGATTTATGCTACAACTTTCCCCCTTTCTTCGTTGTTTCAACAAAGCCCTAGATTCAATGCATGAAGTAGCTTTACCTCTAATAATACTAAAAATTTAGGTGGCTTTGGAAGAGCTGATGGGAGTAGAAAAGATGCACATGCGCACACGGGGAGCTGGGGCAGAGAGCAAGGCCACTTTTGAAGAACTTATACCTGAGGGTCGCCGGGATGTCGGCGGCGGTAGGTCGGATCTGCGGACAATACGGCAGGGAGGAAGAAGGGTCGGAGGACCTCCCGAGCCGGCGCTGCGTCGGAGAGAACGACACAGCAGAGGATCGGCCCCTCCTAAGCTGTGGGTTTCTCCTCGGCGCGATGACCGCGTGAACGATGCACCTTTTAGTCCTCTACACACACCGGCCAAGGATCCGGCCGGATCTGTGACCAGCGGTGAGCAGAGAGAAAATGTCGCTAGCGCTGTCTTGTTTATGTGACACCCCAAAAATTTTAACTTTGTTTTGTTAATTAAAATCTTGCAGGAAATTTAACTTTCCTTTTTCTTGATTTTTTCTTGATTTAAAAAAACCATTCTTTTCTTGGTTATCTTGGAGATATTCCCTATATTGAAAACCTTTCACTTATGATATTGGACTTGTTGCCCTCTCAAGAAAATCTTTTCTGTTATCAGAAGAATTAATTATATAATATCCTCCCTGATCTTTATTTTCTTGAAAAATGTTTTCCCATAGTTTTATGGCCCCATTTGTACTACAACCCTTTTATAAATTCATTCAAAAATCCCACCATAATTTGGAATTGTCATATGGAGTATTTGAACCACTTTTGTGCAAAAATATCTTCTACCTATTGAATATTTTGAGCTCTACACCATATTTTCAAATCTGGTCCAGAGAGCATTTTTACACTACAACCTATTCAAATATTTCTTTAAGACTTCTACCAAAATTATGGGATATCGGTAGGAGCATATTATTCAACTTTATGCATTAACCTAATGTTGTTCTTTGGAAAATTTGAGTGAACCATCCTTTTTTCCATTCTGGTCCAACTTGAGGTTTTGTACTGCAACCACCTTTTTAGTTGCTCCTTGATCTATGATTCCTTTTCCTACTTGTAGTCCTCCTTGCCAAACCTCTAAGTCCAGGAACATGCACCCATTGGACCATTTTTGGTTCATGAGGTAATGCCATTTACTTTCTGTCCAGATCTGAAGTTTTGCAAAACTTGCACTAGCAAGTTTGAGATTTGGACAATCTAACCTTACCACCCTCTATTTTATCTAAGGAGACCCCACTCTGGAGGTTTTGGCCACTCCAAGAACTGCCTAGGAGCCTTTGGCATTTTGTCAAACACCTTGAGAGCGTGGACAGTTTTGACATGAGTTTTTGTTTACACTGTGAACTTAATACCTGACTGCACCAGATGTCCTATGGTTTTGCCCTAACCTATAACCCCACCTTGCTAACCCTCTTGTGGTTTGGAGCCCCTACCATGCCATAGCATTTCGCCGAGCACGCCCTGCAGGCTCGGGCGCGAGCAGAGCACGCCAGACATTGCACGAACGCGCCTCGAGCCGACGACGCTGTCGCGCCCGATTTGCACGCCCTACGGAGCCACGCCACTCACTAAGCTCCTCATCGCAACGCGCCAAGAAGCCCTCGCCACATCTCCGGCAGGCCAGCAGCTAGCCGCCAATGCCGCCCGACAGCCCTCAGAATGGCCAAGACCGCCCGAGCCACGCAGCGCGCCAGCTCGCCTCGAGCAAGACTCCACTGCTCGCTAGTTCCTGCCGCCATCCCCTGCCTTGCCATGTTGCCTGCAAGCTACAGAAGTCGGTCGCCGACGAGCTCATCCACTGTCGCCATGAACCGACGTAGGAGCACTATAAAAGGAAGCCCCTCGAGCCCTATGAGCACACGAGCAGCCTCACACCATACTCCTAGTGCCCCCATTGCCGTCAATTGAAGAGAAAGAGGCCGTCTTCCCCAACTCCGGCCGGTCCGGCCGCCGGCACGTCCCAGCTCTGTTCACCGCAACCAGGGCCTCCCCCTCTCCACTCTCTCCACCATAAGTTCTCTCTTCCTCCCGTGAACCTTTCCCCCTGCTCGATTTTGATCGGGAGCCACCGTAGCCCCAAAACCACTCGCTCCCGAATGCCTCCTCCGCCAAGCTTCGGCCGCGGCAGCTCACTCCGTCCCCATCGACCCAACGACCACCGGAGGACCGCCTGTCTTATGGATCCATCCCGATCCTCCGAGCCCGTGGAGAGCAACCTTCACTGGCGCTGATCGCCGCTTGCCGCCGCTCGGGCGTAAGAAGAGGAGGAGATGGATTGGTTAAACTCGACCAATCGGCCCCTCGACCCACTCGCCTGACCCCGCCCCATCCACGTGGTTAAGTGGAGACGAACTCAAAGTACGCCTTCGACGTATCGGTTGGAAGCGCTTTTTTTTTTCTGTTTTATTTAAAAACAGGAATTTGACTAAACTTTGACCGCTATAACTTTTAAAATATAACTCCTAATGAATTGATTCTTTTCCTACCTCTCTCAAATTTGACCTAGTTTATTTTAAGATTTGTTTGAAAAATTCAAAACAACTTTTTGTGCTGTTTTGAGTTTGTGTGTTAATTCAAATTTATTCAAAATAGGACTTTTGGAGAAGAAGAAAGCTTGCAAAAGTTTTTAGGATGCACCCTGCCTCTACACAAACTCAAGGCAAGCATTACGAACCCGCATAATATTTTGGTGTGTTCATGACACGCTTATAACACCACCTCATTTCGAATACTCATTATTTCATGTGATATGATCATTTGCATGGATGCATTTTAGTGATCTCCTTGTTGTTGGAAATGATTATACTTGTGATGGTGACCATTCTCATGTGCCTTGCATGCATGCCGGAAAGGAATCCAGGAAAGCCTCTGCCTTGGGTAGGCGTGAGCTTGTCGCCGGTCCCCGTCGGGATGGTTATGCCCGGTATGGCATGGTAAGGTATAGTGAGTGGTGACTTTGTTGGTTGAAATATAATTTTGTTATATATGTCATGCGAGGAATTTATAAACCTCCTGAGTCGACCGTATATCGAGTCTTGTCCCAGTAAGCCCTTACTTGCTTCGTACTATCACTTGTCCCTACAACAAGTAGGGTACGGTTCAGTCAGTCGTCAACCCCTTTCAAGCACACACCATACAGAGAGGCCATGGTGGAAGATATCGGTTGAAGCCGGTAGGCATGCCACCTGGTCCGGGGGCATGGGTGTTTCCGGTTGAGACCGAGAGGGGAGGCCACCCCTTAGAGCGCACGTTATAAATTTGATCCCATGCTACACGAGGTTGCGGCCTCCCCACTTAGAGTTTTGCTTGACAGTGTCATGGGTGATTCCACACGGGTTAGTTAAGTCGGTGTGTGCAAGTCGTGTGTTTTCAATTAAAAGATCAGAGACGGAATTAGTCCCAAGGACTAAAGAAACTGCTACTCGTGGGTAAAGAGTACACCCTCTGCAGAGATTAAACCTATTCGAACAGCCGTGTCCTCGGTTAAGGATTCCAGTCTAGGATGGGTCAAGTATCGGTCTTAGCGTCAGTCTTTGGAGGAAGACTACTAAACCAGGACTTGGTTTATGATTCGTGACTTGTGATGATTATGATGATTATTATTATGGACTAACCCCTTTTTCATTGTTTGAATTATTGAGTATCCCTGGGACGGTTCTACCTCCTGGATATTCACTATATTCATTTTATAAGCCCTTTATGTGGTGTCGCTCAGACGCCCGACTGTGGCATTGTTTCTGTTTATTTATAAGCCCTTTATGTGGTGTCGCTCAGACGCCCGACTGTGGCATGCTTGTTATTTATTTTATAAGCCCTTTATGTGGTGTCGCCGACGCTCGATCGTGGCATGCTTGTTATTTATTAAGCCCTTTATGTGGTGTCGCCGACGCCTCGATCGTGGCATGCTTGTTATTTATTTTATAAGCCCTTTATGAGGTGTCGCATAGACGCCCGACTGCGGCATTTTATTTCCACTTCATTCTTTCATGCTGATATAAATAACCTGCTTGAATGCATAAAATACTTTTATTTATGACCGAAAACGTAATCTTGGGATATTTCAGTGCATTGACTAATCACTTATGTTATACCTGTGTCCATAATGTTTGCCAGTACATTCAAAGTACTCACTGGCTTGTCCCTGGCTATTGTCTTGGCCAGATTTCTTGCGTGGAGAGGAGCATTGCCATGACAACCCCGGAACCTACGCAATGGTGATAGCAGCCTCGCGAAGATAGGAGTTAACCTGGTCAGCTGTTCCCGTGGGAAATGGAGTCCCATAGGTGCTGATGATCCACAAACCGCTTCCGCCACCAACCACTAGAAACCAATTGTTGTACTCACAGGCCGGAATGGTCTTGTACCACATATTTTGTATTTTGCTTGGAATTTCTGTATCAAGTTGGTGCCTCATCAGCTAACAGTAATCCTGGGGCTGGTGAGCACGACAGCCATTTTTCTGGAATCGATTACCCGGAAAAACCGGTCGCGACAGTTTATATCTCGAGATGATGAGAGAATGAAGAGAGCAACCCTAGTAAAGCAAGCGCCAGTGCCCTCAAGGCCCATATATAGTGGAGTGATTATCTTTTTTCTCTCCACAACAAGCGTTTCAATTTGTGTACGTGGCATTAAAGAAAAGAAACTCTCTATTTAAGGTGACTACTCTACAACTCCTACTTACTACTCCCTCCGTCCTAAAATACTTGTCCTAGAAATGGATAAAATGGATGTATCTATAACTAAAATAAGTCTAGATACAACCATTTCTAGGACAAGTATGTCCTGACGGAGGGAATACTACATTATTGTTCACTTGTGCTCCCTGCCCCTCCATTCATTGAACAACCCCATGGGTGAATAAATATACAGTAAGTACTGTATTTATATAGAACGAACAAGCTCAAACTATTTTCGCGTAGTTAAAAGTTGAGGGCGGGGCTTTTCCCAGGCAGTACGCATGGCAGTTTTCGGGTAGGCGGTTTGACAGAGAGGCGACGAGGGTGAGCGAGTGGGGCTGTGCGATTTGACGGCTGCTACATCGCTGGAAAGACTTGTGATATGACCACTCACTATAGTCATGAATTATCTTGGCGCCCGACCGGGTGATGCCCCTTCCGCTCCACGCCTAATCTGGTGCATGACACGCCGACCTGCATGCTGGCTCTCCTACATGTCGAAAGTGCTAAGAAGGAGCAAAGAATGATGCGGTATATACTAGTACTATATTATCCCTCCGTTTCTAAATATAAGTCTTTGGAGAGATTTCACTATGGACCACATACGGAGAAAATGAGTGAATCTACACATAAAATGCATCTATATACATCCATATGTGGTCCACAAAGTGAAATATCTACGAAGACTTATATTTAGGAACAGAGGGAGTACTACTCAGTCGGAGGAGTGCGAACCACTGCAGCTCAGTGAACCAAAGCGGTGCGTACCACGGTAGCCCAAAGGAACCAGCAGAGAAAACAATGTGGTGATATGGCCATACAAAACAATATGCTACGGTCCACACTGTAGCATGTACAGTAACACTCCTCTTGGTTTGGATCCCAGAGTTAGAGCTAGTTTGGGTTGAAATAGCCTCAAATTATCGAAACAAGAGGGGTTAGTTTGAGCTAGTTTGCTCTAACCCAGCTAAAAAACTAGCCCGTGGAGAGGTTCTAATTGGGTTAGTTATCCTCGTGCCCACTAAAAGAGAAAAAATCTCACCCGCCCGCACTGATCGCCCCCCTCTCGCACGACTCCTCTCTTCCCCATAGGGCCGCCCGCCACCAAGCGCCGCCTGCCTCCTCCGCCGCCTCTCCTTCCGCCTCCGCTGCCCTACTGACCGCCTCTCCCACGACCTTCAAGGTCGCCCGCTCCCCTTCACTAGTCGCTTTTCTCCCTCTCACATGGCAAGGCGGCAAGATCTACTGTGGAGGTCGCGAGAGGGTGAGTTTGTTCGCTCCTTTCTATCTCACGACCATATCATTGATCTTGCCTGCTCTAGCGCTTAATTCTGATTTGGAAAAATAGATCCTGGTCAAACTTGCTATAGATTTGTGGTGCACGTATGGAATTGTTTGATGCTGCTTGAGAAGGTAATAAATCTTTCTAGAGGCCCAAAGATTCAGTTCACCTTTCTAGGTATTTCAGTTTCAGGCTTGCATTATTTCTAGAGGCCCAAAGATTCAGTTCACCTTTCTATGTATTTCAGTTTCAGGCTTGCATTATTTCTAGAGCCCAAAGATTCAGTTCACCTTTCTAGGTATTTCAGTTTCAGGCTTGCATTATTTCTAGAGGCCCAAAGATTCAGTTCACCTTTCTAGGTATTTTAGTTTCAGGCTTGCATTATTTCTAGAGGCCCAAAGATTCAGTTCACCTTTCTAGGTATTTCAGTTTCAAGCTTGCATTATTTCCAGAGGCCCAAAGATCCAGTTCACCTTTCTAGATATTTTAGTTACAGGCTTGCATTATTTCTAGAGGCCCAAAGATTAAGTTCCCAGTCGGCGGCAAGCGGCCCTGCTACCCATGTCGGTGTCGACCACAATTCGCAAGGGCCAGCGTCGGAGGGGTTCCCGGGGCTTGGGCTCTACAGAGCCTTCCTCCAGAGCGACGATGGCGAGCTCCTCCCTCGGTGCGTGAGGGAACTTTTTGATGTAGTAATTCATTCATTTATTTATTCTTCTGCGGGGGGTTTGCATGTAATTCGTGAGGTCTAAAATGTAAAGTACCCCGGCATATGCTCCGAGTCGTGCATGCACTACGACCCAGATGCTCTATGTCCCACATGTCGGCGAATGGGAGCATGTGGAAATAGCCTAGGAGTACATATAGGAGGATAAATGCGTGAAAAAATATGTACTATGAAGCATAGCCGTGGTTCGAAAAGGAGACCTAAAGTGATGACAGCTATAGGTCGCACGCACCCAACTAGTGGTAGTACTAGACATACAACTAATTTTTCCCTAAAAAAAGAGGCACAAGTGCTCAAGATTCTATTCTATAAACACAAGTCCCATCTCGACAATAGCGCCTCGGCTACAGCCTAGCTCTCCTCCCTCGCTTTCTCTTCCGAGTAATTCTAACCGCCGACGCCGTGGGCGGGTGGGTTTGCTCAACGTGGCCCACCTCACAAAGGAAAACATTACGACTCGAATAAAATGTTATATACTCCTCCGCTCATAAATATAAGCCTTTTTAGATACTAGTTCAAATGGAATACAACATTCGGATGTATGTAGACATAGTTTAGAGTGTAGATTCACCATTTTGCTCAGTATGTAGTAGTCACTTGGTGGAATCTTTAGAAAGACTTATATTTGGGAACGAGGGAGTACTATACTAATAAAACATTAAGGCCACGAGGCGATGCAAAGGCTGGTTACAGGAGGCAAGAAGAAGAGACGATCCATCAACGACGCCCACCTCCTCGACTCAGGCGCCGCCCACCGATCGGCGCCTAAGTAGCAACGGCTTTCGTGGGCTGTGTCGATGTGCTTCAACAATGGCGCCCAAAGATTCCAGTCACCGGAAGAAGGCCAACGCTCTTTCGTCCTCGCTGCCTTGTAGTGGCCTATGTAGATGATTTCTCGAGACGGATGTGCAGGTCGACGATTACTTGCATGGCGAGGCGCGCAAGCAGCGCGCGCCTCGAGGTGCACATTCTTCGTCGCGACCTCCGGCACCTGCAGGCCACC
Source organism: Aegilops longissima (assembly GCA_021605205.1). Taxonomy (NCBI): domain Eukaryota; kingdom Viridiplantae; phylum Streptophyta; class Magnoliopsida; order Poales; family Poaceae; genus Aegilops; species Aegilops longissima. Next base: position 547,175,417 of record CM038679.1, on the reverse strand, counting down.
AGTGGCTTGAAAGAGTTCGCCACCATGTAGGCCGATGAGGGTGGCAGGCAATGAGGAGCCCGGGGCGCTGGCTGGAGCAAGACGGCAAGGTCATCCGCGCTTCTTAACGGCGGTGAACTTGCGGATGGAGTTGACCATCATGTCGCCCATGCGAGAGGAGAAGACGGCGCCGGCGAGGGCTACGATGCTCGCAATCGCCAAGACCATCTCGAACGCTGCGCTGGTGCGGCCGCAGGCAGCGCTTTGATGATTTGGCACAGCCGATCGCCGCCGCGCCCATCGCCTCCATAGGTGCTTGTGGCTTCGGTCACTTGGTCTTGGATTGGAGTGAGCAAGTGTTGCGCAGAGACTTGGGAGTAGATGGATTGGAGTGGTGGGCGCTTTATTATATGAGAGTCCAAACTCGCTGTATTCACATCGTCTTGGCTCTATTATGCTTCTCCAATTAATTTCCTCTGCATGTAATTGAGGATGCATCATTGACTGCTCAACGCCCGGGAACCGCTACCCTCTTCCTCCTTGGCATTCAAGCACCTATGGACCCGCCGACGACGAGGTGCCTATGGTGACTTCAGAATTTCAAGATGATAGTGCCGTGCGTGTGTGTGTTCATAGGGGTGAGTGTATGCGCTGTATATGAGCGCCTATGCCTGCACCGTGTCAAAAAATGTAAATGCGTGTCAAAAAGAGACTAGTCAAGATACTCAATATTGTGCACCTCGGAGAGGATAACGATAGAACTAGTACGATTTATTTACGGTGCAGATTCACTCATTTTGCTCCATATGTACTCCGCCTCGGTGTAGTCTAGTCACTTGTTGAAATCTCTAGAAGGGCAAATACTCCTTTCTCGGTTTATGTGGCTATACTAGCAAGTAGTTGTACGTATTAGTACAATAGTGGGCTCACATAGCAATTTTGTCTCATGCAAGAGCCTGGCTATATGCATGCTCCAATGTTCGCGAATCGCAATGTTCCGCTTGCGCTTGGCTCTTCGCTTCTTCGAGAAGACGAACAATGATGTTACTACTACTGCTTCTACAAAGGTCGAATCCATCGCTGCATGTCCGCCCACCGCGAGCGGAACGGATAGCTTGTTGTAGAAGTACTACTAAGCAAAAGCATGTCCTTGTTTGCAGCAACCGACGCATGGGCGAGGGAGAAGGCGTAGTAAAATCAAGCTTCTCCTCGATGTACGAGTTGACGCGACACATCATAGCACCGGCCCCACATGCTTGCCTCTAAACTTGGCTGAAAGACCCGCAGAGGTACAATATATTTGCTGCAACCTCTAACATTTACCCACCACAAATTAAAATATATGTGGTCGATGCATCGCTCGATGCAGAGGCCGGGAGTCCCCTTTCAAAAAAACAAATTAAAATATATATTCCTGTCTTGACCAGATGAGCGTGCAAACTACAATCACCAGGGTGACAGGTAGGGCCAGAAGACTATTTTAATTTTTTTTAAAAACTTCGAGACAGCCATATAGCATGGAGCCGGCCCCAACAATTTTAAGCTTACGTGCACGGTACACGCTATCCTAGACTACTCTACACATGAAACTGCCACACGAGCGTCCGGGCTGCGCTTGGCTCTTCGCCTCGTTGGGAAGTCGAACAATGATGGTGTACTACTGCACTGGAGGAGTACTACAGTACGCTTTTGGCCATCTGACACCGATTGAATTGCTGCATGTCCACCGCGTGCGGGAGGGAGAGTGTGTAGCGAAAGCTTCTCCTAGTCTTGCCAGACACCACGCTCATAGGCGAGGGAGGGACGCTCCTGCAATTGTGTGTATGACAGGTGGGCCCGACAGGTGTGTGGCCAACCTGTCATACAACCAAAGGCAGGTGCAGTTAAGTCCGCAAGGGAGAGGATAATCAAACTTCTCGTTGATGTACGAGTTGACGTGACACATCAAAGCACTGCACCCGATATATTTCAATAATTTGCGTTTACCGATTTATTATTTACAACGCATGCATGCATGCCGCGACTCTTCTTTTGATACTTGCATGTGTTGATTTAATGCACCTTGAAGTAGTACTCCCTCCATTCCTAAATTATAAGTCTTTGTAGGGATTCCATTATGAATTACATACGGATGTATATAGATGCATTTTAAGTGTGGATTCATTCATTTTGCTCTGTATGTAGTCCACCTAGTGAAATCTCTATAAAGACTTACATTCAAGAACGGAGGGAGTATAAAATATGTGACGGTAAAGCTTTGTAATACCCCGGCCCAAGTCGAGAGATGGTTGTGCACGAGTAGGGCGAGATCATGTAGACCGAACAGGAACAGGAACCGACGATGGAGCTCTCTAAGGTCTCGATGGACCTCACCGTGCTCCACTGCCCCTTGTGCCTCCGCCTTGACGCCCAAAGGTATGTGGTTCAATACACCTCGTCTGCTCGCTGATTGAGCAAGGTGCAGGTTTCTTGATTGATGTGTTGTTCGATTGATTTCTGCAATGCAAGGGAGGGCACTGGCTCGCGCGGACTGCCACGCCGAGCGCCGGGAAACAGCGGCAGTGTGGCGCGAAGCGGGCGGTGGCTTCGACGCGCGGAACACGGCGGTGGACTCCGCCCTTTCGTCGGTGAGGGTGGAGTGCCCGCACGAAGGCTGTGGGCTCTATGTCACTTACCACAAGCTCGCCAATCACCAGAGCGCAGTCCGCCGCACCGCAAATGCCCTGCGCCTGCCTCGCAGCTACGAAGGCGTTCGCCACGGCGCCTACCACCACATCAGCACCGCGCATCTCATGCCCGCACAGGATCCAAGACGGCAAGGTGCTCCAGCTGCAGTGCCACTCGCCGGAGCCACGACTCCATCTGTTCATGGAGGAGGACCGCGCTGCTTTTTCTTGGTCGGCGACGTGTTTCGACATCGGGCGCGCTTATCGCTGTGTCGGTCGTCTCGGGGCGCCCCACCGCCGCACTACTTGGCTAATTCAGGCGAACGGCCAGCCGGGGAGCCCAAAGGCACGACCAACGCCGTCAAGGTGGAAATGGAGGTGACAAGCAGCAAGGATCCCGGCGACATCGACGTGCAGGAGCTGACCTTCTTGACAGTTCCGCCCAAGCTTGTGTCCCTCCACATTCAGATTGACAAGCTCACGTCCTAAATGATTCGACAGTGCCTTCTGTTTATCCTAGTAATATGCTAATACATGGATTACCTTGGTCTACTTTAGCTTAAGAAATGGTGGGTTTTGGTGGCGATGCAGCAATTACTTCGACATCAGATCAGTAATTTCCAACAGTCGAACGAATATTTTGTGTCTGTTAGATATAAAGTTCCTTTGGGTAAGAAGTACTGCTTGTCATCAAAATGGATAAAAGGAGATATGTATGTAGACGTATTTTAGTTCTAGACACGTCCCTTTTTATCCATTTTGATGACAAGCACTCCCTCCGTTCCACAATACATGCCTTCCATTTGTGAAAATATAGATGTATCTAGACATGTTTTAGTATATAGGTACATCCATGATAGAGCCAATAGGATGGTTGAGAACACTACAATTCATAGCTACAGATGCGTGTGTGACTCCCAGATGCAGAGGCCGGGGGTCATCATCCTCCTTTTCAAGAAAAAACAGACGCGTGTGTGAGAGGACGAGTGTGTGCATGCACCTCTTCTCTTCTCAGATAACGACTACTAAACTCAGAGTACAAGTTTTTGTTGGTGGCACGATAGTGCGTATAGAAGTCCCGAGAGATAGGTTTAATGCGCCTGAAAAAGGACTAGCCTAGAGCTCGCCACGCGGCTATTCTCGTCGAACGCCCCATTAACCGTAAGATATGTATACGACGTAAAGCTTATTGCACGCATACAGCAAAGCATTCTCCTTTCCGGTTTATAGGGCTTAATTCAAAAATCTCACCAACCAAGATGGTGAGTGGTGGAATATTTTTGTAGTTTGCAAAAGCACCTAATTAATGCTCTTGTTTTTATCAAAAATTATGTTTGTCAATGCATTAATTGTAATGCATGCATGCATAAAGTACATGCATTGGTCAATTTTCTTAATACTTGCATGCAATGATTTAATGCACCTTGAATCTGAACATGTGTTGGGGAACAACCAAATTGAGCCTTATAAAATGGAAAACTAAAATTTTGAGATAAGCCCTATAAAACCGGAAAGGAGGAGTAGAAAAGAAGTACTCCATCCGGAATAGTGCCGCACTTCGAAACTAGAACCGTCAATAAATTTTGAGCTTGCGTCTCGTCACATTCCAAATTACTCCATGCTATATTGAATTGCAAACCTGTTCACACCGATCACAACCTAAACGGTTTCCCACTTAGGAGCGTATTAGTACCATGCTACATTGAATTCCAAACCTATTCACACCGATCACAACTGAGGGAGTCCCGGATTAGGGGGTGTCCGGATAGCCGAACTATCACCGTTGGCCGGACTCCTGGACTATGAAGATACAAGATTGAAGACTTCGTCCTCTGTCCGGATGGACTTTCCTTGGCGTGGAAGGCAAGCTTGGCGATACGGATATGTAGATCTCCAACCATTGTAACCGACTCTGTGTAACCCTAACCCTATCCGGTGTCTATATAAACCGGAGGGTTTTAGTTCGTAGGACGAACAACAATCATACTATAGGCTAGCTTCTAGGGTTTAGCCTCTCTGATCTCGTGGTAGATCTACTCTTGTACTACCCATATCATCAATATTAATCAAGCAGGAGTAGGGTATTACCTCCATCAAGAGGGCCCAACTCGGGTAAAACATCGTGTCCCTTGTCTCTTGTAACCATCCGCCTAGACGCACTGCTCGGGACCCCTACCCGAGATCCGCCAGCTTTTGACAATCGACATTGGTGCTTTCATTGAGAGTTCCTCTGCGCCGCCGCCGTCACGAAGGATGCCTCATCCCGCCTTTTAAAGGCGATACTATCGCCAAAGGAGCCTTGGCCACCGCCGCACTCTCCGCTAGGTGGTTTTCTTATGACCGCCAGTTCGCCATCTACCGACGATGACTTTCGTCATCGAAACGAATCTTCACGTTAACTAGGAACTTGCCGAGAAGTTAGATCCGATCGAGCTCTCCTCCATAAACGAGCTCTTGGATCGCATCGCCACCCTGGGAGTCGCCACAGACTATGACCGGATCAGGCCTAAAACCGATCTGAGAGAGATCAACTCTCCCCAGGCTACCCATCATGTTGCTGTGATAGAGGAGCAATGCGGCGATTCTTCTACTATCTTAAGGACTAGCTACGTCCGGATTCCCGATCCCTCCTTGCCGGATTCCCGCAGAGGGACGAATGTCGATCAAGCCCTGAACTTAAAGTCAGGCGGCGGGTTGGATTCATTGATAGCATTCAAAATCCAAACTTCCGAAGTTCGAAACTTCTCCCTCGAGTCTTAAATTGACGGGTTCCGGATCTAGTTCCACCCGCCCACCCAAACATTAGCGATCTATCCCGAATTCGCAAGAGCCCGCTGAAACAAGACATCATTATCGGGCCGATTCTCCCGGTTATGGACAGGATAAAGGACTGCCGAGAGGAGGATGCAATCCCACTTTTCTGCAATAATTGCACAGACAAAGGAATCCTAAACGCCATAAGTCGTTGAAAATTACACGCTTTGCTGACTTGGTGACCATAGTACAAAAGTATTGTGCGATGGAGAGTGCTTGGAAAACCGAAAGTAAATTTTGGGATAATCCGGCCCTGAATACATCCCTAGTTCGAAATAAAAGGGTGCATCATCACCAAGCACCCGGGTTAAACACCAAAAACCAAAACCCCTAAAGGGTATGGAACCACATCGAGGGTTGGCTAAACGGACCCGCAAAATTCATAGCACAGAGGGCGCCACTCCAACTCATAGCCTTCGAGCATGTTGGATACTATGACAGGTGGCCAAAAGTGGCGAAGAGCTTCTAGCTTCGTAATCCCAGCCCAGAACACCAAGACGGTGTTAATAGTCTTCGAGACTTTCGCATCAAATAACATGCGAAACGAACACTCCGCAACCTTGTCAAGTCTACCAAGTAGCAACAATAAATCCATGGAGGACACGGCTATTAACTTTAATGCCAATGATTTAACCCAAATTCGAACAGCCCGAGCACCAGCCGCATTGGTCCTCGGTCCAATAGTGGACGGCTTTCGCTTTACTAAGGTACTCATGGATGGCGGCAGCGGACTAAACCTCATCTATGAGGAAACCCTCGAAAAATGGAAATAGATGGAACCGCATTGAGCGAAGCAGACAACCTTTAGAGGAATAATTCCTAGCCGGAAGCATGCTGCACAGAAAATCACATCGGACGTAGTGTTCGCTCGCCGGACAATTACAGGTCCGAGGAGGTCACATTTCAAGTGGCCCTGCTCAGCAACGGATATCACGCTTATTAGGCGAGAGGCATTCACAATTTTTCAAGCTATACCCCATTATGGGTACATGAAGCTTAAAATGCCGGACCTAACGGAATCATCACTCTCGCTAGTGATCCAACATAGCACTACCGAAAACAAGACAGCCGCACTAGCCCTCGAGGCACTATCCGAAGCCTTAGCGGCCGAGGAACTCATCTGCGATGCGCCCACGGTGAATGTGGACGATGTGATACTTGATAAAAGATCCAAGTCCACCTCTTTTAAACCAATAGATGAAATAGTCAAATTCCAAGTCCACCCAACGGACCTCGCAAAGACGGCCTCCATTGGGGCACAATTAAACCCCGATGTAGACGCCGACTACGAGAATTTCTACGAGAAAATCGACATTTTTGCCTGGCACCCTTCAGACATGCCAGGAATCCCACGTCGGCTGGCCGAGCATAGGCTAAATGTCCTAAAAGGATTCAAGCCAGCCAAACAGGCTCTTCGGCGCTTTTCCGAACCCAAGAGAGAAGGCCATGGGAGAAGAGGTAGCCAAACTTCTGGAAGCCGGATTCATCAGAGATATAAAACATCCGGACTGGCTAGCAAACATGGTGATGGTACCAAAGAAGGATAAATCCTGGCGCCTATGTGTTGATTTCAAAGACCTTAATAAGGCTTGCCCAAAGGATCCCTTCCCCCTCCCTCGCATTGATCAAATTATCGACGCTACAGCAGGACACGACTCATTGTGCTTCCTCGACGCTGCATCCGCTACCACCAAATCAAGATGGCGGAGCTGCACCAAGCTGCAATAGCATTCATCACTCCATACGCCCATTCTCGCTTCAACACAATGCCCTTCGGCTGAAAAACACCGGCGCAACATATCAGCGCATGATTCGTACATGTCCGCAAACCAGATCGACAAAACAAAGGAAGCATATGTAGATGACGTGGTCGCCAAATCCAAGCATGTCGAAACTCTAGTAGACGATTTGAGGCTCACATTCGACAATCTCCAAAATATGACATTAAGCTCAATCCGAAAATGCGTCTTGGCGCTCCAGCCGGAAAGCTCCGGCTTCATTGTGTCCGTAGAGGAATTGAAGCAAACCCAGCCAAGATCCGAGCTCTGTCACAATTGGATATTCCAAAAGACCTCAAACAAATACAAAATTGATCGATGCGAGCGGCTCTAAGCCGCTTTATTTCCGCTTGGGAGAAAAGGCATTACCCTTTACCGCCTCCTCCGCAAGACCAACACTTCGAGTGGACGGATGCCGCCACGGCCGGACTCAAGAAATAAAAGCCATATTGGCAATAAACCGGTCTGGCCACGCCCAACGTGGGCGAACCAATGCTATTATATATCGCCGCAACACATCAAGTTGTCGGTAGCGGTGCTCGTCGTCGAACGAGAAACGGATGGACACCGTTCCCCTTCAAAACCGGTTTACTATGTGTCCACCGTCCTAACTCCATGCAAGTCCCGCACCCACATTATCAAAAGATAGCATACGCGTGTTCACGGCATCCCGAAGCTGCGACACTACTTTCAAGAGTGTTCGATAACGGTAGCCTCCAAGTACCTCTTAACGACATTATAAACAACCGCGACGCGACGGGCCGGATTGCTAAATGGGCCATAGAGCTCCTTCCATTCAACATAACCTATAAGCCACGACGAGCTATTAAGTCGCAGGTTTTGGCCGACTTCGGGTCGAATGGACCGCGAACTCCCTAAAGAGTATGGCGATACCCAATTGATCATGCACTTTGACGGCTCCAAAATGTTGGCGGCCTGGGGCTGGCGTCGCCCCGACGTCCCCAACCGGGACACAGTCCAATACATCCTTCGAGATAATGTATACGGACTCCAACAACGCAGCCGAATACGAGGCCCTTTCGCACGGCCTCCGGATGGCGTCTCTATGGGCATTAAACGCCTAGAGGTGCGCGATTCAACCTCGCGATATCTCAAATAAACGGAGACTTTGATGCCAAAGATCCGAAAATGGCAGCGTATCGCAATGCGGTCCTAAAATGTCAAGACGGTTCAAGGGCTCAATTTCATCATACAGCCCGGGATAACAACCAGGCGGCGGACTTATAAGCACGCATCAGCGCAAAACGCGATGCCGTCCCGCCCAACATCTTCCTAGAACGGCTGTTCAAACCATCCGTACTATGGGAAGGGGAGTCCGGAAATAACAATCCGGACCCAACCGCACTGCCTGACACCGAACACTCTGACACAATCGGAGGCTCTGCCAACGAGATAACATCCTCCGCCCATGAAATAATGGCGGTTATCGCCCCGTGGACGGAACCATTCCTAGCCTACCTAACTAGGCAGGAACTCCCCGAAGACCAAAATGAGGCTCGCTGCATAGTACGGCGATCCAAAGCCTATAAAGTCCACGAGGGAGAGCTATATAAGAAAAGCACAACAAGAGTCCTTCAAAGGTGTATCTCCGAAGAGGAAGGGCGAAACATCCTGGCTGAAATTCATGCCGGACTGGGTGGGCACCACGCCGCAGCCCGGGCCCTTGTGGGCAAGGCCTTCCGTACATGATTTTATTGGCCGACGGCCCGGCAGATGCGCAGGATTTAGTCCAACGATGCGCCGGTTGCCAGCTTTTGCTAACCAAAGCCACATGCCACCCGCCGCCTCAAAACTATACCCATCACCTGGCCGTCATGTATGGGGCTTGACATGGTTGGACCCCTTAAGGGAGGAACCCACAAGCAAAAATACCTATTGGTCATGGTGGATAAATTCACCAAATGGCTAGCGGCCAAGCCTGTTAAAACGGCCGAATCCGGGCCGGTGATAGACTTCATATCAGGTGTAGTGCACCGTTACGGCGTCCCCCGCAGTATCACCACTGATAACGGCACCAACTTCACGGACGATGAGGTCAAATTATGGTGCAAAAACATGGGCATCAAGCTCGACACGCCTCGCCTATCACCCCCAAACCAACGGTCAAGTCGAGCGAGCAAACGGTCTAATCATGAGCGGCATTAAACCCTGCACTAGTGCGGTCCCTCAAGGAATCTAACACGCACTGGGTTGAGGAGCTCGAACCGTACTGGGGCTGCGGACCACGCTGAATCGTACTACGGATTCACACCATTTTTATGGTGTACGGCGCAGAGGCAGTCTTGCTCATGCGACATAATACATGACTCACCTCGCGTGCGCATGTATGAAGAAAGAGAAGCCGAGCTCGATCGGCAGGACAGTTCGGACGCATTGGAGGAGGAGCGCGACGTGCCAAAAGCTCGTTCAGCATTTTATCAACAGCAGGCTCGAAGATATCAAAGCAGGGAAGTACGGGCCAAAGTTTATAACATTGGCTTAACTAGTTCTACGCTGCCGGACAAGAAAAGGACAAACTCAAGCCCAAATGGGAAGGTCCCTTCATCATCGACCAGGTCCTGACCGGCGGAGCATACCGTCTGCGAAACGCATCGGATAACCGACTCGAGCCAAACCCATGGAATGCAGCCCGTCTAGATTCTACGCCTAAGCGCCGGACTCCAAGTTCGTCTCCTTCCTCCGTCCACATTTTCTATTTTTGCTGTCTTTTATTTCTCTCCTTCCTCCTCCTTCTTGAAGCCTTTAGAGGCTCGTTTGCGCTTTGTTCGCACACATTTGACGCGCTGTCCGCGCTCATTATACCTGGGGGCTTCTTTAACAGAAGCTTATTTATACGGGCTTCATGCCCAACACATGTATCAAAACTTCCGCATGTATCTTTTATTCACCATTATATGCATCGATATGACTTAAGTTTTGGCCAAGCTGGGTTGCCTGGCTCCTGTGCTTACCCTACGTTCCTGGTTGTTTGGCTAGGTGGTAAAGGAGCACCTCTGCGATTGTTATCGCGGGTCACCGGATGTGTACCTCGACGGGTGAGGCCGAAGCTAGCGTTCTTAAGGGAATATTCGGTCAGTGAACTGAAAGATGATTTTTAACTATTTATCCACCTGCCCCCAGATGATTTTCTGCTTTCTTATCAGTTTTGACATGCACTTTAGGGCATGCCTCCCAACGAAAGGAACCCTTAACGGAATTATTCTCACTGGAAGATGTTTCTTACTATCCATGTAATATAACATAACTAGTTGGGCACTTGTCTGATACAGCAATAATGACCCCTACGCCTTGTCTCCATGCATGCCCCGGTTCTTATATAACCGCGAGGGTATTTGGACACACTCCGGACTGTTGGGTCCCGAGGTCGGGCTTAAAAGGTCCGCTATGACAAACGATCTACAATCCGCTAGAAGACATTTTTCATGTCATATTCAATTACATAGTCAACTCGACTCATTGTATTCCTCCTCAATGCCATCTAATAGGCTATCTAATTTACAATCTTGCTGGAATACTTGGTGGCCAATTCTACTTGGCCGCATACACTAAGCTTACAGGATCTCCTTCCCATCAGCCCCACAGTCCGACCTTGGCCATGTGGTTTGGGTCACAACCGTACCGCTGTCTTTACCATGGCCTGTGCCTCCTGGCGCCTTTGACGGCAGGCTGATATCTTCCATAGCCGGAAGCGCCGCCGTGCTCCTTGAAGCCGCTCTGCCAGCTCCCCAATGCCTTCGGGCAGGGAGATAGATGGCCACAAGGCCTGGCCGACGCCTTTCATCACCTGTCGAACTCGTTCGTGCAGCTGACGTAGTTCGGGAAGAAGATCACCCAAAGAACTGGGCATCTCCTCCTCAGCACGACCTGTGAGCAAACCTACATACATGTCTATGTTAGTCGCCTTCCTCGTCGAACTCTTTCAAAGTTCGCTCAAGCACTTACTGAAAATGCCGCGACGAAGCCGTCGATTCTCCTTTACGGAGTCAGACAACTGGGCACGAACATCCTTTAGTTCCTCACCCAGCTGGGTGTTGGCATCTTGGAGGCTATTTTTCTCCTGCCGCACCTCGTAAGCACGCTCGCCGCCTTTAGCTGGCGCAGAGCTGTTGCTTGTCCGGATCTAGTCCGCGCCATCTGCAATATTATTGTCTGATTTTACACACGCCGCACTTCATAAACTATTTATCTTTTAAGGCATATATTACCAGCAGGGGTCTCTGTGGCTCCCCCTGTAGCGGCTAGTGCGGCCTCAAGTTGGGCCTTGCATTCTTCAAGCTCCTGGGACAGTCGGGTATTCTTTTTGTAAGATCTTCAGATAACAAATGATCCTTAAATCAGTTATTCTAACTATTTTAAGTCTCGGGGCTACTGCATATATAATCACAAATTTCCGAACCCGTATGTCCTTTACATACTGCTCTGTGGCTCTGGCTAGACCATCTTGAGCGGCACGGAGGTGCGCATCTCCCAAATTGAAGGCATTCAAGGCTTCTTGGGAGAAACATGCCTCACGAAGAACTTTCCGGCGGCGCCTGTGATTCATGGCGCTCTCCACCTCGGAGTTGGTGGCGGACAATCTGTCGGCATCCTCTGTTGGAGGAGCATCCGACTCACGCCTCGTGCTCGCCTCCACTTCTGGACCCGGCTTTGGAGCCTGGCCGGCGGAGGCTCGATTGGCAACCTCTCCGAACTCAGTCCGGCGAGCCCTCTTTTTCCTGAAAAGAGCACTAGCGTTAGTACGCCTTCCAGAAATCAATCCTGGGAATATGGTGACACGCCATACCGTGGGCGGAGTTTCCATCCGACCGCACTTTTTTAGACTCAATGGGCTGTACGCCCTTGTTGGCTAGCCGCCGCGGGCTCGGCCTCCTGCCTCGAAGGCACCCCCTGCGAAACACCATCAAATATGTGGTGATTAGAAGTAAAGCACAGGTGGGTCATGGTATCCGGACTTCGGTCACGGTTACCTGGGAGGCCGGAAATAATCCGGGGTAGTCGGCCGTAATGGAAACCAAAGCATTGTCGATGCTAAGTTGGTGGAACACCCCGTCGATCAGCTCCACCTTTATATCCGGGTCCTCTTCGAAGGCCGGATCGAGGGACCGTTCCGGATCCTCGGGTTGTGGGGGCAGGTTGTGTATCTTCTCCACAGCCCGACGCAGTTCCTGCGTAGAAACCATTAAATGAGATGTTTAACCACGGGAACATGGATCGGACAGGCCACAAAGATATTTGCTTACCCAACTTCGAGGATTATTCGAAGAAAACCCACTGAGTGGATTGACGCGGAGAAAATCCTCCTCTTCCCCTTTGTTCATGGCAGACAAGGTCTTCACCAGTTCGGTGACCGATCCCGGCCCTTTGCAGCCATGGCGGGTGGCATCGTCCTCCCCGCTGAAGTCCCACATGGGTGGCCCCTATATTGGAGCGCCGCACTCCTCATAATGCAGATTGCCATGACTCCATCATGGTCAATCCGCATGAGCCAAGAATCTTATTCAGCTCATCAAATAAAGGATGTCCCGGCCATTTTCCCCAGGGGCTCCACGGGCGCCAGCTAGGCGCTTCTTCGAGGCGTTGCTAAACTCCGAAGGCCGATCCAACAGGATCCGCAGCGGACGCCCTCCATGTAAAACCATTTCAAGGCCAGTCTTGGACGCTTTCTTCGGGTTCCGGATAGATATCCGGTCCCGGCGATGCGCCATAGTTCGGCTCCGCCCACTTGATATATTGACCCCTCATGAGAACGGGGTACAAGGTAGAATAATCTCTTCCACAGCGCAAAATGAGCCTCAATGCCCAAGAACAGTTCGCAAAGGGCCACGAAGCCCGCGATGTGCAAAATGGAGGCAGGCGAAGGTGGTGCAACCGAGGTCAGAGAACTCCAAGAGCCCCCGAGAAACGGATGGATTGAAACCGAGTCCTCTTACTAGATAAGAGACAAAGCATACCCGCCTCCTTTAGAGGGATCATGGACGCCTCCGCTTGCTTTTCGCCCTTGTAGGTGGCAAGTCCGCTCGAACCGAACCATGAAGGCCGGGGAAGAAATCCCTTGGTTTGAGTATAACTAGATCGCTATATGGGACTGAGCATCTCTCCCAATTCCAGGCTGAGGGCTGGGAGCGCGAGAGGAGGAGCCGTCGACCGTCCATGATGGAATGGGTTTTTGTCGAGGCGCCCGATGAAAGCTCGCAGGGGGGATGGTGTGACTCAGATCTAGGTCCTCGCCCCTTTATAGGCGGCTCATTTATGTAGCTAGGGGTAAGTGTAAAATACCCTGGCTTTTCGATTCATTCAAACACGTGGAAGATGGCCATTATTGGGCGAGAAGCCAAGGAGCGCAGCATTTATCGAAGCGGACACTATTCGACAAGTATATGGAATTTGAGAAGAACCCGCCTTTGCAATGCCGAAGACAATCCACGCTACGGACGATCGCCATTTGAAGCCTGGTTCGGGGCTACCGAGGAGTCCCGGATTAGGGGTGTCCGGATAGCGAACTATCACCGCTGGCCGGACTCTGGACTATGAAGATACAAGATTGAAGACTTCGTCCGTGTCCGGATGGACTTTCCTTGGCGTGGAAGGCAAGCTTGGCGATACGGATATGTAGATCTCCTACCATTGTAACCGACTCTATGTAACCCTAACCCTATCCGTGTCTATATAAACCGGAGGGTTTTAGTCCCAGAGGACTAACAACAATCATACCATAGGCTAGCTTCTAGGGTTTAGCCTCTCTGATCTTGTGGTAGATCTACTCTTGTACTACCCATATCATCAATATTAATCAAGCAGGAGTAGGGTATTACCTCCATCGAGAGGGTCGAACCTGGGTAAAAACATCGTGTCCCTTGTCTCCTCTTACCATCCGCCTAGATGCACAGTTCGGGACCCCCTACCCGAGATCCGCCGGTTTTGACACCGACAACAACCTAAACGGTTTCCCACTTAGGAGCGTAGTAGTACTCGGTTATAAATACTAGTATGCCAAGATGACTGCACATTCCTCCTCAACTCCTCATCCAGAAAAACAAACAAGTCATTCAGCATCCTTCCCTTGCGTCTGCCATGGCCACCGTGAGTTCTGGGTCGAGAGATTGCCACCAGGGAGAGGCGAGCATGGAAGCGGAAGCACGAGAGATGTCCCGCCTCGCTTCGAGAGCAGCCAACATGTCCTGCCACGCGGAAGTAGCAGCACAGAGGTCCCTCCGCGCCGCTGAAGTAACACGGAGGTCCCACCGCGCCGTCGATGCAGCAGACTGGTCCGCCGTGCTGAAAAGCAGAGATGTCCCGCCGCCACTTAATGCAGCAGAGATGTCTCCCCGCGCCGCGCGGCTCGGGAAAATTTCGCGAGCGGCGACGATCTATTAAAGCGCATTCATGCGATCATCCATAGCCAGATGGATCAGATCTCCGGTTGGGCGAGGTTGCAGGACGACGTGAAAGCCTCGTTTGAACAGCCTACCGGCGTCATCCGACAACTAAGGGAGGGCAATGAGAGGCTCCGGGCCGAGCGCGACCTGCTGAGGGAGAAGATCGTCCGAAGTGCAGACCAGCAGGAGGAGGCCAGTTCCTTGTTGAAGAGGACCGGCTTCATCGTCAAGGAACTTATGGACGAGAATGACATGCTCCGCAACGAGCACCAAAGGCTGGTGCAGGAATCCGTCGATGTTCTCAAGCAGCGTCTTGAGGACACGAAAGAGCTCATCGCCGCTCGCCACGGAGACTAGTTCCCGCGGCCTGCAGCAACGCATCAAGAAAGTAGAGATCAGCGAGCCAGATCCTTATCTTCCTACTTCTTTTGCACTTATGTATTTCGGGCGTAGCCGCATGTGGATTTTTTAATTATGTAAGACAATTAATCGTCCTTATCTTTCTGTGGAAGATCAATGTTGCGAGGCTGGAATGAAGAAAACTCTTGCTGTGGCGACCCTGGCGTTGTTGTTCTTCTAGTTTCTGCTAGGCTTCCTTTAGTTTCCTCGTTTCTTTTGATGTAATAATCGGTTTAGGATGTGGATTGTGTCGTCGGTTGTGAAATGTTGGGTTCTAGCACGGATGTTTGGCCTTTGTTGGCCTCTTGGGATGTTGCGATTTCAATCTGGTAGCTTTTAGTCCTTCGTGTTAGGCTGGAGTTGTGCCGAACTTCTTGTGAATTGTGGTGGTTTTCAGTAATGAAAATCGAAAGGGAAAGCCCTTCTTTGATCAAATTTTTTTTAATCGTCCTTATATATTCATCAGTCTTGCTATAAGTCGCAGTAGATGCTATATAGGTCCGTCGGATCTCACATCAAGATCCGTGCTTTCAGATTTTCTTTTTTCTCTCTTAAATCTCAGTCGAGTGAGACATAGCCACGCCATTAAACAGAGGCTCGGGCACTATTAATGGAGACCTTGGGAGAGAGGTGGACGGCAGATGGAGGTCAAAGGGCTCTCCTCCCGATAAGCACGCCATAGGGTCTGATCGCAAGCCTCTCGTACTCAAATAGCTACCTGCATGGCGCCTCCTAGCAAATAAAATGGGACGCGTGTATGCATGTAAATGGTTCTAGTAAGTAGAACGCCCACGGTTTCGATAATACTTGTGTTTCCGATTGTAACGTGACAACACTTGTTCCAAAATGACTTTGTTGATTGTTAATGTGTGCGCTTCGCAAATCGGACTGCAAATTTACTACAGCATGTTGGTGCCATGTCATGGCACCAAGCCAAGTTTCATTATTTTCATGCGTGTTTTGGACTTACAGAATTAAAAGCTAAGTTTCTCAATGTTTCCAACCCAGCCACGACGCCTGAATTTTGAATTTCATTCCCATTTCTTGCATGGAACCTAGAAATTTACCCGAGGACACACATGTGATTTTTCAACCAACTTTGGTGCAATCGGAACATGTGCTTGTATTTCAAATTTGAATTATGCGTATTAAAGGTGACACGCTCCTCCCGTAACCACGAGCCTTCTTGAGAGAAGTCTGATTTGCAAGAAGCTTATACCAAAATTTGTTCCTGTTCGCCAATTTTTTACCACGACATGGTACTACCATGACATGACACCATGCCAAGTTTCATGATTTTAAACCAAGTTTCTCAATGTTCTCTACCGAGCCACGATGCCCAGATGTTTGAATCTTATTCTAATTTTTTGCATGGGACCTACTCCCTCCTTCCATCTATATAGGGCCTAATGTATTATTCAAGACAGCCTTTGACTATTGACAAGATTAATAGCACATGAGATGTATACTACGAAAATTATATTATTGGAAGCTCCTTTGACATACAAATTTGAAGGTATGCTTTGTGTAAGTTGCATGTCATATATTATTGCTCTAACGTTTGGTCAAAGTTAGCCTCAAAAAACGCATTAGGACCTATATAGATGGAAGGAGGGAGAAGAAATTCACCCGAGGACACAAATGTGATTTTTCAACCAACTTTGGTGCACGGGAGCATGTGCTTGTAGTTCAAATTTGAATTATACACATTAAATGACCAAAAACTCAATTAATGTGTAAATAAGGCCAAACGAAGCCGGAATAATTCCAAAATTTAACAGGGCACTCATGTAGTTCTATGTTGCCTTAGTAAATAAACTCAAGAGGGACAACGATATCGTTCAAGACTCAAAGGTGGCACGCCCTCTCGTAACCACGAGCCTTCTTGAGAGAAGCTTCGGTTTGCAAGAAGCTTATACCAAAATCTATTCCTATTCGGCCATTTTTTTACCACAACATGGTAGTACCATGACATGACATCCATGCCAAGTTTCATGGTTTTCAGACGTGTTTTGGATTTACAAGAATTTTAAAACCAAGTTTCTCGATGTTCTTGGCCGAGCCACGATGCCCAGATGTTTTAATTTTATTCTCATTTCTTGCATGGGACATATAAATTCACCCGAGGACACAAATGTGATTTTTCAACCAACTTTGGTGCACGAGAGCTTGTGCTTGTAGTTCAAATTTGACTTATGCACATTAAATGACCAGAAACTCAATTAATGTATAAAAAATGACAAACGAACTCTGGGGTTCGGGTTCCGGCAGACCCTCTGGGTTCGAACTCTGGGGTGCGCGCGGAGATCACACCTCCTACCTACCTACACCTCGTCGCCTCGCAAGGATATAGAACTACACGAAGAGCAACACAAGGGACACAGGGTTTATACTAGTTCGGGCCACCATTGTGGTGTAATACCCTACTCTAGTTTGTGGTGTGGTGGATTGCCTCTGGGGCTGATGATGAACAGTACAAGGAAGAACAGCCTCATGAGGGTCTTGGCTGGTTCGATGGCTGCTAGGGGAGCGATCTCTCTCTCTCTCTCTCTCTCTCTCTCTCTCTCTCTCTCTCTCTCTCTCTCTCTCTCTCTCTGCGATTGATCTCTCGATGCCTCTACCCTGTGGGTGGCTAGTCCTATTTATAGGCGGAGGCCCCGGCCTCTTTCCAAATATTGAGCGGGAAGGCGCCAACAATTGGCCATTTTGAAGGGGAACATCCGTACACTTATCCTGACTAAAGTTGGTCCTCGCCTGTCAAAGGCTCTGGTGGTGACGCCGGCTTGGGCTCCATGATGACTTCCTTCCTGTCGTTGCGACGTCTTGGTCTTGTTGCACCGAAACGGGTGCCTTTGCTTGATGCTCTCGCCTGCGCTTGCCCCCTTTGCACCAAAGAGGAAATGAGGACACTGCGCGGGCTGGCGCCCGCCTGGCGCCGACCGTCTTCTGGCGGGGCATGCCCGGCCATCATGAGGGCGCCAGCCCCCAGCCCCCTGCCCAGAGGGGGAGTGCTGATTCGTGCCCCCCCTCCCCCGTGCTTACTTGGGGCGGATGATGACGCAGAAGACATGCTCGGGTGCGCCCGGGAGCGCCGTGCCCTTCGCCAAGGGTTTCTCCAGATGGCGGCTGAAGCGGTGAGCCAGCTTGGCGTAGAGCTTGCTGACGAAGACGCACGCCTTGAAGCTGAGGGCCTGCGCCTAGCTGGAGAGGGGCGCAAGCTGAAGGTGGCCGTTGCCCTTGCGCGCCACCAGCGCGACCTCAAAAATGAGAAGGCCGAGGCGTCACTGGCGGCCTCACGGGAGGCCCGTTCCTGGGCCTTCGAGGAGGCCCGGGAGGCTAACCGGCGGCGTGAGGCGGCGGAGGAGCGGGCACGGGAGCTCCAAGTCTGAAGCAATTCCCTGGAGCAGCAGGTGGAGCTGCGCGAGACGGCCCTTGCGTCGACGAAGGGGGCTTCGGTCGACCAGGCTGAGCTCCAGAGACGCGAGGAGGCACTGACGTTGGAAGCTGCCGAGCGCGCCCGCGATCTTGAGCGTCTGGAGACGAGGGAGCGCTTGGTGACGCAGGCGGAGGATGACGTCGCTGCGTGGGAGGCCCGAGTCCTGGAAGAGGTTGAACGCCGGGTGGCAACGGCCCGCTTGAACCTTGAGCGCGAGTTCGAGGAGAGGCTGGGGTTGGTCAGGGTCGAGGCTGAAGGCAGGACCGCCGCCCTGAGGGCCAAGCTGGATGAAGTGATGCGCGGGCTGATGCTTCCTGCCGCCTCGGCGTGGCATGAGGAGCTGATTACGCCCCGCGCCGAGGCGCTTTTCTCTGCTCAACGGTGGATGAGGCCTGAGCTGCTATGCCGCGTAACGAGGACGAGATACGCCAGCCGCGATCCTAGAGCACGCAGCATGGCCCCATGTTTCCACGCCCATGAGAGAGCCATCACGGCCTTTGGGCAACATCTCGTGAGGCAGCCGCTGGGGAGCCTCACGCGTTAACTATGCCGGTAACCTCCGTTTTCATCGATGTGGTGACGCAGCTGGAGGCGCTGTCAGGCAGAGCCAATAGGTTGGTGGAGGAGAGGAGTCGCGCCCTGCTCGGGCGTGCCTTTTCTCGCGTCTTCAGCCATCTTAGGGACATGGACCCCAACTTCGATTTTGATGCCGCCATCGCCCCAGTACCCCAGGCCATCCAGGACGACTTGGCGCATTGGGTGGAAGACAACGTGGATGCCCTCGTCAGGGCCATCGCCATCGACAACGGGCGGCGTGGTCGTGGCTGCTGATGAAGGCGGCGTGAACGGCCCCGACGCCGCGACCAAGCAACGCATGAAGTGATGGCGAGGCCAGCGACGATTCAGGGGTGCCCTTGAGGATGCATTGGGGATTTATCCGACCGATCGCTGTTGTTCCTGCTTACCTGTCGGTGTCAAACCGCGGATCTCGGTAGGGGGTCCCGAATCAGCGCCTAGGCGGATGGTAACAGGAGACAAGGGACACGATGTTTACCTGTGTTCGGGCCCTCTTGATGGAGGTAAAACCCACGCCCCGCTTGATTGATATTGATATTGTGGATGTTTACAAGAGTGGATCTACCACGAGATCAAGGAGGCTAAACCCTAGAAGCTAGCCTATGGTATGATTGTAAGGGTTGTTGTGATTGTAGTCCCACGGACTAAAGCCATCCGGTTTATATAGACACCGGAGAGGGCTAGGGTTACATAGAGTCGGTTACAATGGTAGGAGATCTACATATCCAGACGCCAAGCTTGCCTTCCACGCCAAGGAAAGTCCCATCCGACACGGGTGAAGTCTTCAATCTTGTATCTTCATAGTCTTGGAGTCCGTCGATGATGATAGTCCGCAAATGATAGTTCGGCCGATGATGGTAGTCCGCTATCCGGACACCCCTAATCCAGACTCCTCAAGAGTCCCTGAACCAGGCTTCAATGACGATAAGTCCGCGTATATTGCTTGGCATTGCAAGGCGGGTTCCTCCTCCAAATGATAGAAGATTGTGAACACCAGATAGTGTCCGCTCGCAAAATAAATTCCACATTCCACCGTAGAGAGAATAATAATATATACACAAGTTCAATCTCACGACGCTTTCCGTGGCATGACGCCACACCACTACCAAGCCATTACTCAATTGTTTTTACTTTACCACCTCAGCAGATTTAGCTAAGCGGTTTCTTGGCACGCCTTGTCAAGCAGTAGATCGTGTTTCCTTAATCCGGATTCTCATCAATACGGGCGTAGTAACCCAACCGCGCCTGCTCGCCACGCCTCTATCGAAGACGAGTCCCAAACGGTCACGGAGACGGCTCTTGGTATTCTCCTCTTTATAACGGGACCAAGGCTCGCTTTTTCTTCAATCTTCCATCGAATCCTCTCCACGCCCAAGTTCCAGCACCTAGAGCCCCAGATTCGAGCGCTTTGGACCTTCAACGATGTCCGGTTCCGACCTCCGTGGTCGGTGGATGCCCTCCTCCGCCACGGAGGAGGACGTGCTAAAGCTGCGGAGGCCAAGTACTGCCTTACGAGATTTCAGACAGGTTGCCTCGCCAAGGGCAGGCCATCCCCACCCCGAGCCCGGCGAGTATGTCGCCTTCAGATCCCACCTCCGCCGGGTTTAGGCTTCCGATGGATCCTTTTGTGAGAGGGCTCATGTTTTACTATGGGTTGGAATTCCACGACTTGGCTCCGAGTCCATCCTCCATATATCCGCATTTATTGTCATCTGAAGGCTTCCTCCTCCGCCACCCCACACTTCGCCTGTGGTCAAGACTTTCAATGTGGCGCCAAGATGATCGGGGCGCTAAGCGGAGTGTGGCGGGCGGCCATAAGTAGGAGGGCCGATGCCCTGCGGGCCCGCTGGCTCCTTCCAAGAGGAGCTCGCCTGTGGCAGCAAGAGTGGTTCTATATTACTGCCCGAGGGGCCGCAGACAAAAGCCGCCGCCTTATTCCGCCCGGGACCTCCACGACGATTGATGTCGTGGGTCAACCAAGGCTCAACTGGGGCCACAAAGGACGTGCCCCTACCGCAGGGCCGGATTCGAGATCTCTTAACGAGGGAGATCGATATGGTGGTGGTGATGCAGGTTATGCTAATTAGGCGCCTCCTGCCTCGCAAACGCCGCCCTCTCCGGCTATGGGAGTTCAACCGAGGGCCCACGGATTCTTCAACACTTCATGGGTATGACACCCTCGAGATGTATAACTTATTCTTCGGATCGCAAGAGGTGCGCCCGAATTGACCGAGGATGCTGGACTAAGCTGCAATCGCCCGGATACTCAAGTAAGTAGTTCCAAGTCCGACATACCGCTTGTTTGCCTTTCGATGATCCGCTTTATGACCGATCTCCTTCTACACAGGAGTGGATAGCGGAAGCAAAATTAATACGTGTCCGCCCTCCCCGAGACCGCGCGGATCCCGTGGCTGGTCCGGATGTTGAGGTTGCGCTTCGGAGGAAAGCGAAGGGGAAAGCAGGAAAGCTACCGCCTCGCCTAAGGAGGCTTTTGAACGAGGGGGATCGAGAATCCTCCTACCAAGGGGAGAAGAGGACTGCCTCCGAGGACCTGGGAAAAAGCCCCTAAACGGGGAAGAAATTCGCCGAGGGTCCTGCGTCCGGGAGGCCCCGCCGCACAATCTCCCTTAATGAGCCAGCCTCCAACGAGCCGTAAGTAGAAAGAAAGGAGTTTTATAATAAGGGACATCCCTATTTGTGCTTCGAGGATAACTAAAGTTTTTACCTTGTAGTTCGGATCTCCGCCCTTCGCAGATGAGCTCGCTTTCGGGGACCTTCGTCCGAGATGATAGAGAGCGAGACGCCCGTCCGGGCGCCATGGATAGGGCGGACGAGCCTGAAGTGTCGCCACGAGGGAGCCCCGGTGTGGCAAAGCCGATAGTTCGGCGCCAATCGTGTACGGTCAAGGATCTGCTTGAGAAGGCGCTTATCTCGTAAGATCAGCACGCATTGATGAGCATGGTGATTGAAAGGATTTCGCTCACCAAGGCGGGTTGCATGATGCCGCAGAGTTTATCAAGCGGGTTTGAGGTACGTAAAATGACACACCTTTTAACAGTTTTGCATATAGAATGCGCCAGATAGATAGTAGCCCCGAGACTCGGTAGGTTGTCGATATCGACAGCGCGCCGAGGATCAAAAATCGCAGGTTTAAATTCCCGTCGTGCCGATGCAGGTGGCGGTTCGTCCGGGGGCCAGCCGGACTGATGGAGTTGCTGAACTAAAGCGGCAACTCGATGTGGCGGATGAAGACATCGCGCTGATCAACAGGCGACTTGATGAGTCGCAAGGTAAGTGTTACTGCGCGGTCACATGGTAAGGGAGCCGAAGCCAACTCCTTACAATATGTGCGTGAAATGCAGATAGTGCCGCTGCCGTGGAGAGTCTTCGGGCCGAACTTGCTCAAGCCAAGGAGCAGGCCAGAAGGAGTAATGCGGCAGCCTCGAAGGCGGCCGAGGAGTTAGCGGCTGAAAGGGCCGCACACTGCCGGAGCAGGGAAGAGATAGCCGAAATGGCTGTGAAGTTAAAAGAGGCTACCGACCGCAATGAGGCTCTTGGGAAGGAGCGCTTAGCGGGCAAGAAGACTGCGGAAGGCCACCGCCGGTTAAGAATGCCCGCTCGCAATGCGGGCTATGAAGGAAGAGCTGCGCCAGCCGGGAGATTGTAGCCGGTAAGCCTTTTTCGCTGCGCCAAGGTTCACGGATTCAAAATATGCTCACTGGGCTAACTGTGGTGTCCGGAGGACCCTTATATGGACTTAGCAGCGAAAAGCGGCGGATGCCGCAGCATTTTTTTCGCCGTAAGGATCACCAGACGGAAGAGCTGTTTTGGTCTCAATTCCATAGTCCGGAGCGCTCACTTCACGACCGATCGCTTGGCTGAGTGGGCTGAGCTAAATAGGTTGTCCGGCTTGCTATGGCGGATATAGTGACCCATATCCGCCGGATAGGCCCCACCAAGAGTTACTTTGGCTTATTGCAGCAATTTTTTGGGGCGGTGCCGCATATCAAGGCGGCGAAGCGGTCGGCCTGCATAGAGGGTGCGCGGATGGCGCCGCCCGCGTGAAGACACATTGACAGAGATGGATGCCACCGCTGTTGCACCCCGGTTCGATAATAACCGCTACCCGCCGAGCACTATTTTGGCGGCGCTGCCTCGGTGCTCGTAATAGAGTCGCAGTGTTTCAAAAATGTTACGCTCAATGAACGCTTATATGATGTAAAACGATTTTATGATGTAAGCGCCTTTTATACTTGTGCGCTCAAGTAATAGAATATCTCCTTTGCGGCCGCTCATGTATACGTATGTATAACCCGAAAGATGGCAGTCGTCGGTTTCAGCCCCCACGCACAAGGTGCGGGGTGTTCGCAAAAATAGCGCGCTTTCACACTTAATCCGACGCCTCGGTCCTGTAAAGGAGGTGGTAGCGAGCAAACGAGGCAACCGGACTATAATGCTTTATCACTTTCACTTAGCCATGGAGTTCGAGGGTGGGGCTACGACATAGCCCCCGGGGCACCGTGCTCTCCGAATTCGGGCGCCAGATGTGCCTGGCCGAAACGCCCTTCACAAAGCGGAGGAATCCTAAACATTCCCAAGGTCGATCGAGTGGTTGACCAGTCTCGCTGTATCATGACACAGTTTTCGCTTTCATCGAGGTGCTCGCCAAATTAATCGGGGCACAATCGCAGAGTTCTCCGAGCCGCAAGTAGCCGATGATACGGAACGAAGGCAGCAAAACACAGGAGCCGGGCAAACCCAACATTTGACCAAAGACATGATTCGAGCTGATGCATATAAGGCCTAACTCGAGACGCCAACACTCCCAAGGTGTTCGGTCTTTATAATAGCGGCAAAACAAAGCCCTAAGCCCCTTGTGTCCGTGTACGGCAGGTTCTTTCGGCGCGCCGATGCCAAAACGCCAGCCTCCACTCGTTATACTGAAAACCAGGGATTATAGCAACAAGAGACAGAAGAAAGGTTTACGAGGGTCTTAGTCCAAAAGAGTCCTGCAACGGGTCCCTACCGCACGCCTCGCGCCGTGGTTCCGCGCAGCCGATCTCGACGGGTGTGCACGCTGTTCATCCGTAAAAAGAGAGGAACTTGGTTGGAAAAGAAATCGCGAGAAAGTGCATAAAATTGAAATATAGATTAAGAAAGCTGAGCCTATGCTAGCTCATTATGGCTTGTATGTGCAAACCCTTGTGAAGGGGTGTGCGGCTAGGTAGCCCCTAGCTTATTTATTCCGGACTCGCCCAGCCGTGTCCGGGTCTCAAAGCACCTTTGATGAAACGATGCCACGTGGACCGGCATTTGAAGCGTAAGAGACGCGGAATGTGGTATTGTATTGAAGCGGACGAGAGCTTCCCGCCCAAAGTGGTGCTTGATAGCTGGCTTAAGGGCCCGGCGCCACCTTTGAAGGAAGTGCGGCTATGCCGAATTGTAATAGGGTCTATCCTCACTTGCGGATTGTGTCCGGATATAGCAGGTTTAAGTCACCGCCGCCGCCCATCAACACCGCGCTAATTGCAGTCCGCCTATTATGGGATCCGATATCGTGGCAGTCTATCCTCGCGCCCGGATACTTCGACTAATCCAGATGGTCGAAAGTGATTGGTTTTGACATCCAACCTTGGTCCACTGGGTGGATCGTCCGACACTTGTCTTGGCGAAAGTGCCGTGTTGGCTTTCCGTGTTATCACGTGAAGCAAGTTTACTGTTTTGACTTCTCGAGGGAAAGTCCTTTGACTTCCGTGCTCGCTGGTGGGGCTCGCCATTGTCCTCGCCATGATCGAGCCCTTTGTGTCCGCATTAAGTCTGCCGGACTGTTTAAAACCCAACAATTTCGTTGGTATGGTTTGCGTGCCTTCCGGGTATCGTGGATTTGACATATCCGATCTAAAATTTTGTTTAAATTTGATAGCTCGCCTCGTTGTCCTTAAGAGGCCGTGGTTTTATTGTCCGCCGCGAAGCTTTTGAATCCGGCGTTGACCGCCGTGCCCTGTGGGCTTTTTTTCTTTATTCCGCGCCGATCTTTCCCGCGCCGTGACTTTCCGCTTCCATCTCCGATCTCGATGTACTGGTCGCTGGTGCTGCATCTTGCTAGCCACTGTCTTCTCCCCGCGCAAAAGCGCCATGAGGCTTGTTAGCGCTGCCATTGTTCTTGGCTTTCTTGGCCGAGGTGTCCGGCGAGCCATTCGCCCTGGACGTTGTGTTTAAAAGCTGCTAAGGCTTCGCGTCCGACAATGACTATTTGGTTCTTTTTGGTAAGGAACCTGTTCCAGAATTTATGCTACCGACTCTCCGGCTGTTGGGTTATATGACTCAGATCGTCAAGATCCGGAGGGCGGACATAAGTCCCTTGAAAATTTGTTTAAACGCGCCCTCAAGCTCTTCCCAACTTCCAACAAGTGTTTTCGGGAGGCTTTTGAGCCAATGCCGAGCTGGCCCTTTGAGCTTGAGGGGTAGGTATTTTATGGCGTGAGATCATCTCCTCTAGCCATGTGTATGTGTAGTATGTAGTCTTCATCCGCATCTGGGTCTCACAGCCGTCAGATGCCTCTATGTTTATGGGTTTAAACCCGCTGGAAATTCATGATCCAAAGACCTCATCGGTGAAACATAGCGGTGTGCGGCGCTCAGATTTGGGTGTGCCGCTGTCTTCAACACTTGTCGTGGTGTGTTACTTCGGGTCCTCTTTTTGGCCCGTAGATGGACCTAGTTGGGCCGTCCGCTTTACCAGATTATAATTCGCTTGTGTGCAGCCCCGCTTGTCGCTTTGGGCCCGTCATCTGCCGCCTATCCGCCAGCGGCCTCTTTATTTTTTGACCGTGAAGGCTCGATGGCTTTCTCACAAATTCTCGCAGCAACTTGCGCTCGGTAGTTTTAGTTTGATGGCCATTGCCATATTTGTTCGTGGGTCTTGAATACTTTGCTCCACTTCATTCTCGAGCGTGTCTTCGCTGTTTTGAGCTTCCGCTTCGCTCTTCTTCAAACTTCTTGCAAGGGCGACGCAGTTTTTGCGATGTTCTTATGCTCGTGTTGTGGCCGGACTGTTGATTGCTCCGTGAAGGGGTTGATTATCCGCTCGCCCTGTTCGTCGTCGCTGGCTTGCCCCGCTCTATCGCTGGGTCGTTAGGAAGGCTGCTTTGATCGAGGCGGACTTAGGGCGCGCTTACGCCGCCGCTTTTGGTTCTTTATCGGCGAGATTATCCTCCGCCGCCGCCCCGTTGTTCCTCGTTATCGCTTCCTTCGGGTGTCCACCATGTATATGTCGATGACGAGGTGGTCTTCCAAAGGTCCCGTAGGCACCGGTTCTGGAGTCTCCGCATCGCCGCCCATACCGCCGATGTCTTCGGAGTCGTAGTCGAGTATGTCGGTTAAATCGCCGACGGTGGCTACGGGCGGGTGGTGGTGGATCTGAATTTCTTCGCCATCCGCGCTCTCAACCGCCCCGGCCGTAGTTCGCCAGGCTCTCCGGATAGCGAGAGATGCTTCAATGAATTTATGATATCGCCAAGGGCGAAGTGCCGAAAGATGTCCGCAGCGGTGAATTCCATGATCGGCGCCCAATCGGATTCGACCGCAGGGGCGCAGGAGGTTCGGAGTCCGCAGGAGTCCGCACCGGAGTCATGGGCTTTATGTGGGACAAGGTAAGTGTTCGCCCATCGCCAGAGAAATTGCGGCTCCCGAGGCGGTGTCCAGCCATCCGTCCTCGATTCGAGCGATCGGCTCCGGACTATGAGTCGGAGCGGATCCGGGTGCGGCCTCCAAGGTGCTGTCCGGCGGCAGAGTTAGGTCATGCCCATCGTGACAGCGCGGCACGCTCGGCTGTGGCTCAGATCCATCGAGGATCAAGTCCCCGCGGATATCGGCCGTGAAGTTTAAGCTTCCAAACCTGACCTGACGGCCAGGGGCGTAGCTTTCGATCTGCTCCAGATGGCCAAGGGAGTTGGCCTGCAGTGCGAAGCCGCCGAATACGAAGATCTGTCCGGGGAGAAAGGTCTCACCCAGACTGCGCTGTTGTTGATTGAAGAGGCCATCAAGCCTATCGGTGACGCATACGAGGAACTCTCAATGAAAGCACCAATGTCGGTGTCAAACCGCGGATCTCGGTAGGGGGTCCCGAAATCAGCGCCTAGGCGGATGGTAACAGGAGACAAGGGACACGATGTTTACCTGTGTTCGGGCCCTCTTGATGGAGGTAAAACCCCACGCCCCGCTTGATTGATATTGATATTGTGGATGTTTACAAGAGTGGATCTACCACGAGATCAAGGAGGCTAAACCCTAGAAGCTAGCCTATGGTATGATTGTAAGGGTTGTTGTGATTGTAGTCCCACGGACTAAAGCCATCCGGTTTATATAGACACCGGAGAGGGCTAGGGTTACATAGAGTCGGTTACAATGGTAGGAGATCTACATATCCAGACGCCAAGCTTGCCTTCCACGCCAAGGAAAGTCCCATCCGGACACGGGTGAAGTCTTCAATCTTGTATCTTCATAGTCTTGGAGTCCGTCGATGATGATAGTCCGCAAATGATAGTTCGGCCGATGATGGTAGTCCGCTATCCCGACACCCCTAATCCAGACTCCTCAGCTCGCGGGCCGCGAGCTGCTCTGGGCATGGGGTCGACGGGCGAAGGGGTTCTCGCGGGCGGGCCACGCTGCCTGTGGTCAGGTTGCCACTGGTCACGGACATGATGATGACGATGCGATGGTATGCCAAGCGGCAGGCGTGATTCTGGCGCACTCTACCGGGCGCGCCAAATGTCGATTCGGGTTCCGCAGACCTCTAGGTTCGAATGGTGGGTGTGCAAGGAGATCACACCTCCTACTCTACCTACACCTCGTCAGCCTGCAAGGATCTAGAACTACACGTAAGAGCAACACAAGGGACAAAAGGTTTATACTAGTTCGGGCCACCATTGTGGTGTAATACCCTACTCTAGTTTGTGGTGTGGTGAATTTCCTCTAGGGCTGATGATGAAAAGTACAAGGAAGAACAGCCTCGCGAGGGTCTGTTCTTGGCTGGTGCGATGAACTGCTAGGGGGAGTTCAGTCGCTTCTCTCTCTCTCTCTCTCTCTCTCTCTCTCTCTCTCTCTCTCTCTCTCTCTGGGATTGATCTCTCGATGCCTCTACCCTGTGGGTGGCTAGTCCTATTTATAGGCGGAGGCCCTGGGCCTCTTCCCAAATATTGAGCGGGAAGGGCACCAACAATAGGCCATTTTGAAGGGGAACATCTGGTACACTTATCCTCACTAAAGTTGGTCCTCGCCTGTCAAAGGCTCTGGTGGTGACGCCGGCTTGGGCTCGACGATGACTTCCTTCCTGCCGTTGCAACGGTCTTGGTCTTGTTGCACTGAAACGGGTGCCTTTGCTTGATGCTCTCGCCTGCGCTTGCCTCCTTTGCACCAAAGAGGAAATGAGGACACTATGGCTGGCGCCTACTGGGCGCCTTGGTCGCCATGGGCACCTCGTGAGGTACCCCGCTTGATCTTCTCCGGGCCTCGCGAGCCAGCTCGACGAGGCCGTGGCTCGAGGAAGCTTCCTGTCATCCGCGCCACGAGGCTTGGCCTCGCGAGGGTCTTGAGCTTGTGCCGATGAAGATGGGCCGACTGGCCACCCTTGAGCCACGCCGCAGCCGCAGCAGTGCAAGTCTGGGTACCCCTGCTCCTGTAACGCCGATAACTAATGTAGTTCTATGTTGCCTTTGTTAAGAAACTCAAGGGGGCAGCGATATCGCTTCACACTCAAAGGTGGCACGCCTCTTAGAACCACGAGCTTCCAAATCGGCCCAATTTTTTACCACAACATGTTAGTGCCATGACATGACACCATGCCAAGTTTCATGATTTCCAGCTGAGTTTTGGATTTACATGAATTTAAAATCTAAGTTTCTCGATGTTCTCGGCAGAGTCATGACGCCCAGATGTTCGAATTTCATTCTCATTTCTTCCACGGGACCTAGAAATTCAACCAAGGACACACATGTGATTTTTCAACCCACTTTGGTGCACCGGAGTATGTGCATGAAATTCATATTTAGATTATGCACATTAAAAGTCCAGAAACTCAACTAATGTATAAAAAGGCCAAATGAACCCGAAATAATTCCAAAATTTAACAGGCACTCATATAGTTCTATGTTGCCTCAGAATAAAATCAAGGGGAGGCAGCGATATCGCTTTCACAAGACAAAAGGTGACACGTTCCTCTCGGAACCACGAGGCTTGTTGAGAGAATCTCCGGTTTTGCAAGAGGCTTATACCAAAACTTGTCCCAGTTCAGCCAAAAATTATACGTATGAAAATAGGGTTTAGATTATCCCGAACATCTCGCTACCTAGACAAATAATGTACTATGATTTGAATTCAACATAAAATGGATACAAATATATGAATTGGAGAGCGTATGGTACACGTAGTTCATAGTGAAATATGATTACTGCTATATGCATGTCTTTTTGTTATCAAGATAATATTTAAATTATTTTATAACTTGACAACAATCATATTCAAATAAGGAAAATTGATTCAAATTTAGTCCATATGGTAGACTTACAATATATATGTTCACATGGTGGAGTAAAATGTTCATATATGATGGAAGATCAAAATGTACGACTACATCAATTATAAACCGCAAGGTCACCTAATGATATATTCGAATTGAACATAACGTGGATTCAAAATTGAAATTCGAGATCATGGCATCTGTAATCATATAAAAGGGACATTACTCTTTCTTTGGTGGGAATTGATTTGTTTTTGTTGTTGTTGAGGGAAGTGTGAATCGATTTGGTACTCGTGCAGGTAATGTTGTTCTCTCGATTTTTTTACATTTTCTTGTAGTTTTTCAATGGCATCTATAGCAATATAGTAAAAGGGACATGATTCTCTTTTGTCTTGTATGAATTGTTTTTTACACGTTAAGTTTGTTCTGCGAACAAGGAATCCGCACCTTGTTATCCCGAAATTTTCAAGCTCGAGTATCTTTTGTCTCACCCGCTTTGAAACTCCTCTTCTTCAACTCGCGCCGCGCTTTGTTATCCTGAAATTTGGAAGCGCCACGAGAACTCCCTCCTCATCCAAATCGCTCCCGCAGCCCGCACATGCTAAATCCCCTTCTACCCCTCACCGAAATGAAGCTCCACGTCAGGTGTCAAAATCAGTGGGGGTACGCTGGTAACTTACCCTATATTTCGGACAAGCGTGTCCCTAAGCTTGGCTCCCTCCCTTCGCCCCCATTCGTACACCGAGGCCGCCAAAACCCGCGAAACCCCACGCTCCTCCATCGGCCTCCCGACCGCCGCCGAGCCGGAGACTCTTCCTTGACTATGTCATCCACCGCAACAGCTCGCCGTCCCTCATCCACCGCACCGGATGAGCATCCGTTGTCGATCTCGTCATCCGCGGATCAGCCGCCCCGTCCTCCACCTCCAAGGAGCTGCCCCGATGTTCGCCTCGTCTATCGCGCCACCTCAATCCCCACAGCGCCGTCTTGACCTGCCCCACCGGAACCACAGCACCCTCACCAATTCCTCCGATGAAGCCGAGGCCAACTTGGCGCCACCAAGGAGGTTCTGAACTCACCGCTGCATTTTATCTTTTATTCGATGTCACGGGGCTGCCGGTGCTCGATACCGACCAGACATGGTGTCTCCATCAACGGCGCCATCACCGGCCACATCATCCACGGCGTCTCTCCCCCATGTCGTTGCTTCCTCGGCGGCGACTTCCACAATGGCACTAGCTGCAGCTGCTCCGCTTCGCCGCGGCCGCGGCTCGTTTCTTGTCGATCGATCGCTGCTGCACCGCTTCCTCGCTTGCTCGCTGCTGCTGCTCGCTTCTTCCTCTCGCTGCGCTGCTGCTGCTGCACGACCTCCGCAGCTACATGCGTTGCTACTTTAGCACTCGTCATGGTGCTACCGCACGACTTGCTCTCTCGCTAGTGTGTTCGCTGCTCGAGCGCTCGCTGATTTAGATCATCGCTCTCGCTACTAGTGCTCGAACGCCCTAAACATCTATTGCAATGCTCACATTAGTTCAATCAGTTTCGACAAGAAAATTCAGTTTCGACCGTGAAGTTCATTTTTTCGCTTAAGTTCGAGAGAACAGACTTACAAAGATCCGTCGGAGCTGCCGTGGCGTGGCTGATGCGCTTTACATCTAGCACTTTTGGTGATTTATTTTACATCATCTATTATAGATGATATTAGGGTCCCACTTCAGATTAACGTTTTCGTCTTGTCATGCTTCAGCCTCGTCGCGCAGACACCTTAGCGGAGCTGCTCCAACGACGGAACCGCCCATCACAATGAGCAAGACTCGGCGCCGCTTCCAGAGGCCTCGGATCTTCTTCCCCGCCCGACAAATACACCAAAGATCATCACCATCCTCCATGTCCAACCCAATGATGCTGAGGTCCACAAGGTTATGCCAAAGAGGTTGTACACTGTCGCATCACTTTGTTTCTCCATTCCTCTGTTCTTCCAATTCATGTGAGCCAAACACCCGTGTTGATTGAAATCCTATGTTTCCAAATGCCTGCTTTGCACGTGCATTCCTATCCTATTCCTGTGTTTTTCCTGTCCTGCGCTTATAGAATCCTCCAATTCTAAGGAGCCCTTACAGATTTACTTCATTTTCAGATTACGCCAAAGAAAACTCCGGTGTTATGTCCCCGCCTCCGCCATGTCGCCATCCACTCCACCCGAGGTGCACCATCGATGTAAGCGTTCCCTCGCAGCAGATCCCCGCAGACTTTCTTTCACCGCCTCGATCATCTTCCCGCTGTCGGCAGCCATGCCAACTGCATTACCATCATCGATCGAGCAGATGAACCCGAGGACTACACAGCCCTAAGAGAGGTCGCAGTTTTCATGTTTGCTTACGCTATACATCGGTTATTATTACCGCTACTTTATCGCTCAATCTTGAGTTTTGAATTGCCCATGGGTCTCATATCGAGCCAGCAATGAATAGTATCTGCCTACTATCCGTTCATCCGGGGTCTTCTATGTGGTTCATGTTGGGTGGGCAACAAACAATAGATGATCCATTGTCTATCTTTTAAACCGAAGCTATAATCTACCTTCTATCATTAGTTTTGGATCCATCCACTGCTTGCTACCATCAGTCTTGATTTTGCATGCATCCCTTAGGCCTTACAAAATCTAACTATTTTTTATTATGCATGTCGATATTGTACACAATCGCATCAACATGTAGAGAAAAAAGAAGACCGCTGTATGCGAATATAATGTCATGCGACGCTGCTCCATGGTGGGCTAAGTGCCCCCTCTCCTGCATTTCCAGATTGTATTCCAGAGGAAGATAACTGCTCGATGGAGATTCGTATGAGCCGACCACTGCTTACCACCCGAGGTGTTTGTTCTAACTCGCATGCCGATGTTGGTCATATCATGCATATGGCGCCTTGCATTGCTTGCATTATACATCTTATATGTCATCGCTTAGTTTAGATTTGCTTTGTGTGAATGCCACCTGTTTGGTTTCTATATCATATCTTCATTATTCCTAATATTTGTCTTTTAGAGATTTCAACAAGTGACTACATACGGAACAAAATGAGTGTCTACACTCTAAAATATGTCTATATACATCCGTATGTGGTAGTCCATTTGTAATCTCTAAAAGAAAATATTTAGGAACGGAGGAGTATATGGGAATTATGCAATGCCATCTTCTTTAGCCGTGCATCATATACGTGAATCATGCAATGCCATCCTGTTTAGCCACCATCGATATGTGAATTGTATCATGCCATATTTTTTCCATAATGTATTCCATTTGTCAACAATGTTTATACATTCATCTACTCTTCCTATGCATCAGCCATTTGAGTCGGTCATGGGAAAACTGGAGTGAAAACAAGGTCTTCTAAGGGCCAAGCTACCGTCGATGCAGATTTCTTGTTGGTTATGTGATAGCTCCTCGTGAGGAGGATTCAGAGAGATGACCAACAGATCCCCCCGAGGTGCATGCTCTAACTTGGTTGGGTTATATTGCTCATATCATGCATATGGTGTCTTGCATTGCCATGCCATCCGCTTAGATTAGACATGCTTGTGTGAATGCCTCCTGTTTGCTTTCTATATCGATATGTGAATTATGCAATGCCATGTTTTTCACCGCTATCATATATGTGAATTATGCACCGCCATGGAGCCGTGCATCATATATGTGAATTATCTCATGCCATCTTTTTTTTCATTACGTATTCCATTTGTCGACAATCTGTGTATATTGAACTACTCTTCATGTGTATCAGCCATTTGAGCCGGTTATGGAAAAACTGGAGTGAAAACAAGGTCTTTAGAGCAGGCAATGGTACCTGTTGAAGCATGTATCTCAATGGTTACTGTGGAGCTCCTCGAGGAGGATTCGAGATGATGACCAGTCCTATATCCCACATGAGGTGTATGCTCTAAGTTGCAATGTTTATATTTTCATATGATGCATATGGTGTCTTGCATTGCTTAGTTTAGACATCATATGCACAATATTGAATTCTATCTCGCTTAGTTTAAAGATCATACATGCGAAAGTGCCACCTGCTTAGTATATGAATCAATTATGTCAATTATATCATGCCATCCTGTATACTTAGACAACATGTATGTGAATTATTTCATCCCAACCTATTTTAGAAAGACATCATATAGTTTTGTCATGTCATCCTGCTTAGGTACCCATCATATGTTGAATTATGCCATTATATCCTCGTTAAGTTATCCATCATATATCTGAAATCGTGTCATGCTATCCTCGCTTAGTTAGGCATCATATATGTGAAATTGTGTCATGTCTGTCCTGTTTGGTTAGACAACATATATGTGAATTACCACATCTGCTCATCATACAATGTCTGTGACGCTCAATTTATTTTCTTGTTTATCAGCCATTTGAATTGGAGGGGTGATGGCAGTATCTAAGGGAGCAAAACCCATTCTTCACAAAAGACAAGCTACCCGTCGATGCAGATAGAACCATGGTTGTACTGGCCCACAAACTAGCCCCACCACACATAATCGAGACTCTTCCAGATTGCACACTTACACCGCTGGGAAGAGAACCAGCTACAACCCATCTAACCGCAACCCCAAATGGATAGTAACCCACTTATAGTTGACAAAGCACCATGTCCACCACAGAGTACCCCACACGAGCAGTTTGTAAAGCCAATCGCAGCGCCCAAAGCACAAAGACCACCACATCTAACCCAAACTCCATGTTTAAAGCGTAAGAGCAACTGCTCTCGTGTCGATTCCGTAGCTATGGTCCATACTCCTTTGCTGTTGCATCTCTGTATTTACTCATACCAACTACTTTCGAATTTGAAGGATCCAATTGAAACTCCAATGGCGCAACAGGTATGTTTTAAACCTATTTCTTTAACTGGATTGATGTTCTAACTTCTTGCTCTATGTTGATTTCAGTTTAAGTTGTATAAACAGTTATGTTCTCATGTGATGCACATTACAAGTGCTGCCAATGCTGTGTAGTTTCTCACACTTATATTCTGTCTATGCTGCTGTGTCTTAAAAATATATGAGCTGAACTGTGTCTCTATCTTGATTAGGGAACATAAACTAGAATGATCTGGATAATACAGTGACCATAGTACATAGATATATGTTTGTTTCATGCTGTTATCCTGTCCACCTTACTATCGAACCGTTTACTAAAATGAGTTTGGTATACTACAAGCTAAACCTGTGATGTGTCTCGCTTGTTTCTCTTGTAGTATGCAAATGAATATTGGAGAAGAGCACCCCACTATGCAATGGTAGATAAAGTAATGCAGATAAGATTCAAGATAGTGAGACAACCCTGTTGGTCTCCAAGAAAGGTGATAAAACGATCTTGTAGATAGTGAGAAAACCCCACGTCCCCTGCTGCTGATGTAGTGTTCGAAGTTATCGTCAAGATCACCGGCACAAGCTCTTCGAACTCGCTGCTCGAATCACTTCGCTTCTTCAGCCTCAGCTACAAGTGAAAGGCATCGCTATTGTAAGGCGGCAAGAAGTCAAGGACGGAGGAAATCCTCGCAGAATTCAGATGCGCATTTTCTTGTGCAACAAAGAAGTTACTGGAGGATTTAAGCGCCAAACAAGAGAAAGTTAATAAGCTTGCTAAGCATCTTGCAAAGATTATGGGTACCTGGATATTGTTTCTGAACTCTTCAAGTGGTCTCAGCTTTTGGACTTGTTTTGCTGTATGCTTATATGTTGTTGTGTTCTATATTTGCACCGTATAACTTTGATGCCAAGTGGATGTAAGATGTAATAGCCGTGATAGCCTAGCATAAGTTGCTTGCTTATTTATTTCCTTGTTGTCTTGTTTATTTGTTTGCTTGTAGTCGCGGCAGTTCTTTTTCCGCGGTTTGCTAGTGGCTGCAATAGCCTATTTTTTAAAACTAGGCCACAATAACCATGGGAAATATTTATCGTAGTGACACCGGCCTCCTACGGTCGAGAAACAAGGGCCTTCTACGGGCTGTAGAAACAAGATGCCTTCTACGGGTCGAGAAACATTGGGACTTCTATGGGACGAGAAACAATGTGCCTTCTACGGGTCGATCATCAATGGTCCTTATATGGGTCGATGATCGACACAAACATGGGCCAATAATAAAGTCGCATTATGGTCAGAACGGCTAGAGTTGAATCGTCCGCTCATGCACCGACCATAACGGGCATCGTTAATAGGCCGATTTGATGACGCTATGTAAACGCACAACGATTAACGGACCACAAACGGGCCGACAGTAACCACGGGCTGAATTTGGCCCACAAGCGTAAAATGACAAGAACGGGTCATAAGTAAACGATCGCCGGAAATGAGCCCAAGAATAAATGGGCTCGAGAAGGCCGAAGATAACATGGGCTGAAACGCCCAACTGAATAACGGGCCCTTAATGGGTATAAAGTGATACACCGCCATTACGGGTCGGGCCACCACGGCCGTTAATTGGTGTGAAGTGATACATTGTTCATTGCGGCTAGTTTCACCACGGGCCGTTAATAGGCCAAGAGTTACATAGGGCCTCATATGGCTTGAAAGACGCCATGGTCCATACATGGGCCGGCGAAAACGGGCTGAATCATATTGATGGCCCAGATGACGCCATCGGGCCTAATTCGGATAGGGCGAACGGCCTTGGGTTAGCCGCTGTAAATGGGCTATATGCAAACATGCCGTTAACAAGCTTTCCATGGGTCGCCCGCCACCTTGACCAAGTCAAACGGGTCGGCCTTTTCACAAGAATGGTTTCGTTGGTCGCCCCACGGTCGACGATCATAGGCGCCTTCCGTCCAATGAGTGGATGACATCCGTCCCAACGATGAGCCGACACGCGCTTCCTCCACCAATGATGATTGTACACGGAAAATCCCCATTGGTCGGGCTTTAACGGGTTATCGGATCCAAAACCCGACCCGATAGCTTAACGGCGTTCGCTACGGTGGATGCCACGGTCGGTCACCCTTGACTAAAGCACTTCGGACGCCGATTTATCGTCATGGAAGTGGACACTCCGTGATGATAATTTTGGTAATGTCATGGAACACTTCGACGACAAAGACGTGTATGACTATCTTGATTTCGCTATAAATTTGTCATGGATGTACATGCATGACAAAAACGCGACCCACCGTGTGACAAACAGTATCATCACGGAAGTGTATTTTTTTGTAGTGTATCATGCTATAATCGCTAATAAAGGCTCCATTATTTCGCAGGAACAATTATCCTCGATCAAAATCAGATCCGCCAGTTTCAGACTCCTCCCACGTAGGGAGTGTAGACTCTTCCTTACATAAAATGGAGCAAGTGGACGGCACCGTAGCACGCCATATCACTCAAACTAACCCGCCTAACGTAGGGAAAGCATCGCCTCGCCATTTTGTTCGGATTTCTATCGACGATCGCATGAAAATGTTATGCTTTGCAAGTTCAAAAGGAAAAGGCAGCACACTTACGACTCAGACGAGTCACATTCGCTGTCAAGACTCCTCGACAGTCCGGCTTGCACGCCGCCACCGAGGGGACACGTGTTGTCTTGCATTTTCACCGACATGTGAGACTGCAATTGAATAAACCGTCGATAGTCAAACCTAATCGCCGGAGGGTGTCGGCCGAGAAGAGGGATACGGGGAGGAGAAGAGATTGCCCACCCACCGGCACGGACTCCAAGAAATATATGATGATAATGTGAGGTGGGCCATGCGGAGTCTCGACCGCCTAAGCCCGCTTCTCGACCGCCCGCCCACTGTAACCCCCCACCCTACCACCTCCCCTGCACGCCCCTCAGACGCCAACTGCCCACATTCATAGCAAGTAGTACCAAAGAAATTATGGGCTATAAGGGCATGTACAATGGTTGATAAGATAGTCTTATCATAAGTCTTGCATGTAATTTAGAGATGACAAAAAACATGTGTACAATGAATCATCTCTTAGCCTTATCTTCATGTAGCGACCGACCTCAGATGGTCAAGTCTTTGTGCTTCGTGGTCATCCCTGGATCAACGCCGACACACAAGATCAAGGATTTATAAACAGAGTAGCAATCACACACTTATTACATCGAATGTCTCAAAAGAGAACTTATTACAATAATATGGCTTATGGCCATCTAATGCGATAACAGCGAAGGCTTGGAAGATAAAGCGAGTCCATCAACTCCCGCCGCATAACCGAAGCAGCACGACAACGACTCCACGATCCTTACTCCTCCCTCAAAAGTCTCGCAACATAATACGCTGCAGCCCGAGAACGGGTCAGACATGGAATATGATGGCAATGTAACACATAGAGAGTAATGAAAGAATAAGCTATACTACATGCATATATGGCTGGTGGAAAGCTCTATGGTTACTGCTTATAAAAGCCAATTTTTCCCTACATCAAAGGAATAAATTTTACTTTAACTATCATGGTGGTTGAAACATCATTGAGAAGGTATAACCCCAACTCAAATCCCAATTAAAGTGATTAACAACCCAGCAATATTAATTTAGAGTGATGAGATACATGTGAATACTCAAGTACTAAATACTCAGATTTGTCCATAACCGGGACATGGCTAACCATGATTAGATTGTACGCCTGCAGAGGTTTATGACTTTTCCCCACAAGACTCGATCGCCTCCGCTGGTTTCTCGACTACATGGTGTTTGAGAGACGGATGACCGAGACACGCCTTTAGAAACATTAACTCTCTATTCGGATAGATCATACCAAACCTATAAAACCCACTACCTGCTGACCTACCTCTTCGAGAGCTTCACGAATCTTACTCAACTATGCTAGAGCCCATAATAGCTTGTGGCTGCACACGGAAGTTTTCTAGCATGAATAATCTCAGTTCCTTTGAGCCTGGGTGGCGGTCCATAGGAAGATCACACGGTACCCCGGGATTTCCAAAAAAAATGCATAACACCGGGTTCCCAGTGCCTCAATCCACCCAGATGTGTATTTAAGTTGCCACCTTAAAGTAAACCATTAATTAACAATCTCACATCTGTTGTGAATATCTCTCAAACCCAAACCACGCCTATGAGCATAGCATGGCAATATAAGCATAACGAGAAGTAACTCCCAAGGTTTGAAAGTAACAGGCAATAGGTTCCTACTCATCATCTACTTCCCAACCCACAAATTAATGACATCCTAATCATGCAATGTTTGAGGATTGAGCTAATGCATAAAAATCTGGGTAGGAAAAGATATGATCAAGTGTTACTTGCCTTGCTGACGATCCGTGAATCCTAGAGATTCGTAGTAACACGCTTCGCACTCCGGGAATTATATCGCAAGCAAAAAATACATAAACAAACAAAGATGCACAAACGAAACTTCAACTGAAAGGGGGTTGACTGGAGAGTTCAACTTAAGAACTCCGGTTTGGAAAAAGAATCAAACCAAACGAAACAACGAAACTCAAACGGCGAAAGAAATAAGGTCCGTTTACTAATCTGAACTAGAGTCAAATTTTACAAAGATAAAAACTGGTTTGAGTTGATTATTCGGAAAGAGGGTTTCGAGACGAAACTCTAGGCGCTTGAATCGCCTGATTCCGATAAACGAGCGAAAAGATAAACAGGTTTGAAAATTGGATCTCAAATCGCGATCGTAATAACCGCGAATAATTTGAATAAAAGAAAAGCGACGAACGCTAAACGAACTAACGCTCGTTAAAAGAACCTAAATAGTGAACCCGTTTCAAAAACTAACGGACTAACGGACGTTCGCTAATTAAATAAACCGACGAAAAATAAACCGATCTATAAAAACGATCTAGGGTTTTTAAAAACCAAGGGTTTTCTAAAAACCGCGGCGGGGTCGGTACCTCGGCAAGGCGGGGCCCGCTGGGCGGGTGGCTCATGCGGTCTGGGTGGGGCGGGTCGGCGAGGGGCGGCGGCGACGGCAAGAGGCGGCGGCGACGGCGCTGGGCTCGGGCGGCGCTGGCTCCGGCTGCTCGGGCGGCTGGGCGGCTCGGCTCCTGGGCGGTGGTGGTGGCGGGTGGTGGCGGAGGCGGGCGGCGGTATTTAAAGGGGCGGGCGGCGCTGGCTTGGGAAGGGCGCCTGGGTGGAGTCCGCCTGACCTCGGCGTCCAGGCCACGCACGGCGGCGCGAGGTGAGGAGGCGGGCGCCATGGGTCGGGCCTGCCTCGCCTGGGCCTTTGGCCCGGCCACGCGGGTCCTTTTTAAAATCATTCCACCAAAGAAAAATTCCTAGAAAAATAAATAAAATCTTAAAATTCCAAAACAAGTTTTCTCCGCCTAAATAAAATATTTAGAACTAGATAAACTTTTCTTGGCCCCTAAAATGCAATTTTTAAACATATGCAAATTTTTCTAGGCAATTAAAATTCCAAATAAAATCAAATAAAACCCAAATAATGACTTTAACATTTTCCTCTGTTATTTCAATTATTTTGGAGAACTCATATT
The DNA here is from genome assembly GCA_021605205.1 of Aegilops longissima. NCBI lineage: Eukaryota > Viridiplantae > Streptophyta > Magnoliopsida > Poales > Poaceae > Aegilops > Aegilops longissima. Next base: position 547,135,389 of record CM038679.1, on the reverse strand, counting down.
ATCTCCCTCATTTATTTTAAATGAAATATTTTTCCCGGAGAGAAGAATAATAAAATCCAATATCCTCGCTTTTCATTATTTGATGAAATTCAGATATGAAAATTGAAAACTCGCCAACTTCTCTCCGAGGGTCCTTGAGTTGTTTAGGATTTCGAGGATAGCAAATGAATATGCAATAAAATATGATATGCATGGATGACCTATGTATAACATGCCAAATTGAAAATTTGGGATGTTACACTTCAATAACTAGTTATTCCTAAAACATGGTGAAACATATTGTGCTAAGAGATCATCTCTTGTCTTCTCTTAAATAAGAGAAGAAAAGCCTTTTCTTATGATTTCTCTTCCTCCACCTCATCATTTATCCTATGTGGCATCCCTACAATAGAACCAAGGTACATGCCCTAAGCCCACTTATGTGGAGGAGAGAGGCATTGACAAAGTCAAGGAGTGGGATCTGCAGAGCCTGCCTCACACGTGCTCCTAGGTATAAAAAACTAATTCTAAAAAATAGGCATACAAAAATAGTTGTGTCTAAAAAAAAGAAAGGTAAAAAACATTTGAGAGGAAATAGATAGAGAGAAAGTGAGAAAAAAAGTTGTAACCTTATAGCCAACCTTATAGTCAACACTATGGTAGTATTACATGAGGAAGGAGGGAGTGGTGCACATGCCAAGTTCACTGGGCTGCCGTGTTTCACACTCCTCCGTCGTAACAGTGGAGACAATAGCTTTCATCAAAACTAAACAATGAATACTTTTTGCTCTTCCACTATATCGAAAACAATACTTTCATTCGCCGACATGTGGGACGCCGACCATCCGGGTCCATCCGCCATGCACAAAATTATCCTGACCACACCGGTCAGAAGCGCATGCCCACCTTTCCCATCGTGAAGTTGGTCGGGCGAAGGAACCATCATGACTTTGTTGAATTCCGCTTTTCAAGAAAACTTACTGTACTCCACAAGATCGCTACCACACGCCAAGACCGGACGACACCGTACCACGCCATATCATCAAACCCACTAGGCCAAGCTAGCTCGTTTAGGATTTGTACTCCTCCATTTCAAAGTTAGTAGTACAAAGTTGAGTCATCTATTTTGGAACGGAGGGAGTACGCCTCATACTTTTGCTACGATTTTCCTGCCCTATGAAACCAAATGAGGCATGAATGTATCCATGCCGACTATTGTCCGATCGATCGCTAAGCCTACAATTTTAGGAGCTTGGGCTATTGGCCGATCGACGACGGATCAGATAAGAGTAACATGAGCTCATCAACCCCAACGCTTTCTTCGTGAGTGTTCTACAAGTACTATAGCTCGCATGAGCTAGCCTACTAACACCAAGAATCATCAAACAAGCCCTGCTGATATGATAAAAGTTCAAACTTACATCTAAGCATGCCATATATTACATCAAAAGCTAGTGAGGATACATCTGCTTCCACAACTCGGAGAGGGTTCGATGATTCACTATCAAACAAAAGTACCAAGTACCAAGGAAATAGGCCCTAGAGGCAATAATAAAGTTGTTATTTATATTTCCTTATATCATGATAAATGTTTATTGTTCATGCTAGAATTGTATTAACCGGACACTTAGTACATGTGTGAATACATAGACAAACAGAGTGTCACTAGTATGCCTCTACTTGACTAGCTCGCTTGAATCAAAGATGGTTAAGTTTCCTAGCCACGCATATGAGTTGTCGTTGATTACTGTGATCACATCATTAGAGAATGATGTGATTGACTTGACCCATTCCGTTAGCTTAGCATTCGATCATTTAGTATATTGCTATTGCTTTCTTCATGACCTATACATGTTCCTATGACTATGAGATTATGCAACTCCTAATACCGGAGGAACACTTTGTGTGCTACCAAACGCCACAACGTAACTAGGTGATTATAAAGGTTCTCACAGTGTCTCCGATGGTACTTATTGAGTTGGCATATATTGAGATTAGGATTTGTCACTCCGATTGCTCTGGAGAGGTATCTCTCGAAGTTCCTCTTGTAATGCACATCACTATAAGCCTTGTAAGCAATGCAACTAATGAGTTAGTTATGGATGATGCATTACGGAACGAGTAAAGAGACTTGCCGGTAACGAGATTGAACTAGGTATTGAGATACCAATGACCGAATCTCGGCAAGTAACATACCGGTGACAAAGGGAACAACGATGTTGTTATGCGGTTCGACCGATAAAGATCTTCAGAGAATATGTAGGAAACCATATGAGCATCCAGGTCCGGTTATTGGTTATTGACCGAGACGGTCTCGGTCATGTCTACATAGTTCTCGAACCCGTAGGGTCCGCACGCTTAACGCTCGATGACGGCCGGTATTATGAGTTTATGTGTTTTGAAGTACCAAGGTAGTTCCGAGTCCCTGATATGATCACAGATATGACGAGGAGTCTCAAATGGTCGAGACATAAAGATCGATATATTGACGACTAAGTTTGACTTCGGAAAGGTTCCGCAAGTTTGGACAACATTGAGTACCGGGGTTACCGAACCCCGGGAGTGTAATGGGCCTATTGGGCCTTAGTGGAGAAGAGGAGGCGCAGGGCAGGCCGCACGCCCTCCCCCTCTAGTCCGAATTGACAAGGAGGCGGCGCCCTTCCTTCCCCCCTCCTCCTTCCCTCTCTCCTAGTCCTACTCTTGAAGGGTTGGAGTCCTACTCCCTGGGAGTAGGACTCCCTTGGGGCACGCCTAGGAGGGCCGGCCTCCCTCCTCCACTCCTTTATATATGGGGAGGGGGCACCCCATGGACACACAAGTTGATCATTGATCTTTTAGCCGCAGCGTGCCCCCTACCATAATCCACCTTGGTCATATTAGCGGTGCTTAGGCTAAGCCCGCGCCAAGAGCAACATCATCACCGCCATCACGCCATTGTGCCGACGGACCTCTCCCACAAAGCTCGCTGGATTGAGTTCGCGGGACGCCACCAAGCTGAACGGTGCTGAACTCGGAGGTGTCGTATGCTCGGTACTTGGATCGGCCGGATCGTGAAGACATACGACTACATCAACCGCTGCTCTCATAACGCTCTCTTACGGTCTCACTGGTACATGGACTACACTCTCCTCTTGTTGCTATGCATCACCATGATCTTTCGTAGCGAGTAATTTTTTGAAATTACTACGCTCCCAACAAAGGCATCCGAGCCAGTGTCTATGCGTAGATGTTATATGCACGAGTAGAACACAAGTGAGTTGTGGCGATACAAGTCATACTGATTACCAAAGATGTCATATTTTGATTCAGCGGTATTGTTGGATGAAGCGCCTGCACCGACATTACGCCAGACGCTTACGCCGAGACTGGTTCAACCGACGTGCTTTGCACACAGTGTGGTGGGTGCCGCTTTAACTTTAGTTGAATCGAGGCATACGCCCGTCCTTGAGAAGGTTAAAATAGCACATACTTGATGAAATATCGCTGTGGTTTTGATGCGAGGTAAGAACGATTCTTGTTTAGCCCGTAGCAGCCACGTAAAACTTGCAACAACAAAGCGTAGGACATCTAACTTGTTTTTGCAGGCATGCCGTGATGTGATATGGTCAAGACATGATGCTAAATTTTATTGTATGAGATGATCATGTTTTGTAACAGAGTTATCGCAATCGCATGAGCCATATGGTTGTCGCTTATTGTATGAAATGCATTGCTATGTAATTGCTTTACTTTATCACTAAGCGGTAGCGATAGTCATAGAAGCAATAGTTGGTGAGACGACAACGATGCTACGATGGAGATCAAGGTGTCGCTACCGGTGATGATGGTGATCATGATGGTGCTTTGGAGATGGAGATCAAAGGCACAAGATGATGATGGCCATATCATATCACTTATATTGATTGCATGTGATGTTTATCCTTTATGCATCTTCTTTGCTTAGATCGACAAAGAGCATTATAAGATGATCTCTCACTAAATTTCAAGGTATAAGTGTTCTCCCGGTATGCACCGCTATAAAGTTCATCGTGTCGTGACACCACGTGATGATCGGTGTGATAAGCTCACGCTCACATACAATGGGTGCAAGACAGTTTTGCACACGCAGAATACTCAAGTTAAACTTGACGAGCCTAGCATATGCAGATATGGCCTCGTAACACCGAGACCGAAAGGTCGAGCGTGAATCATATAGTAGATATGATCAACATAGTGATGTCCACCATTGAAAACTACTCCATCTCACGTGATGATCGACATGGTTTAGTTGATATGGATCATGTGATCACTTAGATGATTAGAGGTATGTCTATCTAAGTGGGAGTTCTAAGTAATATGATTAATTGACTTTAATTTATCATGAACTTAGTACCGATAGTATTTTGCATGTCTATGTTGTTGTAAATAGATGGTCTGTGTTGTTGTTCCGTTGAATTTTAATGTGTTCCTTGAGAAAGCAAAGTTGAAAGATGATGGTAGCAATTACACCGACCGGGTCCAGAATTTGAGGATTATCCTCATTGCTGCACGTAAGAATTACGCCCCGAAGCACCGCTGGTGCCAAAGCTGCCGCAGAGCAACGCCAGATGTTATGAACGCTATGCAGAAAGCAAAGCTGATGAATACTGATAGTTCAAGGTGCCATGCTTTACGGCTTAGAACCGGATTTCAACGATGCTTTTGAACGTCATGGAGCATATGAGATGTTCCAGGAGTTGAAGTTAATATTTCAAGCAAATGCCCGGATTGAGAGATATGAAGTCTCCAATAAGTTCTACAGCTGCAAAATGGAGGAGAATAGTTCTGTTAGTGAGCATATACTCAAAATGTCTGGGTATAACAATCACTTGATTCAACTGGGAGTTAATCTTCCTTGATGATAGTGTCATTGATGTAATTCTTCAATCATCGCCACCAAGCTACAAGAGCTCCGTGATGAACTATAATATGCAAGGGATGGATAAGACACCCCGAGCTCTTCCCGATGCTAAAGGCTGCGGAGGTAGAAATCAAGAAGGAGCATCAAGTGTTGATGGTCAACAAGACCACCAGCCAAGAAAAAGGGTAAAGGGAAGAAGGGGAACTTCAGGAAGAACGGCAAGCGAAGTTGTTGCTCAAGTGAAGAAGCCCAAGTCTGGACCTAAGCCCGAGACCGAAGTGCTTTAACGCAAAGGGACTGGTCATCGAAGCGGAACTGCCCCAAGTATTTGGTGGATGACAAGGATGGCAAGGTGAACAAAGGTATATGTGATATACATGTTATTGATGTGTACCTTACTAATGCTTGAAGTAGCACCTGGTATTTGATACGGTTCTGCTGCTAATATTTGCAACTCAAACAGGGACTATGGATTGCTTAAGATGGGCTAAGGACAAGGTGATGATGCGCTGGGAAATGGTTCCAAAGTCGATGTGATCGCGGTCGGCACGCTACCTCTACATCTACCTTCGGATTTGTTTTAGACCTAAATAATTGTTATTTGGTGCCAGCTACTGAGCATGAACATTATATCTGGATCTTGTTTGATGCGAGACGGTTATTCATTTAAATCGAGAATAATGGTTGTTCTATTTATATGAGTAATATCTTTCATGGTCATGCACCCTTGAAGAGTGGTCTATTTATATTGAATCTCGATAGTAGTGATACACATATTCATAATATTGAAGCCAAAAGATGCAGAGTTGATAATGATAGTGCAACTTATTTGTGGCACCGCCGCTTAGGTCATATTGGTGTAAAGCGATGAAGAAACTCCATTCTGATGGACTTTTGGAATCACTTGATTATGAATCACTTGGTACTTATGTAACCATGCCTCATGGGTAAGATGACTAAAACTCCGCTTCTCCGAACTATGGAGCGAGCAACAGATTTGTTGGAAATCACATACCGATGTATGTGGTCCGATGAATATTGAGGCTCATAAGGGTATCGCCATTTCTCACCTTCACAGATGATTTGAGCAGATATGGGTATATCTACTTGATGAAACATAAGTCTGAAACATTTGAAAAGTTCAAAGAATTTCAGAGTGAAGTGGAAAATCATTGTAACAAGAAAATAAAGCTTCTACGATCAGATCATGGAGGAGAATATTTGAGTTACGAGTTTGGTCTTCATTTGAAACAATGCGAATAGTTTCAACTCACGCCACCCGTAACACCACAACAGAATGGTGTGTCCGAACGTCAGAATCGCATGACTTTACTAGATATGGTGCTATCTATGATGTCTCCTATTGATTTACCACTATCGCTTTTGGGGTTATGCTTTAGAGATGGCTGCATTCACGTTAAATAGGGCACCATCTAAACCCGTTGAGACGATGCCTTATGAATTGTGGTTTGGCAAGAAACCAAAGCTTCAACCCGATAAGCTCGAACCAAATCGGATAAATGTGTCTTCATAGGATACCCAAAGGAGATGTTGGATACACCTTCTATCACAGATCCGAAGGCAAGACAATTGTTGTTAGGAATGGATCCTTTCTAGAGAAGGAGTTTCTCTCAAAAGAAGTGAGGGAGGAAAGTAGAACTTGATGAGGTAATGTATCAGCCCCTTATTGAAAGTGGTTCATCACGTAAATCTGTTCCGTGACTCCTACACCAATTAGTGAGGAAGCTAATGATGATGATCATGTAACTTCAGATCAAGTTACTACCGAACCTCTTAGGTTAACCAGAGTAAGATCCGCACTAGAGTGGTACGGTAATCCTGTTCTGGAAGTCATGTTACTTGACCATGACGAACCTATGAACTATGAGGAAGCGATGATGAGCCCAGATTCCACAAAATGGCTTGAGGCCATGAAATCTGAGATGGGATCCATGTATGAGAACAAGGTGTGGACTTTGGTTGATTTGCCGATGATCGGCAAGCCATCAAAATAAATGGATCTTCAAGAAGAAGACCGACGCCGACGGTAATGTTATACTGTTTACAAAGCTCGATTTGTTGCTAAAGGTTTCACAAGTTCAAGGAGTTGACTACAATGAGACTTTTCACCAGTAGCGATGCTTAAGTCCTGCCTGAATCATGTTAGCAATTGCCGATTTTATGATTATGAAGTTTGGCAAATGGATGTAAAGACTGCATTCCTGAATGGATTTCTAGAGAATATGTCGACCCCGATCCTAAGTCACATCGACTCCAGCCGTAACACATCATATCATGGTGTCCGCCCTCCCGAGACCGCTACGGATCCCGGTGGTCCGGATGCTTGAGGTTGCGCCTGAGGAAAGCGGGAAAGCAGAAAGCTACGCCGCCTAAGGAGGTTTTTGAACGAGGGGATCGAGAATCCTCCTACCAAGGGGAGAAGAGGACTGCCCGAGGACCCGGGAAAAAGCCCAAACGGGGAAGAAATTTTCGCCAGGGTCCCCGTCGGGAGGCCCCGCCGCACAATCTCCCTTAATGAGCCAGCCTCCAACGAGCCGTAGTAGAAAGAAAGGAGTTTTATAATAAGGGACATCCTATTTGTGCTTCGAGGATAACTAAAGTTTTACCTTGTAGTTCAATCTCCGTTCGCAGATGAGCTTTCGGGGACCTTCGTCCGGAGATGATAGAGGCGAGACGCCGCCGGGCGCCGTTGATAGGGCGGACGAGCCTAAGTGTCGCCACGAGGGAGCCCCCGTGGGCAAAGCCGATAGTTCGCCCAACCGGTAAATGGATCTGCTTGAGAAGGGTTATCTCGAAGATCAGCACGCATTGATGAGCGGTGATTGAAAGGATTTTCCCCCGGCGGGGATGATGCCGCCGAGTTTACGCGGGTTTGAGGTACGAAAATGACACCCTTTAACAGTTTTGCATAAGAATGCGCCTGATAGATAGTAGCCCGAGACTCGGTAGGTTGTCGATATCGCAGGCGTCGAGGATCAAAATCGCAGGTTTAAATTTCCCGCGCCGAGAGGTGGCGGGTCGCCCGGCCAGCCGATGATGGAGTTGCTGAACTAAAGCGGCAACTGAGGGCGGATGGACATGCCGATCAACAAAGCACTTGATGAGTCGCAAGGTAAGTGTTATGGGCCACGGGTAAGGGAGCCGCCAACTCTTACAAATGTGCGGAAATGCAAGTGCCGCTGCGGAGAGTCTTCGGCCAATTGTCAAGCCAAGGAGCAGGCCGGGAATAATGGCAGCCTCAGGGCGGCCGAGAGGCGGGAAAGGGCCGCACCGCCGGACGGGAAGAGATAGCCAAATGGGGAAGTTAAAAGAGGCTACCACGCAATGAGGTCTTGGGAAGGAGCGGAAGGGCAGGAAGACCCAAGGCCACCGCCGGAAGAATGCCCCTGCAATGCGGCTATGAAGGAAGGCGCCAGCCGGGAGATTGTAGGGAGCTTTTCCGGCCAAGGTTCACGGATTCAAAATATGCTCATGGGCTAACTGGGTGTCCGGAGGACCCTTATATGGACTTAAGGAGGGGCGGATGCCGGTGCATTTTCGGGCCGTATGATCACCGACAAGAGCTGTTTTGGTCTCAACCATAGTCCGAGCCTCACTTCCGACCGATCGCTATTGAGTGGGCTGAGCTAAATAGGTTGTCCGGCTTGCTATGGGGATATAGTGACCCATATCCGCCGGATAGGCCCCACCAAGAGTTACTTTGGCTTATTGCAGCAATTTCGCGGTGCCGCATATCAAGGCGAAAGCGGTCGGCCGCATAGAGGGGCGGATGGCGCCCCGGAAGACACATTGACAAGATGGATGCCACCGCTGTTTGCACCCCGGTTCGGGTAAAACCAACCCCGAGCACTATTTTGGCGGGCGCCTGGTGCTCGTAATAGAGTCGCAGTTTCAAAAATGTTACGCTCAATGAACGCTTATATGATGTAAAACGATTTTTATGATGTAACCCTTTTATACTTGTGCGCGAATAGAATATCTCCTTTGCGGCCGCTCATGTATACGTATGTATAACCGAAAGATGGCATCGCCTTTTAGCCCCACGCACAAAAGGGCGGGTGTTCGCAAAAAATAGCTGCCACACTTAACCGACGCCTCGGTCCCAGGAGGTGGTAGCGAGCAAACGAGGCAACCGGACTATAATGCTTTATCACTTTACTTAGCCATGGAGTTCGAGGGTGGGCTACGACAAGCCCCCTGGGGCACCGGCTCTCCAAGGGCGCCAGATGTGCCCGGCCGAAACGCCCTTCCAAAGCGAGGAATCCTAAACATTCCCAAGGTCGACGAGTGGTTGACTTTCCGTCAGACAACATTTTCGCTTTCATCGAGGTGCTCGCCAAAAACGGGCACAACGCAGAGTTCTCCGAGCCCTAGCCCGGGATGGAACGAAGGCAGCAAAACACGGAGCCGGGCAAACCCAACATTTGACCAAAGACATGATTCGAGTGATGCATATAAGGCCTAACTCGAGAAACACCCCGGTGTTCGGGCTTTATAATAGCGGCAAAACAAAGCCCTAAGCCCTTTGTCGGTACGGTTCTTCGGCCGCCGATGCCAAAACGCCCTTCCACTCGTTATAATGAAAACCAGGGATTATAGCAACAAGAGACAAGAAGAAAGGTTTACGAGGGTCTTAGTCCAAAAGAGTCCTGACGGGTCCCTACCGCACGCTCCAACCGGTTCCGCAGCCGACCGACGGTGCACCTGTTCATCCGAAAAAGAGAGGAACTTTTGGAAAAGAAATCGAAGAAAGTGCAAAAATTGAAATATAGATTAAGAAAGTTGAGCCTATGCTAGCTCATTATGGCTTGTATGTGCAAACCCTTGGAAGGTGGGCGGGCCCCTAGCTTATTTATTCCGGACGCCCAGCCGGTCCGGGTCTCGCACCTTTGATGAAAGATGCCACGGGACCGGCATTTGAAGCGAAGAGACGCGGAATGTGGTATTGAAGCGGACGAGGCTTCCCGCCCCGGGTGCTTGATAGCGGCTTAAGGGCCCGGGCGCCACCCTTTGAAGGAAGTGCCATGCCGAATTGTAATAGGGTCTATCCTCACTTCGGATTTGCCGGATATAGCGGTTTGTCACCGCCCCGCCCATCAACACCGCTAATTGAGTCCGCCATTATGGGATCCTATCGGGCAGTCACTCGCCCGGATACCCCGACTAATCCAGATGGTCAAAAGTGATTGGTTTTGCATCCAACCTTGGTCCACTGGGTGGATCGTCCGACACTTGTCTTGGCAGTGCCGTTTGGCTTCCGTGTTATCACGGAAGCAAGTTTACTGTTTGACTTCCGAGGGAAAGTCTTTGACCCGTGTTCCTGGGGCTCCCACCCCTCCCATGACGGCCCTTGTGTCCGGGCTTAAGTTCCCGGACTGTTTAAAACCCAACAATTTCTTGGTATGGTTTGCGCCTCCGGGTACGGGATTTAATATCCGATCTAAAATTTTGTTTAAATTTGATAGCTCGCCTTTGTCCTTAAGAGGGTGGTTTTTTTCCGCCCGAAGCTTTTGAATCCGGCGACCGCCGGCCTTGGGTTTTTTTTATTCCGCCCGGATCTTTCCCGCGCCGGACTTTTCGCTTCCATCTCCGATCTCGGATGTACTGGTCGCTGTGCTGCATTTTAGCCCCGTTTTCTCCCCAAAAGCGCCATGAGGCTTGTTACGGCCATTGTTCTTGGCTTCTTTGGCCGAGGTGTTCTGGCAGCCATTCGCCCGGACGTTGTGTTTAAAAGCTGCTAAGGCTTCCGTCCGACAATGACTATTTGGTTCTTTTGGTAAGGAACCTGTTCGATTTGGCCGATCTCCTGCTGTTGGGTTATAGATCGATCCAAGATCCGGGGCGGACATAAGTCCCTTGAAAATTTGTTTTAAACGGCCCTCAAGCTCTTCCCAACTTCCAACAGGTTTTCGGGAGGCTTTTGAGCCAATGCCGAGCTGGCCTTTGAGCTTGAGGGGTAGGTATTTTATGGCGTGAGATCATCTCCTAGCCATGTGTATGTAGTATGTAGCTTCATCCGCATTGGGGTTCATGAAGGCCTCATGTTTATGGGTTTAAACCCTTGGAAATTCATGATCCAAAGACCTCATCGGTGAAAATAGCGGGGGCGCCTCAGATTTGGGTGTGCCGCTGTCTTAACACTTGTCGGTGTGTTACCTCTCCTTTTGCCCGAGATGGACCTAGGGGCCCGCTTTACCGATTATAATTCGCTTGTGTGCAGCCCCGCTTGTCGCTTTGGCCCCATATGGGCCTATCCGCCAGGCCTCTTTATTTTTGACCGTGAAGGCTCGATGGCTTCCCAAATTCTGCAGCAACTTGCGCCGGTAGTTTTTAGTTTGATGGCCATTGCCATTTTTTCGGGTCTTGAATACTTTGCTCCACTTCATTCCGAGCGTGTCTTCCCTGTTTTGAGCTTCCCTTCTTCAAACTTTTGCAGTCGAAGTTTTTGGCGATGTTCTATGCTCGTGTTGTGGCCGGATGTTGATTGCCCGTGAAGGGGTTGATTATCCGCCTCCCGTCCTGCCCCGCTCTTGCCCCGCCTATCGCTGGGTCGTTAGGAAGGCTGCTTTGATCGAGGGGATTTAGGGCGCCTTACGCCGCCCTTTTGGTTCTTTATCGGCAGATTATCTCCCCGCCCCGTTGTTCCCGTTATCGCCTTCGGTGTACCATGTATATGTCGATGACGAGGTGGTCTTCAAATCCCGAGGCACCGGTTTGGGAGTCTGCATCGCCGCCCATACCGGGGCTTCGGAGTCGAGTCGAGTATGTCGGAAATCGCCGACGGTGGCTGGCGGGTGGTGGGTGGATCGAATTTCTTCGCATCCGCCCCAACCGCCCCGGCCGGTTCGCCAGGGCTCTCCGGATAGCAGAGATGCTTCAATGATTTATGATATCGCCAAGGGCGAAAGGCCGAAAGATGTCCGCAGCGGTGAATTCCGATCGCCCAATCGGATTCGACCGCAGGGGCGCAGGAGGTTCGGAGTCCGGGAGTCCGCCCGGAGTTGGGTTTACGGGGACAAGGTAAGTGTTCGCCCATCCCAGAAATTGCGCCCCGAGGCGGTGTCCAGCCATCCGCCCCGATTCGAGCGATCGCTCCGACTATGAGTCGGAGCGGTCCGGTGCGCCCCAAGGTGCTGTCCGCGCGGTTAGGTCATGCCCATCGTGAAGCCGCACGGGTGGGCTCGATCCATCGAGGAATAAGTCCCGGATATCGCCGTGAAGTTTAGGCCCAAACCTGACTTGACGGCCGGGGCGAACCCGATCCTCCGATGGCCAAGGAGGGCCCCAGGGGCCGCCACGAAGATCTGTCCGGGAGAAAGGTCTCACCCAGATGCTTTGTTGATTGAAGAGGCCATCGTATCGGTGACCAAAAGGAACTCTCAATGAAAGCACCAATGTGGTGTCAAACCGCGGATCTCAGGGGGTCCCAACTAGGCCCTAGGCGGATGGTCAGGAGACAAGGGACACGATGTTTACCTGTGTTCGGGCCCTTTGAGGAGGTAAAACCCACGCCCCGCTTGATTGATATTGATATTGTGATGTTTACGAGTGGATCTACCACAGATCAAGGAGGCTAAACCCAGAAGCGCCTATGGTATGATTGTGGGTTGTTGGATTGTAGTCCACGGATAAAGCCATCCGGTTTATATAGACACCGAGAGGGCTAGGGTTAATAGAGTCACAATGGTAGGAGATCTACATATCCAGACGCCAAGCTTGCCTTCCACGCCAAGGAAAGTCCCATCCACACGGGTGAAGTCTTCAATCTTGTATCTTCATAGTCTTGGAGTCCGGGATGATGATACCGCAATGATAGTTCGGCCGATGATGGTAGTCCGCTATCCGGACACCCCTAATCCAGACTCCTCAACGCCTTTGTTCAACGCCGGGGTGATGCCGATTCTCCCCTTCCCAGCCCCGGGCCCTCCCGAGGGGTAGGAAACCGGGAGGGGCCCACCTTAGGGAATGTACCCCCAACCATGGTTGATCCGTTTGAGGAATTAGCGGCCCGAAATCGGCTTCCAAAGGCCAACGAGGTTTTCCTGGCCCCGGAAGAGCTCAGCTTCGTGCCTCATCCCCAGCTTAAAGGAGCAGCCATGGTCCCCCCTCGGCCCTTGATCCATCATGGGCACGAATCTTCCGGGGCCATCCCGGCTGCGCCAGTGCCTGGCCACGCAGTTTGCTTGAGGCGCCCCAGGGGTGGAGGCGGGGCCCACTTGGGCCGTGGGCCTTCTTCAAGGGTGGGCAGGCAGGCCCTTTGCTGGCCCGGGCCGACGGTCGCCGGTGGGCCTTGAGTCCGCTTTGAGCTGGGGGGCGGCGGAGCCTGGGCCACCCCGGACCGAGGTGGGAGTTGTGGGGGTGAGCCCCGAGGCGGGCCTGGAGCTCCCCACCCGCAGACGCCGCGCCGCCTCCAACAGCCTCAAGACCGAGCCACCGTGGGCCCCGAGTTCGCCTGCCCTCCCGGGTGTACGGCCGTGGCACGGGGGTTAGGCCCTCACCCCACCGCGCAGCGGGAGAGCTGTTGTTGCTCGACCCGCCGCCGCCCCGCAGGCCGGGGGCCGCGAGCGTTATGGGGTCGACGGGCGAAGGAATGCGGGCGGGCCACGCGCCTGGGTGGGGGTTCACCGTCCGGACATGATGATGACGGCATGGTTAAGGCGGATTTGCGACCCTACCGGGCGCCAAATGTCGATTTCGGGTTCCGCACCTCTAGGTTCGAACGGGGAGGAGATCACACCCCTACCTACCTACACCTCCCAAGGATCTAGAACTACCAAAGAGCAACACAAGGGACAAAGGTTTATACTAGTTCGGGCCACCATTGTGGTGTAATATTACCTAGTTTGTGGTGTGGTGAATTTCCTTAGGGTGATGATGAAAGCATAAGGAAGAAAGCCTCGAGGGTCTGTTTTGGTGCGATGAACTGCTAGGGGAGTTCGGGCCCCCCCCTCTCTCTCTCTCTCTCTCTCTCTCTCCCCGGGATTGATCTCGATGCCTCTACCCCGTGGGTGGCTAGTCCTATTTATAGGCGGAGGCCCCGGCCTCTTCCCAAATATTGAGCGGAAGGGCACCAACAATAGGCCATTTTGAAGGGGAACACCCACACTTATCCTCACTAAAGTTTCCCTCCAAAGGCCGTGGTGACGCCGGCTTGGGCTCGACGAACTTCCTTCCCGCCAAGAACGGTCTTGGTCTTGAAATAAACGGTGCCTTTGTTGATGTTTCCGCCTTGCCTCCTTTGCACCAAAGAGGAAATGAGGACACTATCTGGCCCCGCCCCTTTTCGCCATGGGCACCTCGTGAGGTACCCCGCTTGATTTTCCCGGGCCTCCCGGAGCCACCCGACGAGGCCGGTGAAAGCTTCCTCATCGGGACGAGGCTTGGCCTCGCGAGGGTTTGAGCTTGTGCCATGAAGATGGGCCGTCCACCCTTGAGCCACGCCAAGGCCGCGGGGAAGTCTGACCCTGCCCTTTAACCCAAACTAATGTAGTTCTATGTTGCCTTGTTAAGAAACCCACAACCCAAAAAGGGCCCCCTCAAACCACGAGCTTCCAAATCGCCCAATTTTTACCACAACATGTTAGTGCCATGACATGACACCATGCCAAGTTTCATGATTTACTGAGTTTTGATTTACATGAATTTAAAATCTAAGTTTCCGATGTTCGGCAGAGTCATGACGCCAGATGTTGAATTTCATTCTCATTTCTTCCAGGGACCTAGAAATTCAACCAAGGACACACATGTGATTTTTCAACCCACTTTGGTGCACCGGAGATGTGCATGAAATTATTTTAGATTATGCACATTAAAAGTCCAAACTCAACTAATGTATAAAAAGGCCAAATGAACCCGAATAATTCCAAAATTTAACAGGCACTATAAGTTCTATGTTGCCTCAGAATAAAAAAGGGGAGGAGCGATATCGCCACAAGACAAAAGGTGACACGCCCTCCAACCACGAGGCTTGTTGAGAGAATCTCCTTTTGCAAGAGGCTTATACCAAAACTTGTCCCATTCAGCCAAAAATTATAGTATGAAAATAGGGTTTAGATTATCCCTAACATCTCGCTACCTAGACAAATAATGTACTATGATTTGAATTCAACATAAAATGGATACAAATATTGAATTGAGAGCGATGGTACAGTAGTTCATAGTGAAATATGATTACCTATATGCATGTTTTTGTTATCAAGATAATATTTAAATTATTTTATAACTTGACAAAATCATATTCAAATAAGGAAAATTGATTCAAATTTAGTCCATATGTCATCACCATCCTCCATGTCCAACCCAATGATGCTGAGGTCCACAAGGTTATGCCAAAGAGGTTGTACACTCGTCGCATCACTTTCTTTCTCCATTCCTCTGTTCTTCCAATTCATGTGAGCCAAACACCCAGGTTGATTGAAATCCTATGTTTCCAAATGCTCATTTTGCACGTGCATTCCTATCCTATTCTGTGTTTTTCCTGTCCCTGCGTTTATAGAATCCT
Organism: Aegilops longissima; assembly: GCA_021605205.1. NCBI lineage: Eukaryota > Viridiplantae > Streptophyta > Magnoliopsida > Poales > Poaceae > Aegilops > Aegilops longissima. The sequence goes on along the minus strand of CM038679.1, from coordinate 547,120,009 downwards.
CCAATTCTAAGGAGCCCTTACAGATTTACTTCATTTTCAGATTGGCGTCAAAGAAAACTCGTGTGTTATGTCCTGCTCCTGCCATGTCGTCATCCACTCCACCTGAGGTGCACCATCGACGAAGCGTTCCTGCAGCAGAGATCCCCTGCAGACTTTCTTTCACGCCTCAGATCATCTTCCCGTTCTTGGCAGCCATGCCAACTGCATTACCATCATCGATCGAAAGCAGATGAACACGAGGACTACAGTTCGGAAGAGAGGTCGCGATCTTTCATGTTTGCTTACGTTATACATCGGTTATTATTACCTGCTACTTTATCGTTCAATCTTGAGTTTTGAATTGCCCATGGGTCTCATATCGAGCCAGCAATGAATAGTATCATCTACTATCTGGTTCATCCGGGGTCTTCTATGTGGTTCATGTTGGGTGGGCAACAAACAATAGATGATCCATTGTCTATCTTTTAAACTGAAGCTATAATCTACCTTCTATCATTAGTTTTGGATCCATCCACTCGTTTGCTACCATCGGTCTTGATTTTGCATGCATCCCTTAGGCCTTACAAAATCTAACTATTTTTTATTATGCATGTCGATATTGTACACAATCGTCTTGAACATGTAGAGAAAAAAGAAGACCGTTGCATGCGAATATAATGTCATGCGACGCTGCTCCATGGTGGGTAAGTGCCCCCCCTCTCCTGCATTTCCAGATTGTATTCAGAGGAAGATAACTGTTGAGATGGAGATTAGGAAGGAGCCGACCACGCTGTTTACCACTGAGGTGTTTGCTCTAACTCGCATCTTGATGTTGGTCATATCATGCATATGGCGCCTTGCATTGCTTGCATTATACATCTTATATGTCATCAGCTTAGTTTAGATTTGCTTTGTGTGAATGCCACTGTTTGGTTTCTATATCATACTCCCACCATTCCTAAATATTTGTCTTTTAGAGATTTCAACAAGTGACTACATACGGAACAAAATGAGTGTCTACACTCTAAAATATGTCTATATACATCCGTATGTGGTAGTCCATTTGTAATCTCTAAAAGAAAAATATTAGGAACGGAGGAGTATATGGGAATTATGCAATGCCATCTTCTTTAGCCGGGCATCATATCGTGAATCATGCAATGCCATCCAGTTTAGCAGTCATCGATATGTGAATTGTATCATGCCATATTTTTTCCATAATGTATTCCATTTGTCAACAATGTTTATACATTCATCTACTCTTCCTATGCATCAGCCATTTGAGTCGGTCATGGGAAAATCTGGAGTGAAAACAAGGTCTTCTAAGCGATCGATGCTACCGTCGATGCAGATTTCTTGCTGGTTACTGATAGCTCCTCGGAGGAGGATTGAGAGAGAGATGACGGTCGTATCCCCCCCCTCGAGGTGCATGCTCTAACTTGGTTGGGTTATATTGCTCATATCATGCATATGGTGTCTTGCATTGCCATGCCATCTGCTTAGATTAGACATGCTTTGTGTGAATGCCTCCTGTTTGCTTTCTATATCGATATGTGAATTATGCAATGCCATGTTTTTCAGCCAGTTATCATATATGTGAATTATGCACCGCCATGGAGCCGGGCATCATATATGTGAATTATCTCATGCCATCTTTTTTTCATTACGTATTCCATTTGTCGACAATCTGTGTATATTGAACTACTCTTCATGTGTATCAGCCATTTGAGCCGGTTATGGAAAAACTGGAGTGAAAACAAGGTCTTTAGAGCGGCAATGGTACTGTTGAAGCATGTATCTCAATGGTTCAGGAGCTCCTCGGAGGAGGATTCGAGATGATGACCAGTCCTATATCCCACATGAGGTGTATGCTCTAAGTTGCAATGTTTATATTTTTCATATGATGCATATGGTGTCTTGCATTGCTTAGTTTAGACATCATATGCACAATATTGAATTCTATCTGCTTAGTTTAAAGATCATACATGCGAGTGCCACTGCTTAGTATATGAATCAATTATGTCAATTATATCATGCCATCCTGTATACTTAGACAACATGTATGTGAATTATTTCATCCCAACCTATTTTAGAAAGACATCATATAGTTTTGTCATGTCATCCTGTTTAGGTACCCATCATATGTTGAATTATGCCATTATATCCTGTTAAGTTATCCATCATATATCTGAAAGCTGTGTCATGCTATCCTGCTTAGTTAGGCATCATATATGTGAAATTGTGTCATGCTGTCTGTTTGGTTAGACAACATATATGTGAATTACCACATCATCTATCATACAATGTACAGACGTTCAATTTATTTTCTTGTTTATCAGCCATTTGAATTGGAGGGGTGATGGCAGTATCTAAGGGAGCAAAACCCATTCTTCACAAAAGACAGTGCTACCCGTCGATGCAGATAGAACCATGGTTGTCTTGGCCCACAAACTAGCCCCACCACACATAATCGAGACTCTTCAGATTGCACACTTACACCGTTGGGAAGAGAACCAGCTACAACCCATCTAACGCTAACCCCAGCTGATAGTAACCCACTTATAGTTGACAAAGCACCATGTCCACCACAGTACCCCACACGAGCAGTTTGTAAAGCCACTGCAGTGCCCAAAGCACAAAGACCACCACATCTAACCCAAACTCCATGTTTAAAGCGGAAGAGCAAGCTGTTCTCGTGTCGATTCGTAGCTATGGTCCATACTCCTTTCTTTGTTGCATCTCAGTATTTACTCATACCAACTACTTTCAATTTGAAGGATCCAATTGAAACTCCAATGGCGCAATGTATGTTTTAAACCTATTTCTTTAACTGGATTGATGTTCTAACTTCTTGCTCTATGTTGATTTCAGTTTAAGTTGTATAAACAGTTATGTTCTCATGTGATGCACATTACAAGTGCTGCCAATCTTGTGTAGTTTCTCACACTTATATTCTGTCTATGCTGCCGTGTGTCTTAAAAATATATGAGCTGAGCTGTGTCTCTATCTTGATTAGGGAACATAAACTAGAATGATCTGGATAATACAAAGGACCATAGTACATAGATATATGTTTGTTTCATGCTGTTATCCTGTCCACCTTACTACTGAACCGGTTTACCAAAATGAGTTTGGTATACTACAAGCTAAACCTGTGATGTGTCTGCTTGTTTCTCTTGTAGTATGCAAACAGAATATTGGAGAAGAGCACCCCACTATGCAATGGTAGATAAAGTAATGCAGATAAGATTCAAGATAGTGAGACAACCCTGTTGGTCTCCAAGAAAGGTGATAAAAACGATCTTGTAGATAGTGAGAAAACCCCACAGTCCTGCGTTGATGTAGTGTTCGAAATTATCGGCAAGCATCACTGGCACAAGCTCTTCGAACTCGCTGCCTGAATCACTTCGGCTTCTTCAGTCTCAGCTACAAGCTGAAAGGCATCAGTTAGCTGTGCTGCGGCAAGAAGCCGAAGGACGGAGGAAATCCCTGCAGAATTCAGATGCGTACTTTCTTGTGCAACAGCAAGCTCTGGAGGATTTAAGCGCCAAACAAGAGAAAGTTAATAAGCTTGCTAAGCATCTTGCCAGCATTATGGGTACCCAGGATATTGTTTCTTGAACTCTTCTGAAGTGGTCTCAGTTTTGGACTTGTTTTGCTGTGGCGTTTATATGTTGTTGTGTTCCCTATATTTGCACTGGTGGCGAACTTTGATGCCAAGTGGATGTAAGATGTGTAATAGCCGTGATAGCCTAGCATAAGTTGCTTGCTTATTTATTTCCTTGTTGTCTTGTTTATTTGTTTGCTTGTAGTCAGTGCAGTTCTTTTTCCGCGGTTTGCTAGTGGCTGCAATAGCCTATTTTTTAAAACTAGGCCACAATAACCATGGGAAATATTTACTGTAGTGACACTGGGCCTCCTACGGGTCGTAGAAACAGTGGGCCTTCTACGGGCTGTAGAAACAGTATGCCTTCTACGGGTCGTAGAAACATTGGGACTTCTATGGGACGTAGAAACAATGTGCCTTCTACGGGTCGTATCATCAATGGTCCTTATACGGTCGATGATCGACACAAACATGGGCCAATAACAGCCGCAGATTATGGCCGTGAACCGCTAGAGTTGGAATCGTCCGTTCATGCACCGACCATAACGGGGCATCGTTAATAGGCCGTATTTGATGACGCTATGTAAACGGCACAACGTATTAACGGACCACAAACGGGCCGACTGTAACCACGGGCTGAATTTGGCCCACAAGCAGAAAATGACAGTAACGGGTCATAAGTAAACGAATGCTGGAAATGAGCCCAAGAATAAATGGGCTCTGAGAAGGCCGAAAGATAACATGGGCTGGAAACGGCCCAACTGAATAACGGGCCCTTAATGGGTATAAAGTGATACACTGCTCATTACGGGTCAGTTTCACCACGGGCCGTTAATTGGTGTGAAGTGATACATTGTTCATTGCGGGCTAGTTTCACCACGGGCCGTTAATAGGCCAGGAGTTACATAGGGCCTCATATGGCTTGAAAGACGTCATGGTCCATACATGGGCCAGAAGTGAAAACGGGCTGGAATCATATTGGATGGCCCAGATGACGCTACTGGGCCTAATTCGGATAGGGCGTAACGGGCCTTGGGTTAGCCGGCTGTAAATGGGCTATATGCAAACATGCCGTTAACAGGCTTTCCATGGGCCGGCCCGCCACCTTTTGACCAAGTCAAACGGGTCGGCCTTTTCACAAGAATGGTTTCTGTTGGGTCGTCCCACGTGTCGACGTATCATAGGCGCCTTCTGTCCAATGAGTGGATGACATCTGTCCCAACGATGAGCCGACACGTGCTTCCTCCAGCCAATGATGATTGTACACGGAAAATCCCCATTGGTCGGGCTTTAACGGGTTATCGGATCCAAACCCGACCCGATAGCTTAACGGCGTTCCGTTACAGTGGATGCCACGTGTCGGTCACCCTTGACGAAAGCACTTCTGTGACGCCGATTTATCGTCATGGAAGTGGACACTTCCGTGATGATAATTTTGGTAATGTCATGGAACACTTCGACGACAAACCATGTATGACTATCTTGATTCTCGTCATAAATTTGTCATGGATGTACATGCATGACAAAAAACGCGACCTACTGTGACAAACAGGTATCATCACGGAAGTGTATTTTTTTTGTAGTGTATCATGCTATAATCGTTAACAGTGCTCCATTATTTCGCAGGGAACAATTATCCCTCGATCAAAATCAGATCCGCCGTGTTTCGCACTCCTCCCACGTAGGAGTGTAGACTCTTCCTTACATAAAAATGGAGCAAGTGGACGGCACCGTAGCACGTCATATCACTCAAACTAACCCGCCTAACGTGCGGGAAAGCATCGCCCTCGTCATTTTGTTCTGGATTTCTATCGATCGATCGCATGAAAATGTTATGCTTTGCAAGTTCAAAAGGAAAAGGCAGCACACTTACGACTCGTACGAGTCACATTCGCGTCGCACCCCCGACAGTCCGGCTTGCACGCCGCTCACCAGAGGGGACACGTGTTGTCTTGCATTTTCACCGACATGTGAGACTGCAATTGAATAAACCGTCGATAGCCGAAACCTAATCGCTCGGAGGGTGTCGGCTGAGAAGAGGGATACGGGGGAGGGAGAAGAGATTGCCCACCCACCGGGCACGGACTCCAAGAAATATATGATGATAATGTGAGGTGGGCCATGCGGGAGTCTTGACCGCTTCCAAGCCCGCTTCTGACCGCCCTGGCCCACCAGAACCCCCCCCCCCCCACCCTACCACCTCCCCGTGCACGCTCCCCCCTCAGACGCCAGCTGCCCACATTCATAGCAAGTAGTACCAGTAAAATTATGGGCTATAAGGGCATGTACAATGGTTGATAAGATAGTCTTATCATAAGTCTTGCATGTAATTTAGAGATGACAAAAAAAACATGTGTACAATGAATCATCTCTTAGCCTTATCTTCATGTAGCGACCCGACCTCAGATGGTCAAGTCTTTGTGCTTCTGTGTCATCCCTGGATCGTTAATGCTGACACACACAGTACTCGAAGGATTTATAAACAGAGTAGCAATCACACACTTATTACATCGAATGTCTCAAAAGAGAACTTATTACAATAATATGGCTTATGGCCATCTAATGCGATAACAGCGGAAGGCTTGGAAGATAAAGCGAGTCCATCAACTCCAGCGGCATAACTGAGCTGCACGACAACGACCTACGATCCTTACTCCTCGTCTGAAAAGTCTGCAACATAATACGTTGCAGCCCGAGAACGGGTCAGCACATGGAATATGATGGCAATGTAACACATAGAGAGTAATGAAAGAATAAGCTATACTACATGCATATATGGCTGGTGGAAAGCTCTATGGTTCTTGTTTATAAAAGCCAATTTTTCCCTACATCAAAGGAATAAATTTTTACTTTAACTATCATGGTGGTTGAAACATCATTGAGAAGGTATAACCCCAACTCAAATCCCAATTAAAGTGATTAACAACCCAGCAATATTAATTTAGAGTGATGAGATACATGTGAATACTCAAGTACTAAATACTCAGATTTGTCCATAACCGGGGACATGGCTAACCATGATTAGATTGTACGCTCTGCAGAGGTTTGCGCACTTTTCCCCACAAGACTCGATCGCCTCCGTTGGTTTCTCGCACTACATGGTGTTTGAGAGACGGATGACCGAGACACAGTCTTTTAGAAACATTAACTCTCTATTCCGGATAGATCATACCAAACCTATAAAACCCACTACCTGCTGACCTACCTCTTCGAGAGCTTCACGTAACTTACTCAACTATGCTAGAGCCCATAATAGCTTGTGGCTGCACACGGAAGTTTTCTAGCATGAATAATCTCAGTTCCCTTTGAGCCTGGGTGGCGGTCCATAGGAAGATCACACGGTACCCCGGGATTTCAAAAAAAACAGACAACTTTGGGTTCCCTGTGTGCCTCAATCCACCCAGATGTGTATTTAAGTTGCCACCTTAAAGTAAACCATTAATTAACAATCTCACATCTGTTGTGAATATCTCTCAAACCCAAACCACGTCTATGAGCATAGCATGGCAATATAAGCATAACGTAGAAGTAACTCCCAAGGTTTGAAAGTAACAGGGCAATAGGTTCCTACCTCATCATCTACTTCCCAACCCACAAATTAATGACATCCTAATCATGCAATGTTTGAGGATTGAGCTAATGCATAAAAATCTGGGTAGGAAAAGATATGATCAAGTGTTACTTGCCTTGCTGACGATCCGTGAATCCTAGAGATTCGTAGTAACACGCTTCGCACTCCGGGAATTATATCGCAAGCAAAAAATACATAAACAAACAAAGATGCACAAACGAAACTTCAACTGAAAGGGGGTTGACTGGAGAGTTCAACTTAAGAACTCCGGTTTGGAAAAAGAATCAAACCAAACGAAACAACGAAACTCAAACGGCGAAAGAAATAAGGTCCGTTTACTAATCTGAACTAGAGTCAAATTTTACAAAGATAAAAACTGGTTTGAGTTGATTATTCGGAAAGAGGGTTTGAGACGAAACTCTAGGCGCTTGAATCGCCTGATTCGATAAACGAGCTAAAAGATAAACAGGTTTGAAAATTGATCTCAAATCGCGATCGTAATAACCGCGAATAATTTGAATAAAAGAAAAGCGACGAACTGCTAAACGAACTAACGCTCGTTAAAAGAACCTAAACAGTGAACCCGTTCGTTAAAACGAACGGACGAACGGACGTTCGCTAATTAAATAAACCGACGAAAAATAAACCGATCTATAAAACGATCTAGGGTTTTTAAAAACCAAGGGTTTTCTAAAAACCGGCGGGTCGGGTACCTCCGCAAGGCGCGTCCGGCTGGGCGGGTGGCTCGGCATGGTCTGGGTGGGGCGGGGTCGGCGAGGGGCGGCGGCGACGGCAAGAGGCGGCGGCGACGCGCTGGGCTCGGGCGGCGCGGCTCCGGCTGGCTCGGGCGGCTCGGGGCTCGGGCTCAAGGCGGGTGGTGGTGGCGGGTGGTGGCGGAGGCGGGCGGCGGTATTTAAAGGGGCGGGCGGCGCTGGCTTGGGAAGGCGCCGGGGTGGAGTCCTCGGACTCCTCGGCGTCCGCGCCACGCACGGCGCTTGGTGAGGAGGGCGGCGCTCATGGGTCGGCTGGCTCGGCTGGGCCTTTGGCCCGGCCATGTGGTCCTTTTTAAAATCATTCCATGAAAGAAAAATTCCTAGAAAAATAAATAAAATCTTAAAATTCCAAAACAAGTTTTCTCCGCCTAAATAAAATATTTAGAACTAGATAAACTTTTCTTGGCCCCTAAAATGCAATTTTTTAAACATATGCAAATTTTTCTAGGCAATTAAAATTCCAAATAAAATCAAATAAAACCCAAATAATGACTTTAACATTTTTCCTCTGTTATTTCAATTATTTTGGAGAACTCATATTATCTCCCCTCATTTATTTTAAATGAAATATTTTTCCGGAGAGAAGAATAATAAAATCCAATATCCTCGTCTTTCATTATTTGATGAAATTCAGATATGAAAATTGAAAACTCGCCAACTCTCTCCGAGGGTCCTTGAGTTGTTTAGGATTTCGAGGATAGCAAATGAATATGCAATAAAATATGATATGCATGGATGACCTATGTATAACATGCCAAATTGAAAATTTGGGATGTTACACTTCAATAACTAGTTATTCCTAAAAACATGGTGAAACATATTGTGCTAAGAGATCATCTCTTGTCTTCTCTTAAATAAGAGAAGAAAAGCCTTTTCTTATGATTTCTCTTTCCTCCACCTCATCATTTATCCTATGTGGCATCCCTACAATAGAACCAGTGTACATGCCCTAAGCCCACTTATGTGGAGGAGAGAGAGGCATTGACAAAGTCAAGGAGTGGGATCTGCAGGAGCTCGTCTCTACACGTGCTCCTAGGTATAAAAAACTAATTCTAAAAAATAGGCATACAAAAATAGTTGTGTCTAAAAAAAAGAAAGGTAAAAAACATTTGAGAGGAAATAGATAGAGAGAAAGTGAGAAAAAAAGTTGTAACCTTATAGCCAACCTTATAGTCAACACTATGGTAGTATTACATGAGGAAGGAGGGAGTGGTGCACATGCCAAGTTCACTGGGCTGCCGTGTTTCACACTCCTCCGTCGTAACAGTGGAGACAATAGCTTTCATCAAAACTAAACAATGAATACTTTTTGCTCTTCCACTATATCGAAAACAATACTTTCATTCGCCGACATGTGGGACGTCGACCATCCTGGTCCATCTGCCATGCACAAAATTATCCTGGACCACACCGGTCGTAGCGCATGCCCACCTTTCCCACTGTAAGTTGGTCGGGCGAAGGAACCATCATGACTTTGTTGAATTCCGCTTCTTCAAGAAAACTTACTGTACCCACAGTACTGCTACCACACGCGAAGACTGGACGACACTGTACCACGTCATATCACTGAAACCCACTAGGCCAAGCTAGCCTGCCTAGGATTTGTACTCCCTCCATTTCAAAGTTAGTAGTACAAAGTTGAGTCATCTATTTTGGAACGGAGGGAGTACGTCTCTATACTTTTGCTACGATTTTCCTGCCCTATGAACCAAATGAGGCATGAATGTATCCATGCCGACTATTGTCTGATCGATCGCTAAGCCTACAATTTTAGGAGCTTGGGCTATTGGCCGATCGACGACGGATCAGTATAAGAGTAACATGAGCTCATCAACCCCAACGTTTCTCTTCGGTGAGTGTTCTACAAGTACTATAGCTCGCACAGTAGCTAGCCTACTAACACCAAGAATCATCAAACAAGCCCTGCTGATATGATAAAAAGTTCAAACTTACATCTAAGCATGCCATATATTACATCAAAAGCTAGTGAGGATACATCTGTTTCCACAACTCGGAGAGGGTTCGCATGATTCACTATCAAACAAAAGTACCAAGTACCTGAAGGAAATAGGCCCTAGAGGCAATAATAAAGTTGTTATTTATATTTCCTTATATCATGATAAATGTTTATTGTTCATGCTAGAATTGTATTAACCGGACACTTAGTACATGTGTGAATACATAGACAAACAGAGTGTCACTAGTATGCCTCTACTTGACTAGCTCGTTGAATCAAAGATGGTTAAGTTTCCTAGCCACAGACATGAGTTGTCGTTTGATTAACAGGATCACATCATTAGAGAATGATGTGATTGACTTGACCCATTCCGTTAGCTTAGCATTCGATCATTTAGTATATTGCTATTGCTTTCTTCATGACCTATACATGTTCCTATGACTATGAGATTATGCAACTCCCGAATACCGGAGGAACACTTTGTGTGCTACCAAACGTCACAACGTAACTAGGTGATTATAAAGGTTCTCTACAGGTGTCTCCGATGGTACTTATTGAGTTGGCATATATTGAGATTAGGATTTGTCACTCCGATTGTCGGAGAGGTATCTCTGAGCCCTCTCGGTAATGCACATCACTATAAGCCTTGCAAGCAATGCAACTAATGAGTTAGTTGCGGGATGATGCATTACGGAACGAGTAAAGAGACTTGCCGGTAACGAGATTGAACTAGGTATTGAGATACCAATGACCGAATCTCGGGCAAGTAACATACCGGTGACAAAGGGAACAACGTATGTTGTTATGCGGTTTGACCGATAAAGATCTTCGTAGAATATGTAGGAAACCATATGAGCATCCAGGTCCGGCTATTGGTTATTGACCGGAGACGTGTCTCGGTCATGTCTACATAGTTCTCGAACCCGTAGGGTCCGCACGCTTAACGTTCGATGACGGTCGGTATTATGAGTTTATGTGTTTTGAAGTACCGAAGGTAGTTCCGAGTCCCGGATATGATCACAGATATGACGAGGAGTCTCGAAATGGTCGAGACATAAAGATCGATATATTGGACGACTAAGTTTGGACTTCGGAAAGGTTCCGGGCAAGTTTGGACAAATACCGGAGTACCGGGGGGTTACCGGAACCCCCCGGGGAGTGTAATGGGCCTATTGGGCCTTAGTGGAGAAGAGGAGGTGCGGCAGGGCAGGCCGCACGCTCCCTCCCCCTCTAGTCCGAATTGGACAAGGAGGGGGCGGCGCCCCCCTTTCCTTCCCCCTCTCTCCTCCTTCCCTCTCTCCTAGTCCTACTCTTGGAAGGGTTGGAGTCCTACTCCCGGTGGGAGTAGGACTCCCCTTGGGGCACGCCTAGGAGGGCCGGCCTCTCCCCCTCCTCCACTCCTTTATATATGGGGGAGGGGGGCACCCCATGGACACACAAGTTGATCATTGATCTTTTAGCCGTGTGCGGTGCCCCCCTCTACCATAATCCACCTTGGTCATATTGTAGCGGTGCTTAGGCGAAGCCCTGCGTCAGTAGCAACATCATCACCGTCATCACGCCATTGTGCTGACGGACCTCTCCCACAAAGCTCTGCTGGATTGGAGTTCATGGGACGTCACCAAGCTGAACGTGTGCTGAACTCGGAGGTGTCGTGCGTTCGGTACTTGGATCGGTCGGATCGTGAAGACATACGACTACATCAACCGCGTTCTCATAACGCTTCCTCTTACGGTCTACCAGGGTACATGGACGACACTCTCCCCTCTTGTTGCTATGCATCACCATGATCTTTCGTGTGCGTAGTAATTTTTTTGAAATTACTACGTTCCCCAACAGTGGCATCTGAGCCAGGTCTATGCGTAGATGTTATATGCACGAGTAGAACACAAGTGAGTTGTGGGCGATACAAGTCATACTGATTACCAGCATGTCATATTTTGATTCAGCGGTATTGTTGGATGAAGCGGCCCAGACCGACATTACGCGTACGCTTACGCGAGACTGGTTCAACCGACGTGCTTTGCACACAGGTGGCTGGTGGGTGTCAGTTTCTCTAACTTTAGTTGAATCGAGTGTGGCTACGCCCGGTCCTTGAGAAGGTTAAAATAGCACATACTTGATGAAATATCGTTGTGGTTTTGATGCGTAGGTAAGAACGATTCTTGCTTAGCCCGTAGCAGCCACGTAAAACTTGCAACAACAAAGCAGAGGACATCTAACTTGTTTTTGCAGGGCATGCTGTGATGTGATATGGTCAAGACATGATGCTAAATTTTATTGTATGAGATGATCATGTTTTGTAACAGAGTTATCGGCAACTGGCATGAGCCATATGGTTGTCGCTTTATTGTATGAAATGCAATTGCCATGTAATTGCTTTACTTTATCACTAAGCGGTAGCGATAGTCATAGAAGCAATAGTTGGTGAGACGACAACGATGCTACGATGGAGATCAAGGTGTCGCGCCGGTGATGATGGTGATCATGATGGTGCTTTGGAGATGGAGATCAAAGGCACAAGATGATGATGGCCATATCATATCACTTATATTGATTGCATGTGATGTTTATCCTTTATGCATCTTCTTTTGCTTAGATCGACAGTAGCATTATAAGATGATCTCTCACTAAATTTCAAGGTATAAGTGTTCTCCCTGGGTATGCACCGTTGCGAAAGTTCATCGTGTCGTGACACCACGTGATGATCGGGTGTGATAAGCTCTACGTTCACATACAATGGGTGCAAGACAGTTTTGCACACGCAGAATACTCGGGTTAAACTTGACGAGCCTAGCATATGCAGATATGGCCTCAGAACACTGAGACTGAAAGGTCGAGCGTGAATCATATAGTAGATATGATCAACATAGTGATGTCCACCATTGAAAACTACTCCATCTCACGTGATGATCAGACATGGTTTAGTTGATATGGATCATGTGATCACTTAGATGATTAGAGGTATGTCTATCTAAGTGGGAGTTCTTAAGTAATATGATTAATTGGACTTTAATTTATCATGAACTTAGTACCTGATAGTATTTTGCATGTCTATGTTGTTGTAAATAGATGGTCTGTGTTGTTGTTCCGTTGAATTTTAATGTGTTCCTTGAGAAAGCAAAGTTGAAAGATGATGGTAGCAATTACACCGATCGGGTCCAGAATTTGAGGATTATCCTCATTGCTGCACGTAAGAATTACGCCCCGAAGCACCGCTGGTGCCAAAGCTGCTGCAGGAGCAACGCCAGATGTTATGAACGTTTGGCAGAGCAAAGCTGATGAATACTCGATAGTTCAGTGTGCCATGCTTTACGGCTTAGAACCGGGATTTCAACGGCGTTTTGAACGTCATGGAGCATATGAGATGTTCCAGGAGTTGAAGTTAATATTTCAAGCAAATGCCCGGATTGAGAGATATGAAGTCTCCAATAAGTTCTACAGCTGCAAAATGGAGGAGAATAGTTCTGTTAGTGAGCATATACTCAAAATGTCTGGGTATAACAATCACTTGATTCAACTGGGAGTTAATCTTCCGGATGATAGTGTCATTGACAGAATTCTTCAATCACTGCCACCAAGCTACAAGAGCTCCGTGATGAACTATAATATGCAAGGGATGGATAAGACAATTCCCGAGCTCTTCCCGATGCTAAAGGCTGCGGAGGTAGAAATCAAGAAGGAGCATCAAGTGTTGATGGTCAACAAGACCACCAGTTTCAAGAAAAAGGGTAAAGGGAAGAAGGGGAACTTCAGGAAGAACGGCAAGCGAGTTGCTGCTCAAGTGAAGAAGCCCAAGTCTGGACCTAAGCCTGAGACTGAGTGCTTCTACTGCAAAGGGACTGGTCACTGGAAGCGGAACTGCCCCAAGTATTTGGTGGATGACAAGGATGGCAAGGTGAACAAAGGTATATGTGATATACATGTTATTGATGTGTACCTTACTAATGCTTGAAGTAGCACCTGGGTATTTGATACTGGTTCTGTTGCTAATATTTGCAACTCGAAACAGGGACTATGGATTAAGCGAAGATGGGCTAAGGACAAGGTGATGATGCGCGTGGGAAATGGTTCCAAAGTCGATGTGATCGCGGTCGGCACGCTACCTCTACATCTACCTTCGGGATTTGTTTTAGACCTAAATAATTGTTATTTGGTGCCAGCGCTGAGCATGAACATTATATCTGGATCTTGTTTGATGCGAGACGGTTATTCATTTAAATCGGAGAATAATGGTTGTTCTATTTATATGAGTAATATCTTTCATGGTCATGCACCCTTGAAGAGTGGTCTATTTATATTGAATCTCGATAGTAGTGATACACATATTCATAATATTGAAGCCAAAAGATGCAGAGTTGATAATGATAGTGCAACTTATTTGTGGCACTGCCGTTTAGGTCATATTGGTGTAAAGCGCATGAAGAAACTCCATTCTGATGGACTTTTGGAATCACTTGATTATGAATCACTTGGTACTTGCGAACCATGCCTCATGGGTAAGATGACTAAAACTCCGTTCTCCGGAACTATGGAGCGAGCAACAGATTTGCTGGAAATCACATACCGATGTATGTGGTCCGATGAATATTGAGGCTCGCGGCGGGTATCGTCATTTTCTCACCTTCACAGATGATTTGAGCAGATATGGGTATATCTACTTGATGAAACATAAGTCTGAAACATTTGAAAAGTTCAAAGAATTTCAGAGTGAAGTGGAAAATCATTGTAACAAGAAAATAAAGCTTCTACGATCAGATCATGGAGGAGAATATTTGAGTTACGAGTTTGGTCTTCATTTGAAACAATGCGGAATAGTTTCGCAACTCACGCCACCCAGAACACCACAGCGTAATGGTGTGTCCGAACGTCGTAATCGTACTTTACTAGATATGGTGCTATCTATGATGTCTCCTACTGATTTACCACTATCGTTTTGGGGTTATGCTTTAGAGATGGCTGCATTCACGTTAAATAGGGCACCATCTAAACCCGTTGAGACGATGCCTTATGAATTGTGGTTTGGCAAGAAACCAAAGCTTCAACCTGATAAGCTCGAACCGAAATCGGATAAATGTGTCTTCATAGGATACCCAAAGGAGACTGTTGGATACACCTTCTATCACAGATCCGAAGGCAAGACAATTGTTGCTAGGAATGGATCCTTTCTAGAGAAGGAGTTTCTCTCGAAAGAAGTGAGTGGGAGGAAAGTAGAACTTGATGAGGTAACAGTACCAGCTCCCTTATTGGAAAGTGGTTCATCACAGAAATCTGTTCCTGTGACTCCTACACCAATTAGTGAGGAAGCTAATGATGATGATCATGTAACTTCAGATCAAGTTACTACCGAACCTCTTAGGTTAACCAGAGTAAGATCCGCACTAGAGTGGTACGGTAATCCTGTTCTGGAAGTCATGTTACTTGACCATGACGAACCTATGAACTATGAGGAAGCGATGATGAGCCCAGATTCCACAAAATGGCTTGAGGCCATGAAATCTGAGATGGGATCCATGTATGAGAACAAGGTGTGGACTTTGGTTGACTTGCCCGATGATCGGCAAGCCATCAAAAATAAATGGATCTTCAAGAAGAAGACTGACGCTGACGGTAATGTTACTGTCTACAAAGCTCGACTTGTTGCGAAAGGTTTCCGACAAGTTCAAGGAGTTGACTACAATGAGACTTTCTCACCCGTAGCGATGCTTAAGTCTGTCTGAATCATGTTAGCAATTGCCGCATTTTATGATTATGAAGTTTGGCAAATGGATGTAAAGACTGCATTCCTGAATGGATTTCTAGGAGAATATGTCAGGACCCCGATCCTAAGTCACATCGACCCAGCTGGTAACACATCATATCACTTTGCGGCCTCACGCACGGTATTCCCACGGGTGTCGCCTTACCATGGCCCGGACCGCTTGCGTCTTTTGGCTCACGATATGATAGGGTCGCTAGCATCCATATGACAAAGAACCGGGCCGACATGGCTAGTCGTGAACCCAAAGCGGCGCTAACCTATGGGGACAGCATACATGAATCACATCGAGCATGTCGGTCATCAACGTATGAACTTGGGCTGTAGCACTGGCTAACAGACTCCGGTATCCCGGGCTGTAGCAGGCTAGGCAGGACTCAAGTATCACCGCGTGACATTTTCGAAGGGACGAGATATAGGAACGAAATGAATCACATGCCGCCAGTCAAGTGTCCAAGCAGTAGTCTTTGGGCTAGCAGGACTCGTGAACCGGCAGTAGCGGACTACTATCGCTCGAAGCACGAGACTACATTTCCCCATATGAGAGGCTGCCAAGGATAAACAACTAGTTTGTCGGATCCCACACATACCAAGCATTTCAAACATACACACAATATGCTCAATATGTGCAAATACGACGTGGCATCACAACATAACTCTACGACTCAAAATATTATTCATTAGGCTCCGAAGAGCGAGATATTACAAACATGGGTCTCATGACCCAACACTCAGAGCATACAAGTCAAAGCACAAGCGGAAGCTAAACATGTCTGGGTACAGACAACTATAAATGAAGAAGGCTGAGAAGCCCGACTATCTACGAGATCCTGCCAAGGCACAAGATCGTAGCTGAGGTAACAAGCTAAACGTCAAGCCCGTGGAACTACTAGCGAGACCGACTCTCTGCAAAAACATAGAATAGGCAAATGTGAGTACAATTGTACTCAGCAAGACTTACATCAGATCTAACTACATATGCATCATTATCAAAAGGGGTGGTGAAGTTTGACTGCAGCAAGCCAGCTTTGACTCGGTGGCTATCCTGAACTACATTTGCAAGTAACTCTTTTGAGGTGGCGCACGAGTCCACATATTCACCATATCAAATACACCACTATGGATCCGCCCCGCCTCCCTACGAGAACGCCATCCATAGCACTCACGCTTATCTTGCGCATTTTAGAGTATCCACTTTCACTTGTCTATGAACCGATATAGGCAACCCAGAAGTCCTTCTCCGTGGACACGGCTATTGAATAGATCATATTAAACCCCGCAGGGTATACTTCTTCACACACGCTCACCACTTACCGTCGTTTACACGACATGTACTGCAACAACCTTCAAGCGGAAGCCCAACGTGGGTGTCGGCCACAGCCTACCTAAACACTCAAGTCCCTAGTCCAGGTTATCGCCTATTCGGTTCCATCCGCAGGAGTCCGCCGAGGTTTCCATACAGCCCGAACGATGTGTGCAGGGTTCCCGAGATACCAAACGGGCACTCGGTACACGGGACCCCAGTGCCTACCGCAACACAACCCACCCCTAAGGTCAGCGTTAAATGGCCCCAAAGATGCTACAAACACGAAACTACTTGCAACTCCCGGACCGAGGACAAGGGTGGTCAAGAAGCCGAGAGGGTCCATTGGTTTGGGCCCAATGCGTGGTAGTAATCTGATCATGGGTCACAAACACGTAACTCAGTTCTCGAGGACGGCTGCAATGAGACAACCCACCATGTACTCCTACATGGCCTCTCACCGCTACCTTTACCAAATCGTGTTCACACACTTAGCTCACACACAATAGGACATGTTCATAACAATTCCAATTCATTCCCGATGAATCAGACCCGACTCAACTCTAAGCAGTAGCAAGCATGACAAACAAGCATAAATGAGTAGGCACAACATGGGCTCAAACAACTCCTACTCATGCTAGTGGGTTTCATCTAATTACTGTGGAATGACAGGTCATGCAAAGGATCAAGGGTTCAGCTACCGCAGCAAGTAACAGTTGAATCGTTGTTGTCCTAATGCAGTAAAATAGAGCAGGAGCGAGAGTGGGATTATATCGAATGAACAAGGGGGTTTTGCTTGCCTGGCACTTCTGAAGATAATAGTTCTTCATCGGTGTCATCGAATAATCATCGTCGGTACATCGTCTACCGGGAGGGGACAAATACCGGCAAACAAGAGAGAGCACAATCAATGCAATGCGCATATATGATGCATGATCATGTTAAGGTACTGAATTCACCTAATGCAATAATAATCCAAGTTAGTTGAGGTGGAATTCAAACAAGGTTGAATTCCAACTCGTAATGCTATTTCCTAAATTGCCCTAATCATGATTCATCCTATTCAGTGATGTTAACTTGCTCAAACATGCATGATCATGGCATAAACAGATTCTTCATATTTTCTGATCAATTTTCATATATAAATTATTTCCATCCGGTTACGGTTGAATTTATATGATTTTAGAAGTTTAGGACATTTTCTGAAATTTACTGAATTAAATTAAATCCATAAAGGGAATTATGCGTCACTGACGTCGATGTGACGTCAGCCGTCAACTGGGTCGCTGTCCAGGTCAAACCGACGCTGGGACCCACCGTCGTTGTCCTAATTAATTAATGAGGCTGTTAGTGCTAATTGTGTCCTAACTAAAATGTCGGTGAGGCACGGGCCCACATGTCGCTGACCGGTGGTCAAACCCCGGTCAAAGGGTCATCGCCACCGGCGGCTTGACGCCGGCGACGTCGAACGCGGCGGAGCAAGTGCAAATGGTCATTCCGGCCACCAAAAGGGCCGGGGAGAGTACCTACGGGGAGCTCGGGATGCGCTGGGGTTCTTGGTGGGGTAGTTAGAGCTCGGGCGGCGGGATCGACGCCGGCGACGAAACTGTCGGGCGGCGGAGCTCGGCACGCCGGGGTTGGCGCTTAGGGGCACCGCAGGCCGAAAGGGTGGGTGCTACGGATTCCTACGGGTACGGTGAAGACGACTGCGTGCTCGAAACCGAGCCATCGTGGCTGTGGCCACGCCGGCGACGTCTTGATGGCGGCGGAAGTTTGATCACGGGGAAGTGGTAGCTAGAGGGGAGAATGAGCCGAGAAGAGGGGATCGACTGGAGCTCACCGTGGTTGCGAGGAGGCCGTCGGTGAGCTCGGGCGGGCACCGGAGCCGGCTAATTTGGCGACGGCACGGCGCGGGTCGAGAAGGGGAATGGGGGGCGGCGCCTCGGGGTGCTCCGGCGTCGGGGGCTTGGTGAGGAGGAGGAGAGGGCTAGGCGGAGGCCACGGACATGTCGGCGAGGCGAGGGAGGGCGGTGGCAGGGCAGCGGCAGCGGCGGCGACAGTGAGGCTCGGTTGCGTGAGGGAGAGAGAGCAGAGGAAGGGGAGGGTTCGGGAGAGAGTGAGGGAGGGTCGAGGGGCGGCGTGGCGCCTGGGAGGCGCCCAGGCGCCGGGACGCAGGCAGGAGCTGCTGCGTGGCCTTGCAGGCGTCTTGTGTCGCGCCTGCCCTCCTCTGGCAGAGGAGGAAGGCGAGGAGGAGGAGGCGGTGGTGGGCTGGGCTGGCCGGTGGGCCAGCCAAGCCGCACTGATCTTGGGCCAAGGTGGGAGGTAAGCCTGTAAAGGCTTTTATCTATTTTGTTTCCTTTTCTATTTTTCTGACATTTGTTTTGGTTTATTTAAAATACCAAACCAATTTAATTAATTATGCCAATTTTTGCAGGGGCTAACTATAATATTCCAGAGCTCCCCAACAAAAGGGCACAATTTTGGACAATATTTTATATATATAGTAATATATATCCAAGGCAAATATTTACCGTATTAATTCCAAATGCCCAAAATAAATACTTATGAGATCCTGAAAATGTTGGTTAGGTTGTTATCTCTGCCCAATATTTTCAGAGGGCCACATGAGCATTTTCTTGGACCCTTTTGGAGCAATTTTTATTTAGGTCATTTCCAAAAGTGATTCTGAGGGTTTCACAAATCCCCATTTCAATTTTCATGGAAATTAACATGATGACATGAATGCCTTAATGCAACTAATGTCAAGCAATTCTAGGGATGTGACAACTCACCCCCACTAAACAAGAATCTCGCCCCGAGATTCAAGACGTGAGGTAAGAGGAAAAGGGAGGTCACAAACTATTACAATTCCCATGATCCAATTGCCTTCCTCGAAGATGTTGGTTCACTCCATCTTCTTGATCTTGACGTCTTCGAGATCTTCACCCGACTCGACAACAGAAAGAAGGGGAAACCCTACATGATTCGATCTTAATGAAGATCAGGTAAACATGATCAACTCACGGACTGAGACGGTGTCACATCTCGAGTTGAGACACAAAATGCATCGAGGGGGATGGAAGAACAACAACGAAGTTTGATTAGTGGCAACAGTTCCACGCTTTAGGAAGGTGGTGGATGGTGTCAAGGTAGCGAGGAAATATTTATCATGATCCCGTAACGGGACTCCTCGAGAAAGGTGGCGCAAGAACTATTCCCTTAAGTGGCAAAAAGAATTACTTTTGATCCATAGATCATTGGAACTCTTTATACCAGCCTAAGGCAATTCATAACGATCGTTTGACGGAGTGCAAAGGAATAGTACACCCGGACTAGAATGGATGATGTGGACTACCTTGTTGAAGACAACGCAATGGATGATTTTGCTTATCGTCGAAGGTGGGGGGGGGGGAACCCATGGTAAGTCCACTTTAAAGATAAACCTGGACAAGAATTGCTAAGAAGACCGTCTATAGCGAGATAGCACAAGGACGGTGCAAGCTGGGAACGAAATGCAACTGTTCGAATGTTCCAACCATCATATCTGCCTGAGATTCAGATCTGGTTGGTGTTAGGATATTTCAGACTTATCATGTCTGAAAAGAAAGGGTTGCAACACAATTCGACGAGATGGCGTTGCGAGATTCTCGGAATATGAACTACGATAGCAAGCTCCAAAACATGAGCTGGTTTTGCTACAAACATGTGAACACACTGTCCTAGACAAGCATGACCACATGGTAGTCTTATAATAAAACACTACCGAGTTCGGGTGGGAACCATCATCGAGGATATCGAAGTCTTAACATAGGTCATGATTAGCTCTTATGGAAGAACTCCTTTTCCTCGAACAAATCAATCAGTGGCTTGGTGTGCTAGGGATACATATGGAATGAAGATGATCAGTCTATCAAACCATAGAATACTTTGCACATGCATGACGGACTTGGGACGATTCCAAAGAAACAACACAAACCTTTCTCAAATTCATGGCGGCAACTTACACCAGATGCACATGAATTAGAGGAAGTCACTACTTTCATCCAAACATATGCTTCATGAACAAAACATGAAGAAATGCTTACACAAGTTTCCAATACTATGTTGGTGTTCCACATGACTCATGGGGGAGACAAATTACTGCTGATGGGCTCAACAATAGCTCATCGGAATTTCCATATCACTGGACTTCCACCATCATGCGAACACGTGGTAGTATTGGTCAGACCAAAAGAGGTAATGGTGTATGCTCGAAGGATCAACCACGAGTAAGACAACATTACGAATATCGTTGGTTCTGATTTGACTTGACAATGGCCCATACTCAAGTCAAAGAATGGGTAGGACAATAGATCCAACAACTGATCACAGGGACCAATCGATGAAGATGCCATCCTTCTTCAACACACACTACACAGGAATATCCCTTTGAATCGAACTAAGTTAGGCAAGCTTTTATCTTCCAACTCTCCAAGTTATTGTCTAGCTTAACCAACTAGCTCAGGGGTATCCAACACAGATTCTTGGAGAAGGGTGGTTCACAAGAAACCAACGTGATCACGAGCCCAACATAACGGTCAGGGAACAACCCGGTAACACTTCCAAGAAGATATTTGGAAAGTCACGAACCACCGGTATGTTACTAAGCTCGAGAGTAATCTTGCTTTTCAGGGCAAGACGAAATTATCAAATGAGTGAGGATTTGACAAGATCCTAACTCATCAATCGAAGTGTGCACCAGAAGTAAGGACTAGGTAGCACGATCAGTCTTAGGGTGATGGTTTAATAATCAACACGCTAAGAATGAGAATATTGTCCATTCACTACCAAGCAACAAGTTGCTCGGGGTATTGATTTCACACATCACAATTCACTTGCCGGTATTCCGGTTACAACAACACGGAACCGAGGAATGAATAATGATAGCGAGAGTATCACTGCGTCAAGAATTCCTAGGAGGTTGTGCAATTCCCATGACACTCTTGACATAAAGATGGTAACACTCCAAGGTAGAACAGAACAAAAGCTGAATTGGCGTTTTGATCTGCGGGATGCAACTACTTTGACCCAATCCTAGAAATGGATGAGGTACTGGAGTTTGTTTCTCCTAGTCATTCCGGAATGGAATGGCTTGACGGACCACAAGGATAAAATGCATCGATGAACACAAATGCGCACATACCCTTGGCTATCGATTGATAGATGAAGGTCAGAAGGCATCTAAGAGAACAACTCAACGGAACATATAATTTTCTGAGTTGTGGATGCACAGATTAGTATGTCGAGCAAGCTCAACATTTCTTCCGGATAACCCATGCGGAAGGTAGAATTGGCAGATTCACAATTATGAAGGGGGAACTCCTCAAGAGCACTCTAGTTGTGATCTTTTGGTTCAAAAAGAACTTCTGCTATAATTAGTTCATGGTATTTGGAAGGAGGAGAATACCACGGACTTCGAGGACTATCGCAAAGGTTACTAATATCCTAAAGGCACTAGCAAATACTAGCAACATGAAGTAGGTTGAATCTCGGGTTCAACAACCCAGGAGTAGCATACCTGCTACTAAATGGCATCACGGGATGCTTTCGAAAATGATGGCCAGAATCATCACACTTGGGATACAAAAGCATTGCTAAATTGCTAGGTGACCTCCTAAGCATCTAGGGTCATGATAGTAGTTCCAACATGCATGTCGAGGCAATGGAGTACCTCGACTGACTGGTTAGTGTGCTTAATCTGGCCCAAAAGGATATCAGGAACGGGGAAAGGAATTTGCAAATGCATCAGACTAATTAGAGACCTGGGATGACTCGGACAGCATAACGGCTGTAAATGCTCAAAATGATTTGAGACATCCTGCAGAAAACGGTGGCATAACCACTCAACAACATCATAACAAGATTCTGGGATCAACAGTTATCATACAGGAGTAGTAGGAACTGACTGGGGATTAAAACCAACAATCTTAAAGGTCTATGGATTAGTAACACGTCATCACGATAGATAGATGAGAAGCCTAGTTCGAAACCCGTAGAAGAGAAGAGGATGACTCGGATCGAAGGCCATGAGGTATAAGGAGTAAAAGAGCCTTACGTTCCTTCCACAATCAATTCCCTACATATAACTAAAGCATTTCTAGACACAACTTGACCAGTTTGGCTTGGTAATCCTGACAGCATCAAAGCTCGATACCAACGCTGTCAGACCCCGATCCTAAGTCACATCGACCCAGCTGGTAACACATCATATCACTTTGCGGCCTCACGCACGGTATTCCAACGGTGTCGCCTTACCATGGCCCGGACCGTTTGCGTCTTTTGGCTCACGATATGATAGGGTCGCTAGCATCCATATGACAAAGAACCGGGCCGACATGGCTAGTCGTGAACCCAAAGCGGCGCTAACCTATGGGGACAGCATACATGAATCACATCGAGCATGTCGGTCATCAACGTATGAACTTGGGCTGTAGCACTGGCTAACAGGACTCGGTATCCCGGCTGTAGCAGGCTAGCAGGACTCCAAGTATCACCGCGTGACATTTCCCGAAGGGACAGACATAGGAACGAAATGAATCACATGCCGCCGTCAAGTGTCCAAGCAAGTAGTCTTTGGGCTAGCAGGACTCCGTGAACCGGCTGTAGCGGACTACTATCGCCGAAGCACGAGACTACATTTCCCCATATGAGAGGCTGCCAAGGATAAACAACTAGTTTGTCGGATCCCACACATACCAAGCATTTCAAACATACACACAATATGCTCAATATGTGCAAATACGACGTGGCATCACAACATAACTCTACGACTCAAAATATTATTCATTAGGCTCCGAAGAGCGAGATATTACAAACATGGGTCTCATGACCCAACACTCAGAGCATACAAGTCAAAGCACAAGCGGAAGCTAAACATGTCTGGGTACAGACAACTATAAATGAAGAAGGCTGAGAAGCCTGACTATCTACCAGATCCTGCCAAGGCACAAGATCGTAGCTGAGGTAACAAGCTAAACGTCGAAGCCCACGTGGAACTACTAGCGAGACTGACGTCTCTCTGCAAAAACATAGAATAGGCAAACGTGAGTACAATTGTACTCAGCAAGACTTACATCAGATCTAACTACATATGCATCATTATCAAAAAGGGGGTGGTGAAGTTTGACTGCAGCAAGCCAGCTTTGACTCGGTGGCTATCCTGAACTACGACTGCAAGTAACTCTTTTGAGGTGGCGCACACGAGTCCACATATTCACCATATCAAATACACCACTATGGATCCGCTCCCGTCTCCCTACGAGAATGCCATCCATAGCACTCACGCTTATCTTGCGCATTTTAGAGTATCCACTTTCACTTGTCTATGAACTGATATAGGCAACCCAGAAGTCCTTCTCCGTGGACACGGCTATTCGAATAGATCATATTAAACCCTGCAGGGGTATACTTCTTCACACACGCTCTCACCACTTACCGTCGTTTACACGACATGTACTCGGCAACCTTCAAGCGGAAGCCCAACGTGGGTGTCGGCCACAGCCTACCTAAACACTCAAGTCCCTAGTCCAGGTTATCGCCTATTCGGGTTCCATCCATGGAGTCCGCCGAGGTTTCCCATACAGCCCCGAACGATGTGTGGGGTTCCCGAGATACCAAGCGGGCACTTTCGGTACACGGGCCACGGTGCCTACCGCAACACAACCCACCCCTAAGGTCAGCGTTGCGTGGCCCCTGACATGCTACAAACACCGAAACTACTTGCAACTCCCGGATGAGGACAAGGGTGGTCAAGAAGCCGAGAGGGTCCATTGGTTTGGGCCCAATGCGTGGTAGTAATCAGATCATGGGTCACAAACACAGAACTCAGTTCACGAGGACGGCTGCAATGAGACAACCCACCATGTACTCCTACATGGCCTCTCACCGCTACCTTTACCAAATCGTGTTCACACACTTAGCTCACACACAATAGGACATGTTCATAACAATTCCAATTCATTCCCGATGAATCAGACCCGACTCAACTCTAAGCAGTAGCAAGCATGACAAACAAGCATAAATGAGTAGGCACAACATGGGCTCAAACAACTCCTACTCATGCTAGTGGGTTTCATCTAATTACTGTGGAATGACAGGTCATGCAAAGGATCAAGGGTTCAGCTACCGCAGCAAGTAACAGTTGAATCGTTGTTGTCCTAATGCAGTAAAATAGAGCAGGAGCGAGAGAGTGGGATTATATCAGAATGAACAAGGGGGTTTTGCTTGCCTGGCACTTCTGAAGATAATAGTTCTTCATTGGTGTCATCGAATAATCATCGTCGGTACATCGTCTACCGGGAGGGGACAAATACCGGCAAACAAGAGAGAGCACAATCAATGCAATGCGCATATATGATGCATGATCATGTTAAGGTACTGAATTCACCTAATGCAATAATAATCCAAGTTAGTTGAGGTGGAATTCAAACAAGGTTGAATTCCAACTCAGAATGCTATTTCCTAAATTGCCCTAATCATGATTCATCCTATTCAGTGATGTTAACTTGCTCAAACATGCATGATCATGGCATAAACAGATTCTTCATATTTTTCTGATCAATTTTCATATATAAATTATTTCCATCCGGGTTACGGTTGAATTTATATGATTTTTAGAAGTTTAGGACATTTTCTGAAATTTACTGAATTAAATTAAATCCATAAAGGGAATTACTGCGTCAGCCTGACGTCAGTGTGACGTCAGCGGTCAACTGGGTCGCTGTCCAGGTCAAACCTGACGCTGGGACCCACTGTCAGTGTCCTAATTAATTAACAGAGGCTGTTAGTGCTAATTGTGTCCTAACTAAAATGTCAGTGAGGCACGGGCCCACATGTCAGTGACCCGGGGTGGTCAAACCCCCGGTCAAAAGGGTCATCGCCACCGGCGGCTTGACGCCGGCGACGTCGAACGCGGCGGAGCAAGTGCAAATGGTCATTCCGGCCACCAAAAGGGCCGGGGAGAGTACCTACGGGGAGCTGGGGATGCGCTGGGGTTCTTGGTGGGGTAGTTAGAGCTCGGGGCGGCCGGGATCGACGCCGGCGACGAGCTGTGCGGCGGCCGGAGCTCGGGCACGCTCGGGGTTGGCGCTAGGGGGCACCGCAGGCCGAAGGGTGGGTGCTACAGATTCCTCTGGTGCGGTGAAGACGATCTGCGTGCTCGAAACCGAGCCATCGTGGGCTGTGGCCACGCCGGCGACGTCTTGATGGCGTGGCGAGTTTGATCACGGGGAAGTGGTAGCTAGAGGGGAGAATGAGCCGGAGAAGAGGGGATCGACTCGGGAGCTCACCGTGGTTGCGAGGAGGCCGTCGGTGAGCTCGGGCGGGCACCGAGCCGGCTAATTTGGCGGCGGCGACCGGCGGGGTCGAGAAGGGGAAATGGTGGGGCGGCGCCTCGGGGTGCTCGGCGTCGGGGGCTTGGTGAGGAGGAGGAGAGGGCTAGGCGGAGGCCACGGACATGTCGGCGAGGCGAGGAGGGCAGTGGCGGGGCAGAGCGGGCGGCGACAGTGAGGCTCGGTTGCGTGAGGGAGAGAGAGCAGAGGAAGGGGAGGTTGGGAGAGAGTGAGGGAGGGTCGAGGGGCGGCGTGGCGCTCGGGAGGCGCCCAGGCGGCGGGGACGCAGGCAGGAGCTGCTGCGTGGCCTTGGCAAGCAGCGTGGCTGTGTCGGCACGCGCTTGAATCCTCTGGCAGAGGAGGAAGGCGACAGGAGGAGGCGGTGGTGGGCTGGGCTGGCCGGTGGGCCAGCCAAGCCGCCTGATCTTGAGCCAAGGTGGGGAGGTAAGCCCGGTAAAGGCTTTTATCTATTTTGTTTCCTTTTCTATTTTTCGACATTTGTTTTGGTTTATTTAAAATACCAAACCAATTTAATTAATTATGCCAATTTTTGCAGGGCTAACTATAATATTCGAGCTCCCCAACAAAAGGGCACAATTTTGGACAATATTTTATATATATAGTAATATATATCCAAGGCAAATATTTATCGTATTAATTCCAAATGCCCAAAATAAATACTTATGAGATCCGAAAATGTTGGTTAGGTTGTTATCTACGCCCAATATTTTCAGAGGGCCTATGAGCATTTTCTTGGACCCTTTTGGAGCAATTTTTATTTAGGTCATTTCCAAAAGTGATTCTGAGGGTTTCACAAATCCCCATTTCAATTTTCATGGAAATTAACATGATGACATGAATGCCTTAATGCAACTAATGTCAAGCAATTCTAGGGATGTGACAGAATAGTTGTATATGATGCAACCTGAAGGTTTTATCAATCCAAAGGGTGCTAACAAAGTATGCAAGCTCGAGCGATCCATCTATGGACTGGTGCAAGCATCTCGGAGTTGGAATAAACGGTTTGATAGTGTGATCAAAGCATATGGTTTTATACAGACTTTTGGAGAAGCCTGTATTTACAAGAAAGTGAGTGGGAGCTGTGTAGCATTTCTAATATTATATGTGGATGACATATTGTTGATTGGAAATGGCATAGAATTTCTGGATAGCATAAAGGGATACTTGAATAAGAGTTTTTCAATGAAAGACCTCGATGAAGCTGCTTATATATTGAGCATCAAGATCTATAGAGATAGATCAAGACACTTAATTGGACTTTCACAAAGCACATACCTTGATAAAGTTCTGAAGAAGTTCAAAATGGATCAAGCAAAGAAAGGGTTCTTGCATGTGTTACAAGGTGTGAAGTTGAGTCACACTCAATGCCCGGCCACTGCAGAAGATAGAGAGAAAATGAAAGATGGTCCCTATGCTTCAGCCATAGGCTCTATCATGTATGCAATGTTGTGTACCAGACCTGATGTGTGCCTTGCTATTAGTTTGGCAGGGAGGTACCAAAGTAATCCAGGAGTGGATCACTGGACAGCGGTCAAGAACATCCTGAAATACCTAAAAAGGACTAAGGATATGTTTCTCATTTATGGAGGTGACAAAGAGCTCGTCGTAAATGTTTATGTCGATGCAAGCTTTGACACTGATCCGGCTGACTCTAAGTCACAAAACGGATACGTATTTATATTGAACGGTGAAGCTGTCAGTTGGTGCAGTTCTAAGCAAAGCGTCGTGGCGGGATCTATGTGTGAGGCGGAGTACATAGCTGCTTCGGAAGTACCAAATGAAGGAGTCTGGATGAAGGAGTTCATATCCGATCTAGGTGTCATACTTAGTGCACCGGGTCCAATGAAAATCTTTTGTGACAATCTGGTGCAATTGCCTTGGCAAAGGAATCCAGATTTCACAAGAGAACCAAGCACATCAAGAGAGGCTTCAATTCCATCCGCGACCAAGTCAAGGAGGGAGACATAGAGATTTGCAAGATACATACGGATCTGAATGTTGCACACCCGCTGACTAAGCCTCTCTCACGAGCAAAACATGATAAGCACCAAGACTCCGTGGGTGTTAGAATCATTATTGTGTAATCTAGATTATTGACTCTAGTGCAAGTGGGAGACTGAAGGAAATATGCCCTAGAGGCAATAATAAATTTGTTATTTATATTTCCTTATATCATGATAAATGTTTATTATTCATGCTAGAATTGTATTAACCGAAAACTTACTACATGTGTGAATACATAGACAAACAGAGTGTCACTAGTATGCCTCTACTTGACTAGCTCGTTGAATCAAAGATGGTTAAGTTTCCTAGCCATAGACATGAGTTGTCATTTGATTAACGGGATCACATCATTACAAAATGATGTGATTGACTTGACCCATTCCGTTAGCTTAGCATTCGATCGTTTAGTATATTGCTATTGCTTTCTTCATGACTTATACATGTTCCTATGACTATGAGATTATGCAACTCCCGAATACCGGAGGAACACTTTGTGTGCTACCAAATGTCACAACGTAACTGGGTGATTATAAAGGTGCTCTACAGGTCTCTCCGATGGTACTTGTTGAGTTGGCATAGATCGAGATTAGGATTTGTCACTCCGATTGTCGGAGAGGTATCTCTGGGCCCTCTCGGTAATGCACATCACTATAAGCCATGCAAGCGAAGCAACTAATGAGTTAGTTGCAGGATGATGCATTACGGAACGAGTAAATAGGCTTGCCGGTAACGAGATTGAACTACGTATTGAGAAACCGATGATCGAATCCCGGGCAAGTAATATACCGATGACAAAGGGAACAACGTATGTTGTTGTGCGGTTTGACTGATAAAGATCTTCGTAGAATAGGTAGGAGCCAATATGAGCATCCAGGTTCCGCTATTGGTTATTGACCGGAGACGTTTCTCGGTCATGTCTACATAGTTCTCGAACCCGTAGGGTCCGCACGCTTAACGTTCGGTGACGATCGGTATTATGAGTTTATGTCTTTTGATGTACCGAAGGTAGTTCGGAGTCCCGGATATGATCACGGACATGACGAGGAGTCTCGAAATGGTCAAGACATGAAGATCAATATATTGGACGACTATGTTTGGACTTCGGAAAGGTTCCAAGCAAGTTTGGACAAATATCGGAGTACCGAGGGGTTGCCGGAACCCCCCGGGGAGTGTAATGGGCCTATTGGGCCTTTGTGGAGAAGAGGATGGGCGGCTAGGGCAGGCCGCGCGGTCCCTCCCCCTCTAGTCCGAATTGGACAAGGAGGGGGCGGCGCCCCCCTTTCCTTCCCCCTCTCTCCTCCTTCCCTCTCTCCTACTCCTACTCTTGGAAGGGTTGGAGTCCTACTCCCGGTGGGAGTAGGATTCCCCTTGGGGCGCGCCTTGGAGGGCCGGCCTCTCCCCCTCCTCCACTCGTTTATATACAGGGGAGGGGGGAACCCCACTGACACACAAGTTGATCATTGATCTTTTAGCCGTGTGCGGTGCCCCCCTCCACCATAATCCACCTCGGTCATTTTGTAGCGGTGCTTAGGCGAAGCCCTACGTTAGCAACATCATCACCGTCATCACGCCGTCGTGCTGACGGAACTCTCCCGCAAAGATCTGCTGGATCGGAGTTCGTGGGACGTCACTGAGTTGAACGTGTGCTGAACTCGGAGGTGCCGTGTGTTCCGTACATGGATCAGTCGGACCGTGAAGACGTACGACTACATCAACCGCGTTCTCATAACACTTCCGCTTATAGTCTACGAGAGTACGTGGACGACACTCTCCCCTCTCGTTGTTATGCATCACCATGATCTTGCGTGTGCATAGCAAATTTTTTGAAATTACTACGTTCCCCAATAGTACCGCCCACACAAGACAGTGCACTAGCCCAAAGATGGTTTGATAACACGCATCATTCTGGTAATTAAACACAATGAAAACTACCCTGAAGGATTAGCGCGACCAACTATTTCTTGTCATCGATCTCTCGGGCAATGACCACAGCACGGACGTCGGCATGGGAATCGATCTCTGGGGCGATGTCCACCGCGACATCGGAACCGATCTCTGGGGCGATGTCCACAGGATGGACAACGGCATCGGAATCGATCTCCGGGGCGATGTCAACAGGACGGACCACGACACCGAAAACGATCTCTGGGGCGTTGTCCACAGGAAGGGCCACGACATCGGAATCATCAAGGACGTCCACCGGTACCTGCACAACCCTAACATATTAGCAAGCACATTGCAAATAATAAAAAACCAGAACTATGGTAAGCCATTATTTTTTACCTTGTGCAGCTCACCGGGGGATCCCATCCCTCCGGGGGCCATCTCCTCGTCCTCGATGGGGGCCATCACCTTGCCTGGGAAATACTGCTTCTCAACGGCGACTATCTCCTCAAACTCGGCCTTGAGCCTCGCATAGGTGGCCATTAGAGTTTCTGGGGTAGGCACGTTGGGGCCCTTGCTCTTCTTCGAACTTTCTTTGAGGAGTTTGTCCGCCAACATCGTCAACTCTTTGGCTAGTGCTTGTTTCTTGGAGTTCTTCGTCTCCATGGGTTGGCCCGCCAACATGGTCAACTCGTTGGTCGGTGCTCGCTTCCTGGAGAGCGCTGTCTCCAGTGGGTTGTCCGCCGGCAACTCTTTGCCTAGTACTCCAAGATCCATCAATGAACTGACAAACAAAAAGCAATCGAAAGGAAATCACAATCGCAATGAAAACAGGAAAAGAATAGGCTGTGAGAATCGGTCGGTGCTTCACAAAAATAAGATTCTTGGAATGAAAATATAGTAGCATCACTGATTCGCCCACCTTTCCTTCGTGGGTACAGAAGAAAAATGGCAGAAGTGAGTAGCATGGAGTGAGGCTTTCCTCAAGGAAGGGGAGAAAGGGCTTCAGCGAGCGTTCCAGTGAAATGATGGTTGCTTCGTCCTGTCCAACTTTGAGGCCACTTTACCACTGCTGGTTAATGTGTGGGTTTTGTGATATGATGGGTCATGACGGCCACACCGGGGTGACCGGTGAGTCTCGACTATAGCACCTCACTGTGATTTGGTGGATGGCGCACGGGCCCGGATGCTTTGATGTCCCGCGTGTAGATAGAGCGGCTAGTCATATAGGATTACTCAATATTGTGCACCGCAACCAAGGCAGAGAGGAAAATGAGAGAACTACACATTTATTTACGGTGTAGATTCACTCATTTTGCTCTAGTACTACTCATTTAGGGTGTAGTCTAGTCACTTGTTGAACTCTCTAGAAAGGCAAATACTCATTTCTGGTTTACAGGGATATACTAGCAAGTAGTACTACAATAGTGGGGTCAAATAGCAATTTTGTCTCATGCAAGAGCCCCGCTATATGCGTGCTCCAAGCCCTTCTCGACCCACTTTTGGGTGTTTGGTAGGGTGTATGAAGGGTGCATGAGTCCACACTAGCTTAACACAAATACATGAGAAGAGCATGCATGAAGAGGGGTGCTGGGATGAGCGTGCATGAAGAGGGAACAACTATGTTGAGATGAGAATGCAACCAAACACACTGTGGCAAGCGTTCGCAACTACCACGTTCGGGTTGCGCTTGGCTCTTCGCCTCTTCGAGAAGACGAACAATGATGTTGCTACTACTTCTACAGTATCGAATCCACTGCTGCATGTCCGTCCATCGGCGTGCGGGAGGGATAGCTTGTTGTAGTACTCTATAAGGCTAGTTGTAATGGGAGTATCATAGGTAGTACTCCCTCCATTCCTAAATATTTGTCTTTCTAGAGATTTCAACAAGTGACTACATAGGGAGCAAAATGAGTGAATCTACACTCTAAAATATGTATATATACATCCGTATGTGGTAGTGCATTTGAAATATCTAAAAATACAAATATTTAGGAAGGGAGGGAGTATCATGCATGCCAACTAGGCAAATTTGATGAGGTGGCATAGAAGTAAATGAAGAAAGAGAGGGTTGAGTATCATATCATGATACCGTATCATATTAAATGTTGTGCTACTATGTGTCATGCATGCTAATAAATGAAGTCATCGATGATACTAACATATGCTACTATGCACTACGGATGTGTAGTATCATACACTAGTATCATATGCATGATACTAGTATTCCATTGCGACATGCCTAAGCAAAAGCATGTCCTTGTCTGCGAGCCACCGCACGCATGGGCGAGGGAGAAGGCGTGTAGTAGTAAAATCAAGCTTCTCCTTGTTGTACGAGTTGACACGACAATCATAGCACTGGCCTCACATGGTTGCCTCTAAACTTGGCTGAAAGACCCACAGTGTACAATATATTTGCTGCAACCTCTAGCATTTACCCCACCACAAATTAAAATATATATTCCTATCTTCACCAGATGAGCGTGCAAACTACAATCACGAGGATGATAGGTAAGGCCCAAAGATTATTTTAATAAAAAAAGCATCGAGCCGACCCCAACGATTTTAAGCTTACAGGCACGGTACATGCTATCCTAGACTACTCTGCACATGAAACTGCCACATGAGCGTCCGGGCTGTGCTTGGCTCTTCGCCTCTTCGAGAAGTCGAACAATGATGGCGTACTACTGCAGTGGAGGAGTACTACAGTATGCTTCTGGCTGTCTGACACCTATCGATCTGCTGCATGTCCACCGCGTGCGGGAGGGAGAGCGTGTAGCGAATTAAAGCTTCTCCTAGTCCTGCCATTCACCACGCTCATGGGCGAGGGAGGGACGTAGCTCATTGACTTACTGCTCCTGCTTTTGCACGTATGACAGGTGGGTGACCCACCTGTCATGTAGCCAAAGGCAGGTGCGGTTAAGGCGAGAGGGCGTTGTAGTAATCAAACTTCTTGTTGTACGAGTTGACGTGACACATCAAAGCACTGCACTCGATATATTTCAATAATTTGCGTTTACCGATGCATTAATTACAACGCATGCATGCATGCCGTGACTCTCCTTTTGATACTTGCATGTGTTGATTTAATGCACCTTGCCAGATTTTGACTATAAATTTAACTAACCAAATGTTCATGCATGTCACAAAAAATTACATAATTGAAAACTTTGTTCAAATACGAATCAAATGATATAATTTTTGTTAACATGCACTAACATTTTGTCAGTTAAATCTTTGGTCAAAATTTAGCACCAATTACAAAGGGGCCCAATAAATATTGTACTCTCACATTTTGTTTTGAGGATACTCCCATATAGAAAATATAAACAATAATGCATGTTGGGGCATGCCACATTTCTGATAATTTTAGTCGTGGGCTTGTTCACAAATTTTATGAGGGGGTGGTTGTTCATTTAATGGAGGGTCTTGTACCAGACTTGAATGATACAAAGTGCGACCTGGCACACCGTAACACCACTTGGAATAAGCGGGTAGCTATCTCAAAAAACAATCAACAACTCAAAAAAATGGTGACCTTGCACGTACACAATTTTAAATGATTGTTTTGATGAAGTGAAAAAGGAAAACTACCCCACTACGTATATATAGGCCGGAGCCTCCGCGCTTGCTTGCTAGGGTTGCTCTATTCACACACTCTCATCCTATCCAGATCTAAACAAGATAGCGGTGGTAACACTGTCTTTCTCCCTTCAAAAAACACTATCTTTCTATCCTCACCGCTGGTTACAGATCCGGATGTATTCCCCTCCACCGGTGAAGGGGAGGAGGGGCAGCGTTTAGGCCGTCGTTCACAGTGAGGGAGGAGACCCACTGCCGATCGCACAGTTATCTCTGGCCGAGCGCCTGACGAGGACATGTATTGGGGGTAGGGTAAAATGCCTGACCTAAATACCCTACCCATGGACACCGTACACTTTGTCTTTGGATCCACTGGGCAGATCGCCGTCGGATGTCTTTGCAACTTGAAAGTCACTCGGACGGCAACAACCACTCGAGCACGGCACTCCACTCGACGAGCTCATTCCACTCGGCCATGTAACTCACTCGGATATGCGAAGACCAATAGTCAGCATGACGGTTTTGTAGTGTGCAGGCATTATGGCATTCATGCCCCACTTTGTAACATAGGAGGTGAGGGGGTGGCGCACTCTATATAAGCCACCCCCACCATTAGACTTGGGGTGGGTTCTGATTCTTCTCCATCTACTCTCTCTTTTCACCATTAGTCTCAGGACTACGGGGATCCGTTCCTCACTCTCTCTCTCTCTCTCATTGTAATCTCTGGATAGATACTAAGATAAAACAAAGCCTCTCTGGAGCACGAGACGTAGGGTTGTTATCTCCACCGTGAGAGGCCCGAACTCGCTAAAACCACCATGTCACCCATATGCATCTCGATAGATCATGCTCCGTTACCCTATACCTTATTATTGTCGGAATCGTTCCCACGACAGTTGGCGCCCACCGTGGCGCATGGCGTCTATCGAGCCATGATGCCGATGATTTTTTCATTCATCTATGTTTTATTTCCTGTTCATCCTAATCGGATTGTTCGTCTTTGCAGCAAGTAACTGGAACCTATCAAAAGGAGAGAATACATCTTCACCTGACGCCGGCATGACCGTTCACAAACGGATCGATCAAGAGATTTCTTTCTATGCTATACACTTATGATCTAACAATCATCGTGGATCTAAACATCAGGATCAACGACGAAAACTTGCGATGAATAAATCAGAGAAGATACAGGGAAGGGAAAAGGGCATCAACACGGTGCGCCAAGGCTCGTGGCCATTGTCTTCACGCATGGCCGCCAGCGTGCCGGACTGCACCTCCTGCTTCCTCTTCTCAATCGACCTCAACCCGCCCGTCGATTGGCTGCGATGATCGCGGCGCCGGCGATCCATCTGGCGCGCGGACGCTTCGGCTGTAGTCCATTGTGGCGTCGCGCGCAGGCTGGCGCTGCAGCGGCCTCTCCGCGACGGCCTGACACGGCACGTTGCGGTGGCGTCCCTCGTCAACCCGCCGCCGGCGACCTCCGCGGTGGATGCACTGACGCGACGCGGCACCAACATCAAGGATGTCCACGCCTCCGATACTAATAAGACGGGAGCCACCGGATCGACTCAGCGCCGCCTCAAGATCCGCCCGCGCGTGGCCTCGCAAGAGGACGCCGTCCCGCCGCACTCGGATTCGTCGTGGCCGCCTCTCATGATGGATCCATGCAAAAAACCGCCGCCGTCGTGGCTGACCAGGGAGCTCTGTGCCCCGCCTTCCACTTTCCTTCTAACCTTAATTCCTTTCCATTTATTCTTGCTTAACTGCCGCTAATTAACGCCTCATGCATGCAGGGGTTAAATGGCCGTGGGAAAGGGAAACTTCCCTTACATGCACGAACGGTAACACATCTTGCCTAATTACCGCTAACTAACCACTCCTGCATACACGTACATGTCTTGGACGTGGGCAACTCCATCAATGCATCCTAATGTCTTCTTTGTCTTTATTGTGGCCCCGGCCGGCGGTCCGGCTCCTCGAGCGGAGACACGCAGCAATCGACAGCATGGGATTCCTCCGCCGAGTCAGCTGATCAACGGCTCCCACCGCGGAGACGCGTCCGACTGAGTGCTACTCAGCAGTGACTCCTGTAATGGAAGCGGAGGCCGGCCGTATCCCCGCACGCGCGCAAGTTCGTCTCTTCTGCACAAGTACTCGGTCGCGGACTGGCGACGGCTCCCATGGTAGAGTCGCGGGCTCGACGAGGCACGACAACCAGCAGCGCTACTCCCTCCATCGACATCAACACTTGGCCATGGGATGAGCGTCCGTGAAACTAGCCTACAACCCAGCTCCCCCGAGCAACGAAGCGTAGCAGCCGACAACGCTGCTCCATCCACGGGGGTAGACTGCAAGGCGTGACCCACTCGGCAACCTCTCCCTCAGGCGTCGACTGCCCGACACAATGCGGGCACACGGCGGCTCTTTGCTCCACCCAACTGCTCGACCGCGGCCTCCATGGCGGAGTGCCAGCGCTAGCCATGGCCCCGCAAGCGACGGCTCCTCCAGTCAGCAGCGTGATGATTCCCTCCGCGGTGAAGCGCACACCGAACATGACGTGAGCGCGGGCGCCGATCCGTGTCTCCAGACACGGCGGCCTCCACAGCGCAGACGCACCAGATTCCGGCGTTGGGACACACTCCTCTTGCTGGCCCTCACCGGCGAAGGTTACTCGACAGATGGAGAGGTTCTTCATTCAAGCGACGATTCGGCATTGGGACACACTCCCTCACGGCGAAGGTTACTCGGCAGATGGAGAGGTTCTTCTGTTCACGACTGATTGAGTTGTCAGTCGGACGGGGACTTCTACATTCACTTGGACGTCCCACACAATGCCACTCCGTGGGTAGCATCTACATCACCCGGACGGCCCGCGCAACGTAACTCCGCGGGACGACTACATCACTCGGATTTCCTGCGCATCGTCACTCCACGGGACGCGTCTACTTCAATCCGCCAGATGCGCCTTCATCACTCAAACGCCCCGCACATCGTCACTTCGCGGGACGCGTCTACTTCACCCGACCGCCCGGCGCGTCGCTAGTCGGTTGGTGTCGGTGTCAAAACCGGCGGATCTCGGGTAGGGGGTCCCGAACTGTGCGTCTAGGCGGATGGTAATTGGAGACACGGGACATGATGTTTTTACCCAGGTTCGGGCCCTCTCGATGGAGGTAATACCCTACTCCTTCTTGATTAATATTGATGATATGGGTAGTACAAGAGTAGATCTACCACGAGATCAGAGAGGCTAAACCCTAGAAGCTAGCCTATGGTATGATTGTTGTTCGTCATACGGACTAAAACCCTCCGGTTTATATAGACACCAGATAGGGTTAGGGTTACACAGAGTCGGTTACAATGGTAGGAGATCTACATATCCGTATCGCCAAGCTTGCCTTCCACGCCAAGGAAAGTCCCATCCGGACACGGGACGAAGTCTTCAATCTTGTATCTTCATAGTCTAGGAGTCCGGCCAAAGATGATAGTTCGGCTATCCGGACACCCCCTAGTCCAGGATTCCCTCAGTAGCCCCTGAACCAGGCTTCAATGACGACGAGTCCGGCGGCCATATTGTCTTCGGCATTGCAAGGCGGGTTCCTCCTCCGAATACTTCATAGAAGGTTTTGAACACAAGGACAGTGTACGGCTCTGCAAAACAAGTTCCACATACCACCGTAGAGAGAATATTTTCGCACAGATCTACTGACGTATTCCGCGGCGTGACATCACACCACGGCCAGGCCTTTATATGAATCATTTTTTACTGTTCCACCTTAGCGCGTTTAGCGAGGCGGTTTCCGGCACGTCCTATCAAAGCATAGATCGTGCCCCTTATTCCGGATTCCCATCAATACGTGCGTGGGTAACCCATCACGCCATTGATTACGGCGCTTGGGAGATAAGCGAGTTTTACGGGCTGGTGGGGGCGATAGCCGTCCGTCCATATAAGGGATAAGGATCCACCTTTTTCACCTACGCCTTCTTCCTCCTTTGCTCATCCACTTCCGCGCGCTCGAGCTCCAGCGCCCAAGTCCGCACATCCCACCTCAACCTTCTCCAACTATGTCCGGAGCGGGAGGCAGGTGGATGGCCTCCTCCGTCATGGAGGGGCACATCACAAAGCTGAGGGAGGCCGGATACTTGTCCAGCGACATCGCATGTCGGCTCCCCAACAAGGGGCAGCTCACTCCAACCACCAGGCCCCATGAGAGGGTGGTGTTTCTCCCCCACTTCCTCCGCGTACTAGGTTTTCCACTTCACCCATTTGTCCGGGGGCTCATGTTCTACTACGGCCTGGACTTCCACGATCTGGCCCCGAATTTCATCCTCAATATCTCGACGTTTATCGTCAGGTGCGAACTTTCCTCTGCATCCAACCCCACTTGGTTTATGGTTGAAGACCTTTAGCGTCAAGTCGAAGATAGTGGGCGGCCGACAGCGGAGGCGGAGGCGCCATGGCGGCAGGATGCCCAATGTTCTATGGCTCGAGGGCTCCTTCGTGGAGACAGTAAAGGGGTGGCAATCGGGGTGGTTCTACATCACCGAGCTGCGCGACTCCAAATGGGCGACGGCCCCCGAATTCAGATCTGGCTCCCCCACATGGCTCTCATCATGGAAAGAGATGGGCCTGACGTGGGGTGATTCGGAAGAGCTGACCGAATCCAAACTCGTGTCCAAACCTGGTGGACAAGAAGCTCAAGCTTGTCAGCGTAGTCAGGTTATGCTCATCCGCGGATTCTCCCGTGCCAAGAACGGGCCTTCAATTTGTGGGAGTTTGATCCGCACAGCACGGACCTTGAGCCGGCTCTTCGACACTACGTACGAAGATGCCTGGAAGGCGCTGTTCAAGGGCGCCGAATCCCCCGCATCCACTACCGAAGATCGCGGATTCAGCTCGCAGCGTCAAGCCAGCGAGGTAAGTTATTTTACCCTTTACGGGACTCTTTTTTCATAGATTGACTCTATGTGGGATCTAAAACTCCCTAACCTTTGACAGGACTAGCTGAAGACGTCCGGACAGGTTAACTGTCCGGCTCCTTTGCCAGAAGACCCAGCGGACGCCCGATTGACGGGGTTGCTGGCTCCGGTACCTCATGTGGTGCCCGAGAAGAAGGCCAAGAAGGAGGCCACGGGAA
This sequence comes from Aegilops longissima, assembly GCA_021605205.1. Lineage (NCBI taxonomy): Eukaryota > Viridiplantae > Streptophyta > Magnoliopsida > Poales > Poaceae > Aegilops > Aegilops longissima. The sequence continues at coordinate 547,081,067 of CM038679.1, read as the reverse complement.
CTCAAAGGAGCTCAAGACGCCAGGTGCTGCCGGACTCATCGCCCGACAATCCTGAGGCGGAATCCTCCTCTGAGGAAGAGGAGGAGGAAAAAGAAGCCTCTCCCCCAGCAGGGAGAGAGAAGAAAAGGAAGGCCGCCCAACCGGGAGGCCGAGGAATCAAGAAGGAAGGACCCTTCATCCGGACTTCTCCACCAACGCCGAGAACGACGAGGAGGAGTGGCCAACAAGGGCCAAGCCCTTGGCGAGATCGTAAGTGTCCGGGTACCCATGGCTTTTTTTCATTGCATAGTGTTCTCTAATGCCGAACAATCATGCAGCCCGCCTAAGGACGAGTTCGCCGCTTCGTCGAGCGGGTCCCTGAGTTCGTCGGAAATGGAGAGTACTTCACTACCGAAACCTCCTCACCTCACGCTGCGGACGACGCCGAGGTGGGGCCCCAAGGGGTGCCTGGTCAAGAGGAGGTGGCGCAGGAGGCGCCGCAAGGCAACCTCCCGGACTCCATGCACATGGGGGGCGAGACCCCCAGGGGCTCTAAGCCCAACCCTTGTCTGGACTCCATTCCGGAACCTTCGGCGGTTCCGAAGTCCGGCAAGCGGTCCCTTCGTAGGAAGGGTAAGACGCCGGTGTCCTCCGTCCAACCGGAGGCACCGGATAGCTTACTGGAGGCGCTTAGCAGCGCCTCCATCAAGGAGGAGCACCGCATTGTTATGAGTGTGGTGATCCAGAAAGTTCAGTCCGCCAAGAGCGGGCTGACTGAAGCCTGTACCAGCCTTCTAACAGGCTTTGAGGTAAGTTTAGAATATGTAAAAATATTACCGCATAGACAGTAGCCTGATGCTTAGTTGTGTTGGAAAGAAAAGCGGACTAAGGATCTAAAAAGATATCGCAGGAGTCTAACATAAGTATGTCAATATGGGAATGCAGGCTGCGCTCTTGACCTCTCGCTGCATTGATCTGGAGGTCAATGCATTGAAGCGAGCCTCGGCGGTCCGAGAACGAGCTCGGCCTTGCCAAGAAGCAGCTCGAGGACAAGGAAGGTAAGTAATACCTTATTAAAGAAATACCTTATAGAAAGGATTTGGTTGCAAAAATAACAGGAATAACATGGGTGCTGCAGGGGCCACGGCGAGGTGGCGACCACTGAAGGAGGCGGTGTCCATGACAGCAAGCGGCTGCAAGGAGCGCACCGAGCGAGAGAAGGGGAGGCGAGCTGGCGGAGGTGCGGCAAGAGCTCCAGGCTCTCGTGGAAAAACATGAGGGTTTGGAGCATGACTCGAAGACCCGAGGGTCCGAGCTTGCTTCGGCTCTTGAGAGTGCCAAAGCTGCTAAGGCCGAGGCCCAAAAAGCCCTCCAGGAGATTGAGGCAATAAAAAGATTGTGGTGGGTAAGACATTCTTTATGCAGAGCAAGAATGTGAAAGTGAATTACCTATTACTTACCCGGATTCGAAGCTCTCCAGGAGCGTTCGCAGATCAGCCCCGTAGTGTGTCTGATGCTGCCGCATTCTACCGCGCCAAGGAGCGGAGCTCGACGGAGAAGGTGTTCTGGTCTCAGTATGCTGAGGCCGGACATCCGGTGCCCCTAAGTGACCAGCTAAAGCAGCTGGTCGAGCTCCACAAGGTCGTCGAACAGGCCATGAGGGGCCTCATAGTTCGGTTGTGGCCATTGGAAGCCATGCCTGGGAGCTACTTTGGGCTAGTGTGGCGGCTGGTGGACGCCTGTCCATGGATTGAAGTCATCAAGCGCTCCGTCTGCATTGAAGGTGCCCGTCGGGCCCTTGCCCGTGCTAAAGTGCACTGGGGCAAGCTGGATGCGGAGAAGCTTGTGACGGACGGGCCACCGAAGGGCAAGGAGCATCGCACACCGAAAATGTACTATGAGGGCCTCCTGAAGGGTGCCCGCCCTATAGCGGATGAGTGCTCCAAAGATGTAATTTTTTAATAGACTCGCATTTGTTATCCTGTACGCTGAAAACTTGTTCATATGCGCTAAGCAACGCTTGTTAATTTAAAATATTACCTTCTGTGCGGCCGTTTATCAAATTTGAGAGATGGCAAGTCGTTGGCTTCAACCCCCATGCCACGAGTGCTGGGGTGTTCGGGATAAACTTGAGCGCTCTTGTTCCCATTCCCGGAGTTATAATGCTTGAACACTCTCACTTAGCCATAGAATTCTATAATTTTAAATTTCGGCGAAGCCCCTAGTATTCGGAAGACCGAGTTCGGGGCGCTATCCACGCCTTAGCCGGACAATGCCGGTTCCTCGCTCTAAGCGGCATAAGTCTTTAGGGACCCGAAAAAACCTCTCGAACAGCGACCGGCTCTCGCCCTATCATGACGGTCAGTTTTAGCTTTCTCCACTGAGGTGCTCAACCCAGCTCAACCGGGGCACAATCGCAGTGGTTCTCCTAGTGCTACCTTAGCCGATATAACGGAACGTAAGGTACCAAAACATAGGAGCCGCAAACCCAACTATTGACCCAAGACATGATTGAGCCGATGCATATAATGCTATAAGTTCGGGTGCCGCACTTGTGAAAGTGTTAGGACTTATCACACCATACTTTTGGGGTACTTAAGCCCCTGGTGTATTGGCCGTACCAAAGTGTACGGGTGCAACATGTCATGAAATGAACATATATATAGATAAAGAAAGGAGTGCAATAATAGGCAAAAGCTATGTATAGTTTATTCAAAAAGGTACTGCAATGAAAGCAGAACGATACAAATAGTGCGATAAGCAAGGGATGGGACTATTTAACATGTCCCCCTCCAGGGGTAAGCTGCGGGATGGTATGTAAAACAGGTATAATGCTCGTAATAGAGACCACCTGAACACTCGATGTAGCTTTCTGCTTCCCTAGCTGTTGCATCGTGAGTTCGGCGATTCTAGTGCCGGAAAGGACTTCTGGAAATGGAGTCCTGAAAGTAAGCAAAAAGAAGAAAGAAAAAGAATGACACAATTGGGAGCCCCTGGTGCGGTTGAGCCGCATTCTAGGCGTGCCGTGGTCGTGCCCCTTCCCTTATGCCCATGGTATCTCCAGAGCGTAGTTATGTACGCGTAGTACTGGATTCGCGGTTTCGCGAGGGCTGGCGTTGGGGCCGGATTGCTACGCGTGCTTGGATCGTGCCAGGCGGTCTTGTTGTAGGTTACTCCGGGCGCGCTTGATAGTGTCCGGACGGTTAGTGGCCGGACTCGAGAATTGCTGTGAGAGGGTGCATGTCGTGGCTATAAGCCTGCGTTTGAAACGCTCCGTTTCGGCGGGATCCTCAGGCACGGCATCTTCGGAGGGAGGCGCATAATTATCGTCATCTACCTCTCTTTCTGCCGCACTGTCGTGCGGACTTGCTTCTCCCTCCTCCTGTGCTGAGTCCTGCTGGAGGGGGTTGTCTTCGGCACTGTCCGCGGTGTTATTATCTCCCGTGCCGGAATCACCGCTTTTGCTATGGCGGGATTTAGAGCGGCGCCGCTGACGGCGGCGCTTCGGTTGCTTCTTGGAGGGGTCATCCTCCGTTGTTCCATCGCCGTTCCCATCTTTTGGGATGTCCACCATGTATATGTCGTATGACGAGGTGGCCTTCTAGTGCTCCATAGGCGCTGGTTCTTGGTCGTCTCCAGCATCCTCGTCCATACCATCGATGTCTTCGGAGTCGAAGTCGAGCATGTCGGTTAAATCATCGATAGTGTGTCACACCCTGATTTTCATGCCACTACACTTAAGCTAACAATCATGATAAAATGTGGTTTGACAAAAACTTTTGAGTGATTTGGACCTTGCCTTGATTGGTTTTTGTCTGCTGTTTGCAAGTGCTCCAAAAATCAAATAAATCCTCCAACTCCTATACTTCATCTCCTTGCTCCAAACTCTTGAACCAATGATCATTCCATGTGTATAGAACATAAAAATAATTTGTTGCAAAAATAATTTGGCCAAATAGTATTTTCAAAAATTAGTTTTTCAAAACCCCTAAAATTGAGGTTTGCACTGCAAGTACTTAATTATGGGCAGTAAAAATCTTTCCAAAAATATATTTGACTCATATTAGATATAGTATACCCAGAAACCACATAAATATAATTTTAAAAGTTATTTTCCTATTTTATTTAAAGGCTTTTTCTTAAGTCCAGAAATGGTCTTTAATAGGTTAAAATTATTTTAATGCTTTAAAAATATTTGGGAAAAACCTAGGGAAACTCAGTGGACATATATTGTCCATATATAAGAGTTTCAACACTTGGTCATTTTTCAAAACATTGGTCAAATCCCTCAAAAAACCTTTCTGGATATTTCAAGATTTTGAAATATTTACAAAGGAAATATTCTCCAGAAATTCCAAGAAAATTCTAGCATGACACATATGACATGTTTGATGATCTTGACAAGTATCATATCATGGAGAATAGTATAATCCCATGAAATCCCCTCAAAACCAATTCTGGCCATTTTGAAGTTTGAGCAACTTTACAATGCCGAACATGTCCAAATGCTCTCAAATCTTGTGTACATGCTCAAATGGTCTAATCATTCATCTAGACTAAATGGCACAAGTTGGAGAAAATGTTATATTGACCAAAGTGCCCCAAAACCCTTCCTGTCCAGAACCAAATTTGAACAACTCTACATTGCCAAGTGTGTCCTTTTGATCTGAATTTTTGTGGACATGTTCAAATCCCCAAATTATGACACTACACCAAGTGGTGCATCAAGGAGAATGGTTTTGCATGACTAGATCTTGGAAAACCCATTTCTGTTGATTTCTAGGGTTTACAAAAGTTGCACTGTCAACTTTGCCCAAATGAGCTTAAATTTGGTAGAACACACTATTTCTAAGTGCCATTCCATCCTGTTAATTCTCATGGCAATTGGAATTAATTTTCTTGCCCAAACCAACAACAAACACCTTACGCCATTTTTCCAAAATCATCATTTGACCTCTTCCACTAATCTCCATGAGCCCAAGTTTTACCACAGCTGAACCCGATCACCAAAGCAACCTCCAATATCTCCCCTCTTCCAAAGCTCCATGATTGATGGGGTAAAACCCCATTTTCCCCCTTTGGACAGCCACTGTTCACCTCTCTCTCCACCTCCCCTCTCATCTAGTGGCTCTCTAGGGCATCCAATGCCACTCCTACCTTGTTTACTCTCCCCCAAAACCCTCAGACACTATAAGACATGCCCATGGCACTATTAAAATGCCATGACATGCCAGAGAGCGCTTCTGATGCACCAGGCACCTTATGAGCCCCCCTCCCGATGCTCCCGTCGACCTTGGGCGCCGGGAACGTGTCCCCCGAGGCTGCCTCGGCGTGCGTGACATGCTACGCCGTCGGCCCCCTCCTCCTTCTCTCCTTTGAGCCCGTCGTCGCGTGCCCGAGCACCGCCCGACTCGGCCACTCCATGGCGACGCGGCTGGCCCACCTCTGGCATCGCCCCGCTCCCCCTCTCACCTCCCTTGCTCCTAGACGGACTCCACGAGCGCCACTGACCCATCCAGCAACCCTTCCTCGGCCTTCACCGCGATTTCCGCGGGCACCCGTGAGCTTGGCTCACGGTGCACCATGGCGTCGCCTTATAGGGCCTCCCCTGGTCTCTCCCTCATCTCCATTCACTCTCTCCCCCTCCCCTAGTCCTTCTGGATCAGCCCGCTCTCTCTCTCCCGCGTCCCCTATCCTCCTCCACAGCCAAAGAATCGCCGCCGGCCGCCGCCAAGATTCATGACATCCCGAGCTCCTCATGGTGCTGGCACATGGGCAGATCGGCAAGGCTGCCGAGTCCTCCGGTGTCTTTGGGCACCATCGCAGTGGCCGGAGCCACGGAACAGCGCCAAGCGCTCGGCCTCGCCTCCTCTGCCTCCTCTATCGCGGGCGGGAGGAGGGAGACGACCCTGTGGGTGGATCCCGTAGGTCAGTGACCCCGCCAGCGGGCCCCGCCCCGTTTAAGTGGAGACGGTCTCCGCCAACTGTCGCCTTCACCGAGGGAAGACGTATTCCCGCGAATACGCCTCCTGCGTCGACAGCCTGCGTGCGGCCGTGCAGTTGGGCCGGCCCGCTGCTTATCTCTCGCCTTGCATGCATGATAAGGGTAAAGCCCCCTTTTTTCCTTTTTCTTTTTTCAGCAAGATTCAAACTTTTCCATAGACCTCACTTCAAGTCCAAATCTGATGTTTCAAGTTTTCAGTAACTCCATAAATCATGATCTATTTAATGAGGCATAGTGAACATTTTTATTGTGCTTGGTTTTCACTGGGTACATTAAATAGGTCATTTATCCACATAAGTCCACTTTAAAAATCCATATTATATTCATTTCAACTCCAAATCCAGTGAAACCAATTTCTAAATGTTTCTAAAATCATGCCTGAATTGATGGGTACTTTTACTCATTTTTATAAAATGTCATTCTGTGGACAACTTGTGGATCCATCAAATCCATTGATTCCATCATATTGAAATGTTCAGAAATATCCACTGATCCAATTCCAATAAAACCACTTTGGTAATTTTTCATATGACCAAAGGCATCCTAGAAAAGTCCAACTCACATTTTTAGAGCACTTTTATTTTGCCTTGTTGTGTTGCTTATTGTGATTGTTTCCGGCGTTAGTTGATGAAGTAGACGGAGTAAGAAGGACCAGAAGATTTCGAGACTCTGATGAACCAGGCAAGCAGCCCTTTTACCATGTCTATGAAACCTTTTTATGCATGCCATATAGCACTTTTATTGCTTGCATCAGAGACATGATATTGTGGTGACCACATGGGGTGGCTTGCCACCGTTACTTCCTCGTTGATACTTGCATTGTGCGTGACCCTACCTTCTTATGAGGGTTATGCCGGTGGGAGTAGATAGGATGCTAAAGTAGTGCTATGCAAAAAGGGACAGGTATATGCATGGTGAAGGAGACAAAGTATTTTCAAAGGACTTTTCGAAAACCCCGGCGGGTGCCACTTATGCCCGAGGGAGATGATGAGATGGGTAACCACTTGATGACGAAGTGATGTACCGCGGCAAGTGTGTGTGGTTTTCGAAAACGGATTAGATTTAAGATTTGTCGACTGTCCCAACCTTACATGCGCAACCACTCTACCCTTGTATGGTAAAGGGCATTATTGATTACCTAGGCCGATACTAGCTTGGAGCCCGCATTACTAGTGACGGGGGAGAGTTGGTGCTCTCTCTCGGGACGGGGTCGTGCCAGGTAGGGCGGCCATGGCTGTTTTCAGTGGCACCGGATACACGTTGTGTCCCCTCTCGGATGTTATGATCTCGAGTGAGCCTCGTATGATGTACATCGTGAGGATACGGAACAACGAGTGGACTCCTTGTTAGTGTCGTCTAGGGAAAGATAGTGATCGGTGCTTACCCGGGTACTTGAGGTATCATGGTCGTGGATGACACGGAAGTTCCCGGATCTTGTGGGTAAAGTGTGCAACCTCTGCAGAGTGTAAAACTATTCGAATAGCCGTGTCCACGGTCAAGGACAGTTGGGCGGTGCTGCTTAAACTACGTCCAGAGCTTTGCAACCAGTGTGTCTTTGTGTGTTGATAAAACTACTTGGGTCAAGCCAAAGGACTTAACATGATTGAGTTGGGTTGGTGCCCACTCTATTTATGTTGATATCTGTAACCTGTCCTCATGGTTACTTGAATTCTCCTGATGCATGTCTTACGAGTTGTTGAACATATTATTGCACTCAAAACTAGCTTTCTGCAAAATTTACCTATATCATGCATTGTTATATATGGAACCAAAACATGGGTTGCTTGCGAGTACATTCAAAGTACTCATTGGCTTTCCACTAGTTATTTTATTGGCCAGGCATGAAAGAACAGGATATGATGAAGAATACTTCGGTGACGATCATGCGAGCTAGGACGCTTCCGGTCGAGAATGCCCGTAGGGTTAATGCAGATGGCATGGGTCCAAGTTATCGATTTAAGATTTCCGCTGCATTGTTATACTCAAGACTTGACCATAATGGTCCTACTTGTGTAATCGATATGTATGGATGTAAGCCTCTTGTTATTCAGCTTACGTGTGTTCGGTGAGCATTGATCTCGGGATCCTTTGACACGTGCATTCGGTGATCACGACTTATGAGTCGGGGTCCCCACAGAGCTGGTATCAGAGCCATCCTGACTGTAGGAAGCCTTAGTTAGCATGGTCGTTAGTTAGGGTAAAACTATTTCCAAACTACTACTAGTTTTCAAAACTATCTATACTTCTCTTCCCTTCTCAGTTTTTCGAAAACTAAGGTATACTTTCCTTATTGATCTCTTCCCCTTCAAAACCTTTGGTCGCTAGAACCCCTATGCCCTGACCACTGGATTCCTTGTAATCCTCGTGGATATTCTAGAAGGAAGATGCCTTGCCAGACATTCACCCACATCTCCTGAACACAAGATTGGTGACATCACAACAAGACGATACCAACAGAAGATACATCCTCGAGGGATGAGGACCTGAAGACCCAGGAGATGGTGACACCCTTGGCACTGCCCCAAGACGGTGCAACCTTAGCCTACGACGATCAGGCCATAGGGTATGCAAGATCATGATATACATCGCAAATAGGGTAACCCTGTCACTACCGTCGTTGTATCGGCAACCACCGGTGGATGAGAACCTAGCCATTTGGTCCGCCTCACTATAGTGAGCAGGAAAACAGTTATCTTCATCCCCCGCTCTCGGTGACGATATTGTCAACAATGTGACCGATGGGTTGGACCACTATTATGCCTTGATAATGTTATTGCATAAAGGATTGCCTACCTGGTACCATCGACGGCTTAGAAGACAAAAAAGGATCGTTGTGATTAAGAAGATAATAGAAGACCAAGTCAATGCCAGTTACGAGGAGCCACCTTCACCCCATCACTTCAAAAGGCGAGAAGTTGTTGAGGAGTCTTCACGCTCAACCCGGATTGTTTCATCAAACAACTACAAGAGACGTAGCGACACCTGAGGAAAACTCAGAAGACTGCATGAGGCACAAGGCACGACTACTGAGTCCGAGAACCCCTAGGGTAGGATGAGTCGTGTACCCCCTATGCGCGTCGAGTCCGTATGATGGTTCGAATAGAACCATGATTGTGTGTTGCTTGCATATATTTGTTCGTGTTTTGATATCAGTTGCCCTTTTTGCCCTAGGCAACAAGTATGCGAATATATCACCTGCCTTATTTTGTTGTTTGTGTTTGGCCCTTTTTGGCACTTGTTTGTTTGCACTTGGACTATAGAACCCCCTTTAGGCATCCCCCTCCTCTATGCTACTTTTCTCTCTCATCTCTCTCATCAACTGAAGACCGGCAAGACAAGATACACCAGGGATTCTACCTCGGCGACCAAGAAGCACTGAAGACTTTTGCTACAGCCTCCTCGACCAAGTGGAACCCCGTAGAGCTGTGTTTACACCTCAAAACTAGAACCCTATCCCTATACCCTACAAGACTTCACGAGATACCCCAGCCTACTTTGCGTACCCCATAGAATTCATGACATACTTGGACAAGTTAGTTGTCATCTTTCTTTGATGACATACTTGTCTACCCGAAGACGGGAGAAGAATCATTGAGCTGGTCAAGGAACATCTGAAGATCGTCATGTCTAGGAGGAAGAACTATACCAACCACCGTCGTCAAGAAGTAAACCTCCGCGTTGAACACCAGGTGTATCTGCAAGACGCTTCTCTCTAAGGAACCAAGCATTTCCATGACAAGGAGACCCACACCAAGATTCATCGGCCCCCTTCGAGATCACTCCAAAATTTAACAACCCCCTCTGAGATCACTACGAGACGAAAAGAAGACAGTTACCAGCTGGAGTTTCCACCTGAGTTACCTGATGTGCACAACGCTTTCCATGCATCACAACCCCGGAAGTGTTTCCAACTTCCTAACTTGCCCGATCTCTACGAGGGCATTGACCACCGAGCCATCGACCTCTAGCCCAATATGACTTACGCAAGCTACCCATTAGCAACCTGGATCAAGAAGAGCGTCATACACAAAGCCACGCCATCAAGTAATTCAAGCTCAATGGAGCACTGCACGGAAACAAAAGCAGTATGAGGACGTGAAGACTACCCTGAATCCAAGTTTCCATACTCCTTTCCACGCCTAGTTTGGGAATCTCGGGGACGAGATTCTTGTAAGGGGGGTAGGTCTATCACACCCTGATTTTCATGCCACTACACTTAAGCTAACAATCATGATAAAATGTGGTTTGACAAAAACTTTTGAGTGATTTGGACCTTGCCTTGATTGGTTTTTGTCTGCTGTTTGCAAGTGCTCTAAAAATCAAATAAATCCTCCAACTCCTATACTTCATCTCCTTGCTCCAAACTCTTGAACCAATGATCATGCCATGTGTATAGGACATAAAAATAATTTGTTGCAAAAATAATTTGGCCAAATAGTATTTTCAAAATTAGTTTTTCAAAACCCCGAAATTGAGGTTTGCCTGCAAGTACTTAATTATGGGCAGTAAAAATCTTTCCAAAAATATATTTGACTCCTATTAGATATAGTATACCCGAAACCACAAAAATATAATTTCAAAAGTTATTTTCCTATTTTATTTAAAGGCTTTTCTTCAGTCCAGAAATGGTCTTTAATAGGTTAAAATTATTTTAATGCTTTAAAAATATTTGGGAAAAACCTAGGGAAACTCAGTGGACATATATTGTCCATATATAAGAGTTTCAACACTTGGTAATTTTCAAAACATTGGTAAAATCCCTCAAAAACCCTTTCTGGATATTTCAAGGTTTTGAAATATTTACAAAGGAAATATTCTCCAGAAATTCAAAGAAAATTCTAGCATGTCAAATATGACATGTTTGATGATCTTGACAAGTATCATGTCATGGAGAATAGTATAACCCCATGAAATCCCCTCAAAACCAATTCTGTCCATTTTGAAGTTTGAGCAACTTTACATTGCCAAACATGTCTAAATGCTCTCAAATCTTGTGTACATGCTCAAATGGTCTAATCATTCATCTAGACCAAATGGCACAAGTTGGAGAAAATGTTATATTGACCAAAGTGCCCCAAAACCCTTCCTGTCCAGAACCAAATTTGAACAACTCTACATTGCCAAGTGTGTCCTTTTGATCTGAATTTTTGTGGACATGTTCAAATCCCAAAATTATGACACTACACCAAGTGGTGCATCAAGGAGAATGATTTTGCATGACTAGATCTTGGAAAACCCATTTCTGTTGATTTCTAGGGTTTGCAAAAGTTGCACTGTCAACTTTGCCCAAATGAGCTTAAATTTGGTAGAACACACTATTTCTAAGCGCCATTCCATCCTGTTAATTCTCATGGCAATTGGAATTAATTTTCTTGCCCAAACCAACAACAAACACCTTCTGCCATTTTTCCAAAATCATCATTTTGACCTCTTCCACTAATCTCCATGAACCCAAGTTTTACCACAGCTGAACTCGATCACCGGCAACCTCCAAAGAGCTCCCCTCTTCCAAAGCTCCATGATTGATGGGGTAAAACCCCATTTTCCCCCTTTGGACAACCACTGTTCACCTCTCTCTCCACCTCCCCTCTCATCTAGTGGCTCTCTAGGGCATCCAATGCCACTCCTACCTTGTTTACTCTCCCCCAAAAACCCCAGACACTATAAGACATGCCCATGGCACTATTAAAATGCCATGGCATGTTATGGCCGCGCTCTGGAGCGCGCTACAGTGCACCAGGGAACTTTAGCCGCCCTCTGCCCGATGCTCCCGTCGACCTTGGGCGCCGGGAACGTGTCCCCCGAGGCTGCCTCGGCGTGCGTGACATGCTACGCGGTCGGCCCCCTCCTCCTTCTCTCCTTTGAGCCCGTCGTTGCGTGCCCGAGCACCGCCCGACTCGGCCACTCCCTGGCCACACGGCTGGCCCGCCTCTGGCATCGCCCCGCTCCCCCTCTCACCTCCCTCGCTCCTAGACGGACTCCACGAGCACCACTGACCCATCCAGGAACCCTTCCTCGACCGCCACCGCGATTTCCGCGGGCACCCGTAAGCTTGGCTCACGGTGCACCATGGCCTCGCCTTATAGGGCCTCCCGTGGTCTCTCCCTCATCTCCATTCCTCTCTCCCTCCCTAGTCCTTCCGGATCAGCCCTCTCTCTCTCCGCGTCCCTATCCTCCTCCACAGCCAAAGAATCGCTTGCCGCCGCCCTTAAGATTCATGACATCCCGAGCTCCTCGCTGGTGCTGGCACATGGGCCGGATCGGCTGCTGGCCGAGTCCTCCAGTATGTGGGCACCATCGCAGTGGCCGGAGCCACAGGCAACGCCCGGCAAGCGCTCGGCCCGCCTCCTCTGCCTCCTCTATCGCGGGCGGGAGGAGGGAGACGACCCTGCCGGTGGATCCCGCAGGTCAGTGACCCCGCCAGCGGGCCCCGCGCTGTTTAAGTGGAGACGGTCTCCGCCAAATGTCTCCTTCACCGAGGGAAGACGTATTCCCGCGAATACGCCCCCTGCGTCAACAGCCTGCGCGCGGCCGTGCCGTTGGGCCGGCCCGCTGCTTATCTCTCGCTTTGCATGCATGATAAGGGTAAAGCCCCCTTTTTCTTTTTTCTTTTTTCAGCAAGATTCAAACTTTTCCAGAGACCTCACTTCAAGTCCAAATCTGATGGTTCAAATTTTCAGTAACTCCATAAATCATGATCTATTTAATGAGGCATATTGAACATTTTTATTGTGCTTGGTTTTCACTGGGTACATTAAATAGGTCATTTATCCACATAAGTCCACTTTAAAAATCCATATCATATTCATTTCAACTCCAAATCCAGTGAAACCAATTTCTAAATGTTTCTAAAATCATGCCTGAATTGATGGGTACTTTTACTCATTTTTATAAAATGTCATTCTGTGGACAACTTGTGGATCCATCAAATCCATTGATTCCATCATATTGAAATGTTCAGAAATATCCACTGATCCAATTCCAATAAAACCACTTTGGTAATTTTTCATATGACCAAAGGCATCCTAGAAAAGTCCAACTCACATTTTTAGAGCACTTTTATTTTGCCTTGTTGTGTTGCTTATTGTGATTGTTTCGGCGTTAGTTGATGAAGTAGGCGGAGTAAGAAGGACCGAAGATTTGAGACTCGATGAACCAGCAAGCAGCCCTTTTACCATGTCTATGAAACCTTTTTATGCATGCCATATAGCACTTTTATTGCTTGCATCGGAGACATGATATTGTGGTGACCACATGGGGTGGCTTGCCACCGTTACTTCCTCGTTGATACTTGCATTGTGCGTGACCCTACCTTCTTATGAGGGTTATGCCGGTGGGAGTAGATAGGATGCTAAAGTAGTGCTATGCAAAAAGGGACAGGTATATGCATGGTGAAGGAGACAAAGTATTTTCAAAGGACTTTTCGAAAACCCCGGCGGGTGCCACTTATGCCCGAGGGAGATGATGAGATGGGTAACCACTTGATGACGAAGTGATGTACCGCGGCAAGTGTGTGTGGTTTTCGAAAACGGATTAGATTTAAGATTTGTCATTGTCCCAACCTTACATGCGTAACCACTCTACCCTTGTATGGTAAAGGGCATTATTGATTACCTAGGCCGATACTAGCTTGGAGCCCGCATTACTAGTGACGGGGGAGAGTTGGTGCTCTCTCTCGGGGCGGGTCGTGCAGGTAGGGCGGCCATGGCTGTTTTCACAGGCACCGGATACACCGTTGTGTCCCTCTCGGATATTACGATCTCGAGTGAGCCTCGTATGATGTACATCGTGAGGATCGGAACAACGAGTGGACTCCTTGTTAGTGTCGTCTAGGGAAAGATAGTGATCGGTGCTTACCCGGGTACTTGAGGTATCATGGTCGTGGATGACACGGAAGTTCCCGGATCTTGTGGGTAAAGTGTGCAACCTCTGCAGAGTGTAAAACTATTCGAATAGCCGTGTCCACGGTCAAGGACAGTTGGGCGGTGCTGCTTAAACTACGTCCAGAGCTTTGCAACCAGTGTGTGTGTGTGTGTTGATAAAACTACTTGGGTCAAGCCAAAGGACTTGACATGATTGAGTTGGGTTGGTGCCCACTCTATTTATGTTGATATCTGTAACCTGTCCTCATGGTTACTTGAATTCTCCCGATGCATGTCTTACGAGTTGTTGAACATATTATTGCACTCAAAACTAGCTTTCTACAAAATTTACCTATATCATGCATTGTTATATCTAGAACCAAAACATGGGTTGCTTGCGAGTACATTCAAAGTACGCATTGGCTTGCCACTGGTTATTTTATTGGCCAGGCATGAAAGAACAGGATATGATGAAGAATACTTCGGTGACGATCATGCGAGCTAGGACGCTTCCCAGTCAGAATGCCTGTAGGGTTAATGTAGATGGCATGGGTCCAAGTTATCGACGAAGATTTCCGCTGCAATGTTATACTCAAGACTTGACCATAATGGTCCTACTTGTTTAATACGGTATGTATGGATGTAAGCCTCTTGTTATTCAGCTTCTGTATGTTCAGTGAGCATTGATCTCTGGGATCACAGTACACGTGCATTCGGTGATCACGACTTATGAGTCGGGGTCCCCACACAGTGGCTACAAAGTGGGTGGTGGGTGGGTGTTGAATTTCTTCGTCGTCCGCATCCCAACCTTCCTGACCGTAGTCCGGCCAGGGCTCTCCAGATAAAGAGAGAGACTTTAGTCAATTCAGGATGTCACCAATGGGCGAGTGCTGAAAAGATGTCCGCGGCTGTGAACTCCATGACCGGCGCCCAATCGGATTCGATTGGCAGGGCCGCGGAGGGTTCGGAGTCCAGAGAGGAGTCCGGCACCTTGGAGTCACAGTCTTCGCAAAGGACAGGGACGGAGTTCGGCTCACTTGCTGTTGAGATCGTAGCCCCCGAGGCGGTGTCCAACCACTTATCCTCGATCGGGGGAGTCGGCTCCGAATCAATGTTCGGAGTGGACACTAGTGTGGCCTCCAGGACACTGTTCGGCGGCAGAGTTAGATCATGCCCATCGAGATAGTGCGGCGCGCTTGGCTGCGGCTCGAATCCATCGAAGATCAAGTCTCCGCGGATGTCGGCCGTGTAGTTTAAACTTCCAAATCTGACCTGATGGCCAGGGGCGTAGCTTTCGATCTGCTCCAGATGGCCTAGCGAATTGGCCCGCAGTGCAAAGCCGCCGAATATGAAGATCTGTCCGGGGAGAAAAGTCTCACCCTGGACTGCGTCGTTGTTGATGATCGAAGGAGCCATCAGGCCTATAGGTGACGACACAGAGGAACTCTCAACGAAAGCACCAATGTCGGTGTCAAAACCGGCGGATCTCGGGTAGGGGGTCCCGAACTGTGCGTCTAGGCGGATGGTAACAGGAGACAAGGGACACGATGTTTTTACCCAGGTTCGGGCCCTCTCGATGGAGGTAATACCCTACTCCTGCTTGATTAATATTGATGATATGGGTAGTACAAGAGTAGATCTACCACGAGATCAGAGAGGCTAAACCCTAGAAGCTAGCCTATGGTATGATTGTTGTTTGTCCTACGGACTAAAACCCTCCGGTTTATATAGACACCGGATAGGGTTAGGGTTACACAGAGTCGGTTACTATGGTAGGAGATCTACATATCTGTATCGCCAAGCTTGCCTTCCACGCCAAGGAAAGTCCCATCCGGACACGGGACGAAGTCTTCAATCTTGTATCTTCATAGTCTAGGAGTCCGACCAAAGATGATAGTTCGGCTATCCGGACACCCCCTAGTCCAGGACTCCCTCAGTTGGTCACCTCATAATCACTCGGCCGCCCCGCGCGTCGCCATAGGTTGGTCACCTCATAACCACTCGGCCGCCCCGCCCGTCACCATAGGTTGGTCACCTCATAACCACTCGGCCGCCCCGCGTGTCGCCATAGGTTGGTCACCTCATAACCACTCGGCCGCCCCACGCGTCGTCACTCGGTTGGTCACCTCATAACCACTCGGCCGCCCCGCGCGTTGCCACTCGGTTGGTCACCTCATAACCACTCGGTCGCCTCGCGCGTCGCCATAGGTTGGTCACGTCATAACCACTCGCCCGCCCCGCGCGTCGCCACTCGGTTGATCAGCTCATAACCACTCGGCTGCCCCGCGCGTCGCCATAGGTTGGTCACCTCATAACCACTCGGCCGCCCCGGGCGTCGCCACTCAGTTGGTCACCTCATAACCACTCGGCCGCCCCACGCGTCGCCACTCGGTTGGTCACCTCATAACCAGTCGGCCGCCCCGCGCGTCGCCACTCGGTTGGTCACCTCATAACCACTCGGCCGCCCGACGCCGCCACTCGGTTGGTCACCTCATAACCACTCGTCCGGCCAGCGCGTCGCCATAGGTTGGTCACCTCATAACCACTCGGCCGCCCCGCGCGTCACCACTCGGTTGGTCACCTCATCACCTCTCGGCCGCCCCTCGCGTCGCCACTCGGTTGGTCACCTCATAACCACTCGGCCTCCCCGCGCGTCGCCACTCGGTTGGTCACCTCGTAACCACTCGGCCGCCCCGCGCGTCGCCATAGGTTGGTCACCTCATAACCACTCGGCCGCCCCGCGCGTCGCCACTCGGTTGGTCGCCTCATAACCACTCGGCCGCACCGCGCGTCGCCAGTCGGTTTGTCACCTCATCACCACTCGGCCGCCCCGTGCGTCGCCACTCAGTTGGACACATGTACATCAATCGGTCACTCCTCGCATTGCCATCGGTTGAACACATCTTCACCACTCGGCCACTCGTGCGCCTTCAGACAGCTAAGTCATTCTAGCACTACATTCTATTATTTGCCCGCGCCTGAGTATCTCGTAATTCACAAATCATGTTCACTCGGAGGCCACGCCACCGAGTGTGCCCCTACGCTCGGTTTCTTATTTTCACATACTTGCTTAGTACTCACTCCTGAGTCCAACTTCCATTTTAACGCATACGTCATTCACGAACACCATGTCTTCTTCATTTCGAGTTTGCATCAGCCCTCGGGGGCTGCAACTCAGTCGGAACACTACACTTCCGTTTTATTTGAGCCAGCACTCCAACATGTCCAGTTGGATCCTTCACTTCGTTAAGTTCGACTAGATCCTTCACTCTTTTAGAATCTTGTTGGTTTTGAACCAGCAAGCCCCTTGCACTCCCAGTGGGTGTCTATGGGTGTTATTTACACAAATCATTTCAGCACACATCAAATGTCCTCGAGAAATTATTTCGTTGGTTTGTGTCATTTTTATTACACAAGTTACGCGATCACTCGACGGCCCTATCGCCAACTTCATCGTTGATCGAACTTAGTCACCATACCGGTCCTAGCGCACCACAACACCGACCTTGTCACCTGTTGGCTTCAAACACATTCGGCCAACCCCTCAAAGGAATCCTCTTCATCATATCAATGACATAGACCTCATCAGGCATGAGACTGATAAGTCCCTTTTTAAACTGCACACTTCACTCCTTGCGAGTTGCCCTCTTTCGAGCATGACTCGGAAGCTTCTCCTCATCTTTACCCGAGTCCGACTCGATGAATTGCAAATTATCCATTCAAAACTATATTTCTCGTATTCCGGCACATCCGTCCTCGAAGCCTATAGTACGCTCGGGGGCTACGCCGCAGTCGGGAGCTGCAGCTCATTCGGAATGACACTCTCCTAAGTGGTCGAGTACTTCATCACCAGTCAGACCCTTCACTTCAACAAGTGCATCCGATCCGCCACTTTGACAAGTTTTATAATCACCTAGGACGAGAACCTGTGGATCTTCATGCCCTACATGGCCGGCGGCTCCTGCTTCCCCCTCATGAAATCCTCCTTCGCCACTCGGTTGTGCACGTCTTCACCGCTTGGCCGCTCCGCGTGTCGCCTCTCGGTTGTGCATGCCTTCACCACACGGCCACCCCGCGCGTCACCACTTGGCTGGACACATAGTTCTTCACTCGGCCACCTCGCGCATCCTCACTCGGCCGCCCCGCGCGTCGCCACTCGGTTGTGCACATCTTCAACACTCGACCTCCCCGCGCGTCATCACTCGGTTGTACACATCATCGCCCCTCGGCCACCTCGCGCGTCACCATCAGTTGGATATATCTTTACCTCTACACCCCCAGCGCGGGAACGACTAAGTTACTCATATGATCAAACCTCATATCACACTCTGTAGCAAGCGTACCTCTTTCAAACATCACTCGGGGGCTATGCACAGCCGTTGACCATGCTTTCCTCAGGGTTTACGCCCATTCGATCAACCCATTGATCACATCAGGAATATCTTTCTGACCATACATACAAGTGCCACCAAATTTTTCCTTGCAGTCAACATACCCCGATCAGTCGGGAAGCACGTCCACTCGGATAAATACCCCTTTCCTACAAAAGCTAATGGTAAATATAAGAAGTACTACTAGAATGATTACTCCCTGGAGTGTCGAGCTTTTTTCTACAGTCGGCAGTTTCAAGGCCGAATTCATTCATCGTGCCGAGTGCACAAAGATCACTTGATTGATCCAGTTCCAGATTGAATTTATTTATAGTGCCAAGTGCATGAAGATCAGTCCCACTGACTTAGATCCAAGCTGAGCTTATTTACCATGCCAAGCGCTTGAAGATCCATCCGATTGACTCAATTTCAAACAAAGATATTTACCGTGTCGACTGCATCGAGGTTTACCAGGAGACTTAAACCCTCTGCCAGACTCATCTTGTCCGATAGAGGCTCGGGGACTACACCCAGTGGGTGCACTCAGCGTGCCCCCACTGGAAGAGAACTCAGAAGAAAGAAACATTTTGCTCGATGCAAAACCAGCTCCAGAATTACTCGACCTCCGAGTCAGAGAAGAACAAGTTCGATTAGTACCAGCTAAGAAGATTTTTAGTTCTCTCAGACCCCGCCGATTGCCAGCGATCGGACGGCATTTGTCGATGTACTAGAGTAGGGTACCCTAGTACCCGAACTTCGTCTGCGGGCGATCGCAGCACACCCGTGCACGGCTTGCCTAGTGACCGCCAAGGTCCTCAGCGGCTCCTTTGGAGCCATTCAAGAACAAAGTATTCAAGGCCGGGCAAGAGGAGCTTGCGGGAAGACCATTCAAGGCACGAAGGAAACAAGACCCGGCAAGAGGAGCTTGCGGGAAGGCTGGTGAGCGACAAGCTACCAAGCGCGACAGGATTCAGCCGCGGCAAGGTGCTTGCCGCGGCGAAACTCTCTCTTCATCTCCGCTCCAGCTCATCCACCAACGTGTCGCCATGGGGGCATTCCAGGCGTGCGTGTCAAGAGGCTGTGCAGCCAGCGGGGAGTAGCGATAAGCGGCGCTGACAAGCTTACCATCGTGGCAAACGGTGGTGCACTTGACGGTCCCTGTTGCACTGTTTAGGCGACAGGGACGGGCATTTATTGATCTTGTCCCTTGCCGTCAGAGTTAGGTATATGCACTGTACAAGTCGGTGTACCAACTACTGTTTTTCCATTTGTACCCTCATCTACGTTGCCACCTGTCGGTGACCCCTTGAGCCTATAAAAGGAGGCCCATGTGCAACGTAGAAAGGGTTCGGCTCATTCGACTCATTCGAGACCACACTCTCTCAGGCTAGGTTTTGTAGTTCTCATTGCTCCCTAGCAAGAACACAATACAATCAACCAAGCAGCAGTAGGAGTATTATCTCTCCGGAGAGCTCCGAAGCTGGGTAAACTGCTCGTGTGCATCGCCTCGATCTGCTCTTCGTGCAATCTCCGCCCCCCTCCGAACCACAAGGGACTCGGTCCGCCAGGTCCCATACGTGTTCGTGGGTCACGATCAGCTTCCCCGACATCTTTGGCGCGCCCAGAAGGCGTCGAGGCTGTGTGAACCTGATCCAGCGGTCACACGAGCAACTTCTTCATCACCTTCGTCAACATGCCACCGAAGAAGAAGGCTTCGGCGGCAGCAGAGCCGTCCGCGTCAAACCCACCACCACCGGAGCTGACGAGTGGGGGGGGGGGGAAGACGCTGGCGGAGGAACAGGCGTCGTCGAGGGAGCCCACGACGCTGCCAAGTCCAAGGACAAGGCGGCGCAAACCTCGGCGTCCGGATACGTACCGCGTCCATCTCAGGAGGCGCGAGACCGACAACGTCATGGTGCTCGCAGCGCCATGCGTTCGTTGGGACAAGATCGATCTGGTGGATCCAGAGACGCACAAGAGCAGCTCGCGCGCCAACAGGCTGGTGCGAGCGGAGCACGGTCGCCTGGACAGGATGCTGCTCCTTCTAATGTATTTAGAAGTCCGAGCACATCCCGTTCCTCGCACCGTTCGCCATTGCCGCCCACCACTCAAGCGGAAGCTTTGGCACGAGCTCAACTGCTTCTGGATTACCCTCCAACGGCTGACAAGGTCGACGAATGGAGGGCCACTATTCAAAGCCTCATCGGCTTTGCCAACGGCGATACTCCGCGGCAACCAACTGCATCCTTGCCGCGGCGAGACGACAAGGCACGAGCCGGTGGCGACGAAACCTATGGGGGTGTAACCACCATGCACTCTCCATCCCGAAGGCCAAGATCACCAGCTCCTCAGATCCACCTCGACAGCGACTCCACCCCGTCATCGGATCCACGAGCTCGCCGTGATCAGCGCCAAGTTCTTCAAGAACGGCAACAAGAAGACGCTCGAACTCGCATCGAGCGCCGAAGAGAAGCGCGGCGTCAATCCGACCAGCACGCTGGGCCCGCTGTCGACATGCAAGCGCCAGGGGAACCAGGTGACTTGCCGTATGCGGTAGGTTGCCCTGCGTTCACTCGTGAGCTGCGGCAAGTCCAGTGGCCCGACAAGAAAAACTTCAAGCAGATGTGCCAGAGAAGTATGATGGCAGGACGCATCCATCGGAGTTCCTCAGCATCTACACCATTGCGGTGCAGGCTGCAGGGGGACGAGACGACAAGATCCTCGCCAACTACTTCCCGCTGGTACTCAAGCCAAATGTCAGATCTTGGCTCATGCACTTGCCGGACGGATCCATATCCTCTTGGGCAGATCTATGCCATCAGTTTGTCGGCGCCTTCACAGGCGTCCACAAACCTCATGGCCAAGAGAGCTACCTTCACCTGCTCGCCCAGAAGGAAGGAGAGTCCCTGCGCAAGTTCATTCAGAGATTCAGCCGCGTGCACTACAACATCCCAGATGTCCACCCTGCCGCGGTGATCAGCGCGTTTCATCAGAACGTGCGGAACCACAGGATGAGGGAGGAGATGGCGATGTGCAAAGTCAAGGACGTCAGTGAGCTGTATGCCCTGGCCGACAAGTGTGCACGCGCTGAAGAAGGAAGAAGACTCCCAAGAGAGAATGCAGAAGCAGGATCTGACAGTGAGGAGACCGCCCCAGCAGTCCGGCAATCGACGGAACAATCGAAGGAAGAAGAGCAAAGAGGTACTAGTTGTCGAGCAGTCCGGCAACGGAGGTGGCGCCAAGAAGGCCAAGGTTGGTGGCTCCGGCAAGGAGGTTGCCGCTGACACCGACCGCCAAGCCGTGGCGGCCGCCGACAAGCGTGACAGCTCAACAAACATCTTGCAAGATTCACCGCACCAAGGGCCATGACCTCCAGAGCTGCAAGAAAGTCGAGCAGCTTGTTGAACTGAGAAGGCTGAGTACGAGCAGCGAGACAAGGAGAAGGCCTGTGAAGGTCTTTGGGGCAGCTAGCAAGAAGAGACCCGCCGGGAGGACGCCGCGGCAAGGCCAAGCAGCGGCAAGGAGATAGACCTCCCGCGCCGGGACAAGGATGAAGACGAAGATGACGATGAAGATATGGAAGGCGATGAAGCTGATGAGCAGGAGTTTGAGAAAGCCACGGAGGTTCTGCGTTGGCGGTGGTGCTTCTGCATACCTCACACCGCCAACTCAAGCAATGGATGCGGAGGTTAATGCAGCAGAACCATCCGTAGAGTCACGTAGACCTCTGAAGTGGTCCGGCACGCCTATCATCTTTGATATTAAGGACCACCCTGATCGCGTAACTGCGGTCGGGTGTTTGCCGATGTTGGTCTCACCAACTATCCGCAACCTCAAGGTCACCAAGATGTTAGTTGACGGCGGGGCTGGCTTAAACCTGATCTCCTCCGCAGTGCTCCAGAAGCTTCAAATCCCTCACAGCGAGCTCGAAGAGACTGGCACTTTCCAAGGAATCAACCCAGGAAGGAGAAAGCCCAAGGGGAAGATCACGTTGCCGGTAACATTTGGCAGCGAGCTCAACTTCAGGACTAAGAGGGTCACATTTGACGTCGCTGATTTCCCATTGCCCTACAATGGGATACTTGGTCGTCCAGCACTTGCCAAGTTCATGGCAGCCTCTCATTACGCATACAATTTGCTCAAGATGCCCGGCCCGATAAGTGTCATTTCTGTTCATGGTGACAAGAAAGATGCTCTTATCTGCGCCGACAAGATTTACCGGGATGCAGCAGCTGCGACAGATAGCAAATCACTTGCCGCTGAAGCTCTCGGGGGGAAGAAGAAGACCAAGTCCGGCAAGAGCTCTGATGCCCACTCCGGCAAGCGCACCTCTTCGGAGTGCTGCGCTACCGTCGAGGACGCACCATCGAGCTCCACCGGCAAGTGCAAGAAGATGATGGCAGCTCCGCGAAGACCAAGAAAGTGCCGCCAAGGAGGACGGCACCTGGTGGTACCTTCACCATCGGGCCCACTCTCGATCCTAAATAGGAAGGCGAGCTCGTTGCTTTCTGCGCGGGCGAATGTCGATGTGTTTGCATGGCAACCATCGACACCCCCGATGTTCCAGGAAAGTAATTGAGCACCACCTAGCTGTCTGTCCTCGCGCGCGCCCGTCAAGAAAAAAGTCGAAGCGAGCAAAGTGGGCGCCAAGAATTCATAGCGTAAGAGATCAAGAAACTGGAAGCAGCAGGCCTTGTTAGAGGAGTGCTCCATCCACGTGGTTGGCCAATCCGTAGTTATGCATAAGGCAAATGGGAAATGGAGACTTTGTATTGACTTCACAGATGTTAATAAAGCTTGTCCCAAAGACCCATTTCCTTGCCACGATCGACCAGATTGTTGACTCCACGGCTGGATGTGATTTGCTTTCATTTCTTGATGCATATTCAGGATATCATCAGATCTTCATGGCAGAAGAGGATGAAGAGAAAAACGCATTCATTACACCATGTGGCACATACTGTTTCATACGGATGCCTTTTGGTTTGAAGAATGCTGGTTCAACGTTTGCAAGAGTAGTCCATGATGCTTTTGAGCCCCAAATGCACAGAAATGTAGAGGCTTACATGGATGACATAGTGGTCAAGAGCAAGGACAAAGCAACTCTGGTTCAAGATTTGGATGAGACCTTTGCAAATCTGCGCAAGATCAACCTCAAGCTCAACCCCAAGAAGTGCGTGTTTGGAGTTCCTTCCGGCAAGCTTCTCGGGTTCTTCGTGTCTCAGAGGGGAATTGAAGCCAATCCTGACAAGATCAAGGCCATTGAGCAGATTGAAGCACCAAAGCGCGTCAAGGATGTACGAAGACTTGCGGTTGCGTGGCTGCTCTCAAAGAGGTTTATCTCTAGGTCTGCTGAAGCGCGCCTACCATTTTCAAGATTTTGAAAAAGGCAGGTCCAATGAAATGGACTCCCGAAGCGGAGGCTGTGCTGCAGGACTTAAAGAGGTACCTGTCCTCCACTCCAATACTTGTCGCACCTAGGCCACAAGAGAAGTTGCTGCTATACATAGCGGCAACCAATCAAGTGGTTAGTGCTGCGTTAGTAGCGGAAAGGGAGGCAGATGAGGAGCCGGCAACCGAGGCAGATGCATCCAGCGACAAGCAGGGGGCTTCACCGTCAAGCTCTGGTCCCGACAAGGACGGATCTGCGCAGACGAGCGAGAAGATTCAGAAAAGGATGGTGCAGCGCCCAGTATACTTTGTCAGTTCCCTTCTGCAGGGGGCTAGGTCAAGGTACTCTGGTGTGCAGAAATTGCTTTTCGGCCTCCTCATGGCCTCGAGAAAGCTGCGCCATTACTTCCAAGCACATGAGATAACAGTCGTCACTCGCTTTCCACTGAAGAGGATATTGCAAAATCCAGAAGCAACAGGCAGGATTGTCGAGTGGGCACTGGAACTATCAAGCTTTGGCCTCAAGTTTGAAAGCACTTCAACTATCCAAAGCAGAGCACTGGCAGAGTTCATTGCAGAATGGACGCCAACGCAAGATGAAGAAATTCCAGAGACGAGCATCCCCGTCAAGGAGGCAAGTATAGAGTGGCTGATGTACTTTGATGGTGCCTTCTCGCTGCAAGGCGCCGGTGCCGGCGTGCTGCTTATCGCACCCACCGATGAGCACCTCAAGTACATAGTCCAGATGCACTTTCCCAAGGAGCAAGCAACAAATAATACTGCAGAGTATGAGGGCTTGCTTGCCGGACTCAGGATAGCAGTGGACCTTGGGATCAGGAAGCTCATTGTCAGGGGTGACTCGCAGCTTATCGTCCGCCAAGTGAACAAACATTATCAGAGTCTGTTGATGGAAGCCTACGTTGATGAAGTGAGAAAGCTAGAAGAACACTTTGAAGGCCTGCAAATGGAACATGTTCCAAGAGCTCAGAATGATATTGCCTTGAGCTTTGTCAAAGTGCGCTGCACTCAAGTTACACGTGGAACCAGGGATTTTGTGCTCAAGCTGACTCAACCAACTGTAACACCATCAACTGGACAGAACAAGAAGAGGAAGTTGGTTTCTGGTGACTACTTTCCGGCAGACCTCCCTGAAGCCGCCGCCAAGAAGGTCCCCAAAATCAACGCAGATATCGCTGAGGAGCAGTCTGCTCCGACAAGCCCTAGGGTTTGTTTCGTTGAAGCAGACGCTCCCGACAAGTTTTGCTCCGGCAAGCTTGCCGGGGATCATCAAGCTCCGGCTGAGCCGCAGGTTCTTGCCGTAGAAGCTGATGTTCCCGCAGCGGTAGATGTGCCTTTAGTTCCTATTGTCGAGCCGCAAGCTCCAACATGGGCACAGCAGATCGTCCATTTCCTTCAGACAGGAGAACTTCCCGAAGAGCAAGAAGAAGCGGAAAGAGTAGCCCGGTAGTCAAGTATGTACCAGTTTGTTGACAACATCCTGCATGTAAGAAGACTCAACGGTGTGAAATTGAGGTGTATTTGCGGGAAGATGGATGAAGCTGTTGGCGAGAGATACATGGAGGCATATGTGGTCACCACATTGGCGCAAGAGCACTTGCCGGCAAAGCTTTCCAGCAAGGTTTCTTCTGGCCGACAGCCCTCCAGGATGCAACTGCACAAGTAACCAAGTGTGAAGCATGCCAGTTCCATTCCAAGCAGATACACCAGCCAGCTCAAGCTCTCCAAACGATCCCTTTATCCTGGCCATTTTCGGTCTGGGGGCTCGACATCCTCGGCCCCTTTCCCCGAGCTGTCGGGGGCTTTGAGTACTTGTACGTCGCAATCGACAAGTTCACAAAGTGGTCGGAAGTGGAAGCAGTGAGGAAGGTGACAACACAGTCAGCAGTCAAGTTCTTCAGGTCAATTGTTTGCCGTTTTGGGATTCCTAACAGAATCATCACCGACAATGGCACACAATTCACGAGTCGCACCTTCATGCAATACGTCCAAGATCTTGGCGCCAAGGTCTGCTTTGCTTCTGTTGCTCATCCAAGGAGCAACGGTCAAGCAGAGAGGGCAAACGCTGAAGTGCTGCGAGGACTCAAGACCAGAACTTTTGACAGGCTGCGCAAGTGCGGAAGAAACTGGATTGAGGAGCTGCCGATGGTTCTTTGGTCGATCAGGACGACGCCAAATCGAGCCACCGGCGGACACCTTCGCTCTAGTCTACGGAGCAGAGGCAGTTCTCCCCACGGAACTCGTGATACGGGTCACCTCGAGTGCTCGCTATGATGAGCTCGAGCAAGAGCAGCTGCGACAAGATGACGCGCTGCTCCTTGAGGAGGATCGTCTTGAGCTCTTTGCACGAGCTGCTCGTTACCCGACAAGCTTTGCGCCGCTACCATAGCCGCAAATTTAGTGCCAGAAGTTTCGAGGAAGGCGACCTTGTTCTTCGGCGCGTTCAGTCCGCCAAGAATTCCAATAAGTTGACGCCGAAGTGGGAAGGCCCCTATCGGGTGAAACGAGTCACTAGGCCTGGTGCTGTCCGCCTTGAGACCGAAGATGGCATTCCGGTGAGCAACTCCTGGGATATAGAGCATCTTCGTAAGTTTTACCCATAGAGGCGCGGTTGTCGGAACCGCTCGCAACCACCCTTTTGTACAAGTCTTGCCGATGTTGCATGTAATCCTTTGTACAAAGCCGGGCGCAGACCCCGTGCATCAGTAAAGCTCTTGTGTTGCACACAACTTGTCAAATACATGCTTTCTTAATCCTCTTTTGCATGTGTTATCTAACATTTTGTGCAGCATCCACACCCGGTAAGCAATAACGAGCCACGAGGCTCCATAACTTTATTTTCTCTTCTTTCTTCTCAAAAGAAAGGAAGGTTCCTTCGCCCACAAGTTAGCCGGGGGGGAAGGGTAATGGTGTGGACCGCCAAGTGTCGCTCGAGGAAGTATCGCCTTGCCGGGAAGCAAACGGCAGAAAAGCTAAGTTGCCAAAGTTTGAGCAATCAACCTTTAAATTTTTAAGTTATCTTCCTCGAACGATAGTACTTTGTATGGAAAACCTGTGCGCGAAGGAACCAACTCGCGGCTGGTTTGCGCCCTTACTTTGTTTCGAGTCCGCTCAACAACTTAAGTGAGCTGCAACCAGTTGCGACAAGGTTGCTTGTCGGAGGCGGCATCGCCAGCAGGCTGCTGACGTTTCGCACTCAACGCTCGTGGCAAAGGTGTCCGCGCCGACAAGTTCCCTAAAAGCGTAGGGCACAAACATACAAAGGAAGGAATCAAGTAAAGGAAATAACATTGCAATCGTTTGCCTAAGATAAAGTATATTACAAAATAAACTGTCGCAGATCTAATGAATTGTTCTCCTAAACATGATCAACAACGACAAGGGAAAGATAAATTTGGCGGCCTAGTCCACGCGGTCGCCATCAACTCTCTTGACTCCGCTCACCCTGTCCACAATGGGTGCGACAAGGGCCTTGAGCGCTTCAATGTCAGCAGTCGGCGGCAGGGACTTGAGGACGTTGGTGAAGCTGACGCCTGGATTGCGGAAGGCCCCTTCATCAGCACCTTCTGAAGAGCCCCTGCACAGATTTGGCGCGACTCGTCGGCCAACTGCTTTGGGATCTCTTCCCGAGTCACTGGAGAGCCGCCACCACCCTTGAGGAACAGGCTGAGCTTGGCGCTGGGTTGGAGATGCTCGCCGGTGGAGTACCCGAGATCCACCATCCCCATCTCCATCAGCTCCTTGTCAATGGCGGCGGCAGTATCCACAAGACCCATCGTCCAGTGCATCACGTTCTCCTTGAAGGTGTTATGGGCGTTCGTGGCATTCGCCAACAACTCCTCGTTGGCCTTGATCTTCTCCAGCAAACCCACTTCCCGCTCCTTGGCGCCGTCCAGCGTCTCCGTCAGGGTGGACAGCTTCAGCTCAAGGTCTGCCTTGGAGTCCTTGGCGGCGTCGCGCTCTTTAATCTTCTCAGCGAGACGGCCCTGCAACTCGCCAAGAGTGTAGGCGTCCTTCTCGCGCTCGTGCTTCAGCGCGGTGACCTCCTCGCCGCTCTTCTGAAGGGTGGCCTCCAGCTGCGTCACCCTCGTTTCCAACTCCTTCTTGGCGGCCTCGGCAGCGTCCTTTGCCTCCTTGAGAGCTCCGCCAATTGATTGCTCGCGCGCAGCAAGATCTTCCTCATAGCTATCAAGGTTGATCTTCCGCTGCGCCAGCTCACCTTCTTGCGCGGATAGCTTCTCGCCGGCAAGCCTTTGCTGCTCCTCGACCTCGGCCTTCTCCAGGATGAAGGCCGTGCGCTCCTCAGCGAGTTGCTCCCGCGCTTCTGCTACATCCCGGAGAGTTTCCTGGTTGGCGCCGCGGAGCTCTTCAAGCGCTTCTCCATGTCAGCTCCGCCCTCGCGACAAGTGCTTCCCTCGACTCCGGCTTAGCTTGGCGGGCGCGGTAGAGCGGCAAGAGCTTCTTCAAGAGCTGCTCCTCCTCACTCGCCATCTGCTGCTGCTTGGCGCGTCAACTAGCGACAGCCCAGCGGAGGCGAGCAGCTCCTCATCGAAGGTCTCTCCTCGACCGGCGCCACAGCTCGACGCCCATGGAAGCTTGATGAAGACACCGTCGCGGCCTTGAGATAGGCGCGGGCTGGGGCTCTTCGAGCTCGGTGCCGCGATCGGTGGCGGAGGGATCGGCGGTCGGCGTAGCGCTCGGCGCTCCTGCGGCCTCGTGGTCGCCAAGACGATCACTGACCCCTCCCAGCCTTTTGCGCCAGAGCCTTGGCGGCCTCCTCGCCGGGCGGACCCATCGGGCGCGGCCTCCTCCTCCATGTTGGCGGCGTCGTCATTGTTGCCAAGGCCCTCCTCGCCGGCAACCTTAGTCTCCATCGGCTCTCCGGCAGATGGATCTGATGATCAGAGAAAGAAAGAGCAGTCAGACAAATGTTCGAAAAGAAGAACAGAAGAAAATGAACCCAAGG
The DNA here is from genome assembly GCA_021605205.1 of Aegilops longissima. Taxonomy (NCBI): domain Eukaryota; kingdom Viridiplantae; phylum Streptophyta; class Magnoliopsida; order Poales; family Poaceae; genus Aegilops; species Aegilops longissima. Next base: position 547,052,477 of record CM038679.1, on the reverse strand, counting down.
GAAATTTTCAAGCAAGGAGAATACCTGCAATGGGATTTGTGGCCACGGTTTCCACCACCGGAGGATCGCTGGCGCTGCCCCTTGTCGGAGAGACATCCCTTGTCGGAGAGGCCTCCCTTGCCGGAGAGCGCTCCCTTGCCGGAGAATTCTCCCTTGGCGGCGTAGTTGAAGCAGACAGAACTTCGGGAGTGACTTCCGGGGCCTCCTGATCAGGCTGCTCTGCTCCTACACAAATCAACAAGTCAGATATCAGTGAAGAAGGAGCACCCATGCACAACTAACCGTAAGAAATAAACCAATTACTTACGTTGGGGGCTGTGCTGGGGGCTGCTCTGAGGAAGGGTTGCCGGGTCCGGCAAGGGGGTCTCAGACGCGCCTTCTGTCGCCACGGGGGGATCGTCTTCGATGACAACCACCGGGGTCTTGGCTCTCTTCGACGCCCTCTGAGCCCTCCTGAAGAAGGAAAGGGTTCAGAATGAAGCAAATCAGATACAAGACAAAGCAGCAAATTGAAGAATTACAAGTAACAGCGACAAGATCTTACTCTTCTTCTTCTTCCTCAGAGCTAAGAGCGGAGAAGTCGAATTCCGCTCCGCCTCCGGTGCGACGAGCTGGAAGAGTAGGCTCCCTCGGACGCTTGGCGGGTACGGGAGCCGTGGTCCCGAAGGCCCCGCTCCCAGCTTTGTGGGGCGTGAGGCGCCCCAGCTGCAATAGAGCTTGCTGCTGATGGAAGCGCGTCGGGCGCGACGGCTGTTGGCCCGTCTGCCGCCCCGCCACTTCCCCAGTCTTGCGGAGGCGCCTTCTTGGTGGAGCTGCGGGCTCCTCCCGCGACAAGTTATCTGAAGGTGGAGGGGAGACGCCCCCGGCAGGCTCGTTCGGCTCAGCTTCAGGCTCGGCCTGCTCCTCCTCGCTGGCAAACTCCTCTCGATCGGCAAGGCTTGCCGCCTCGGTTGCCTCTGCCTCCTCCACGGTGAACCCAAACACGCCAGGGCAGCAATCGCTGCCGCCTCCAACCTTGTGGCAATGCGCACCATCTCTTGCTCGGTGGTGTCGCGGGTGAGCCCACCGCTCGTCGGCGCGGATCGGCACCTCTTCCAAGTTGTCGAAGAACTGCCGCACGATGTCGCGGAAGGCTCTTGCCAGGTTGGAACGATCCCATGTGAATCGCACAAAGGGCATCATGCGCGCGGATGCGGTCAAGCTTAAGAATTATTGCACAAAGGAACGACCCCTCGGTAACATGAACCATTCGGGGTGGTCAGGGTCATGCTTGAACAACTCCAGCAGCATTGCATCCAACTCCAAGACAGTGAAGTTCCAATTGAGGCCCGGGCGCAACCTCATGATATCTGCCGGGTTTTGGAACTCCCAAGCAGGCCTCCTCCTCTCTTGCAAGGGAGCGATGCGGCGGCGAAGGAAATCTGCGCCAATTGCGCCTACGGTGAGTCCGGCAAGCCTGAGGCGCAAGATCTGGGTCACAGCTATCTTCAATCTAGCATCCTCCGGCGCCAAGTTGCTCCAATCATTGCCGCGCACTATGGGAGTTTGGCGCTGGGCAGTGAAGGGCTGCGGGTCCTCCTCTACGATCCAACACCAATCGGCTCTCCACTCTTCCCACTTGCTGCGGAGCTCTCCTTCAAGGTAGGATTCTTTTTTGCCGATCCTGGAGATCCAAGCAATCCCTCCGGCAAGTGGCTCCCCTCTCTCGACGCGGGGCATGAAGAAGTGGCGGAAAAGGGCTACATTTGGGTGGACTCCGACAAAGTTCTCGCAGAGGTGTGCGAAAACCGCCATGGTCAGAACGGCGTTGGGGGTGAAATCAAGGAGGCGAAACCCGTAGGTATTCATAACATCGCAGAAGAATTCGGAAAAGGGTGGGCAGAGCCCGCAGTAGAAGAAGAGCGCGAAGAAGGGATACCTGACAGAAACCTTCTCGGATGCGGTGGCGGAGATCACCCTCGTGCGCGGGTGCGCCCGCGTCTCCGTCGACCAAAAGAGGTAGTACCCCTCCCGCATCTCCTTTGCGTCGAGCTGGGGGTCGGAGAGGGCCCGCTCCTTGCGCAGCGCCGCGAGCCGCTGCGCCTCGGCCGACTTCACGCCCTTCCCCTTGTCGCCTTTTGGAGCCATGGCGGAGGCGGTGGAGGAGGCCGACGGCGTTGATGGCGCTGGTGGCGACGGGGAGCGAGGCGTTGCTCTCTTCTGACCAGAGAAGAAGGGGGGAGCGAAGGTGGTTTTTGAGATGTGACAGCAATGGCGAGGTGGGGCGACCTGCCCCTGATTCCTCTGTTTATAAGGAGGAAGAGGGGCGGACGTTCCGCTTTTTCAATTAAAGAAAGCCCCCACGATCTCTCCCACGACGCCACGTTCGGCGCGTGCTATTCGTGGGGGACGTGGTGGGTTCGGAGCAAGTAAAGGCGTGATCTAGGCAGCAGCGTCTGTGCATCGCTTTTGGGCCCGCCCAACAGCGCTCGGCACCGTAGGTGGCCCAGCGCGGGGCTCTGTCGGTGTACTAGAGTAGGGGTACCCTAGTACCCCGAACTCGTGCACGGGCAGTCGCAGCACCCCGCGGCACGGCTTGCCTAGTGACCGCCAAGGTCCTCCGCGGCTCCTTTGGAGCCATTCAAGAACAAAGTATTCAAGGCCCCGGCAAGAGGAGCTTGCCGGGAAGACCATTCAAGGCACGAAGGAAACAAGACCCCGGCAAGAGGAGCTTGCCGGGAAGGCTTGGTGAGCGACAAGCTACCAAGCGCGACAAGGATTCAGCCGCGGCAAGGTGCTTGCCGCGGCAGGCAAACCTCTCTTCATCTCCGCTCCAGCTCATCCACCAACGTGTCGCCATGGGGGCATTCCAGGCGTGCATGTCAAGAGGCTGTGCAGCCAGCAGGGAGTAGCGATAAGCGGCGCTGACAAGCTTACCATCGTGGCAAACGGTGGTGCACTTGACGGTCCTGTTGAATTGTTTAGCTGTGGACGGCATTTATTGATCTTGTCCCTTGCCGTCGAGTTAGGTATATGCCTTTGTACAAGTCGGTGTACCAACTACTGTTTTTCCATTTGTACCCTCATCTACGTTGCCACCTGTCGGTGACCCCTTGAGCCTATAAAAGGAGGCCCATGTGCAACGTAGAAAGGGTTCGGCTCATTCGACTCATTCGAGACCACACTCTCTCAGGCTAGGTTTTGTAGCTCTCATTGCTCCCTAGCAAGAACACAATACAATCAACCAAGCAGCAGTAGGAGTATTATCTCTCCGGAGAGCTCCGAAGCTGGGTAAACTGCTCGTGTGCATCGCCTCGATCTGCTCTTCGTGCAATCTCCGCCCCCCTCCGAACCACAAGGGACTCGGTCCGCCAGGTCCCATAGGTGTTCGTGGGTCACGATCAGCTTCCCCGACAACGGCGGTCTCGGGGACTACACCTAGTGGGTGCACTCAGCGTGCCCCCACTGGAGTAATCTCCACTCGGTACGGCCTGACCAGTCCGAGTGATGAACAACAAACAAAAAGACACGCTCTAAGACTCCCGCCGACTGCCCGCAGTCGACGGCAGTCTCGGGGAATACACCAAGTGGGTGCACTCAGCGTGCCCCCACTGGAATGGTACCCACTCGGAACGGTCCGCCCGGTCCGAGTGACGGCCAAATAACAAAAAAAACACGTTCCAGGCGTGAAGAAAATCCGAGTAATCAGTTACTCGATGCAGGACTGGTCATCCAACCAGTCTCTTGATCGAAAAGGGAAATATAGGGGAAACGCTGTACACAGTGGTATGACTAGGACTAGATTTGCTTTCCACACATAAGATGGCTGCATGCATCATTATGATGCAGAGGCCGGGGGCACGCCTCCGTTTAAAAAAAACATAAGAGCAGGTGGCTAGAGTGAACAAAAATGGGTCAACCCAAATATGTTTTTGAAGGAAATATGCCCTAGAGGCAATAATAAAGTTATTATTTATTTCCTTATATCATGATAAATGTTTATTATTCATACTAGAATTGTATTAACCGGAAACATAATACATGTGTGAATACATAGACAAACAGAGTGTCACTAGTATGCCTCTACTTGACTAGCTCGTTGATCGAAGATGGTTATGTTTCCTAACCATAGACATGAGTTGTCATTTGATTAACGGGATCACATCATTAGGAGAATGATCTGATTGACATGACCCATTCCGTTAGCCTAGCACATGATCGCTTAGTATGTTGCTATTGCTTTCTTCATGACTTATACATGTTCCCGTAACTATGAGATTATGCAACTCCTGTTTACGGAGGAACACTTTGGTGCTACCAAACGTCACAACGTAATCGGGTGATTATAAAGGAGTACTACAGGTGTCTCCAAAGGTACATGTTGGGTTGGTGTATTTCGAGATTAGGTTTTGTCACTCCGATTGTCGGAGAGGTATCTCTCGGCCTTCTCGGTAATACTCATCACCTAAGCCTTGCAAGCATTGTAACTAATGAGTTAGTTATGAGATGATGTATTACGGAACGAGTAAAGAGACTTGCGGTAACGAGATTGAACTAGGTATTGGATACCGACGATCGAATCTCGGGCAAGTAACATACCGATGACAAAGGGAACAAAGTATGTTGTTATGCGGTTTGACCGATAAAGATCTTCAGTAGAATATGTAGGAGCCAATATGGGCATCCAGGTTCCGCTATTGGTTATTGACCGAGAATAGTTCTAGGTCATGTCTACATAGTTCTCGAACCCGTAGGGTCCGCACGCTTAACGTTTCGATGACAGTTCATTATGAGTTTATAAGTATTGATGTACCGAAGGTTGTTGAGTCCCGGATGTGATCACGGACATGACGAGGAGTCTCGAAATGGTCGAGACATAAAGATTGATATATTGGAAGCCTATGTTTGACTTGGAAAGGTTCCGGATGAAAACAGGAAGTTTTCGGAACACCGGGGTTACGGAACCCCGGAGGTCTATGGGCCTTGATGGGCCATAAGAGAGAAGAGGAAGGGCCGGCCAGGCAGGCGCGTGCCCCCTCCCCTCTAGTCCGAATAGGACAGGAGAGAGGCGGCGCCTTCCCTCTTCCCCTCCTCCAATCCTAATCCAACTAGGAGGGGGAGTCCTACTCCCGGTGGGAGTAGGACTCCTCCAGCGCCTCCCCTAGGGCTGGCCGCACCCCTTGGCTCCTTTATATACGGGCGGGGGCACCCCATGAGACACAAGTTGATCTATGGATCGTTCCTTAGCCGTGTCGGTGCCCCCTCCACCATATTCCACTTGGTCATATCGTCGCGGAGCTTAAGCGAAGCCCTGCGCCGGAGAAGTCATATCGTCGCGGAGCTTAGGCGAAGCCCTGCGTCGGTGGAGCATCATCATCGCCACCACGCCGTCGTCTTGACGGAACTCATCCCCGACACTTTGCTGGATCGAGTCCGGGATCGCCATCGAGCTGAACGTGTGCGAACTCGGAGGTGCCGACGTTCGGTACTTGGATCGGTCGGATCGTGAAGACGTCGACTACATCAACCGCGTTGTTATAACGCTTCCGCTTTCGGTCTCGAGGGTACGTGGACAGACACTCTCCTCTCGTTGCTATGCCATCACCATGGTCTTGCGTGTGCGTAGGAAAATTTTTGAAATTACTACGCTCCCCAACAAAGTGGCATCCGAGCCTGGTTTTATGCGTTGATGTCATATGCACGAGTAGAACACAAGTGAGTTGTGGGCGATATAAGTCATACCGCTTACCAGCATGTCATACTTTGGTTCGCGGTATTGTGAGATGAAGCGCCCGGACCGACATTACGCAGACGCTTACGCGAGACTGGTTTCACCGCTGCGAGCACTAGTTGCTTAAAGGTGACCGGCGGGTGTCTGTCTCTCTCACTTTAGTTGAACCGAGTGTGGCTACGCCCGGTCCTTGCGAAGGTTAAAACATCACCAACTTGACAAACTATCATTGTGGTTTTGATGCGTAGGTAAGAACGGTTCTTGCTCAGCCCGTAGCAGCCACGTAAAACTTGCAACAACAAAGTAGAGGACGCCTAACTTGTTTTTGCAGGGCATGTTGTGATGTGATGTGGTCAAGACGTGATGCTATATTTTATTGTATGAGATGATCATGTTTTGTAACCGAAGTTATCGGCAATCGGCAGGAGCCATATGGTTGTCGCTTATTGTATGAAATGCAAAGCCATGTAATTGCTTTACTTTATCACTAAGCAGTAGCGATAGTCGAGAAGCAATAGTTGGCGAGACGACAACGATGCTACGATGGAGATCAAGGTGTCGCGCCGGTGACGATGGTGATCATGACGGTGCTTCGCGATGGAGATCACAAGCACAAGATGATGATGACCATATCATATCACTTATATTGATTGCATGTGATGTTTATCCTTTATGCATCTTATCTTGCTTTGATTGACGGTAGCATTATAAGATGATCTCTCACTAAAATTATCAAGAAGTGTTCTCCCTGAGTATGCACCGTTGCGAAAGTTCTTCGTGCTGAGACACCACGTGATGATCGGGTGTGATAGGCTCTACGTTCAAATACAACGGGTGCAAAACAGTTGCGCACGCGGAATACTCAGGTTAAACTTGACGAGCCTAGCATATAACAGATATGGCCTGGAACACGGAGACCGAAAGGTCGAGCGTGAATCATATAGTAGATATGATCAACATAGTGATGTTCACCATTGAAACTACTCCATCTCACGTGATGATCGGACATGGTTTAGTTGATTTGGATCACGTAATCACTTAAGATGACTAGAGAGATGTCAATCTAAGTGGGAGTTCTTAAATAATATGATTAATTGAACTTAAATTTATCATGAACTTAGTCCCGTAGTATTTTGCAAATTATGTTGTAGATCAATAGCTCGCGTTGTTGCTTCCCTATGTTTTTATATGTGTTCCTAGAGAAAATTGTATTGAAAAATGTTAGTAGCAATGATGCGGATTGGATCCGTGATCTGAGGTTTATCCTCATTGATGCACAGAAGAATTATGTCCTTAATGCACCGCTAGGTGACAGACCTATTGCAGGAGCAAATGCAAATGTTATGAACGTTTGGCTAGCTCAATATGATGACTACTTGATAGTTTAGTGCACCATACTTAACGGCTTAGAATCGGGACTTCAAAGACGTTTTGAACGTCATGGACCATAAGAGATGTTCCAGGAATTGAAGTTAATATTTCAAGCAAATGCCCGAGTTGAGAGATATGAAGTCTCTAACAAGTTCTATAGCTAAAAGATGGAGGAGAATCGCTCAACTAGTGAGCATGTGCTCAGATAGTCTGGGTACTACAATCGCTTGAATCAAGTGGGAGTTAATCTTCCAGATAAGATAGTGATTGACAGAATTCTCTAGTCACCATCACTAAAGTTACTAGAACTTCGTGATGAACTATAGTATGCAAGGGATGACGAAAACAATTCCCAAGCTCTTCGCGATGCTAAAATCGGCGAAGGTAGAAATCAAGAAAAACATCAAGTGTTGATGGTTGACAAGACCACTAGTCTCAAGGAAAAGGGCAAAGGGAAGAAGGGGAACTTCAAGAAGAACGGCAAGCAAGTTGTTGCTCAAGTGAAAAAGCCCAAGTCTGGACCTAAGCCCGAGACTAAGTGCTTTTGCTGCAATGGAACTGGTCATCGAAGCGGAACTACCCCAAGTATTTGGCGGATAAGAAGGATGGCAAAGTGAACCAAGGTATATTTGATATACAGATTATTGATGTGTATTTTACTAGTGTTTATAGTAACCCCTCGGTATTTGATACTTGTTCGGTTGCTAAGAGTAGTAACTCAAACGGAGTTGCGAATGAATGAAACTAGTTGAAGGGGAAGTGACGATGAGTGTTGGAAGTAGTTCCAAGATTGATATGATCATCATCACACACTCCCTATACTATCGGGATTAGTGTTGAACCTAAATAAATGTTATTTGGCGTTTGCGTTGAGCATGAATATGATTTGATCATGTTTATTGCAATACGGTTATTCATGTAAGTTAGAGAATAATTATTGTTCTGTTTACATGAATAAAACCTTCTATGGTCATACACCCAATGAAAATGGTTTGTTGGATCTCGATCGTGTGATACACATATTCATAATATTGAAACCAAAAGATGTAAAGTTAATAATGATAGTGCAATGCAGTTTAGGTCATATTGGTGTAAAGCGCATGAAGAAACTCCATACTGATGGGCTTTTGGAATCACTTGATTATGAATCATTTGATGCTTGCGAACCGTGCCTTTTGGGCAAGATGACTAAAACTTCGTTCTCCGGAACAATAGAACGAAGCTCTTGACTTGTTGGAAATAATACATACCGATGTATGCGATCCAATGAGTGTTGATGCTCGTGGCAAGTATCATTATTTTCTCGACCTTCACAGATGATTTGAGCAGATATACGTATATCTTCTTGATGAAACATAAGTCTGAAATAGTTGAAAAGTTCAAAGAATTTCAGAGTGAAGTAGAAAATCATCGTAACAAGAAAATAAAGTTTCTGCGATCTGATCGTGGAGACGAATAATTTGAGTTACGAGTTTGGTCTTCAATTAAAACAAGGTGGAATAGTTTCACAGCTCACGCCACATGGAACACCACAACATAATGGTGTGTCCGAACGTCGTAACTGCACTTTATTGGATATTGTGCGATCTATGATGTATCTTACCGATTTACCACTATCGTTTTGGGTTATGCATTAGAGATAGCTGCATTCACGTTTATAAAAGGGCACCATCTAAATCCGCTGAGACGACACTATATGAACTGTGGTTTAGCAAGAAACCCAAGTTGTCGTTTCTTAAAGTTTGGAGTTGTGATGCTTATGTGAAAAAGTTTTCACCTGATAAGCTCGAACCCAAATCGGAGAAGTGCGTCTTCATAGAATACCCAAAGGTAACTATTGGGTACACCTTCTATCACAGATCCGAAGGCAAGTTTTTCGTTGCTAAGATGGATCCTTTCTAGAGAAGAAGTTTCTCTCGAAAGAAGTGAGTGGGAGGAAAGTAGAACTTGATAAGGTAATTGTACCTTCTGCCAAATTGGAAAGTTGTTCATCACAGAAGTCAGTTCGAGTGATTTCTACACCAATTAGTGAGGAAGTTAATGATGATGATCATGAAACTTCAGATCAAGTTGCTACCGACCCTCGTAGGTCTTCTAGAGTAAGATCCGCACCAGAGTGGTACGGTAATCGTGTTCTAGAAGTCATGTTACTAGACCATGATGAACCTACGGACTATGAGGAAGCGATGATGAAGCCCAGATTCCGCGAAATGGCTTGAGGCCATAAAATCTGAGATATGATCCATGTATGAGAACAAAGTATTGACTTTGATTGACTTGCTCGATGATCAGCAAGCCATGTTAAATAAATGGATCTTCAAGAGGAAGACAGATGCTGATAGTAGTGTTACTATCTACAAAGCTAGACTTGTCGAAAAAGGTTTTAGACAAAGTTCAAGATGTTGAATACAATGAGATTTTCTCACTTGTATCGAAGCTTAAAAGTCTGTCCGAATCATGTTAGCAATTGCCACATTTTATGAAATCTGGCAAATGGATGTCAAAACTGCATTCCTTAATGGTTTTCTTAAAGAAGAGTTGTATATGATGCAACCAGAAGATTTTGTCAATCCTAAAGGTACTAACAAAATGTGCAAGCTCCAGCGATCCATCAATGGACTGGTGCAAGCATCTCGGAGTTGGAATATACGCTTTGATGTGTTGATCAAAGCATATGATTTTATACAGACTTTTGGAAAGGCCTGTATTTACAAGAAAGTGAGTGGGAGCACTACAGCCTTTCCGATAAGTATATATGAATGACATATTGTTGATCGGAAATAATGTAGAATTATTCTGCAAAGCATAAAGGAGTGTTTGAAAGGAGTCTTTTCAAAGAAAGACCTCGGTGAAGCTGCTTACATATTGAGCATCAAGATCTATAGAGATAGATCAAGACGCTTGATAAGTTTTTCAATGAATACATACCTTGACAAGATTTTGAAGTAGTTCAAAATGGAACAGTCAAAGAAAGAGTTCTTGCCTGTGTTACAAGGTGTGAGATTGAGTAAGACTCAAAACCCGACCACGGCAGAAGATAGAAAGAGAATAAAAGTCATTCCCTATGCATCAGCCATAGGTTCTATAAAGTATGTCATGCTGTGTACCAGATCTATTGCATACCCTACCACTAAGCTTGGCAAGGAAGTGCAATAGTGATCTAGGAGTAGATCAATGGACAGCGGTCAAAATTATCCTTAGTAGAATAAGGATATGTTTCTCGATTATGGAAGTGAAAAAAGGTTCGTCGTAAAGGGTTACGCCGATGCAAGTTTTAACACTAATCTAGATGACTCGAGTCTCAATCTAGATACATATTGAAAGTGGAAGCAATTAGCTAGAGTAGCTCCGTGCGAGCATTGTAGACATAGAAATTTGCAAAATACTTACGGCTCTGAATGTGACAGACCCGCTGACTAAAATTATCTCACAAGCAAAACATGATCACACCTTAGTACTCTTTGGGTGTTAATCACATGGCGATGTGAACTAGATTACTGACTCTAGTAAACCCTTTGGGTGTTGGTCACATGTCGATGTGAACTATGGGTGTTAACAACATATAGATGTGAACTATTGATGTTAAATCACATGGTGATGTGAACTAGATTATTGACTCTAGTGCAAGTGGGAGACTGAAGGAAATATGCCCTAGAGGCAATAATAAAGTTATTATTTATTTCCTTATATCATGATAAATGTTTATTATTCATACTAGAATTGTATTAACCGGAAACATAATACATGTGTGAATACATAGACAAACAGAGTGTCACTAGTATGCCTCTACTTGACTAGCTCTTTGATCGAAGATGGTTATGTTTTTTCTAACCATAGACATGAGTTGTCATTTGATTAACGGGATCACATCATTAGGAGAATGATCTGATTGACATGACCCATTCCGTTAGCCTAGCACATGATCGTTTAGTATGTTGCTATTGCTTTCTTCATGACTTATACATGTTCCTGTAACTATGAGATTATGCAACTCCTGTTTACGGAGGAACACTTTGGTGCTACCAAACGTCACAACGTAATCGGGTGATTATAAAGGAGTACTACAGGTGTCTCCAAAGGTACATGTTGGGTTGGCGTATTTGAGATTAGGTTTTGTCACTCCGATTGTCGGAGAGGTATCTCTGGGCCTTCTCGGTAATACTCATCACCTAAGCCTTGCAAGCATTGTAACTAATGAGTTAGTTATGAGATGATGTATTACGGAACGAGTAAAGAGACTTGCTGGTAACGAGATTGAACTAGGTATTGGATACCGACGATCGAATCTCGGGCAAGTAACATACCGATGACAAAGGGAACAAAGTATGTTGTTATGCGGTTTGACCGATAAAGATCTTCATAGAATATGTAGGAGCCAATATGGGCATCCAGGTTCCGCTATTGGTTATTGACCGAGAATAGTTCTAGGTCATGTCTACATAGTTCTCGAACCCGTAGGGTCCGTGACGCTTAACGCTTCGATGATGATTCATTATGAGTTTATAAGTATTGATGTACGAAGGTTGTTCGAGTCCCGGATGTGATCACGGACATGACGAGGAGTCTCGAAATGGTCGAGACATAAAGATTGATATATTGGAAGCCTATGTTTGACTTCGGAAGGTTCCGGATGAAAACAGAAGTCTAGGAACACGGGGGTTACGGAACCCGGGAGGTCTATGGGCCTTGATGGGCCATAAGAGAGAAGAGGAAGGGCCTGCCAGCAGGCAGCGCCCCCCCCTCTAGTCCGAATAGGACAAGGAGAGGTGGCGGCGCCCCTTCCCTCTTCCCTCCTCCAATCCTAATCCAACTAGGAGAGGGGAGTCCTACTCCGGTGGGAGTAGGACTCCTCCAGCGCGCCTCCCTAGGGCTGGCCGCACCCCTTGGCTCCTTTATATACGGGGCGGGGCACCCCATGAGACACAAGTTGATCTACGGATCATTCCTTAGCCGTGTCTGGCGCCCCTCCACCATATTCCACTTGGTCATATCGTCGCGGAGCTTAGGCGAAGCATCGCGCGGAGAAGTCATATCGTCGCGGAGCTTAGGCGAAGCCCTGCGTCGGTGGAGCATCATCATCGTACCACGCCGTCGGTCGACGGAACTCATCCCCGACACTTTGCTGGATCGGAGTCCGGGATCGCCATCGAGCTGAACGTGTGCGAACTCGGAGGTGCCGTACGTTCGGTACTTGGATCGGTCGGATCGTGAAGACGTACGACTACATCAACCGCGTTGTTATAACGCTTCCGCTTTCGGTCTACGAGGGTACGTGGACAGACACTCTCCCCTCTTGTTGCTATGCCATCACCATGGTCTTGCGTGTGCGTAGGAAATTTTTTGAAATTACTACGTTCCCCAACAGTTTTTTGGATGTTTATATCACGGGGCAACAAACTCTGAATCACCACTTTATGCCCCGGTTTAGGTACATGGTGCTGGACTGCTGTGCACCCACTGTCCCATGCCCTTATACCAAATATTTTGTTATTCTTAATCTAATGCCCCTGGTAAAATGAAGCCATGCCGCACACCCGAACCACATTAATTTATGTTTTCCTTTCTAACCACATTATATATATTTATATTATTACTATTATCGTATATTTTATAGAGACTTATATATACATTATAAAAACATCCCACGTGTTATTAACTTATAAAAGTAAATGTTTAACAGAAGTTGGCAAGGAAAATCCTGGTTGTTTTTGACTCACAGGTAGGAAATTCCTGGTGATTGCGTACAAAAGCTTGCGAAGATTTTAAGGACCAATGTAATAATAATGTGCTCATTTTTATTTTGAGCAATAACTCGCTAATTTGTTAATTTTATATATAAAAAATGTGTCGCAACGGTTTATTTTTTATATTAATTGCTACTTCTAACCTAACATTATATATAGAACGAGCCCAGCTAATTCGTGTATTTCAAGAAAGTGCAAATGGGATGGGATTTTTTATAAAATATTAAATGGTCTGCATTGACGCGAAATTATTTTTTCACCCAGCCCAGCAAATGGACTGTACATTCTAGAAAACATGGGTTAAATATATGCCACATTTTTGCAGGCTGACATGTGGGCCAATAGGTCGAAGCCTACGCAGGGCGTTGTCAACTTAGTCAACAAATGATTATGACATCCACAACCATTGGATTTATTTCCCACGGCCAGCATGCACCTTCAATCTCTCGTCTTCTTCCTCCAGCATCACCGGGACCACCTGGTCCGGCCTCCGGTGGCTAGCGGCTCTGCTTAGCACGCATCGCTGCGAAGCACTACCCCACCATCGGACAAGCTATCCCTCCACCCCTCCACGCCTCCTGTTATTCTCCACCGACTGCAGCCCCACGCCGCACCAGAACCAGTTATAACCCTTGTACTCCTCTCAACTGCGGACTCCACCGCGCGTCTTCCCATCTCCGGTCGTTCTCATGCAGGGCCTCGCCGTCGTGCACCGCCACGCTGCGCGCCGGTGCGGCATGGTCAACAAACGAGTCATCGGAAGAGGATCAGATGCGGAGAAACGACGCTAGACCCACGAGGTCCATGGTCGCACACAGGGAAAGTTCCTCCTTATTAAGCTGGAAAAAAATGTTTCCTCCCCCTGACAGCTGGGACCCACCGGATGTATCTTCGCACGGAAGGAAGTGCCTCCTTGTTATGCGAAAAAACTATTCCTCACGTTGACAGCTGGGACCCGTCAGATTTGGTGGCTGACTTGTGGGCCTACTAAGCGGATGTGTACGCAGGGCTTTGTCAACTTAATCAACAAATGATTCTAGCAGCTAGACCGTTGGATGTTAATCCAACAGCCATGCTCCTTCTTCAACCTTTGTTCTTGCTCCTGTCTCCCGTGGGCGGCAGTGCTGCCGCACACCTGAACCAGTCAAGTTTCCCACTCCTCTCCATCTGTGACTCCACTGCCGCATCTTCCCCATCTCCGGGTCGTTTGAGTCTGGGGCCTCGCCATCGTCCATCGGCCTTGGTGCGCTCGGCACGGTGTGGTCAACGTGATCAACAAATGAGAGTCATCGGAAGATGACTGTACGTGAGAGGCTGATAGTGGGGACGCACCACGCCCATGGACGCATGCATGCAACTGCATCCTTTTTACCCTGAAAAATAATGTTTACTCCCCCTGACTGCTGGGAACCACCAACTACATCTTCGCACGCAAGGAAGTGCATCCATATTACGGGTAAAAAAATGATTCGCCCCCTGACTGCTGGGACCCACCAGCTACATCTTCGCACGCAAGGAAGTGCCTGACAGTCGGGAACAACCTGGTCGAAGCGTACGTAGTGTTGTCATTCTGGTCGCGAACATGTACATACATACGATCAGTCTGTCTACAGGCTGCAGCGATGAACCATGGCCGTGTAAGGAAGGGCACGTGTCGTAGTAGAGGCACACACGTGTCGTAGTAGGGGCGCGCATGTAGCATGTACACGTACGTATAGCGGCCAAGGTGCAAGAAAGTAAATACGGCCACGTACATACATACGGGCGGGGTCTCGAACGCCTACTCGCGCATACGTACAGCCAGGGCTGGTGTACATGGCTGGGTCGGAACGGAGAAACTGCGTCATCGTGGTGTTCATGGGGAGGCAACGGAATGCGTCGTGTTCATCGGGAGGCAACGGAACGCGTGCTGTTCATCGGGAGCCAACAGGCTTGGGCGGAACAGCCGATGGAAACGAGGCCTGGCGTACCGCAGAAAAGAGGAAACGGCCTTGTGTTCGACTGGCCACGGTCGAAACGGGATCCTGTTCATCGAAGTGCGCATACCGCCAAACGGAGGAAACAGACCTCATACAGTCGAAACGGGGTCCTGTTGATCAGGAGGGGTGTGGCGTACCGCAAAACGGAGGAAACGGACTTGTGTTGGGGCGCTACGGTTGAAACGGGGGTCCTGTTCATTGGGAGGGGTGTTGCATACCGCAAAACGGGACTCCACGGGATATTGTTCATCTCCACCGTCGACCTCCTTCAGCCTCCACGGGCTACTGTTCATCCACCGTCGACCTCCTCCAGCCTCCACCTGCGACTGCTCATCCACGGGCTCCTGTTCATCCAGCCTCCACCGCTCCTCCACCGGCTACTGTTCAACCAGCCCTCTCCATGGGGTCCTGTTCAACCACCCCTCCACAGGCTACAGTTCATCCAGCCCTCCACCGGCTACTGTTCAACCAGCCCTCCACCGGCTACTGTTAAACCTTCCCTCCATGAGGTCCTGTCATCCAGCCCTACACGGGGTCCTGTTCATCCACCCCCCCCCCCCCAACCAGCTTGATCAATCGGGGTCCTGTTCATCCAGCGGCAACACCACGGGGTCCTGTTCATCCAACCCCCCCCCCCCCCACACACACACACACCGGGAACTGTTCATCCAACCCCCCAAAAACGCTCACTGTTCATCAAGGGAAGGAGGCAGTGATACATCTCCGTCGTATCTATAATTTTTGATTGTTCCATGCCAATATTATGCAACTTTCATATACTTTTGGCAACTTTTTATACTAGTTTTGGGACTAACATATTGATCCAATGCCAGTTCCTGTTTGTTGCATGTTTTATGTTTTGCAGAAACCCCATATCAAACGGAGTCCAAATGGGATAAAAACAGGTGGAGATTTTTTTTGGAAATGTGATTTTTGGGAAGTAAAATCAACGCGAGACGGTGCCCGAGGTGGCCACGAGGGTGGGGCCCACGCCCACTCCAGGTGGGCACGACCCCCACCCTCGTGGGCCCCTCGTAAGGCGGTTGATGCTCTACTTTGGCCGCAAGAAAGCTAATTTTTGGAAAAAGATCTGGGCAAAGGTTTCAATCCAATCGGAGTTACGGATCTCCAGATATAAAAGAAATGGTGCTAGGGCAGCATACCAGAACACAGAAACAGAGAGAGACAGAGGGACAGATCCAATCTCGGAGGGGCTCTCGCCCCTCCCACGCCATGGAGACCATGGACCAGAGGGGAAAACCTTCTCCCATCTAGGGAGGAGGTCAAGGAAGAAGAAGAAGGAGGGGGGCTCTCTCCCCCTCGCTTCCGGTGGCGTCGGAGTGCCACTGGGGGCCATCATCATCACCGCAGTCTTCACCAACAACTTCACCGCCATCATCACCAACTCTTCCCCCCTCTATGAAGCGGTGTAACCTCTCTCTTACCCGCTGTAATCTCTACTTAAACATGGTGCTCAACGCTATATATTATTTCCCAACGATGTATGGCTATCCTATGATGTTTGAGTAGACCCGTTTTGTCCTATGGGTTATTTGATGATCAAGATTGGTTTGAGTTGCATGTTTTATTATTGGTGCTTTCCTATGGTGCTCTCCGTGTCGCGCAAGCGTGAGGGATCCCCGCTGTAGGGTGTTGCAATACGTTCATGATTTGCTTATAGTGGGTTGCGTGAGTGATTGAAACACAAACCCGAGTAAGGGGGTTGTTGCGTATGGCATAAAGAGGACTTGATACTTTAATTGTATGGTTGGGTTTTACCTTAATGATCTTTAGTAGTTGCGGATGCTTGCTAGAGTTCCAATCATAAGTGCATATGATCCAAGTAGAGAAAGTATGTTAGCTTATGCCTCTCCCTGAAATAAAATTGCAATAATGATTACCGGTCTAGTTATCGATTACCTAGGGACAAATAACTTTATCGTAACAAAAAGCTCTTTACTAAAACTAATTTAGTTGTGTGTTTATCTAAACAGCCCCTAGAATTTACGTGCTCTTTACTTTCTTGCAAACCTATCCAACAGCACCTACAAAGTACTTCTAGTTTCATACTTGTTCTAGGTAAAGCGAACATCAAGCATGCGTAGATTTGTATCGGTGGTCGATAGAACTTGATGGAATATTTGTTCTTCCTTTAGCTCCTCGTTGGGTTCGACACTCTTACTTATCGAAAGTGGCTACAATTGATCCCCTATACTTGTGGGTTATCAAGACCTTTTTCTGGCGCTGTTGCCGGGGAGCAATAGCGTGGGGTGAATATTCTCGTGTGTGCTTGTTTGCTTTATCATGAAGTAATTTTTATTTGCTGTTCTTAGTTGTTCTTTATCTTTAGTTATGGATATGGAACACGAAATACCAAAAAAATAGGTGTACTTGCTGCTCATGGAGATGGGGAACCTCCTAAAACCCTCGATGCTCGTTATGTGACAGATATTATGTACTACTTTGATAATCCAGAGAAAACCCCATTCAATTTGGATATGGGAGTAATGTTGGATCAACATGAATACTTTAGGGATTATCGCTTGACACAAAAAGGGAAACTATTATGGGATCAAATTTATATTTTGAAGTGGTATGCTCGGCAAGTATGCTTGAGTTATGATTATACTTGTTGCTCTAGGATGAAGGCTCCACACCTTCCCTTTTCATGCAAATTTAATGATAATAAAACCTTAGCTTCTTATGCTAATGGTATATATGATTACTATGATGTGGAACAAATAGAAGAATTTGTTGCTTTTATGGGTGCTTATGAAATTGAATCTATGTTTAAAGAGTTTGAAGATTTTGATGATGCTGTTTATAGACCTGAAAATTTAGCTATCCTCAAATATTGCTATGAGAATTATGAATACAATTCCGATATTAATGCACTTATTGAGAAAGTCTCTGATGTCCAAGAAGAGACTAATATTTTGCAGGAATCTATGGAAGAAGAAATTGATGAAACTGTGAGCTCATTGGATGAAAAAGATGAGGAGGAGAGCGAAGAACAAAAGGAGGAACAGCGGATTGATCACCCGTGCCCACCTTCTAATGAGAGTAACTCTTCAACTCATACATTGTTTAATTCCCCTTCGTGCTTACCGAAGGATGATTGCTATGATGATTGTTATGATCCCTTTGATTCTTTTGAGATATCCCTTTTTGATGATGCTTGATATATGCTTGTGGCCAAGATGCCAATATGAATTATGCTTATGGAGATGAAATTGCTATAGTTCCTTATGTTAAACATGAAATTGTTGCTATTGCACCCACACATGATAGTCCTATTATCTTTTTGAATTCTCCCAACTACACTATATCGGAGAAGTTTGCCCTTATTAAGGATTATATTGATGGGTTGCCTTTTACCGTTGCACATGATGATTTTGATAGATATAATATGCATGTGCTTGCTGCTCCTACTTGCAATTATTATGAGAGAGTAACTATATCTCCACCTCTCTATGTTTCCAATATGATAAAATTGCAAGAAACTGTTTATACTATGCATTGGCCTTTACTATGTGTGCATGAATTGTTCTTTTATAACATGCCGATGCATAGGAAGAGAGTTAGACTTCGTCATTACATGATATATGTTACTTTGTGCTCACTACTAAATTACAAATCATAGTTAATTAAAATTGGCTTTGATATACCTTGGGATCCGGGGGAATTCATTACTTGAGCACCTTATGCCTAGGTTAATGGCTTTAAAGAAAGCGCTGCCAGGGAGACAACCCGGAAGTTTTAGAGAGTTATTTATTTCTTTTGAGTGCTTTCATATAGTTTAAAAACAAAAAAAATAAAGAGGGGCACCCAAAACTTTTTCAAAAAGGAAAGTGAAAGTGAGAGAGACAAGCATTGTTGAAGTGGGAGCTAGCCTTGAACTTTGTTCATGCTCACGGAAACTTTGTGAATCTTGATTACATAAACTTTTCAACAAAAATAATTATCCCCTTGTAAAATTCCATTGTATCATAAAAATAATGTGCCAAGGTTTGCCTTTAGGATGTTTACAATGCTTGTTGGTTTGTGCGGTGCAGGACTGAAACTTTAGCTGTAGTGCGTGATTTTACATTTTTTACTGGAACATCAAATGGTTCTGATTATTTTTTCACTGTCTTTCTATACAATTTTTTTATTTTTCTCAATTTTGGCAGAATTCTTCAAGTATCAGAAGTATGGTGAATGTTCAGATTATTACAGACTGTTCTGTTTTAGACAGATTCTGTTTTTGATGCATAGTTTGCTTGTTTTGATGAAACTATCGATTTATATCAGTGGATTAAGCTATGAAAAAGTTATATTACAGTAGATACAATGCAAAAAAATAAGAATTGGTTTGCAACAGTGCTTAGAGTAGTGATTTGCTTTATTATACTAACGGATCTTACCGAGTTTTCTGTTGAACTTTTGTGTGGATGAAGTGTTCGATGATCGAGAAGGTCCCGATGTGAGGAGAAGAAGGAGAGGAAAGAGCTCAAGCTTGGGGATTCCCAAGGCACCCCAAGTAAATATTCAAGGAGACTCAAGCGTCTAAGCTTTGGGATGCCCCGTAAGGCATCCCCTCTTTCTTCAACAAATATCGGTATGTTTTCGGATTCGTTTCGTTCATGCGATATGTGCAAATCCTGGAGCGTCTTTTACATTTAGTTTTCATTTTTCTTTTATGCACCATGCTGGTATGAGATATTCCTTGGTTTATTTATATAATGCTCTATGCACTTCGCTTATATTCTTTGAGTATGGCTTTATAGAATGCTTCATGTGCTTCACTTATATCATTTGAAGTTTGGATTGCCTGTTTCTCTTTACATAGAAAACCGCCATTTGTAGAATGCTCTTTGCTTCACTTATATTTGTTAGAGCGTGGGCATATCTTTTGTAGAAAGAATTAAACTCTCGTGCTTCACTTATATCTATTTAGAGAGATGACAGGAATTGGTCATTCACATGGTTAGTCATAAAATCCTACATAAACTTGTAGATCAGTGAATATGATATGTTTGATTCCTTGCAATAGTTTTGCGATATAAAGATGGTGATATTAGATTCATGCTAGTGGGTGGTTGTGGATTGTAGAAATACTTGTGTTGAGGTTTGTGATTCCCGTAGCATGCACGCATGGTGAACCGTTATGTAACGAAGTTGGAGCATGAGGTATTTATTGATTGTCTTCCTTATGAGTGGCGGTCGGGGACGAGCGATGGTCTTTTCCTACCAATCTATCCCCCTAGGAGCATGCACGTAGTACTTTGTTTAGATGAATAATAGATTTTTGCAATAAGTATGTGAGTTCTTTATGACTAATGTTGAGTCCATGGATTATACGCATTCTCACCCTTCCATCATTGCTAGCCTCTTCGGTACCGTGCATTGCCCTTTCTCACCTCGAGAGTTGGTGCAAACTTCGCCGGTGCATCCAAACCCCGTGATACGATATGCTCTATCACACATAAACCTCATTATATCTTCCTCAAAACAGCCATCATACCTACCTATCATGGCATTTTCATAGCCATTCTGAGATATATTGCCATGCAACTTCCATCATCATCATATACATGACTTGAGAATTCATTGTCATATTGCTTTGCATGATCGTAAGATAGCCAGCTTCTTGTTTTCATGGCTTGTCTGTTTTTTGATGTCATTGCTACGCTAGATCATTGCACATCCCGGTACACCGCCGGAGGCATTCATATAGAGTCATATCTTTGTTCTAGATATCGAGTTGTAATATTGAGTTGTAAGTAAATAAAAGTGTGATGATCATCATTATTAGAGCATGGCCCCAGTGAGGAAAGGATGATGGAGACTATGATTCCCCCACAAGTCGGGATGAGACTCCGGACTTTATGAAAAATAAAAGAGGCCAAAGAAGCCCAAATAAAAAAAGAGGACAAAGAAGCCCACCAAAAAAGAGAAAAAGAGAGAAGGGGCAATGTTACTATCCTTTTGCCACACTTGTGCTTCAGAGTAGCACCATGTTCTTCATATAGAGAGTCTCTTGAGTTATCACTTTCATATACTAGTGGGAATTTTCATTATAGAACTTGGCTTGTATATTCCAATGATGGGCTTTCTCAAATGCCTGAGGTCTTCATGAGCAAGCAAGTTGGATGCACACCCACTTAGTTTCCAGTTTGAGCTTTCATACACTTATAGATCTTAGTGCATCTGTTGCATGGCAATCCCTACTCACTCACATTGATATCTATTAATGGGCATCTCCATAGCCCGTTTATACGCCTAGTTGATGTGAGACTTTCTCCCTTTTTGTCTTCTCCACATAACCCCCACCATCATATTCTATTCCACCTATAGTGCTATGTCCATGGCTCACGCTCATGTATTGCGTGAAAGTTGAAAAGGTTTGAGAACGTCAAAAGTATGAAAAAAAATGCTTGGCTTGTCATCGGGGTTGTGCATGATGTGAATATTTTGTGTGGTGAAGATGGAGCATAGCCAAACTATATGATTTTGAAGGGATAACTTTCTTTGGCCTTGTTATTTTGAAAAGACATGATTGCTTTATTAGTAGGCTTGAAGTATTATTGTTTTTATGTCAAATGATAGACTATTGCTTTGAATCGCTCGTGTCTTAATATTCATGCCATGATCAGATACATGATCAAGATTATGCTAGGTAGCATTCCACATCAAAAATTATATTTTTTATCATTTACCTACTCGAGGACGAGCAGGAATTAAGCTTGGGGATGCTGATACGTCTCCATCGTATCTATAATTTTTGATTGTTCCATGCCAATATTATGCAACTTTCATATACTTTTGGCAACTTTTTATACTATTTTTGGGACTAACATATTGATCCGATTGCCCGATGCAGTTCTGTTTGTTGCATGTTTTATGTTTCGCAGAAACCCCATATCAAACGAAGTCCAAACGGGATAAAAATGGACGGAGAATTAATTTGGAATATTTGTGATTTTTGGGAAGTAAAATCAACGGGAGACGATGCCCGAGGTGGCCAAGAGGGTGGGGCCCACGCCCACTCCAGGTGGGCGCGCCCCCCACCCTCGTGGGCCCCTCGTAAGGTGGTTGATGCTCTACTTTGGCCGCAAGAAAGCTAATTTTTGGTAAAAGATCTGGGCGAAGGTTTCAATCCAATCAGAGTTACGGATCTCCAGATATAAAAGAAATGGTGCCAAGGCAGAATACCAGAACACAGAAATAGAGAAAGACAGAGGGACAGATCCAATCTCGGAGGGGCTCTCGCCCCTCCCACGCCATGGAGACCATGGACCAGAGGGCAAACCCTTCTCCCATCTAGGGAGGAGGTCAAAGAAGAAGAAGAAGGAGGGGGGCTCTCTCCCCCTCACTTCCGGTGGCGCCGGAGTGCCACTGGGGGCCATCATCATCACCGCAGTCTTCACCAACAACTTCACCACCATCATCACCAACTCTTCCCCCTTCTATGAAGCAGTGTAACCTCTCTCTTACCCTCTGTAATCTCTACTTAAACATGGTGCTCCCGCTATATATTATTTCCCAACGATGTATGGCTATCCTATGATGTTTGAGTAGACCCGTTTTGTCCTATGGGTTATTTGATGATCAAGATTGGTTTGAGTTGCATGTTTTATTATCGGTGCTGTCCTATGGTGCTCTCCGTGACGCGCAAGCGTGAGGGATCCCCGCTGTAGGGTGTTGCAATACGTTCATGATTCGCTTATAGTGGGTTGCGTGAGTGACTGAAACACAAACCCGAGTAAGGGGGTTGTTGCGTATGGGATAAAGAGGACTTGATACTTTAATGCTATGGTTGGGTTTTACCTTAACGATCTTCAGTAGTTGCGGATGCTTGCTAGAGTTCCAATCATAAGTGCATATGATCCAAGTAGAGAGAGTATGTTAGCTTATGCCTCTCCCTCAAATAAAATTGCAATAATGATTACTAGTCTAGTTATCGATTGCCTAGGGACAAATAACTTTCTCGTAACAAAAAGCTCTTTACTAAAACTAATTTAGTTGTGTCTTTATCTAAACAGCCCCTAGATTTTATTTACGTGCTCTTTACTTTCTTGCAAACCTATCCAACAACACCTACAAAGTACTTCTAGTTTCATACTTGTTCTAGGTAAAGCGAACGTCAAGCGTGCATAGAGTTGTATCGGTGGTTGACAGAACTTGAGGGAATATTTGTTCTACCTTTAGATCCTCGTTGGGTTCGACACTCTTACTTATCGAAAGAGGCTAAAATTGATCCCCTATACTTGTGGGTTATCAGGTAGCAGGTTCGATCGACTTCAGTTAGAAGCAGTAGCGAACGAAGGAATCGCTCGATCGGGTTCAGTTAACAGCCATCGATCGATCGCTCAGGTTCAGTAACGCATAGCCTGCAGTGCAATCGCTCGGGTTCAGTAGGTGCATGCCTCGCTCGAGTTCAATTAGAGCCCAACGCCTTGCACCCACGCGCGTACGTGTACGAGAGAAATGCGCGTCGCTTGGCCCCTGACAACTGTCGGTGTCAAAACCGGCGGATCTCGGGTAGGGGGTCCCGAACTGTGCGTCTAAGGCGGATGTTAACAGGAGGTGGGGGACACAATGTTTACCCAGGTTCAGGCCCTCTCGATGGAGGTAATACCCTACTTCCTGCTTGATTGATCTTGATGATATGAGTATTACAAGAGTTGTTCTACCACGAGATCATAGAGGCTAAACCCTAGAAGCTAGCCTATGATTATGATAGTTTTTGTCCTACGGACTAAACCCTTTGGTTTATATAGACACCGGAGGGGGCTAGGGTTACACAGAGTCGGTTACAATGGGGGAGATCTTCATATCCTATTTGCCAAGCTTGTCTTCCACGCAAAGGAGAGTCCCATCCGGACACGGGACGAAGTCTTCAATCTTGTATCTTCATAGTCCAACAGTCCAGCCAAAGTATATAGTCCGGCAGTCCGAGGATCCCCTAATCCAGGACTCCCTCAGTAGCCCCTGAACCAGGCTTCAATGAAGATGAGTTTGGCGCGCAGATTGTCTTCGGCATTGCAAGGCGGGTTCTTCCTCCGAATACTCCATAGAAGATTTTGGACACAAGGATCGTGTCCGGCTCTGCAAAAAAAATTCCACATGCCAGCGTAGAGAGTATAATATTCCACAAATCTAATTTGCTGACAATTTCTCACAAGGTGACATCCTGCCGTAGCCCGGTCATTACGAACCGTTTTTCCCAACCTGCCACTGCATGTGTTGCGAGGCGGTTTTCTTGGCACGTCTTATCGAAGCAGAGATCGTGTCCCCTTATCACGGGATTCTCATCAATACGGGTGTGGGTAACCCAATCGCACGTGCTGATATGACTCCTCGGTTTTAGGTAAGTTCCAAACAGCCACGCGGAGGACGCTTGATATTCACCCTCTTTATAAAGGGGCCAAGACCTGTCCTTTTCTTCTCGCGCTCGATCCTTGCCTTCCCCATCTCGAATTCCAACACCCGAGGCTCAGGCTAAGCGCTTCGGACCTTCAATCATGTCCGGATCCAACCTTCAAGGCCGGTGGATGGCCTCCTCTGTCACAGAGGAGGACATCAAGAAGCTAAGAGAAGCCAGGTATCTGACCGCCGAAATCTTGCACAGGCTGCTTGCTCAAGGGCAGGTCATCCCCACTCCCGAACCCAACGAGAGTGTCGTATTTGTTTCCCACTTCCTCCGAGGGCTAGGTTTTAGTCTTGATCCCTTTGTTGTAGGGCTTATGTTCTATTACAGGCTCGATTTCCATGATCTGGCTCCAGATTCCATCCTTCACATCTCGTCGTTTATTGTTGTGTGTGAGGCCTTCCTCCGCATCACCCCACACTTCAGCTTATGGCTCAATACCTTCAATGTGAAGCCGAAGATAATCGATGGGCGACACGCAGAGTGCGGAGGTGCCGTAATAAGAAAAGGCGCCGACGCCCCATGGCCAAAGGGTTCCTTCCCGGAGATGTCCAACTTATGGCAGCGGGAGTGGTTTTACATCACAGCTCCCCAAAGTACTAAGTGGGTAGCTCCCCCCGCCTTCCGTTCGGGCCCCCCGCCTGGCCTGGCGTCATGGGTCAACAAGGGGCTAGGCGGGGGCGATTAATGGCGTGCCGACATTGCAGAGTCGCATCCGAGATCTCCTCGAGAGAGATGTCAGCCTTGTCAAGGTAATGCAAGTCATGCTCGTTCGTCGGGTCCTGCCATGCCAACGTCGATCCTCCGCATGTGGGAGTTCAACCAGGAAGGACCGCGAACTATTCAGCAATTCTTCGGCGTGACGCTCGAAGGGATGTATGGATTGTTCTTCGGATCATGAATAAAGTGTCCGGACACCACCGAGGATGCGGGTCTGAACTGCAATCGTCCAGATACCCATGTAAGTAATTCTGCGGCCGAACATGCTGTCTTTTTATTTGTCACAACATCATTCTAAAAAAATCGCTCTTTGACCAGGACTGGATAAAAAAGATGAAGATGATCAGGTGTTCGGCCCCCCTTCCCGAAGGCTCTCCGGATCCCGTACTAGCCAGGATGCTTGAGCATGCACCTTATCAAGTGCCATCAGAGGAAGATAAAGGGAGGAATAAAGAAGCCTAAAGCGGGCCTCACGCATTACTCATCCAAACCGGGGGAATTAGTGTCTCTGTGAAGGAGGATAATCAAGGAGAAGAATCTAGAATCCCCTCTCCCCAAGGAAGGAAAAGGACCGCCTCTGAAGACTTGGAAACGAGGGAAGAAACCTTCGCCAGGGGGCCCTGCCCCGAGGGGCATTCTTAACGCACAGTGCCCGCAAGGGGGCCAGCCCTCCATCGAGTTGTAAGTGAACAAGAGTACTTTGGTAAATATATCCTGCTTTATCTCCGAGGACAACAACCGAGACATATATCTTGCAGCCCGGCTCGTAGCCCTTCTCGACAGAGATCGTCTTCGGGGGATCTTCTTCTGGAGATGATGGAGAGCGAAACGCCTCCCGTCGGTGTCAAAACCAGCGGATCTCGGGTAGGGGGTCCCGAACTATGTGTCTAGGCGGATGGTAACAGGAGACAAGGGACACGATGTTTTTACCCAGGTTTGGGCCCTCTCGATGGAGGTAATACCCTACTCCTGCTTGATTAATATTGATGATATGGGTAGTACAAGAGTAGATCTACCACGAGATCAGAGAGGCTAAACCCTAGAAGCTAGCCTATGGTATGATTGTTGTTCGTCCTACGGACTAAAACCCTCCGGTTTATATAGACACCGGATAGGGTTAGGGTTACACAGAGTCGGTTACAATGGTAGGAGATCTACATATCTGTATCGCCAAGCTTGCCTTCCGCACCAAGGAAAGTCCCATCCGGACACGGGACGAAGTCTTCAATCTTGTATCTTCATAGTCTAGGAGTCCGGCCAAAGATAATAGTTTGGCTATCCGGACACCAACTAGTCCAGGACTCCCTCAGTAGCCCCTGAACCAGGCTTCAATGACGACGAGTCCGGCGCGCATATTGTCTTCGGCATTGCAAGGCGGGTTCCTCCTCCGAATACTTCATAGAAGGTTTTGAACACAAGGATAGTGTCAGGCTCTGCAAAACAAGTTCCACATACCACCGTAGAGAGAATAATTTTTGCAAACATTTGTTGACGTATTCCGCGGCATGACATCACACCACGGCCAAGCCTTTATTCCAATCTTTTTTTAGTGTCCCACCTCAGCGCGTTTAGCGAGGCGGTTTCCTTGGAACGTCTTATCGAAGCGGAGATCGTGCCCCCTTATTCCGGGATTCCCATCAATACGGACGTGGGTAACCCATCCGCGCCATTGATTACGGCGCTTGGGAGATAAGCGAGTTTTACCAGGCTGGTGGGGGACGCATAGCTTCGTCCGTCCATATAAGGGGATAAGGATCCACCTTTTCACCTACGCCTTCTTCCTCCTTTGCTCATCCATTTCCGCGCACTCGAGCTCCAGCGCCCAAGTCCGCACATCCCACCTCAACCTTCTCCAACTATGTCCGGAGTGGGAGGCAGGTGGATGGCCTCCTCCGTCACGGAGGGGCACATCGAAAAGCTGCGGGAGGCCGGATACTTGTCTAGCAACATCGCGCACTGGCTACCCGACGAGGGGCAGCTCATTCAACCCCAGGCCCCATGAGAGGGTGGTGTTTCTCCCCACATCCTCCCGGACTAGGTTTTCCACTTCACCCATTTGTCCAGGGCTCATGTTCTACTACGGCCTGGATTTCCACGATCTGGCCCCGAACTTCATCCTCAACATCTCGGCGTTTATCGTGGGGTGCGAAACCTTCCTCGCATCCAGCCCCACTTGACTTATGGCTTAAGATCTTCAATGTCAAGCGAAGGTAGTGGGCGGCCATAGCGGAGTCGGAGGCGCCATGGTTGGCAAGATGGCCAAAGTCCTATGGCTCGAGGGCTCCTTTGTGGAGACCATAAAGGGTGGCAATCGGGGTGGTTCTACATCACCGAGCCGCGACTCCAGATGGGTGGCGGCCCCGATTCAGATCTGGCTTCCCCACGGCTCTCATCATGGAAAGAGACGGGCTGGCGGGGAAATTGGACGAGCTGTCCGGACTCAAAACCTGCGTCCGAAACCTGGTGGACAAGAATCTCAGGCTTGTCAACGTTATCCAGGTGATGTTCATCCGCCGGATTCTCCCATGCCAACAACGGGCCTTCAAATTGTGGGAGTTCGATCCGGCACAGCACCCAACTCTGAAGAGGCTCTTGACACTACGTTCGAAGATGACTGGAAGGTGCTGTTCAAGGCGCCGAGGCTCCACATCCGCCATGAAGATCGCGGATTCAGCTCGCAGCGTCAAGCCAGCGAGGTAAGTTATTTTACCCTTTATGGGACTCTTGCTTTTTATAGATTGACTCTATGTGGGATCTAAAACTCCTTAACCTTTAACAGGACTGGCTGAAGACGTCCGGACAGGTTAACTGTCCAGCCCCTTTGCCAGAAGACCCAGCGGACGCCCGATTGACGGGGCTGCTGGCTCCGGTACCTCATGTGGTGCCGGAGAAGAAGGCCAAGAAGGAGGCCACGGGAACTCGAAAGAGCTCCCGGCGCCAGGTGCTGTCAGACTCACCGCCCGACAACTCTGAGGCGGAATCCTCCTCTGAGGAAGAGGAGGAGGAAAAACAAGCCTCTCCCCCAGCGGGGGGAGAGAAGAAAAGGAAGGCCGCCCCAACTGGGGAGGTCGGAGGGTCCAAGAAGGGAAGGACCCTTCATCCG
This sequence comes from Aegilops longissima, assembly GCA_021605205.1. NCBI lineage: Eukaryota > Viridiplantae > Streptophyta > Magnoliopsida > Poales > Poaceae > Aegilops > Aegilops longissima. Next base: position 547,024,435 of record CM038679.1, on the reverse strand, counting down.
GACTTCTCCACCAACGCCGACAAGGATGAGGAGGAGTGGCCAACAAGGGCCAAGCCCTTGGCGAGATCGTAAGTGTCCGGATACCCATGTTTTCTTTCATTGCATAGTGTTCTCTAATGCCGAACAATCATGCAGCCCTCCCAAGGGCGAGTTCGCCGATTCATCGAGCGGGTCCCTGAATTCGTCGGAAGTGGAGAGTACTTCATTTCCGGCCGCCTCCTCACCTCACGCTGCGGACGACGCCGAGGTGGGGCCCCGAGGGGGCCTGGTTAAGACGAGGTGGCACAGGAGGTGCCGCAAGGCAACCTCCCGGACTCCAGGTGCGTGGGGGGGCGAGACCCCCAGGGCTCTAAGCCCGACCCTCGTCCGGACTCCATACCGGAACCTTCACCGGTTCCGAAGTCCGGCAAACGGCCCCTTCATAGGAAGGGTAAGACGCCGGTGTCCTCCGTCCAACCAAAGGCACCGGATAGCTTACTGGAGGCGCTTAACGGCGCCTCCATCAACGAGGAGCACCGCACTGTTATGAGTGTGGTGATCCGAAAAGTTCAGTCCGCCAAGAGCGGGCTGACTGAAGCCTGTACCAGCCTTCTAACAGGCTTTGAGGTAAGTTTTAGAATATGTAAAAACATTACCACATAGACAGTAGCCCCTGATGCTTAGTTCGGTGTTCGGAAAGAAAAGTCGGACTAAGGATCTAAAAAGATATACGCAGGAGTCTAACATAAGTATGTCAATATGGGAATGCAGGGCTTATTGCCGACCTCTGCCGACTTGACTCGCTGAGGTCAATGCATTGAAGCGAGCCTCGAGCGGTCCGAGAACGAGCTCGACCTTGCCAAGAAGCAGCTCGAGGACAAGGAAGGTAAGTAATACCGTATTAAAGAAATACCTTATAGAAAGGATTTGGTTGTAAAAAGATAACAGGAATAACATGGGTACTGCAGGGGCCACGAGCGAGGTGGCGACCCTGAAGGAGGCGGTGTCCGCGGCCGAAAACAAAGCAGCTGCGGAGCGGACCGAGCAAGAGAAGGGGGAGGCGCAGCTGGTGAAGGTACGGCAAGAGCTCCAGGCTCTCGTGGAAAAACACGAGAGTTTGGAGCGTGACTCGAAGACTCGAGAGTCCAAGCTCGCCTCGGCTCTTGAGAGTGCCAAAGCCGCTAAGGCCGAAGCCCAAAAAGCCCTCCAAGAAATTGAATCATTAAAGAAGATAGCGGCAGGTAAGGCATTCTTTATTCAAAGCAAGCATGTGAAAGTGAATTACCTATTACTTACCCGGATTCGGAGCTCACCAGGAGCATTCGCAGATCTGCCTCGTAGTGTGTCTGATGCTGCCGAGTTCTACCACGCCAAGGAGCGGAGCTCGACGAAAAAGGTGTTCTGGTCTCAGTATGCTGAGGCCGAACATCCGGTGCCCCTAAGCGACCAGCTGAAGCAGCTGGTCGAGCTCCACAAGGTCGCCGAACAGGCCATGAAGGGCCTCATAGTTCAGCTGTGGCCATTGGAAGCCATGCCTGGGAGCTACTTTGGGCTAGTGCGGCGGTTGGTGGACGCCTGTCCATGGATTGAAGTCATCAAGCGCTCTGCCTGCATTGGAGGTGCCCGTCGGGCCCTTGCCCGTGCTAAAGTGCATTGGGGCAAGCTGGATGCGGAGAAGCTTGTGACGGACGGGCCACCGAAGGGCAAGGAGCATCGCACGCCCGAAATGTACTATGAGGGCGTCCTGAAGGGTGCCCGCCGTATAGCGGATGAGTGCTCCAAAGATGTAATTTTTGAATAGACTCGCATTTGTTATCCTGTACGCTGAAAACTTGTTCATATGCGCTAAGCAACGCTTGTTAATTTAAAATATTACCTTCTGCGCGGCCGTTTATCAATTTTGAGAGATGGCAAGTCGTTGGCTTCAGCCCCCATGCCACGAGTGACGGGGTGTTCAGGATAAACTTGAGCGCTCTTGTTCCCATTCTTGGGTCCATCGAGGGAGGCGCTCAACGCAACGAACAAGGCAACCGGAGTTATAATGCTTGAACACTCTCACTTAGCCATAGAATTCTATGATTTTAAATTTCGGCGAAGCCCCTAGTATTTGGAAGACTGAGTTCGGGGCGCTATCCACGCCTTGGCCGGACAATGCCGGTTCCTCGCTCTAAGCGGCATAAGTCTTTAGGGACCCGAAAAAACCTCCCGAACAGCGACCGGCTCTCGCCCTATCATGACGGTCAGTTTTAGCTTTCTCCACTGAGGTGCTCAACCCAGCTCAACCGGGGCACAATCGCAGTGGTTCTCCTAGTGCTACCTTAGCCGATATAACGGAACGTAAGGTACCAAAACATAGGAGCCGGGAAAACCCAACTATTGACCCAAGACATGATTTGGAGCCGATGCATATAATGCTATAAGATCGGGGTGCCGCACTTGTGAAAGTGTTCGTACTTATCACACCATACTTTTGGGTACTTAAGCCCCTGGTGTATTGGCCGTACCAAATTGTACGGTTTCGCAATGTCATAAATGAACATATATAATGGGAAAGAATGCAATAATAGGCAAGAGCTATATATTGGTTATTAAAAAGAAACTGCAAATAAAAGCAGAGCGATACAAATTGTGCGATAAGCAAGGGATGGGACTATTTAACATGTCCCCCTCCAGGGGTAAGCTGTGGGATGGTATGTAAAACAGGTATAATGCTCGTAGTAGAGACCACCTGAACACTCGACGTAGCTTTCTGCTTCCCTGGCTGTTGCATCGTGAGTTCGGCAATTCTAGTGTCAGACAGGACTTCTGGAAACGGAGTCCTGAAAGTAAGAAAAAAGAAAAAATAAGAAAGAAAAACAATGACACAATCGGAGCCCCAGTGCGGTTGAGCCGCGTGCAGGCGTGCCGTGGTGTGCCCTCCCTTATGCCCATGGTATCTCAGGCGTAGTTATGTACGCGTAGTACTGGCTTCACAATTTCGCGAGGGCTGGGGTTGGGGCCGGATTGCTACGCGTGCTTGGATCGTGTCAGGCGGTCTTGTTCTAGGTTACTCCGGGCGCGCTTGACAGTGTCCGGTCGTTTAATGGCCGGACTCGAGAATTGCTGTGAGAGGCTGCTTTGCACCTCCGCTGCGAGGGCCGCCGTGTGCTCCTCCGTTCGGAGAGAGCGTTCGGTGTTTCCATTGACCGTGATTACTCCTCGAGGGCCTGGCATCTTGAGCTTGAGGTATGCATAGTGCGGCACCGCATTGAACTTTGCAAATGCGGTTCATCCAAGCAGTGCGTGATAGCCGCTGTGGAACGGGACAATGTCGAAGATTAACTCTTTGCTTCGGAAGTTATCCGGGAATCCGAAGACCACTTTGAGTGTAACTGAGCCTGTACAATTGGCCTCTACGCCCGGTATGACGCCTTCAAAGGTCGTCTTTGTAGGTTTAATCCTTGAGGGTTCTATGCCCATTTTGCGCACTGTATCCTGATAAAGCAGGTTCAGGCTGCTACCGCCGTCCATCAGGACTCTGGTGAGGTGAAATCCGTCAATAATTGGGTCAAGAACCAATGCGGCGAAACCGCCATGACGAATGCTAGTGGGGTGGTCCCTTCGATCGAAAGTGATAGGGCTGGAAGACCATGGGTTGAACTTTGTGGCGACTGGCTCCATCGCATATACGTCCCTTAGTGCACGCCTCCGCTCCCTTTTGGGTATGTGGGTTGCGTATATCATGTTCACCGTCTGCACTTGTGTGGGAAAGCCCTTCTATCCTCTATTGTTCGGCGGTCGGGGCTCTTCCTCATCATCGCTATGCAGCCCCTTGTCATTGAGTTCGGCACTTAACTTGCCTGCTTGCTTGAACACCCAACAATCCTGTTGGTGTGGTTGGCTGGTTTTCGGGGTGCCATGTATACGCCTGGCGATCAAGTATTCGGTCCAAGTTGGACGGGCCCTGGGTATTTCTTTTGAATGGCTTCTTCCGCTGACCGGGTTTAGAGCCTCTGAATCCGGCATTTACTGTTGTATCTTCAGCATTATCGTCATTAATGCGGCGCTTGTTCTTGTTGCGACGCGACCTGCCATTGCTGTCCTTGGTATCCGAACTATCAGGGTGTTTGGCCAAGTTGTTGCTTCGAGCTAGCCAGCTGTCCTCTCCCGCGCAAAAGCGGGTCATGAGTGTTGTGAGGGCTGCCATGGATTTTGGCTTTTCCTGTCCTAGGTGCCGGGCAAGCCACTCGTCGCGGATGTTATGTTTGAAGGCTGCAAGGGCCTCTGCATCCGGACAGTCAATGATTTAATTTTTCTTTGTTAGGAACCGTGTCCAGAATTGTCTGACCGATTCTTCTGGCTGCTGAATTATATGGCTAAGGTCATCGGCGTCTGGTGGTCGCACATATGTGCCCCGGAAGTTATCAAGGAATGCGGCTTCTAGGTCCTCCCAACAACCAATTGATTCTGCTGGCAAGCTGTTAAGCCAACGCCGAGCTGGTCCTTTGAGCTTGAGTGGGAGGTATTTGATGGCGTGTAGATCATCACCGCGGTCCATGTGGATATGAAGGAGGTAGTCCTCGATTCAAACCGCAGGATCTGTTGTGCCATCGTATGATTCGATGTTTACGGGTTTGAAACCCTCGGGGATTTGATGATCCATCACTTCGTCTGTGAAGCATAGTGGGTGTGCGGCGCCTCTGTATTGGGCTATATCACGACGCATCTCAAATGAGCTTTGTCTACTGTGTTAGGCCCGGCCGGAGTTGCGGTATCCGGCGTGATGGTTATCATCACGTGTCGTGGGGCGCCCACGCGATCCGTAGATCGATCTTGTATGTTTTTCCCTATCCTCCAATATATCTCGCAAGTCCGGCGCGTTTTCCCGTGCCTTGGTACTTTTCGAGCGTTGTCCGGGTGCGGCTTGAATGGAGGGTCTAGAGGCCTCTCTGTCGAGGCCACGGGGTGGCCGATCGGCCGCGTCATGCGCTGGTGATGTAGGTTTGGGTGACGCTTCCTCTGATCGAGGCAACGGCCTGCGTTTGGGGTAGCTTTTGGAGGGGCGTTCGAGTTCATACTCTTCGGCTGCAAGGACTTCAGTCCATCTATCAACTAGCAGGTCTTGGTCAGCTCTAAGCTGTTGCTGCTTTTTCTTGAGGCTGCTTGCCGTGGCCATAAGCCTGCGTTTGAAACGCTCCTGTTCGGTGGGATCCTCAGGCATGACAAATTCGCCGTCGTTGAGGCTTGCCTCATCTTCGGAGGGAGGCGCATAATTATCGTCCTCTACCTCTCTTTCTGCCGCACTGTCATGCGGTCTTGCTTCTCCCTCCTCCTGCGCTGAGTCCTGCTGGAGGGGGTCCTCTTCGGCACTGTCCGGGGGTGTTATTGTCTCCCGTGCCGAAATCACCATTTTTACTGTGGCGGGATTTAGAACGGCGCCGCTGACGTAGGCGTTTGGGTTGTTTCTTGGAGGGTCATCCTCCGCGTTCCATCGCCATTCCCATCTTTTGGGATGTCCACCATGTATATGTCATATGACGAGGTGGCCTTCCGATTCTGTAGGCGCTGGGTCTTGGTCGTCTCCGGCATCGTCGTCCATACCGTCGATGTCCTCGGAGTCGAAGTCGAGCATGTCGGTTAAATCATCAACAGTGGCTACAAAGTGGGTGGTAGGTGGGTGTTGAATTTCTTCGTCGTCCGCATCCCAACCTTCCTGACCGTAGTCCGGCCAGGGCTCTCCTGATAAAGAGAGAGACTTTAGTGAATTCAAGATGTCGCCAAAGGGCGAGTGCTGAAAGATGTCCGCGGCAGTGAACTCCATGACCGGCGCCCAATCGGATTCGATTGGCAGGGGCGCGGAGGGTTCAGAGTCCGGCAAGGAGTCCGGCACCTGGGAGTCACGAGCTTCGCAAAGGACAGGGAGGGTGTTCGGCTCGATCGCCGTAGAGATTTCAGCCCCCGAGGCGGTGTCGAACCATACGTCCTCGATCGGCGAATCCAGCTCCGGATTAAGGGTCGGGGCGAATGCTGGTGCGACCTCCAGGGCACTGTTCGGCGGCAGAGCTAGATCATACCCATCGAGACAGTGCGGCACGCTCGGCTGTGGCTCGAATCCGTCGAAGATCAAGTCTCCGCGGACATCGGTCGTATAGTTCAAACTTCCAAATCTGACCTGATGGCCAGGGGCATAGCTTTCGATCTGCTCCAGATGGCCTAGCAAATTGGCCCGCACTGCAAAGCCGCCGAATGCGAAGATCTGTCCCGGGAGAAAAGTCTCACCCTGGACTGCGTCCTTGCTGACGATTGAAGGAGCCATCGGGCCTATAGGTGACGACACAGAGGAACTCTCAATGAAAGCACCAATGTCGGTGTCAACACCGGCGGATCTCGGGTAGGGGGTCCCGAACTGTGTGTCTAGGCGGATGGTAATAGGAGACAAGGGACACGATGTTTTTACCCAGGTTCGGGCCCTCTCGATGGAGGTAATACCCTACTCCTGCTTGATTAATATTGATGATATGGGTAGTACAAGAGTAGATCTACCACGAGATCAGAGAGGCTAAACCCTAGAAGCTAGCCTATGGTATGATTGTTGTTCGTCCTACGGATTAAAACCCTCCAGTTTATATAGACACCGGATAGGGTTAGGGTTACACAGAGTCGGTTACAATGGTAGGAGATCTACATATCCGTATCGCCAAGCTTGCCTTCCACGCCAAGGAAAGTCCCATCCGGACATGGACGAAGTCCTCAATCTTGTATCTTCATAGTCTCGGAGTCCGGCCAAAGATGATAGTTCGGCTATCCGGACACCCCCTAGTCCAGGACTCCCTCACCTCCCCTTATCTCCCCGCCTCATGGGGCGGACGACTGTAACACCCCAAAAATTTAGCCAAGTTTTAAATATTAAAATTTTTGCCAGGAGTTTTAAAAATTTTACTTCTGTTGATTTCAGAACTCTTCTATTAATATTAAGGTGTCTTTTCCATGTGGAGCTTTCCAAAACATATTGGACTTCTATGCTCTCTGTATAACATTTTCTTAATCAGTAGAATTATTTAGTAAATTATTTCACCCTGAGCTTTATTCATTAAAATGTAGTGTTTTAAATTTTGCAGCTCTTTTTGAACTACAACCATTTGATAGAATCACTTAAATTTCCAACCAAAATTTGGAGATATCATGTGATGTCTCTAAATCACTTGTGTGCATTAATATAATTATTTCACTGCATATTTTGAGTTCTACACCTGTTTTTCAAATCTGGTCCAGTAGACACTTTTGCACTATAGCCTAATTAAATATTTCTCTAGAGCCTCCACCAAAATTATGGGATGTCAGTAGTAGCATGCCATCCAACTTTATGCCAAAACCTAGTGTTGCTCTTTGGAAAAATTGAGCGAATCATCCTCATCTTCATTCTGGTGCCATTTGGTGATTTGTACTGCAACCATCTCCTAACTTGCTTCTTCATCCATAATTCCTTTTCCTACTTATAGTCCTCCTTGCCAAACCCTTAAGTCCAGAAGAATGGACCCTTTGGAAGATTTCTGGTTCATGAAACAGTGTCATTCACTTTCTGCCCAGAACTGAAGTTTTGCATAACTTGCACTAACAAGTTTTTGCTTTTGTCAAACTAACTTCACCACCCTCTTATCCATCCAAAGAGACACTGATCTGGAGAATTTGGCCATCCCAAGTGTTTCCTAGATGCCCTTGGCATTTTGACAAACACCCTGAGTGCATGACCAGATTTGGCATGATTTCAAGTTTACATTGTGAACTTGAGCCCCTGGCCTATCCACCATGTCCCTTGATCCCCTTGCTAACCCTAACCTAGCCATGTTTCTTGCCAGCCACACCCACGACCTCTAGGCTACCCTGGCATTTCGCCAAACACGTCCCGGGCGTGCTCTGGGCGCGCCCAGAGCGTGCGTTTGGCACGCACGTGCGCCCGAGCCGCCGCGTCTCGCCCCGTACCCGTTCCGGCCCTTGGCCAACAGCTGCTAGCACGCCATGTATCCCTGCACCGCCACGCCACCCCGACCACCCCTGGCACCCCATAGCGCCACCGCCAGGATGGCCGTGGCGGCTAGCCGACGGCCGCTTGCGAGGCCCGGCCGTGTCGGCGCCGCCCGAGCCACTCCTGCGACGCCACCGCATCGAGCGATGCCCGCTTCGTCCGCTAGCTCTTGTCGACATCCTCAGCCCCGCCACGTCCCCCTACTGCTACAGAACGTCGGTTCGCCGCCGTTCTTATCTCCGGCCACCTCGGACCGACCTAGCCACGCTATATAAGGAAGCCCCGAGCGTCTCCGAGCCCTCAGGAAGCCTCATGCCGTCTCACTAGCACCCCCATCGCCACCAATTGAAGGGGGCAGGTCATCTTCAACCTCTCCGGTCGGTTCGGCCACCGCCGCCCCTGCTCTGTTCGTGCAACCAGGGCCTCCCCTCCAATCTCTTCACGAAACCCTCTCTTCCTCCCGAACCCTTCCCTACACAATTTCGATCGGGAACCACTGCATGCCCAAAACCACTTCGCCCCAAGCTTTCCTCCGCCATGAGCTCGCGCGCCACGCGATTTCCTCCATCCTGTCACTCCCTCGACTACGGAAGGACCGCCCCGATCTTGCGGATCCATCCCCGACCTCCAGAGGCGCGAGAGCCGCCGCTCGCCGGCGTTGGTCGCCGAGCCCCGCCTGCTCGGCCGGAGGAGGAAGGAGGCGGAAGACTAGTCAAACTGACTAGTGGCCCCCTGGACCCATTGTCAGTGACACCCCGCGCGTCCACGCTGGATAAGTGGAGGCGTAATTTCAAAATACGCCTTCGACGTGGTCAGTAATCGAACTGTTTTTTCTGTTTTTCTGTTTTATTTTAAAAATCAGATTTTGACCAGAACTTTGACTGTTTATAACTTTTTAAATACAACTCCAAATGAATTGATTCTTTTTCCTACCTCTCTCAAATATGGTCTAGTTTATTTTAAGATTTATTAGAAAAAAATTCAGACAGCTTTTTTTGTACTGTTTTGATTTTATGTAGTAATTCAAATATATTCTTTTAAATAGGATTTTTGAAGATTTCAAGATGTGTTGGAATGCACCCTGCCTTCCCATGACCTAAAGGCAAGCATTCTGCACCCTGGTGTAATTTTTGTGTGTGTTGCTTGACATGGTGGCAACACCACCCCGACACGAGCATACGTCATTTTATGTGAGGAGGTGTTCCTACTCATGAGTGCATGTTAATGAATTTCATGCAAATGGAGCTGATATGATTGTAATAGGAATCACCGTCATATGCCTTTCATGCATACCGGGAGGAAAGCCGGGAAGGCCTCTGTCTTGGGTGGACACGGTCTTGTCCCTAGTCCGCCGTCGAGACGGACGTGCCCGGTATGGCATGAGGGGGTATGTCGCGTGGTGTTTCTATCTGTTGTTTGAAGTACATGCATTGTTATACTAATCTTGCAGGGAACATTACAACCTCCTGAGTCGACCATAGATCGAGTCTTGAGCCAGTAACCCCCATACTTGCTTCGTACTACCACTCGTATCTACAACAAGTAGGGTACGGTTTAGTAAGTTGTCAACCCCTTTCCTAGCACACACCGTACAGAGAGGCCATGGTGGAAGATACCAGAGGCCTCCGGTAGTCATACCATCGGGTCCGGGAGCATGGGTGTTTCGGTTGTAGCCGAAGGGGGTAGCTCCCCAGTTTGCGCGCGGTATAAATTTTGTGATCCCATGTTACGTCAAGGTTGTAGCCTCCCCACTTAGAGTTTTGCTTAACAGGTGTCGTGGGTGATTCCAGACACATGTGAGTTAAGCTGGTGTGTGCAAGTTGGGTGTGTTCTCAACAAAAAGACCGTAGACGGAATTAGTCCCGTTGGACTCAAGGAATCCGTTACTCGTGGGTAAAGAGTACACCCTCTGCAGAGATTAAACCTATTCGAATAGCCGTGTCCATGGTTAAGGATTACAGTCTGGGATGGGTCAAGCGTCGGTCTTAGTGTCGGTCTTCGGAGGTGAAACTGTTAAACCAGATCTGGTATCACTAATTGTGACTTGTGATAATTACGATTATTATTATTGTTGACTAACTTGTGATATTATCGGTATTATCGAATATCCCTGGGATGGTTCTACCTCCTGGATATTTGCTGTGCATTTCTTTTAAAGCCCTTTATGTGGTGTCGCTAAGACGCCCGACTGTGGCATTTCTTTTAAAGCCCTTTATGTGGTGTCGCTAAGACGCCCGACTGTGGCATTTCTTTTAAAGCCCTTTATGTGTTGTCGCTGAGACGCCTGACCGTGGCATTTCTTTTAAAGCCCTTTATGTGGTGTCGCTAAGGCATCGATTGTGGCATTTCTTTTAAAGCCCTTTATGTGGTGTCATTTGAGACGCCCGACTATGGCATTTCTTTTAAAGCCCTTTATGTGGTGTCGCTAAGACGCCCGACTGTGGCATTTCTTTTAAAGCCCTTTATGTGGTGTCGCTAAGACGCCTGATTGTGGCATTTCTTTTAAAGCCCTTTATGTGGTGTCGCTAAGACACCCGACTGTGGCATTTCTTTTAAAGCCCTTTATGTGGTGTCGCTAAGACGCCCGACTGCGGCATTTCTTTTAAAAAGCCCTTTATGTGGTGTCGCTAAGACGCCCGACTGTGGCATATTGTTATTTATTTCATAGATTTTAATACTACTATGTTATTGCATATTCATAAATAACATGCTTGCACGTATCAGCATTTTATTTATCTTTTGTGACTGACGCCCTGAGCATAAAATATTTTCAGCACATCATTGTAATATTATACCTGTGTTCATGATGTTTGCGAGTACATTCAAAGTACTCACTGGCTTGTCCCTGGCTATTGTCTTGGCCAGATTTCTTGCTTGGAGAGGAGCGTTGCGATGACAGCGACGGAACCTAAGCAAATGGTGATAGCAGTCTCGCGAAGATAGGAGTTAACCTGGTCAGCTGTTCCTGTGGAAATTGGAGTCCCATAGACGCTGATGATCCATAAACCGCTTCCGCCATCAACCTTTAGAAACCATGTGTTGTACTCACAGGCCAGAATGGTCTTGTACTACATATATTGTATTTTGCTTGGAATTTCTGTATCAAGTTGGTGCCTCATCAGCTAACAGTAATCCTGGGGCTGATGAGCACAACGGCCATTTTCTGGAAATCAATACCCGGAGAATCGGTCGCCACAACGACCCTGAGGTGTCGTCATGGAGGATTTCTCCTGATCCGCCAAGGCCAAAAGGTAACCCTTCGGCCACCCGAAGTCCAGAGTATTCGCTCCTAAGGAGAGCAATGAAAAGAATTGGGACTGTCCAAAGGCACAACCGACGACCGATGGGTCTTCCGAGCAAGCGGCTATCTCAGAGGCGATCGTACTTTTAATGGGTACGGTGGTTGAGAGGATTTCATCCACCAAAAGTGGGTTATGTGAAGCTTTTATGAGCCTGCTAAGAGGCTTTAAGGTACGCTGAATATATATATATATATATATATATATATATATATATATATATATATATATATATATATATATATATATATATATATATGTATTGACGGGTACCGCACATGCTAGGTGTGCCCTATGCAGATAGTAGCCCCTAAGACTCTGGTTGTTGTCCAAAGGCGGCAAACAGAGGATCATAGTCCGAGGTAATGACCATGCTGCTTTCATGTGGAGGCGGCTGAGGGTCCGGTGGCTGGTCGGACTGATGAGTTTGCCGAACTGAGGCGGCGGCTTGAGTGCGGCAGATGACGACATCGTGCTTGTAAACAAGCGGCTTGACGAGGCACAGGGTATGTATTTTCCGGTGGTCAACAGATATTAAGAGGAGCATGATGCTAGTATCTATAATATGTTGTGACTGCAGATGGAGCTGCCGCCGTGGAGACCCTTCGGGCGGAGCTTGCCCGAGCCAAGGAACAAGCCAGGAGAAGTGATGCGGCCGCCCTGAAGGCGGCCGAAGAGTTAAGAGCCGAGCGAGCTGCTCATCGCCAGAGCGAAGATAAAATAGCCACGATAGCTGTTGAACTGAAGGATGCCGCCGACTGGTATGAGCTTCTTGAAAAGGAAAGCCAAGCGAAAGCGGCAGACCTGAAGAAATCCATGGTAGCAGCCAAGGAAACCCGCTCTACAATCAGAGCGGGGAAGGAGGAGCTTCGTCAAGCCGGAGATATCACGGCTGGGAAGCCCTTTTTGTTGCGGACGAAGTTTGGAGATCCGAAGTATGCCCCTCTGGATAAATTATGGAGTGCTGCAGACGCATACTTGGACTTGGCAGCAAGTGCTGCTGATGCGACTGGGTTGTTTTAAAGATCAGAAAGATCATGAAGTGGAAAGGTTGTTCTGGTCGCAGTTCAGTGCTCCAACGTGTCCGCTGCTGTTAAATGAACAAATGGCCGAGTGGGCCGAGCTCCATAGGTTGTCTGGACTTGCCATGAGGTTTGTCGTGGATCATCTTTGGCCGGAGGGACCAAGGCTGAATAATTATTTTGGTTTAGTGCTATAAAGAGGTCGGCGTGCATAGAGGGTGCGCGGATGGCTCTTGCCCGTGTTAAGACATACTGGGCAGAGATGGAAGCCACCGCTATTGCAACCCAGGCTCCGGCCGTAGGCCAGATCTCGGCCGAGCACTATTTTGAAGAAGTCCTAGGAGGTGCTCGTTTAATAGAGGCTCAGTGCTCGAAGAGTATCATGTTCGAGTGACATGTATCCCAATTTGTAAAAACAATTCTATTTGGATTATAAAGGTTGTGTTTATACTTTTGCCTGAAAGTATTATGATGCCTCCTGTGCGGTCGTTTATGTATGTATATAACCTAAAAGTTTGCAGTCGTCGGCTTCAGTCCCCACACATATAATGCGGGGGTGTTCGGAAAAAAGCGTGTATTCACACTTGATCCAACGTCTTGGTCCATTAAGGAGGTGATAGCGCGGCGAACAAGGCAATCGGACTATATAGCTTTAACACTTTCACTTAGCCATAGGAGTTTGACGGTGGGGCTACTATATAGCCCCTAGTACTTCCGCGCTCATCCGAATACGGGGCGTGTACATACATGACCGGGAAACCAGCCCTCCAATAATGCGGAGGAATCAAGAAGATTCCGCTGGGTCATCGAGTGGTTGACCAGTATCGCGCTTTATCATGACAGTCAGTTTTCGGCTTTCTCTACTGAGGTGCTCATCCAGATGAACCATGGCACAATCGCAGTAGTTCTCCCGGTGCAACCTTAGCCGATAGAGCGGAACGTAAGGTAGGAAAACACGGGAGCCGGGCAAACCCAACTATTGACCAAAGACATGATTCGGAGATGATGCATATAAGGCCAAACTCGTGACGCCGAACACTCCTTAAGGTATTCGGACTTCACAACATATACCGGGCTGAGTAATGCCCTTGATAATGAACCCTGAATTTCCAGGTACGTGCATTAGTCTGACATGGAGAAATGCCAATAACGCCAGCATCCCTCTCGGTTGTGTCGAGTACCCGGAGGGTGTACAGCAACAAGAGATAGTAAGAAAGGTTTACACAGGGTCTTAATCTAAAAAGAAACCTTTGAGAGGGGCCCTGTTGCACGTCTGCGCCAGTGTCTCCGTTGTGCCGTATCCTGGAAGGGTGTAGCACGATGATCATCTGTAAAAGAAAAAACCCAGGTGAAAAGTCTTCGTGCGAAAAATTGATTATTCGTAATGAACCATTAAAATTTAATCTAAATAAGGTCAGGCGGAACTGTAGTCCTTTTTACATGCGGGAAGCCCCTAGCACCACCTATAGGGGTATATCCATCGACCCAATCTCAGGTTTATCTGAGCTGTTACAGCTAGTGTGCCCCGGACTCGTCTTGGACCCAGGCCGACCAAGGGTTGAACTTGGGGGTGACGGGCTCTACGGTGCATACGTCTCGGAGTGCGCTCCTCCTCTTCGTTACGTGGATCATGTTCACTGTTTTGACCTCTGGTGGGATTTTTTTTTTGTCCCCTAGTGTTTTGCTGGCGAGGCTCATCCTCGTCTTCACTTGGTGTCTCCCTCCCCTTGTGTTAGGCGTTTATCTTGCCGGCCTGCTTGAAGACCCAGCATTCTCTGTTAGTGTGATTTGCAGGTTTGTCGGAGGTGCCATGAATCTGACATAATCTGTCTAGAATCTTATTTAGGCTGGATGGTCCATCTCTGCTACCTTTAAATGGCTTTTTCGTTGACCGGGTTGAGAGCCCCTGAATCCGGTGTTTACCGCCGTGTTGTCTGGGCTGTCTTCATTGCTTCGACGCTTGCTTTTATTGCGTCGCGGTTTCCCATTACCATCCCTAACTTCGGATGTGCTTGGGTCGCTGGTGCTGCTACGGGCCAGCCAACTATCTTCGCCCATGCAAAAGCGGGTCATAAGGCTTGTTAGGGCTGCCATTGTCCTCGGTTTTTCCTGGCCGAGGTGTCTGGCGAGCCATTCGTCCCGGACACTGTGTTTGAAAGCCGCTAAGGCTTCGGCGTCCGGGCAGTCGACAATTTCATTCTTCTTAGTGAGGTATCTGTTCCAAAGCTTGCGGGCTGTTGAATTATATGACTTAAATCATCTGCATCCGGAGGTCGGACATAGGTCCCTTGGAAATTAGCCCTAAAAGCATCCTCAAGCTCTTCCCAACTTCCAATTGAGTTTTCGGGGAGGCTCTTCAGCCAGTGCCGAGCTGGTCCTTTCAGCTTGAGGGGCAAGTATTTGATGGCGTGGAGATCATCTCCGCGAGCCATGTGGATATGAAGGATAAAGTCCTCAATCCAGACCCCAGGGTCTGTCGTTCCGTCGTATGCCTCTATGTTCATGAGTTTGAATTCCTCTGGAAATTCGTGATCCAGCACTTCATCGGTGAAGCATAGGGGTGCATGGCACCCTTGTATTTCGATGTGTCATGGTGTTCTGACGGTTGTAGTGTTCGGTTTTGATTCCGTGCCGGAGCATGCTTCCTAGATCCGTAGATGGGCCTGGTTATACCGGCTTTTTTGTGCAAGTCCTCTTCTAAATCGTGTGCTGACTTATGTGCGACATCGTTAGCCGCCCTGTCACGGCCACGGGGTGGTTGATCCGGCTGTATGGTCTCTAAAGCCTCGTCATCAAATTCAGGCAGCAGCTTGCGCTTTGGATAGCTCTTTGTGTGGCGACTGCCACCATACTTTTCTTCAGTGTCGAGCACTTTGTTCCATCTACTGTTGAGTGTATTTTGCGCGGCTTTAAGCCTTTGCTTATGCTTCTTCAGACTCCTCGCAGTGGCAATAAGCCTTCTATGGAGGTTCTCTTGCTCCAAGTGTTTTTCCGGGATGATGTCTGCATCATCATCCGGACTATTCTCCTCTCCGGAGACAGGTTGATGAGCTTTATCCTCGGCGCCGCCGTGATCGGACAGCGGTTCTGTACTATGTTCGCCGTCCGCTGGCTCATCCTGCTCCATCGCTGGGTCTGTATGGTCGTCGTTTCCTTTGGAGTCGACCGGGGTATTATTCCTTCTTGCGCTGTTATTGCTGAGGCGGGGTTTGGAGCGGCGCCTACGTCGTCGCTTTCGTTGCTTCTCAAGGGAACTATCCTTCGCTGCTTCTTCCCGTTCCTCGTTGTTGTTTTCTTTGGGGTGTCCACATGTATATATCGTATGATGAGGTGGCAGTCCAGCGCCCTGTGGGCGGTGGTTCCTGTTCCTCTCCTGCATCGTCATCCATACCGTTGATGCCTTCGGAGTCGAAATCAAGCATGTCGGTTAAATCGTCGACAGTGGCTATTAAGTGGGTGGTGGGTGGGGAACGAATTTCTTCGTCGTCCACTTCCCACTCGAGCCGGACATAGTTCGGCCGAGGGTCTCCTGACAAGGAGAGAGACCTTAATGAATCTAGCATGTCACCCAAGGGCGAGTGTTGGAAAATATCCGCGGAGGTAAACTCCATGATCGGTGCCCAAACAGATTCGACAGGCACGGACGCAAGCGGTTCGGAGCCCGTGGCCGGGGACGAATCTGAGGGTTCGACAACACAGGTCTCATAAGAGGTGAAGTCAGTATTCGTCCCTATCGTCGCTGAGTGTGCGGCCTCCATGGCGGGGTCCATCCACCCGTCCTCGGACGGCGCGATCTGCTCCGGCTTGAGGACCGGAGTAGCTACAGGTGTGATCTCCTGAACACCGTCCGGTGACAGAGCTATGTCATGCTCATCGTGATTGTTCGGCGCACCTGACATGGGCTCGAATCCGTCAAAGATCAAGTCTCCGCGGATGTCGGCAGTATAGTTTAAGCTTCCAAACCTGACCTGACGGCCAGGGGCGTAGCTTTCGATCTGCTCCAGATGGCCAAGCGAGTTGGCCCGCAGTACGAAGCCGCCGAATACGAAGATCTGTCCGGGGAGAAAAACCTCACCCTGGATCGCATTGTTACAGATGATCGAAGGAGCCATCAAGCCTTTATCGTGATGGCACAGTGGAACTCTCAATGAAAGCACCAATGTCGGTGTCAAAACCGGCGGATCTCAGGTAGGGGGTCCTGAACTATGCATCTAAGGCGGATGGTAACAGGAGGCGGGGGACACAATGTTTACCCAGGTTCGGGCCCTCTCGATGGAGGTAATACCCTACTTCATGCTTGATTGATCTTGATGATATGAGTATTACAAGAGTTGATCTACCACAAGATCGTAGAGGCTAAACCCTAGAAGCTAGCCTATGATTATGATTGTTTTTGTCCTACGGACTAAACCCTCCGGATTTTATAGACCCCGGAGGGGGCTAGGGTTACACAGAGTCAGTTACATGGGGGGGGGAGATCTTCATATCCGATTTGCCAAGCTTGCCTTCCACGCAAAGGAGAGTCCCATCCGGACACAGGACGAAGTCTTCAATATTGTATCTTCATAGTCCAACAGTCCGGCCAAAGTATATAGTCCGGTAGTCCGAGGACCCCCTAATCCAGGACTCCCTCAACCACCCACCGTAACCGGGAACTCCCCGATATTTTCCTCGCCCTCGCTTCTACCACAGTTTTTTCCATCATGAACGGCCCAAAGAATGTCATGCAGTTGCGTCTCTGGCCCGCCCAGGACAACAAGCCCATTTTCTGTCATGATTTTTTGTGATAGAAGTAGGAGCCAACCACATCTATGATGATATTGGGTTTTGTCACAATTATCATCATAGAAGTGTCATAAGCATGATAGAAAAAATTGTTCAGCCCAAAATGTCACGGATGTGTCTTTTTTCGTAGGGCACACGAACAGCGGATCTGGATCTAGAAACATCTGCAACACTAGATCGGTACTACCGTTGATCAAACTGTAATGTTGCATCACTCCAAATAGCATGCCTACGGCACTACCTCTCTCCTACAATTCCCTCTTGCAAAGATTTAGCCAAAATTCACACAAAGTACACATGCATCTCCCCAAGACCTAGAAGCACAAGAACGGAACAAAAAGGAAAGGACTTGGGGGAATACCGGTGTCCATGGCAAGAGGGCGAGGTGGGGAATGATCCCACAGGTCGGAATGCGAGAGAACGGCCGGAGACGGAGATCCAGCGAGGTCCTCCGGCACCGTTCTTGGGCAGGAGAGAGAGACGGGGTGGGGAAAAGAGATGAATGGGTATGGGGGAGTTGGAACTCCCCCTGCCCCGCCCTTAACCCCCACCCGCTCGTGACGGCGCGGTAGTACCGCCGGGCGGAAGTACCGCTCTTCCAGCGGCAGTAAAAATTTACTGCTGCGACGGAAGAGGTAGTAGTGTGCCTAGGATGCATCTGTGCATGCACAGAGCAACCCACCTCCTGCGGTAGTACCGTGGCTTGCCACGGTAGTACTGTACCCCCAAGAAAGTGCAAGTTTTGCAAAAAGAGAGGAACACGGCCTTTGCAATGCAACCCTTCAAGCAACTGGACACACAAAAGAGCTAACACACGAGACAACTCAAACACAAGCTCGGCTCAAAGAAAAAGGCAAAAGACAACAAGGACCAAACATGAGACACAACCTCTCCATAGAGAGGGCGGTGGCCGGAGCCACCAATGTTTGAGTCAATTGGTACGGCACCGCGAAGAATTATCCTTGGGCCCATGACCAAAACTCGTCTTTGAAGCACAAGTACCATAAAAATGGCTAATGTGGAAGAGTTGATCAATTTATGCATAATGGGGGGAGGCAGAGTTCATTGAGAGAACAACACTCCGCCTATCTCCATGCCTACACATAAACAAGACATCAAGAGTATGGTGGGGTGTGCAAGTGTTCAAGCCACATTGCTCGAATCAATGATATTTAGCTCGTGCCTTAACTCGCGAAATCTTGCTTCATCCAAGGGCTTCATGAAAATATCTGCAAGGTTATCATGAGTGTTGACATAGTTGAGCTCGATCTCCCCTCGCCTAATGTGATCTCGGATGAAGTGATACCGTATCTCAATATGCTTTGTCTTGAAGTGTTGCACCGGGTTGAGAGAAATCTTGATGGCACTTTCATTATCACACCAAAGAGGCACTTTGTCACAAATGACATCGTAATCCTTTAAAGTTTGCCTCGTCCATAGAAGTTGTGCACAACAACTACCGGTGGCCCCATACTCCGCTTCGGTGGACGAGAGAGACACGCAACTTTGCTTCTTAGAAGACCAACTCACCAAAGAGCAACCAAAGAATTGGCACCCTCTGGAAGTTGACTTCCTATCCACTTTGTCTCCCGCCCAATCCGAGTTCGAAAAGCCCACAAGGTTGAAGTTAGCTCCTCTTTGGTACCATAAGCCAAAGTTTGGGGTATGAGCCAAATATCGAAAGATTCGCTTGACCACCACAAAGTGGCTTTCCTTAGGTGCAGCTTGAAACCGTGCACAAATTTCCACAGTCAACATGATATCCGGTCTAGATGCACAAAGGTAAAGCAAGGAGCCAATCATGGAGCGATATACCTTTTGATCCACCGCTTTGCCATTGGGATCGATGTCAAGTTGGCATTTGACAGGCATTGGAGTGGAAGCCGGCTTGACATCACTTAGCTTGAATCTCTTGAGCATGTCTTGAGTGTATTTGGCTTGGTTGATGAAGGCTCCTTCTCTTCTTTGCTTGACTTCGAACCCAAGAAAGAACTTCAACTCTCCCATCATGGACATCTTGAACCTAGAGGTCATGAGAGCGGCAAATTCCTCATTGAAAACTTTGTTAGGGGAACCAAAGATAATATCATCAACATATAGTTGGAACACAAACAACTCCCCTTTGACCTTCTTAGTAAAAAGAGTGGGGTCGATTATCCCAATTTCGAACCCACGATCTTGCAACAACTCGGTAAGGTGGTCATACCACACACGTGGGGCTTGTTTAAGGCCATAGAGTGTCGTATCGAGTTGGTACACATGATCGGGGAAATAGGGATCCTCGAACCCGGGGGTTGTTTGACATACACCAACTCATTAATAGGACCATTAAGAAAAGCACTCTTCACATCCATTTGTTGCAACTTGAAGTTATGATGAGAAGCATAAGCAATCAACAAACGAATAGATTCAAGGCGAGAAACGGGAGCAAAGGTTTCACCGTAGTCGATACCCTTGACTTGGGAGTAGCCTTGTGCTACCAAACGAGCCTTGTTGTGAATGATAATTCCATGAGTATCTTGCTTGTTCTTGAATATCCACTTGGTTCCAATGACAATATGGTTCCCCGTTGGCCTTGGCACCAATCTCCACACCTTGTTGTGCTCGAAGTTCTTGAGTTATTCATGCATGGCATTAAGCCAATCCGGATACTCGAGCGCCTCATAGACCTTTTGGGGTTCAACACAAGAAACAAATGCGTGATGTTCACAATAGTTTTCTAATTGTCTACGAGTGCTTACCCCCTTTCTTAAGCTTCCAAGCACATTCTTCATGAGATGATCTTTGGTAGCTTGGATGCAATCTTAGCGGCACGACGCTCCAATTCCTCCTCAGGAGTGAGTTGAGGAGCAGAAACTTGATCATCTTTAGCATCGTCTTGAGCTTGTTCTTGATCTTGAGTTTGCTCTTGATCTTGAACGTGCTCAGTGGTGAGAACTTGACCTTGGGCATCACTTGGTGGATCACCACCATCTTGCGGTTGATCTTGCCCTTGATCTTGTTCGTTTGGTTGAGGGCCTTCACTTTGTTCTTCGAAAGCGTGTGGGTCTTGGGTTGGTGATGGTTCCACTTGAGTGGAACATTGTCCTTCTCCTTCAGACACAAGGGGTTCCTCAATGGGTAGGATATGACCAACACACATTCTTCTTATGGCATGGGGAGGAATTTCATCACCTACATCACAAATACCACTTTGCTCCACTTGGGAGCCATTATTCTCATCAGACTCCACGTTGCATGTCTCCTCAATAAGTTTCGTGGACTTATTGAGGACATGGTAAGCATGATAGTTTGTAGCATAACCAACAAATATGCCCTCATGAGCTCTAGCCTCAAATTTAGACAAACGAACACCTTTCTTGAGAATGAAACACTTACACCCGAACACCCGGAAGTACTTTAGGTTGGGCTTGTTACCGGTGAGTATCCCATATGGAGTCTTGTTCAAGCCTTTGCGGAGATAGAGCCGATTTGATGCATGACAAGCGGTGTTGATGGCTTCGGCCCAAAACTTGTATGGAGACTTGAACTCCGCCATCATGGTCCTTGCCGCATCCATCAACATCCGGTTCTTCCTCTCCACTACACCATTTTGTTGAGGGGTGTAAGGTGCGGAATATTGATGCTTTATCCCCTCATCACTAAGAAACTCATCCAAGGTGTAGTTCTTGAACTCAGTGTTGTTGTCACTTCTTATCGTCAAGATCTTTGCATTGTGTTGGCGTTGAGCTTCATTTGCAAACTCAATGACGGTTTGTTGAGTCTCACTCTTCCTCTTGAAGAAGTATACCCAAGTGTATCTTGAATAATCATCAACAATCACCAAGCAATACTTTCTACCCCCAAGACTATCAAAGGATGGAGGTCCAAAGAGATCCAAATGAAGGAGCTCCAAGGGCCTCTTCGAGTAGATGATAGTCATGGGAGGGTGAGCCTTATCATGTAGCTTTCCTTCAATACAAGCACTGCAAGCACGATCTTTGGCAAAACTAACGTTTGTTAGTCCACGGACATGGTCCCCCTTGAGAAGACTTTGCAAAGATCTCATATTGACATGGGCTAGATGGCGATGCCAAAGCCATCCCACGTCAACTTTAGCCATTAGGCATGTCGCGGTCTTAGTGGGTCGCTCCGAAAAGTTAATCACATAGAGACCATTCTCGACATGCCCAACAAAGGCTACTTTAAGAGTCTTGCTCCACAAGAGGGCCGCGGTATCAATATCAAAGAAAGTGGCAAAGCCCATGAGTGCAAGTTGACGAACGGAAAGTAAATTATATGCAAGGGACTCAACAAGCATGACTTTCTCGATCATGAGATCATGAGAAATGACAACCTTGCCAGGTCCCAATACCCTAGAAGACGAGGCATCACCCCACTCGACATTGGTGGGCATAGATGAAATATTGTGCACGTCCACCACCAAGTACTTGCTTCCAGTCATATGATTTGTGGCTCCACTATCGAGCAACCATGATCCCCCACCGAAAGCAAACACCTACAAGAGATCAATGCTTGGTTTTAGGTACCCATCTTGTAATGGGTACTTTGATGTTAGTAACAAGGGTCTTAGGACGATCATCGTTGTGTGACTCCTCAAGAGCCAAACGAAGACTACGCTCCTCCTCAAGCGCATTAGATAGATCCAATATCTCATCGGCATAGTCACGACTATGCCCCTCCATCTTAGAGATGGTTTCTTCGTGGGCCTCGATCATGTCATTGGCTTCACCAAGTTGTTCCAAGAAAGCAACAAAGTGCTTCTTGGACTTACCCTTGAGCTTACTCATAAAAGACTCAAATTCATTTTCCTCCTCATTAGACCCCTCACTTTCATTAATGAAATCCGTCAAGGAAGGATTAGTAATGATGGTAGTTTTGATGTTGGAGGTTACCTTGTTGGTGGCTTTAGCCATGAGGCACTTGGCGGTGATGTTCTCATTGGGTGAGTCGAAGAGGGACACCCGTTGAGTTGTCACAATAGCAACGGAGGCCATGGCAACCGACTCTCCATCTTCATGATCATCATCATCATCATCATCATCATCATCATCATCATCATCCTCATTGTACTCTTCATGTGCAACCAATCCCTTGGGAGGAGTCTTCTTGGTGAAGTTGTTCTTGTTGGGGAAGGACTTGTCTTTGTCTTTTCGGATGAGCTTGCCACCATTGTCTTCCCTCTTCTCATATGGGCACTCCGCGACAAAGTGGCTCACGTTGCCACAATTATAGCAAGTCCACACACGTTGCTTGCCCTTCGCGCCACTTGAGTTGTTCTTGTTGAAGTTGAGCCTTGTGTTCTTCTTGCTCCAAAATTGCCTTGAAGCAAGAGCCATGTTCTCATGATAAGCATATTTTGTATCTTCGGGGTTGCTCTCCTCTTCTTACTCTTCATCCTCTTCCTCCACACTAGCCTTGGCCTTCAAGGAAAGGTTGGGCTTCTTTGCTCTTTCAGAATGCAACACCGCATTGTCGGCGGTCTTGTCCAAGATCCTCATCACCACAAACTCATCCAATACTTCACTTGAGGACAAGGTTTGGAAGTCCGGCCTTTGATGGATGATGGAGGACATGACCTTGTGGTAAGGCATCATGGCCTTGAGGAACTTGCGCTTGATCCAATTTTCATATGTATCCTTGCTCCCATGATCTCGGAGTAAGACCGCGAGAGTGGTTAATCTCCAGTAAAGATCACAAGGTTCTCCATCTTCATTCATTGCAAACTCATCAGCTTCATCTTGCACCACTTCATAGTTGGAGTGTTGAAAGCTTGCGCTTCCCTTGTAAATGTAAACAACATGGTGCCATGCTTCCTTGGCCATGGTGAAAGGTCGGAGATGCGCAATATCTTCGGATGGAATTGCATCTTGGATGATGAAGAGAGCATTCTCGTTGCATTAATGATCTACGGCTTCTCTCGGGGTGAAGTTTCTTGGGTCATGCGGATAGAAACCTTGCTCAATGATTCTCCAAAGATTAGTATTAACATGATTCAAATGATGTTTAAAGCCATACAACCAAGAGTCAAAATCCTCATTTTTCACAATCCTAGGAGGAGGACCAACATGATTCAAATGAGTCGAGGGAACCAGTCCTCCATAAGTAAGTGGAGGTTCAACATGGGCAAAGATGCCACTACCATTTCTACCACTAGATAAAGGAACTTTGTCACTAGTAGCTTCCCCCTTGTCGGAGTTAGCATCTGTCACCTTGTTACCGGGATCACCCACTTTCATAGGTGCGGTGGATAATTCAAGGCCTTCTAAGAACTTGTTAAACATGCTTTCAACCTCGATTGTCATGGAGGTTTTCAATGTGTCCAAAGCCACATTGAACTCCTCACGAGAGACCGTGGTTCCCCCATCGGCCGTAGACGAGAACGGATTCACACCGGAGTGCTCCTCCCCACTGTCGATGGTGTCAACCATACTCTTCGGACAGCAAAGTCCTTAATAAAGAGACGAGGCTCTGATACCAATTGAAAGGATTGATATAGTTGACAAGAGGGGGTGAATAGGCAACTAACAATTTTTAGCTTTTCTTTACCAATTTAAACTTTGCATCAAAGTAGGTTGCCTAGATATGCAACTAGGTGAGCAACCTATATGATGCAATAACAACAAGCACACAACAAGCACACAAGCAAGCAAGAGATGCAACACAATATAAGCTTGCGCAGGTAAAGGTAAGAGATAACCAAGAGTGGAGCCGGTGGAGACAAGGATGTGTTACCAAAGTTTCTTCCCTTTGAGAGGAAGTACATCTTTGTTGGAGCGATGTGGAGGCACAATGCTCCCCAAGAAGCCACTAGGGCCACCGTATTCTCCTCACGCCCTCACACAATGCGAGATGTCGTGATTCCACTATTGGTGCCCTTGGAGGCGGCGACCGAACCTTTACAAACAAGGTTGGGGCAATCTCCACAACTTAATTGGAGGCTCCCAACAACACCACAAAGCTTCACCACAATGGAATATGGCTCCGCGGTGACCTCAACCGTCTAGGGTGCTCAAACACCCAAGAGTAATAAGATCCGCAAGGGATTAGTGGGGGGAATCAAATTTCTCTTGGTTGAAGTGTAGATCGGGGCCTTCTCAACCAATCCCTACAAAATCAACAAGTTTGATTGGCTAGGGAGAGAGATCTGGCGAAAATGGAGCTTTGAGAAACAATGGAGCTTGGGAAGGGAAGAGGTAGTAAACTTGGGGAAGAAGACCCCCCTTATATAGTGAGAGGACAAATCCAACCGTTACCCACCTACTCAGCCCGCGACATGCGGTACTATCAAGATCTCCAAGCGGCATTATCAAGATTAGCTTGCGGTACTACCGCCGGGGGGCGGTACTACCACTCATGACAGAGCTGTGAGGCTCACAATTGCACAAGGCAACGAGCGATAGAACCGCGGAGCGGTACTACCGCTAGCGCCCTTGCGGTGTATTATCGCAAGGCGAGCACATCTGGGCTAGGAAGGCACGAACTAATAAAATTACATCGATGACTACTTCCGCTGAGTTTTGGTCGATTGCAAAAATCCGCACGGCATTACAGCTCACAGGAGCGGTATTATTCAGTGTAGGGTGCGAAAGTAAAAAATTACTTCCGCCCCTACATCCGCTCATGCCATGGTATTGGGCCAGAGGCCACGGTACTACCGCACTTGTGGTACTACCACTACCTCAGGGCGGTACTACCATATTAAGCTGCGGTACTATCGCTCCCTTGAGCAAGATTATCAAGACGCCAGCATGAGACCAAGAGCACTACGATGCCTTCATCTTCGCAGCTACAAGGGGAACAACTAGTGCTCCAAGGAAGCAAGGAAAGGTGGTGCAAAGGAATAGATGTGTACGTGATGATTCCACCCTAACCTTTCCAAAGCGGTCCCCCTCTTAATAGTACGGCTTTCCTACAACTCAAATCCACCGAAAAGAAACATAGAGAAATGCCGTCTTCGATAGGCTCCGAGGGGCACCAAATCGTCTTGTGCCTAGACATGAGATATCTGAAATGCTCAATGCACACGATTAGTCCGCAAAAGCATTGTCATCAATCACCAAAAGCACTTAGGGATAAATATGCCCTTACATGGTGCTTGTTGCCCCAGTCAGCAAAGAGCCTCTGTTGTTATATATTGCAGCCACTCGATAAGTTGTCAGCACAGTGCTCACAGTCGAGCGGGAGGAAGAAGGCAAAGCCTATAAAGTTCAATGCCCAGTGTATTACATTTCTGAAGTTTTGACTCCATCCAAGCAAAGGTACCCGCATTACCAGAATCTTGTCTATGGAATTTACCTAACCACGAAGAAAGTTGCACATTACTTCACAGACCACTTGGTATCAGTTGTCAGTGACGCTCCATTGTTAGAAATTTCGAACAATCGAGATGCAACCGGTCGAGTGGCTAAGTGGGCGATTGAATTTCTTCCTCTGGATATCAAGTTCGAGCCAAAAAAAGGCAATTAAGTCTCAAGCAATTGCAGATTTCTTGGCCGAGTGGATTGAGCAATAGCAACCGACTCAAGTTCATTTGGAGCACTGGACCATGTTCTTCGAAGGATCCAAGATGTTAAATGGTTCTGGTGCAGGAGTAGTTCTGGTATCCCCAAGAGGTGATAAGCTCAGTTATGTTCTCCAGATTCACTTCAATTCCTCCAACAATGAAGCTGAATACGAAGCGCTTCTCTATGGGTTGCGTATGGCCATTTCACTCGGCGTCCGTCGCCTGATGGTTTACGACGACTCAGATTTGGTGGTTAATCAGGTGATGAAAGAGTGGGATATCAGGAGACCCGCCATGACTGGATACTGCAATGCAGTAAGGAAATTAGAGAAGAAGTTTGAAGGGTTGGAGCTCCACCACATACCCCGGCTCAAGAATCAAGCAACTGATGATCTGGAGAAAATAGGTTCCACTTAGAAGCCTATTCCCAATAATGTGTCCTTGGAGCATCTCCATACCCTGTCAGTACAAGAGGATCCCATTACAGAAGAGCCCCCGCAACCGATAAGTTCAACCAATCCGACTGAGGTTAAAATTCCAGCAGTAGTCGACCTGATCATGGAAGTTCTAGTGATCACCCCTGATTGGACAGTGCCATATATTGCATATCTTCTCAGGAAGGTGTCGGATGTGGGGTTCCGGCAAACCCTTAAGGTTCGAACACTAGGGTGCGCGTGAAGTCTCTCCCTCCTACTGATCTACGCTCAAGCTCGCTAAGATCTCGCGGACGAACTCGACGAACTCGCAACACAGAAAGACACAGGTTTTATACTGGTTTGGGCCACCGTCATGGTGTAATACCCTACTCCAGGGTGGTGGTGCTGGATTGCCTCTTGGGCTGATGATGAACAGTACAAGGGAAGAACAACCTCCTGAGGTTGAGGTGTTCTTGTGGCTAGGGTAGGCTCTCGATCGGGTTGGATCAAGCTAAGATGAGATGCCCCTACTATGGTGGCTAGCTCTACTTATTGAGGCCCTGGTCCTCTTCCCAAATATCGACTGGGAAGGGAGCTGCCAACGGCGGGCAAATTTGAAGGGGGACAGCTAGTACAAGCTATCCTGACAAAAGCGGTCTTCGCCTGCGAAAAGCTCTGGGGTGACGCCGTCTTGGGCTCCACGATGACCTCCGCCTTGCCGTCCTCCTGGTCTTGGTCTCGTTGCACCAATATGGCAACCTTTGCCTGATGCCTCGGTACTCTTCGCATGCGCTGGCCTCCTTAGCACCAAAGAGGAAATAGGGACGCTAAGCGCACTGGCGCCCGCCTGGTACCCGCCTGCTACCGTTCGTCGTGGCTCACATCACGAGAGCCTCGTAAGGTTTGCCACGCCTTGATATCTCCTCTTCTCGTGAGCCTGCTCTGCTAGGGCCACCTGCAGGAGGTCTTGCGTCGTCGCCTCATGAGGCTTGGTCCTCGCGAGGGTCTTGGGTGCTTTGTTGACGAAGATGGGTCAGACGGCTTGCTGCTTAGCCACGCCAGGTCATGAGCAGCAAGTCCTGGGGACCCCTGCTCCTGTAATGCCAATAGTAGCCCCTGCACCCACAGGCGCACGGGCTTGGCTTTGTGGTGAAGCCAAGGGTCAAGTTCGGAGCACCGCGGGCCCCAAAAGCCTGCGGCCTCGGTCGATGCGTGGCGGTTGATTGGACGTGGGCATCTTTGCTTCCTCACGCTGCCTTTGAATCCTCCTGGCTATGCAGCCCCTGCGGCCTACGCAGTTATTCCTCTGCCTCTTGCGCCTTGCTTCCCCAATTCCCCTGCTTCCTTGTGGCTCTACTTCTCTTCTCCAATCTGACTTGCGCTCCGCCTGCTCCATCGCCATGGCGCTGAAACAAGCTGAGAAGGGGAAGAGTCCTCTGTCTCTTCCAGCCACGCCCCTTTCTTGCGCCGGGCCGCCGGTCTCGGGTGCTCAACGACGAGGCCATGGACAAGGTGCGCCCGATGCTTGCTTCCAGCTTCAATGAGTGGGGGGAGACGGTGGCTTGGCCCGCGTCTTGCACTTGCACGGCTCAGACGGCCACTGAGGTCCCAATCTTCATAGATGCCCTCTGGGCAGGCATGATTCCTCCCTTCTCCGCCTTCTTCAATGCGGTGCTTGAGCATTATCAGATCCACATGCTTCATCTCGACCCTCGATGCAGTGACTCACGCTTCTTGTCTTCGCCTTCGCCTTCGCGCGGCCATGGTGGGCGTTGTTCCTTGGTGGCCCTCCTCCGTCACTTCTTCTCATTGCATCGGCCGACCCTCGGCAATGCTCAAAGTGCGTGAGCTTCGAGCCGTGGCTGCGGCGGCGGCGAGGGATCGATTGAGCTTCCTCCATGCACGAGCGAATTCCAGACATGATGGGTGTTAAATCGATGCCGGTGTGCTCGATCCTGCTTCAGCTCCGCCGGGCCCGCTGTTCCTAACTCGGCTGGAGCCATCACGCTCATGAGCCCCGACCTTTCCCACGCCCTGCTCGGGTTGAGGTTGCTTGAAGGATCAACTGCAGAATCAGGCCGATGGTGGTGAAGGAATTCGTCCAACGCCGGGTCGCTCCGCTGCAGCGCCATTCTCGCCCAATGTGGACCTTGCTCAGCAGCCAGGACCATATGAGGTTTCAGGAGTCCGGGCTCCTCCTCGGGACACGGCGAACAGTGCTCAGGGTCCTGACGGGTGTCTTTCTGCCGGCCGAACTGCCTGGGAATAACTGTTTGATGTACCGCTGCAAGAATAAGGATGAATTTGTAAAGGGCATGCCTCTCTTTGATGAATGGGGGCCGCGGCCGATCGCCCTGGAGGGGCCTCGTGAGAACCCGTGCTGTCGTGGTTCCTTCCTTGCCCTCGATGCCGAGCTCACCCCAAGTGACGGTGCGGTGGGCGAGCTCAAAGGAGGCCGGGCGGCTCGAGTGCTGAGGAGCACGTGCCGAGTGGTGATCCAGGGGCATCGCCCTCAGGAGCCTTCCACTCCCCTTCTGAGGCGTCGGCTACTGAGGAGACGCTGCATGCGACTCCCGAGGCCAAGGCTCCAGGAGCCTCAGGAGGTCGTGGTGAAACGGTGCCCGGCTGTTCGCCGCAACCGGGCACCCCTGAAGATATTCTTCCGAGCTCTTCTTCGCCCGCTGCGACCGCCGCCACGCCCAGCGTTTGATCGCCTTTGTGTGGACTTCGAGGAGCTCCGCAAGAGGAAAGGATCTCCCAGCGGCAGCAACATCTTTGGACCGCTGAAGCGGAGGAAGTATATCGTCGTTGACGTGTAAGTATCGTACCGCTGTGGCTCTCTGTATGCTGCTTTCTTCTTCTGACGCCAGTCTTCCAGGGCTCCTTCCACTGAGGCTGCTGAGTCTCTTGAGAAACGGCCTCCCTCTTCCCCGCCGGCCTCGAGCGCTCCGAGTCCGCTGGTTGCCCCTGGAGCAGGGTTGGTTGAAGGGGCACTCCTGCCTTCCTGGTGTGCTGAACCTGCGGCCTCGTCGCTCCTCCCCCTTGGTCTGGCGTGGAGCTTGGCAGGCGTGCCCAAGACTCCTTCGCTGGTCTTTGATGGCAACTTGTTGGCTTCGATCTTCGGCTCCTCTTCGAGCAGCGAGACCCATCCTGCTTGGGCTTCTCGCGAGGACGGGCTGGTGTCAGGTGTGGCGCCAGCCCCCAGCCCCCTGCCGAGGGGTGGCGCGCCGCTTGGCGCCCCGCCCGCAGCCCCCGAGGTGGAGGATGAAGAAGGTCAGGCATTTGAGTTTGAGCGCGGGCGGAGCGTGGTTCGCCATGAGCTCTTCCAGGAAGCGATGAACGCGATGAGCCGACTTGGTGAAGAGCTCACGAGTGTCGATTCACGTCTTGAGGCTGAAGGTCTCCAGCTGGCGGAGGAGCGGCGCAAGCTGAAGGTGGCCATCAACCTCAGCCGCTATCAGCGTGACTTTGAGAACGTGAAGGCCGTAGCGTCTCTCAAGGTTTCCCACGAAGCCCGCTCACGAGCCTTGGAAGAGGCTCGCGAGGCTCATCGTCGCCGCGAGGCTACGGAGAAGCGCGCGTGGGAGCTCCAGGCCTGGAGCGCGTCTCTTGAGCAGCAAGTGGAGGTGCGCAGGGCCGCTCTTGCGTCGCTGAGGGGGACGCCCGCGGAGGAAGAGGAGGTCCAGAAGCGTGAGGAGGCACGAGCCCTGGAGGCCATGGAGTGTAGCTGTGAGCTCGAGCAACTGGAGACGAGGGAGCGTCTAGTTGCCCAAGCAGAAGACGCCGTCGGGGCTCGCGAGGCTGGAGTTGAGGAGGAGGTGAACCGCCGAGTGGCCGAGGTTCGCGCCGACCTGGTGGGCAGGTACGACCTGAAGCTGAAGCTCGCGTGCGTGGAGGATGAGGGCAGGGCCGCTGCCCTCAGGCCCAGGTTGGACGAGGCTGAGAGGCGCGCGAAAGCCACGGCCACCGCCCTGGTCACGGTGCAGGCGGACTTGGCCTCCGCCCGCGCCGAGCTGCGTTCCCTCTGGAGGTGGGTCGATGACACAGAGGCCGTCGCGAGGCAAAACACGGAGGAGGTGCTCCAACGTCGAACGCTGGAGCACGAGCATGCCCCTATGCTTCAGGATCTCCGGAACAGGGGCAATACCACCCTGGGCCATATTGCAACGTGGAGGTGCCGACCCCTCACTCAAATGATTATGCCAGCCACCTGACCTTTTTCACCAAGGTGGTCACGCGCCTGGAGGCTCGATCTACCAGAGCTCGCTAGCTTGTGGAGGAAAGGGGTCATGGCCTGCTTGAGCGTGCTTTCTCCCGCATCTTCAGCCACCTCCTGAATGTCGATCCTAACTTTGATTTTGACGCCGCCATCGCCCCCGTACCCACGTCCGTCCGAGCGACCTAGCGCTTTGGGTTGAGGACAATGTGGATGCGTTGGTCAGGGCCT
The DNA here is from genome assembly GCA_021605205.1 of Aegilops longissima. NCBI lineage: Eukaryota > Viridiplantae > Streptophyta > Magnoliopsida > Poales > Poaceae > Aegilops > Aegilops longissima. The sequence continues at coordinate 546,993,979 of CM038679.1, read as the reverse complement.
TCACTTCCGAGGACGATGCGGTGGTGGTCTCCACAGACGAAGGCGCCGTGGTTGACGATGGCGTCGGGGGCATCGCCGATGGCGGTGACAATGCCGGTGAAGACGATGATGGCACAAGTGACGCATCCACGGGTGACACAGCGAGCGACGTTTCTGGCTAATCCCTTGTTCTCCTGTCATTTCACCCTGCGCACAAACTCGGGCGTGGCCCTTGAAAAACTTGTGAGAGCATTTTGAGAGGGGGAGCCCCTCATGTAAGCAAACTGCAGTTTTTACTTTTCCATGCGATGTGAGTTTGTGTCCTCGTGAACTTGTGAATCCTGATGTGAGTTTTCTGCCTTGGTTTACCTTAGTCAGCACCAGCTTTGAGCTGGGCTGCGATGTGTCGAGTTCCTGAGAACCTTGCAGAGCTCGTCGCCCCGTTGGAAGGGGCCCATGTGAGGTGAGCACCAGTTGCAGCGTTAGCGCGTGCTTGGCGCGCGCGTGCTTCGTGCAGCTCTGCTCGCGAGGAGCTCGTGGGGGAAAGGCGACGGACATGAGTCCCAAACAAAATGAGATCTAGAAGGCAAGAAATTGCTCAAATGAGAAAAGGCTCCCCCCGCGCACATCGATAAAAACTCAGCTTCAACTCAAATCCAGATCCAGAAAGCAAAGCTACAGAAAGAGAGATCCAATGCAAAAGGCCGCGTCCGGCACCTAGTCTAGTCTTCTGGTCTTCAAGTCTTCTCACCAGCGCGGAGCTAAGTGCTTCCACTAGGCATGGGAGGGAGCCCCAGGGCCTGAGGTCGGCACCGCTGAGACTCCGGGGCGTGTACAGCCCCAACTCATTATTACGTGAGAGTGTCAAGGGCGGCGAGCTTCACAGGCACTGGGCCTTTTCCAGAGGTACCGGCCTTGCTTCATATCGCCAGACGAGGGCCCCACCTTGCGCCACCCTCGACCTCCTCTGAGCCGACCGGAGACCAGGGCGACACAGAGGAGGGAAAGAGTACGCCAGCGGTTCCCTCGGCGACCACAGGTCCTCTGCCGGGGGAAGGGTTGTCGAGGCCTCCCCGGCAGAGGGCCTACCTCCGGGTGTCGCCAAAGCGTCGCAGGCAGGCGCTGGGAGGGGCCTTGCTCCTGGCTCCCTCTTGGTGGCCCCCAGCGTGTCTCCCTTGTTGGGACAGGTGCTGACATGCCTGGGTCGTCGATCGACGCTGCAACCTGATTCATCTGTAGTCCATGGTTAGCATAAGCCTGTTCCTGAGAGACTAGCGGTACCCTGTAGTTGCCGCTGCCGGGCGCGATCGCTGTGGTTCTCCATTGGTTCTGGAAGGCTTCGCCCTAACGCCTCTCCCCAATCTTCTCCAAAGGAATGGGCCGAGGTCGCCCTCCTGTGCGCACTTGGTCCATCATGCGGGCACGAGGCTTCGGGGCCGCCACCTCAACACCTCGCCGTGGTGCCCCACGCTCCATGTTGCCCCGCCCATGACGGCGTCCTGGGGATGACAATAAGGCATCCGGCTGGGACCATGGGGGGCGACGCTTGCGCTTGTGCTTGTCGAGGGCGGCATGGGGGAGTTGGAGCCCCCTACGCCGTCGGCCGTGCTGATGTTGATGAAGCCCCCGGGCGTAGTCGATGGCACGCGGATGTGGAGAGGTTCACCGTGCGGCCCTGCAGTGGCCTGGGGAGGAAGTCGATAGCAGAAGGGTGGTGCTCCCGATGCCGCTGCGTCCAGCAGCTCGGCAACACACTCAAGAAGCGTGTCCCGGCCGCTCTCCATCAGCCTGCATCGTAGCAGCTCCCTTGTCACGGTGAGCGCTGCCCGCATGTTTGCTTGCTCCCACCGTGAGTGCGGCGCCGTTGCTGCGGCATGACTCGCCGCTCTCGCCTCGGCTCGTAGCTGTCGTGGGGTGAGGGTGGATGACGCCTGGCCGTGCTGCCCGCGCCCGGCGGGGTTTGGCGGCGCCCGTGCCGCTTGGAGTGCAGGGTCGAGACCTTCATGGGCAGGCGGCGCTGCCCGGGCTGGCCAGGCTGCCCAGCGGTCGGAGCCGGCCCTTGAATCGCTAGACATCGTGGCCGGGAGCGCCGGAGAGCCGACCGGCAGAGAAGAAGCTTCAAGACTCCCTACCGGGCGCGCCAAATGTCGATGGGGTTCCGCAAACCCTTAAGGTTCTAACATGGGTGCGCTAAGTCTCTCCTCCCACTGATCTACGCCAAGCTGCTAAGATCTCATGGATTTAACTCGGATTTAACTCGCAACACGTAAACACATAGGGTTTATATTGGTTCGGGCCACCGTGGTGTAATACCCTACTCCAAAGGTGGTGGTGGTGGATTGCCTCTTGGGCTGATGATGACAAGTATAAGGGAAGAATAGCCTCCTGAGGTTGAGGTGTTCTTGTGGCTAGGGTAGGCTCTCGATCGGGTTGGATCAAGCAAAGATGAGATGCCCCTACTATGGTGGCTAGCTCTACTTATTGAGGCCCTGGTCCTCTTCCCAAATATCAAGCGGGAAGGGAGCCAACAACGGCGAGCAAATTTGAAGGGGGACAGCTAGTACAAGCTATCCTGACAAAGCGGCTTCGCCGCGAAAAGCCTGGGTGACGCCATCTTGGGCTCCACGATGACCTCCGCCTTGCCGTCCTCCTGGTCTTGGTCTTGTTGCACCAATATGGCAACCTTTTCCTGATGCCTTGGTACCCTTCGCCTGCGCTGGCCTCCTTAGCACCAAAGAGGAAATAGGGACGCTGCGCGCACTGGCGCCCGCCTAGCACCTGCCTGGTACCGTTCGTCATGCCTCACATCACGAGAGCCTCGTGAGGTTTGCCTCGCCTTGATATCTCCGCTCCTCATGATCCTACCTGGCTAGGCCACTCCAGATGAGGTCTTGCGCCGTCCGCCTCACGAGGCTTGGTCCCTTGCGAGTGTCTTGGGTGCTTTGTTAACGAAGATGGGTCGTACAGCCTGCTGCTTAGCCACGCTGTGGGCCGCAGGCAGGCAAGTCTGGGGACCCCCATTCCCAGAACACCGATAGCAGGAGCTTCCAGAAGATGAAGATGAGGCACGACATATTGTCCACAGATCCAAAGCCTTCACGGTAATAAGCGGACAGCTTTTCATAGAAAGTGTCACTTGCGTTGCTCAACGATGTATCTCTCTAGAAGAAGGTCGACTGATCTTAAATGAGATCCACTTGGGGACCTGTGGTCACCACGCGTCCTCTCAGACTGTCGTGGCCAAAGCATACCGAGCGGGATCCTACTGGCCGCGAGAAAATGAAATGGCTAAGGAGATAGTCAAGAAGTGCGAAGGTTACCAGTTTTACTCAAACATGTCACACAAGCCCGCACCGGCCTTGAAGACTATTCCACTCATCTGACCATTTGCTGTTTGGGGACTGGACATGGTTGTGCCCCTGAGGACCGGCAGAAGTGGCTTCACCCATCTGCTCGTGGCAGTCGACAAGTTCACTAAGTGGATTGAAGCCAAACCCATCGAGGACCTCGACTCAGGCACAACCATCTGTTTCATCAGAGAGTTAATATTCAGATATGGAGTTCCGAACAGCATCATCACGAACAACGGTTCAAACTTTGATTCCGATGAGTTCAGAGCTTTCTGCACTTCCCAAGGCACTCGGGTCGACTACGCATCCGTTGCGCACCCGTAGTCGAATGGGCAAGCCAAAAGAGCAAATGGTTTGATCCTCCAAGGGCTAAAACCCCGATTGATGCGCGACCTGAAGCATGCGGTTGGAGCTTGGGTGACTGAGTTGCCATCTGTTCTGTGGGGATTGAGGACGACTCCCAACCGGTCGACTGGTCGAACCCCTTCCTTCATGGTGTACGGAGCTGAAGCCGTGCTTCCGAGTGATTTGCTGCACAATGCTCCCCGAGTGGAACTCTTCTCGGAAGCCGAGGCAGAGCAAGCACACCAGGACGCTGTTGATCTCCTGGAGGAAGAACGAGAGATGGATTTGATCCGGTCGACCATCTATCAGCAAGACCTGCGTTGATTCCTGATTGCTCTCTGACTATAGCGCCAGAAAAGCTCTTGTCTGCTAGGCCTACGTTGGTATTTCCCCAAAGAGGAAGGGATGATGCAACACAGTGACGGTAGGTATTTCCCTCAGTGAAGAAACCAAGGTTATCAAACCAGTAGGAGAACCAAGCAACACAACATAAACAGCACCTGCACACAGATAACAACACCACGCAACCCGACGTGTTAAAGGGGTTGTCAATCCCTTTCAGGTAACGATGCTAGAAATTTGTAATAGATTGAAATAATAGATCGCAAATAAAATAAAGTGAAGCAAAGTATTTTTTTTTTTTGGTTTAATAGATCTGAATAAAAATGCAAAGGAAAAGTAGACCGCAAGCAAATATATGAGGAAGAAGATCCTGGGCCGTAGGTTTCACTAGTGGCTTCTCCCGAGAAAGATAGCAAACGGCGGGTAAACAAATTACTGTTGGGCAATTGATAGAACTTCAAATAATTATGACGATATCCAGGAAATGATCATTACATAGGCATCACGTCCAAGATTAGTAGACTGGCTCCTGCCTGCATCTACTACTATTACTCCACACATCGACCGCTATCCAGCATGCATCTAGTGTATTAAGTTCATGGAAAAACAGAGTAATGCAATAAGAACGATGACATGATGTAGACAAGATCCATTTATCTATTGCATACATATAGATCCCATCTTTTTATCCTTAGTAGCAACAATACATACATGTTGTTTCCCTTTCTGTCACTAGGATCAAGCACTATAAGATCGAACCCACTACCGGGCACCTCTTCCCATTGCAAGATAAATATATCAAGTTGGCCAAACAAAACCCAAATATCGGAGAAGAAATACAAGGCTATAAGAGATCATGCATATAAGATATCAAAGAAACTCAAATAACTTTCATGGATATAAAAAGATATAACTGATCATAAACTCGAAGTTCATCAGATCCCAACAAACACATCGCAAAAAGAGTTACATCATATGGATCTCCAAGAGACCATTGTATTGAGAATTCAGAGAGAGAGAGAGAGAGAGAGAGAGAGAGAGAGAGAGAGAGAGAGAGAGAAAGCCATCTAGCTACTAACTACGGACCCGAAGGTCTACAAAGAACTACTCACGCATCATAGGAGAGGCACCAATGGAGGTGGTGAACCCCATCCAAGATGGTGTCTAGATTGGATTTGGTGGTTTTGGAATCTGCGGCGGCTAGATGAATATTTTGTCGACCCCCCTAGGGTTTTTGGATTTTTTGGGGTATTTATAGAGCAAAGAGGCGGTCCGGGGGGGCACCCGAGGTGGGCACAACCCACCAGGGCACGCCTGGGCCTCCTGGCGCGCCCTGGTGGGTTATCCCCTCCCCGGGACTCCCCCTAGGTGCAACCAGGGCCCGTTGTGTTCCTTCTGGCCCATAAAAATTCCCCGTGGAGTTTCGTGGCATTTGGACTTCGTCTGATATTGATTTCCTGCGATGTAAAAAAACATGGAAAACTAGCAACTGGCACTTGGCACTATGTCAATAGGTTAGCACCAAAAAATGATATAAAATGACTATAAAATGATTATAAAACATCCAAGATTGATAATAAAACAGCATGGAACAATCCAAAATTATAGATACGTTGGAGACGTATCAATTCCACGCCTGAAACATCAAAGGTCGAGCATTTCAGGAAGGAGATCTCATGCTCCGAGTGGATCCGCAGCGGCCTCATAAGCTCGCTCCTGCCTGGAAAGGCCCCTTCATCTTCACCAAAGTCCTCCACAAGCATATCACCTTTACAATGTAGCCAAGAAAAAGGACGAGCCACATTCTTGGAACGCAGATCTGCTCCGCCGCTTTTTTACCTAAGCACTCGGATCATCGAGATGTAATAAGAGTGCATTTCAGTTTATCTAAGACATGATTTCCACAGTCTCATAATGATTGTTTCCACATTAATGTGTGTCCAAAACCCCCAGTGGGTGGCTTAGCTGCAAACCAGATTCGCCTAAATTTCAAAACATACTCCGAGTGAAGAGCAACCCTCTCGCTAGGGGGCTTAGCTGTGAACCAAATTCGCCTAAGTTTCAAAACACACTCCAAGTGAAGAGCAACCCTCTCACTCGGGGGCTTAGCTGCAATCCCGTACTCGCCTAAGTTTCAAAAACAAACTCCGAGTGGAGAGCAATCCTCCCACTCAGAGGCTTAGCTGCGATCTCGTACTCGCCTAAGTTTCAAAACACTCCGAGTGAAGAGCAACCCTCTCACTCAGGGGCTTAGCTGCGATCTCGTACTCGCCTAAGCTTCAAAAAACACTCCGAGTGAAGAGCAACCCTCTCACTCGGGGGCTTAGTTGCGATCCCATGCTCGCCTAAGTTTCAAAAACAAACTCCGAGTGGAGAGAAATCGTCCCACTCAGGGGCTTAGCTGTGATCCCTTACTCGCCTAAGTTTCAAAAACATTTCGAGTGAAGAGAAACCCTCTCACTCGGGGGCTTAGCTGCGATCCCAGATTCACCTAAGTTTCAAAACAAACCCCAAGTGGAGAGCAATCCTCCCACTCGGGGGCTTAGCTGCGATTCTGTACTCGCCTAAGTTTCAAAAATATTTCGAGTGAAGAGCAACCCTCTCACTCGAGGGCTTAGCTGCGGTCCCAGATTTGCCTAAGTTTCAAAACAAACTCCGAGTGGAGAGCAATCCTCCCACTTGGGGGCTTAGTTGCGATCCCGTATTCGCCTAAGTTTCAAAACAAACTTCGACAGGAGAGCAATCCTCCCACTTGGGGGCTTAGCTGTGATCCCGTACTCTGAGCTGTGCCACAAGTACAACGTTTAGTTGCACTCTGAGCCGCGCCACAAGTACAACCTCTACTCCGAGGGAAGAGCAATCCTCTCACTCGGAGGCTTAGCTGCGATCTCAGATTCACCTAAGTCAAAAAATCCAAAAAAACATTGGAGACAAAGCAAATGCATTCAAATAAAACAACCAAGTTCGGATAAATCCAGCGAGGTTTAGAACCACGAGCAGAAGTACTCAGATGTCAGGCCTGAAAGAGTTTAATGATTACAAAATCACTCGGCATTCCGAGGAAAATAAAATCAAGTTATCAAGTTTTTCACTCGGCAAGAGGAAGACTTGCTGGCTTGACGAAAGAGTCCAGGTCGATGCCATCTGCGATGCAAATGGCTGCGTCGATGAAGGTCTCCATAAAAGATTGAAATTGAAGCTTCTTGTTGTTTGCCACCTAAAGAGCTTTCAGCTTCTCTTCCTTGGCATCCTTGCAGTGAACACGAACGAGTGATAGAGCCACATTGGCGCCACAACGAGCAGCCGAGTTCTTCCATGACTGCACTCGGTTCGGGATGTTGTTGAGTCGAGTCATCAATGACTCGAGGTCATTCAGAAGCACATCTTCCGGCCATAGCTCCTTGTCTATCCTTGTTAATGCAACTTTCAATCGAGCAACATAGTACAGGACACTGGCAAGGCGAGATTCCAGTGCAGCACGTTCATGGCAGCTTCATCCTTGATGGGAGAGTTGATCGTGTCCAGTCCTGTCTCGATTCGCCCAGTTTCCTCCTCAAAATTCTGTCAAAACTCTGCACGAGGAGAAAGTTGGAAGCAATATTGTGGGAGAGTTCTTTGAATCCAGTCGGACGAGGTGAAATACCTTCAAGCATGAGGAACATCTTCTTGGCAAGACCACCCATATAAGCTTCCAGTTCATCTCTCTTACGAGTGAGAACATCCACTTTGTCAATCAAGGCCACCTTCTCCTCCTTTAGCTGCACAGCTTCTTTCTTCGCCTCGTCAACAACAGTTTTCAGCTTGGCGTTCTCCTCTTCCAACTTTCCGACTGAAGCCAGCTTCCTGTCAGCAAGTTCAGTCTTCTCACGCACCGTCTTCTGCGCCCCCGCAAGATCAAGGTCCTTCTGCTCCGAAGCCTGCTTCATTTTGTCTAAAGAAATAACATTCCTCAAACGAGCTTGGAGTTGAAGATTTTCACTACGCACATTGGAATCACTCGGTTCAAAGAATGGAAAGGGAAAAAATGACAATGCGAGTAGTCAGCAAGTTGTTACCTCCCATGGCAGATACTTCATCTTGGGATTTCTTCAAGTTCTCCTTGGCAAGATCCAGGTCGAGCTTGAGTTGGATCTTCTCCTTCTCCAAATCAGCATATTGGGCCCAAGTTCACAAGATTTCTACAGTCAACAAAAAGACAAATCAGTCGCCGGAAACAAAGATCAGTTATTTCCAAATAGAAAAGTGCAACATCAGATTGTTATAGCAAAAGAGTTCTAAGACTGCTGCCGAATCCAACATTCAACAGCAGTCTCGGGGACTACACCCAGTGGGTGCACTTAGCATGCCCCCACTAGTTCAATTTCCCACTTGGCATGGTCCGCCCAGCCCCAGTGGAAGGAGTAAAAAGATCAGTTACTTCCGAGTGAAAAAGCACAAGATCAGATTGCTATGACAAAAGAGTTGTAAGACTGTAGCCGAATCTAACATTCAACAACAGTCTAGGGGACTACACCCAGTGGGTGCACTCAGCGTGCCCCCACTAGTTCTATTTCCCACTTGACATGGTCATCCCAGCCAGAGTGGAAGACGTAAAAAACAAAAAAAAACACATTTGCTCTAAGACCATAGTCTACTACCCGTAGTCGACAGCGGTCTCGGGGACTACACCCAGTGGGTGCACTCAGCGTGCCCCCACTGATCCAAGATCTCACTCGACATGATATGACACCCTCGATTCGGCCATACACTAATCATACACGCAAATGTGTATGATCAAGATCAGGGACTCACGGGAAGATATCACAACACAACTCTAGACACAAATCAAAATAATACAAGCTTTATATTACAAGCCAGGGTCCTTGAGGGCTCGAATACATTGCTCGATACACAAGACTCAGCGGAAGCAACAAAATCTGAGTACAGACATAAGTTAGACAAGGATGCCTTAAGAAGGCAAACAGAAAAGCAACAACGATCGAAGAGGCAAGGCCTCCTGCCTGGGACCTCCTAACTACTCCTGGTCGTCGGTGGTCTCCACGTAGTAGCATCCGTCGGCGATGGCATCTGGCTCCAGGGATCCACCATCTAGTTGCAACAACCGGAAAGAAGGAAGAAGGGGAAAAGGGATAGCAAAGCAACCGTGAGTACTCATCCAAAGTACTCGCAAGCATCAGATCTATACTAAGTATGCACTGGTATCAAACGAAGGTATGTATCTGTGGACTGAACTGCAGAATGCCAGAATAGAGGGGAAGGCCTAGCCTATCAAAGACTAGCATCTTCAAGAAGCTCCACGCATCTTGCAGCATGTAGAGAAGTAAAGAATAGCAGTTTATATTTAGGGTCTTTTACATTTGTGTCCCTAACTCGAACCCACTACTCGGATTTGCCCCTAGTTTCGAAGCATGCTCAAATTTGCCCTCTCTGCCGTTATGTGCCATTACAGAAATGCCCTTCCGTCAAGCCGTCCCGTCAAAGGGCTTTGACCGCTTTTCCCGATGTTTAATGGACATTTTGCCCCTCAATGCACATGCCACTTACATGTGGGGCCTACCCCGAGAAAAAAGAACTCTTTCTCTCATCCCCTCTCTGACTTACACATGGACCCCACCAATATAGAAAAACTCTCTCCCTCTCTCGGAATCTCTCTCTCCCTCTTGGCGGCTCGGCCGGTGGCCGGCGCCGGCGAGGGCCAGCGTGCCTGCGCCTGAGGACCACAGTGGTAGGCTCGAGGTGGTACGGCTGAGGGGGTGGAGCCGCCGCCCGCAGCTATCGCCGGAGCTATCATCCGAACTAAATCCTGAGAGCGCGTGAGATCTTCTGTCGGCGACGCCGTTGCTAGCCACCGCGGCCGGAGTCCAAATCGAGCAGCACGAGCATGTCCATGAGCTTTGGCGGGCGCCTCTCCTTCGTCCTGCGCAGTGGATCTGGCCTGGGGCTGCCCGTAGACGACGCCCGGGACGTCGAACTCCGCCATGGCCATTGCTCTTCCTGGCCCTAAATTGGCGCTTAAGCCATTCTGACCTACCCGACCCCTGTTCGTCGTCAAGGAAAGCAGGTGCCCTACTCCGCTCTTCCCCACCCGATTCCGTGCCCTGAGCACCTCGACAGAATCCGCCGCCATGACCAACCTTGGTTGGCTCGGTGCAGGCACGCCCATCTACACCCTGCCGCCCTAGTGAGCTTGGCGCGCCTCGCACAACTTGCATGCCTCGCAGCAGTAGGCGCCGTCCTCCCACGGTCATCCTCCTCCCCACGGTGAGCCGCCCGGCGGCAGCGCCACGACCGAACGCGTGGACCGAGGGTGTTTACCTCATAGTGGGTCCTGGCGGGAGGAGATGGATGAGAGAGATTTTTTGTTTTTTCCAGGTAGGTCCCACGGTAAGTGACCTGCCCACGGAGGGCTGAGTTGACCTAGTTTTCCTTTTTATTTTTAGAGGGGTCCGCATGTAAGTGTCACATGGATTCAGGGCAAATTGTCCAACTAACGCCCGTAAAACGGTCAAAGCCCTTTGACCGATTTGCAACAGAGCGGAAGGGCATTTCTATAAGTGCACATAACGGCGGAGGCGCATTTTTTAGCAGGCTTTCAAATTAGGGGTATATCTGATTAGGTGGTTCGAGTTAGGGACAGAAATGCAAATGGCCCTTATATTTAACAAAAATGTTGTAGCATTAATGCCCAGAGATCCTTCCTTATATTCCTGTGAGAAAGAAATCCCGGGGCCAACATATCTCAAGTATCCATTTCTAGTTGTAAAAGATCAGGATATAAGTCTGAACGGCCGTTACCGTGGACACGGCTATTAATAGATAATCTTCCCTACAAGGGTGCACCACGTTTTCCAACACGCTTGATTACTCTGGCCGGACACACTTTTCTGGGTTAAAGCCCGGCCTCGGAAAATCAACACGTCGTAGCCCTACCTAGGCTCAGCAGAGAGGTCCCCGTCGGTCTACATCCTAAGCACTCCGGGGTCTGGGCCCATAGCTCGTTGCACTCCGGGTCGCTGCGAGCAGGGCGGGTCCAGGCTCCACCTCTACATGGATGGTGTCGGCCCAGCCGCGCCGCAATGCTGAATTGGTCGTGTGAAAAAGCTTCGGCTGATACTACGTCGCTAAGGCCCATAACTATTCTCGCGTGGTGGTTAGAGTGTAAAGGCCAAAGGCCAACTCAGAACAAATACCCAAACCTGTTAGTGCATTGGGGGCTCGCGGAGACGAGCAGAGACTCACGATAATGTGACCCCGTCGCCCCATCTCATGGACTTACGGCAAGGGCCCAGAATGCCCGGCCATGCCACGTAGAAAACTCGCGTGTGCTCTACGGGCCTGCTTGACTTTCACATCAACTCGTGGGTACCCCTCAGGGCCGACCCGACTTCAACAATGGTCTCCAGTAAAGTCAAGGTAACCGTGTGTCCAAACATCAAGGGGAAAACCCGAGGAATCACCCTTGATGGATTCCACTCAATGTAATCATCAAGGTGAACGTAAGAGGAACCACCCTCGAGGTTCACACTTGAGGGGTTGCACAACAGAGTCATATCGGAAGTGGTTAAGGAGGAATCACCCTCGATGACCATGATTGAATAGCTACACCACAGAGATCTCATCAGGAGTGATGTATGAGGTACCACCCTCGGCACTCGATGGTAACTTTGCAGAGTCGAGCAACAAAAGGGGCGTGATGTGATGTGAGGTGTCAGGCTCTGATCGTTGATCACGTTGATCGAGTCGTCGATGAAGAAGCAGGGGCAACAAGGACAAGGTGGGGGCCACTAACGGATCACTATCCAACCTATACTAAGTAGTTTAGGATAAGAAGGTTACAAAAGCAGGTTATGCATCAGAATAGGAGCAATCAATTACAGTAGAAAAATCTAATGCAAGCATGAGAGAATGGAATGGGCGATATTGGGATGATCAAAGGGGGGGCTTGCCTGGAAGCTCCGCTGAAAGGGAAGAAGGGTCGTCGTCGACGTAGTCGATCACAGTGGCATCAGCAGCGGTCTCGGGGTCTACCAGCCAGAAGAGGGGGTAGAAACAGTAAATACAAGCAATAGATGCATGAGAAGACAAAAAGCAGCGCTAGGGGTTTTCTAATGCAGCGGTACACGATACCGGCGAAGGGTGAAACATCCGGGAATATTTTCCCGAAGTGTACAGTTTTCGGGCAGATGAAACGAAGGGGGAAGGTTGCGCGTTTGCTATGTTAGGGACGCGTGGCGGATGAACGGACTGTGTAATCGGATTTTTCTCCTCGTTCTGAGCAACTTTCAGGTACAAAGTATTTTCATCCGAGTTACGGTTTATTTTACATGATTTTTCAAAGTTTTAACAATATTCTGAAATTGTTATTAATTCGAAAATAAAGAATAAAATGCTATGGGTACCCAGAATTGTACCCGACAGAATCTATGTGAGGCTGACATATGGGGGGCAGGGGGTCCAGTCAGTAGTTGACCAGTGAACAGTTGACTAGTCAACTGGTCATGGGACCCACATGTCATTGTAACAGATTTTGCTAATCTGACAGTTTTAATCAGCTAAATAGATAATTAGGCTAAGTTAATTAAGTGAATTAGTTAAATTGTTAATTAATCAAATAATTAACTAATTATTTTTATGTATTAATCTCTTTTTCTAAATAAAAGCCAGTAGCGTGGGGGCTGGCGGCAAGGGCACAAGGCCAGCCTGGCCGGGCGCGGTTATGGCGCGGGCGCCGTGGAGGCCAAAGGCTGCTCGGGCGGGCGAGGTCGTGGCTCGATGAGGCTCATCGCAGCGGGCGCGAGGACCACGACGGCAGAGCAGTAGCCACGGCCGACGAGATCACGGCGGGGAAGCGGGCGCTGGGGCCATGGCGAAGGTGCACAGCAGCGGCAAGGCGCACGCGCGGCGGCGAATGCAATGGAGCGCTGGCTGGCGCTGTGGGAGGTAGGTGGTGGAGCCAGCGTGGCTAGTCAAACAGGGCGCGGGCGCGCGGCCGGCTGGACTAGGCGGCGTGGCATGGCGATGGGACGAGCGGGCGAGGCCGGAAGTGGCTGCAGTAGGGAGGCGAGGTTGCAGCGGGGCGACGACGAGGCAAAGCGGCGGCGCAGCGATAAGGGGCGCGGGCGAAGGGCTGCGGGCGTCATCGGGAGGTGGTCGCGCAGCAGCAGTAGGCGGGTGCGGCGCTGGGAGGAGGCGGGGCGAGCCGGAGCACACGACGGGGCTGGCGAAGGCGGCCACGGTCGGGGCGGTGCATGGGCAGGGGCGGGAGGAAACGACGACGCGACTTTGGGCGGTCGTGAGGATCGATGGGCGCGAGCGGGGCTAACGGTGGCTGCGGTGGCGACACAAACGGTGGCAGCAAGTTTGCAGGTGCGACACCGGGTCTAGCCACGATAGTAAAACAGAGGGGGAAGCAGAGGGGAGCGTGTGCTCGTGCTCACAGCATTGACGAGAAGGCCCAGGCACGCCGGAAGAGCTCGAGGTGGGATCGGGGACGACGCGGGTGGCCGGAGCAGCACGGATCGAAGAAAAGTCGTGTCGGTTGTCGACGGAGGCGGCGGCGTCTTGGAAATTCCATGCGAGGCAGCCCACGTAGAAGTTGAAGACGATGGCGGGCGTCTTCTGGATGTGTTTGCGCGGCGAGGGGAGGCCGGTGACCACGGCTAAGGCGGCGACGGCTATGCTCGGGTGGGCACCCGAGCGAGAGGGAGAGGGCCAAAGGAAAGGGGATCTGAGAGGGGGGCTGCAAGGAAAGGGGAGAGTGCGGGGTGGAGCATGGGGAGTGAGGGAGTCCTGGATTAGGGGGTGTCCGGATAGCCGGACTACCATCATCAGCCGAACTATCATTTGCCGGACTATCATCATCGACCGGACTCCAAGACTATGAAGATACAAGATTGAAGACTTCACCCCGTGTCCGGATGGGACTTTCCTTGGCGTGGAAGGCAAGCTTGGCGATACGGATATGTAGATCTCCTACCATTGTAACCGACTCTATGTAACCCTAGCCCTCTCCGGTGTCTATATAAACCGGATGGCTTTAGTCCGTAGGACTACAATCACAACAACCCTTACAATCATACCATAGGCTAGCTTCTAGGGTTTAGCCTCCTTGATCTCGTGGTAGATCCACTCTTGTAAACATCCACAATATCAATATCAATCAAGCAGGACGAGGGTTTTACCTCCATCAAGAGGGCCCGAAACTGGGTAAAACATCGTGTCCCTTGTCTCCGTTACCATCCGCCTAGACGCACAGCTCGGGACCCCTACCCGAGATCCGCCGGTTTTGACACCGACATTGGTGCTTTCATTGAGAGTTCCTCTGTCGCCACCGATAGGCTTGATGGCCTCTTCAATCAACAACGACGCAGTCCTGGGTGAGACCTTTCTCCCGGATAGATCTTCAGATTCGGCGGCTTCGATCGCGGGCCAACTCCTTGGCCATCTGGAGCAGATCGAAGTTACGCCCTGGCCGCCAAGTCAGGTTTGAAGCCTAAACTTCACGGCCGATATCCGGGACTTATTCTCGATGGATCTGAGCCACGACGAGCGCGCCGCGCTGTCACGATGGGCATGACCTAACTCGCCGCAGGACAGCACCTTGAGGTCGCGACCGGATCCGCCCGACTCATAGTCCGGAGCCGATCGTCAATCGAGGACGGATGGCTGGACACCGCCGGGAGCCGCAATTCCTACAGCGATGGAGCCGAACACTTACCTTGTCCCACGTAAAGCCCATGACTCGAGGTGCCGGACTTCGCCGGACTCAACCTCCCGCGCCCGCCACCGAATCCGATTGGCGCCGATCATGGAATTCACCGCTGCGGACATCTTTCAGCACTTCTTCGGGCGATATCATAAATTCATTGAAGCATCTCTCGCTATCCGAGAGCCCTGGCCGAACTACGCCAAGACGGTTGGGACGCGGATGACGAAGAAATTCAGATCCCACCCACCACCCACTTCATAGCCACCGCCGACGATTTAACCGACATACTCGACTACGACCAAGACATCGACGGTATGGACGACGATGCCGGAGACTACTAAGAACCAAAGTGCCCACAGGACACCGGAAGACCACCTCGCCATACGACATATACATGGTGGACACCCCAAAAGATGGGGACGGCGAAGAAGCAGCAGAGGCCGATTCCTTAAAGAAACAGCCCAAGCGCCGACGCCGCCGGTGCGCTCTAAATCCCGCCATGGCAAGAATGGAGATTCCGCACAGAGATAATAACACCCCGAAAGTGCCGAAGACAACTCCCTCCAAAGACGATCCAGCGCAGGAGGAGGCAGGAAGCAAGCCCTCGTGAGAGGGCGGCATTTAAGAGGTCGAGGATGACAATTACTTACCTCCTCCGGAGACGAGGCAAGCCTCGGCGACGATTTAATCGTCGCGCCGAGGATCCCGTCGAACAAGAGCGTTTTAGACGCAGGCTAATGGCCACGACAAACATCCTAAAGAAAAGCAACAACAGCTTCAAGCTGATCAAGACCCATGGCCGACAGATGGACCGAGGTCCTCGCGTCAAGAGTATGAACTCAACGCCTCCAAAAGTTACCCAAAACGCAAGTTGCTCCCCGATTAGAGGAGGCAGCATCACCAGCGACAATACGGCAGACCGACCACCTCGTGGCCGTGATAGAGAGGCGCAAGCCCTCCACCAAAACCGCACTCGCATCGCTCTAAAAGCAGGAAGCCACGGGAACGTGCGGACTTGCGAGATATATTGAGGACAAGGCAAGACAATCCAGATCTATCTATGGATCACGTGGACGCCCCACGACCCACGCATTTAATACCATCGCACCGAAACAACTACTCCGCCGGGCCGAACACAGCAGCATAACGCTCTCGAGCTACGCCGCGATATTGCTCAATACTGAGGCGCCAAGACACCCACTATGTTTCACCGACGAAGTAATGGATCATCAAATCCTCAAGGATTCAAACCCGCTAATATCGAATCCTACGATGGCACAACAGACCCGCGATCTGGATTGAGGATTATCTCCTCCATATACACATGGCCCGCGCGCACCATCTTCACGCCATCAAATATCTCCCGCCTTGCTTAAAGGACCAGCTCGGCATTGGCTTAACAGCCTGCCCGCAGAGTCAATTGATGTTGGAAGACATGGAAGCCGCATTCCTCGACAACTTCTGTGGCACGACAAAGCGACCACCGACGCAGATGACCTAAGCCACATAATCCAGCAGCCGCATTTAATCGCCAGCAATTTCGACACGGTTCTTAACAAAGAAAAATCAAATCGCCGACCGTCCGGATGCAGAGGCACTCGCTGCCTTCAAACATAACATCCGCGACGAGTGGCTGGCCCGCACCTAGGACAGAGAAGCCAAATCCATGGCAGCCCTCACTTTCTCATGACCCGCTTCAGGCGGGAGAGGATAGCTGGCTCGCTCGCAGAATAACCTCAAAGAAAACGCCGGCAGTCCGGATAGCAAGGACCGCAATGGCAGGTTGCGCCGAACGAAAACAAACGCCGATTAACGGCGACAAAGAATGAGGATACGGCAGTCAACGCCGGATTCCGAGGCTCCAAACCCGTCAACGGAAGAAGCCATTCTAAAGAACCACTCCGGCCCGGCCCAATTTGGACCGAATACTCGACCGCTCTTGTCAAATACATGGAACCCCGAAAAGCCAGCTAACCATACCAACAGAGATTGTTGGGTATTCAAACAGCAGCAAATTAATCACCAAAACAGTGACAAGGGGCTACACAGCGATGACGAGGAAGAGACCCGCCGCCGAACAACAGAGGACAAAAGGGATTCCCCCCTCAAGTTCGGACGGTAAACATGATATATGCAACGATATCCCCAAGAGGGAGCGTGCACTAAGGGACGATACGCCGATGGAGCCAGCGCCCCAAAATTCAACCCATGGTCCTCTTGCCCGATCACTTTCGATCAAGAGACCATCCGACCAAGATCCGCCATGGCGGATTCGCCGCATTGGTTTTAGACCCAATCGCTGATGGATTTCACTCACGAGAGTCCCGATGGACGGCGGCAGAGCTGAACCTGCTTTATCGGGATACAAAGGCGCAAGATGGGCATAGACCCTTCAAGGATTAAACCTACAACGACGACCTTCAAAGGCGCCATACCAGGTGTCGAGGCCAATTGTGCAGTGCTCGATTACATCGAAGTGGTCTTGGATCCCGGATAATTTCCGAAGCGAGGAGTTAATCTTTGACATAGTCCCGCTCAGCAGCGGCTATCACGCTCGCTCGGACGAACCGCTGCTTGTAAAATTCAACGCGTGCCGCATTATGCATACCTTAAGCTCAAGATGCCAGCCCTCATGGAGTCATCACGGTCAATGGAAACACGGAACGCCCTCCGAACGGAGGAACATACATGCTCTCGCGGTAGAAGTACAGAGCAGCCTTTAAGGCAATTCTCGAGTCCGCCGTTAAACGACCGGACACGACCAAACGTGCCCGGAGCAACATCAACCAAGACCACCTAGCACGCCCGTGCATCGCAGAGCAATGCGGCCCCAACCCCAGCCCTCGCAAAATTGCAAGACAAACTCTCCACAGACATAATTACGCCCGGAGATACCATGGGCATAGGGGAAGGGCACAACCACAACAGACCAGAGTGCGGTTCGACCACACCAGGGCTCCCAAGTGTCGCTTTTTTCTTTTATTTTTCTTTTTATACAGAACTCAGTCCGGGCTAACCTGCCAACTCATGATGCAACAGCCGTGGAAGGACAAAGGCGCATTTAACACTCAGGTGGTCTCCATCACGAGCATTAAATTTGTTAAATGCAACATTCCGCTGCCTACCCTCGAGAGAGACGCCTTTAATTCGTCCAATCCCTTGCTTTCCGCACTATTTGTATCATTCGCACCGATAGCATATCTTCTCGAATAAAATGCAGCACTTTTTGCCTATAATGCACTACTTTATATATATATATATATATATATATATATATATATATATATATATATATATATATATATATCTTCATTTACTTACATGTTGCACCGTGCATCTTGGTACGCCAAACACACCAGGGCTTATGTCCTCCGCTTTATGGTGTGATAAAGTCCGCACACTTTCACAAGTGTGGCACCCTCAACTTATAGCATTATATGGATCAGCTCGAATCATGCCTTGGGTCAATAGTTGGGTTTGCCGGCTCCCATGTTTGGCACCTTACGCCCGCTCTATCGGCTAAGGTAGCACGGGAGAACCATCGCGATTGCGCCCGGTTGAGCCGGGTTAACGCCTCGAGGAGAAAGCTAAAACTGACCGGCATGATAAGGCGAGAGACTGGTCGCTGTTCGAGAGGTCCTTTCGGGTCCTTAAAGACCTACGCCGCTTCGAGCGAAGTTCCGGATTATGTCCGATGAAGGTGTGGATAGCGCCCAATTCGGTCTTCCGAATACTAGGGGCTTCACCAAATTTAAAATTATAGAATTCTATGGCTAAGTGAGAGTGTTCAAGCACTATAAGTCCGGTTGCCTTGTTCGTTGTGTTGAGCGCTCCCAGATGGACCCAAAATGGGAACAAGAGTGCTCAAGTTTATCCCGAACACCCCAGACTCGTGGCATGGGGGCTGAAGCCGACGACTTGCCATCTCTCGATTTAATAAACGGCCGCATGTAAGGTAATATTTTAAATCAAACAAGCGTTGCTTAGTGCATATGAACAAGGTTTTCAGCATGTGATAACACATTGCTAATTCACTCAAAATTACATCCCGGGGCACTCATCCGCAATCTTGCGGGCACCCTTCAGACAGCCTTATAGTAAATTTCGGGCGACGATGCTCCTTGCCCGCTGGTGGCGCGTGCTGATTAGCTTCTCCGCATCCAGCTTGCCCCAATGCACCTTTTGCGCTGGCAAGGGCCCGACGAGCACCTTCAATACAGGCGGAGCGCTTGATAACCTCCACCCAGGGCACGATCCACCAGCCGTCGCGACGAGGCCGAAGTAGCTCCTGTGCATGGCCTCTCCAGCCACACCGGACTATGAGGCCCTTCATGGCCTGCTCGGCCACCTTGTGAAGCTCGACCAGCTGCTTCACTGGTCGCTAGGGGCACTGGATGGCCGGCCTCAAAGATACCGAGACCGAAGACCTTCTCGCTGAGCTCCCTCCTCGGCTCGGTAGAATGCGGCGGCATCGACACGCCATGAGGCAGATCTGCAAACGCCTCGAGAGCTCCGAATTCGGGTAAGTAACACGAATTTACATTCACATGCTTGCTTTGCATGAAAAATGCCTTACCCGCCGCTATCTTCCTCATCAACTCAACCTCCTGAAGGGACTTATGGGCCTCGGCCTTGGCGGTTTTAGCACTTTCGAGAGCCGAGGCAAGCTCGGACTCGAGTCTTGAGTCACGCCCAAACTCTCATGCTTTTCCATGAGAGCCCGGAGCTCTTGCTGAACCACCGCCACCCGCGCCTCTTGCTTTTCTCGCTCTGCCTGCCTGCGGGGCGCATTATGCTCGTCACAGACACGGACTCCTTGTGGTCGCCACCTCGCTCGTGGCCCCGCAGCACCCATGTTATCCTTATTATTTTTGTCGCAACCTAAATCCTTTTCTCAGAAGGTACAAATTCAAAGTGGTGTTACTCACCTTCTTTGTCTTGAGCTGCTTCTGGCGCTGCCGAGCTCTTGCCCGACCGCCGAGCTCCTGCTTCAACGCACCGACCTCCGCAACAAGGCGGCAGAGGTCAAGAAAGCAGCCTGCAACCCATATTGACATAATTTTTAGCAACCCTGCGTATATCTTTTTAAGATCCTCAGTCCGCTTTTCTTTCCCAACACCGAACCGAGCATCGAGGGCTACTGTCTATGCGGTATTACATTGCATATTTTAACTTCTTACCTCAAAGCCCGATAGAAGGCTCTGCAGAGCTTCGGTCAGCCCGCTCTTGGCGAAGCTGCATTTTCGGATCACCGCACTCATAATAGTGCGGTGTTTTTCCTGATGGAAGCGCCTGCAGCGCCCAACAAATTACCCGCGCCCGGTTGGACGGAAGCCGCCGCGCCACGGTCTTGCCCTTCGCTCGAAAGGGCGCCGGCGGACTCGGAACCACCGCGGGTTCTGCTAGGAGTCCGTGCAAAGTCCGGAGGGCGCTTTGTGGCGCCCGAGCCTCCCCGATGGGTCCTTCGGGATCCCACTCGGCGCCTTCGGCGCCGCGAAGGTGGAGGCGGTCGGGATGGAGTCTACATCCGACGAAGCCAACGACCCGCCGATGAAGCGGGAGATCATCATCGCGGACTACAGCAGTATGCGGCATTAGAATGACACTATGTGACGCAGAAAAGAAATTATAAATCATTCAGAACTGGATACTTACGATCTCGCCGGAGGCCTGGCCCTTGAAGGCTATTCTTCCTCGCCAACATTAATGTTGGCAGAGCTATCCGGGAATAGTCCTTCCCTCTTGACCCTCCGCCCCCCTGCTGGGGAAGCCTTCCTCTTCCTCTCTCTCCTCCTCCGAGAGAGTCCTCTTCCTCCTCCTCATTTTCGGAGAGGAGTCCGCCCGAGTCGTCGGGCACCTCAAAACGGGCACTCTTCGAGCACCCGTGGCCTCCTTGTTGGTTTTCTTCTCCGCACCACGTGCGGTGCGGAACCAGCAGCCTCGCTTAGACGAAGCGCCTCATGGGTCTTCGGCATAGGAGCCGGACAGTAATCTGCCCGCCTTCCTCATCCAGTCTGTCAAAGGAAAAGGGAAATTAAAACCTGCATAGAGTCAAACTATGAAAACAAGTGTCACGAAGGGGTAGAATCACTTACCTCGTCACCAAGGCCATGATGCGAAATCCGCGATCTTCAACATGGATGCGGGCTTTGGTGCCCTTGAACAGCGCCTTCCAGCGCTTTCAGACGTTGTGTCAAGAGCTTGTTCAGCGCTGGTGCTGTTCCGGATCGAACTCCCATAGATTGAATGCCGCGCTTGGCATGGGAGAATCCGCGACGAGCATGACTGGACCATGTTAACCAGCCCGAGCTTCTTCACCAGCTTCTTGATACTGTGCTTGGAGTCCGTCGGCTCCTTCAAACTACCCCACAAGAAGCCCTTCTTTCCGGGAGGTGAGCTGCGTGGGGATACCAGATCTAAACTCGGGGCCGCCGCCCATTTAGGGTCACGCTGCTCGGTGATGTAGAACCACCCGATTGCCACCCCTTGACGGATTCCACGAAGGCCCTTCAACTAAAGGACGTTGGGCATCTTGCCCAACATGGCGCCCAAGACTCCGCTTGAATGCCCTTCACTACCTTCGCTTGACATTGAAGGTCTTGAGCCAAGTCAAGTGGGGCTGGATGCAGGGAAGGCCTCGCACACGCACGATAAACACCGAGATGTTGAGGATGAAGTTTGGCGCCAGATCATGGAAATCCAGGCCGAGTAGAACATGAGCCCCTGACAAAGGGGTGAAGTGGAAAGCCCAGTCCATGGAGGAAGTGGGAAAGAAAGACAACCTCTCATGGGGCCAGGGGTGGGGATGAGCTGCCCTCGTCAAGGCAGCCGGTGTGATGTCGTCCGGAGAGGTATCCGCGCCACAGAAGTTTACGATTTGCTCCCCTTAACGGTGGAGGCCAACCATTTACCTCCCGCCTAGACATGGTCGGAGAAGGTTGAGACGAGATGCGCGAACTTGGGCGCTGGAGCTCGAAAGCGCAGAGATGGATAAGCAAAGGAGGAAGAAGGCGAGGTGAGAAGGTGAATCCTTATCCCTTATATGGGCGGCGAAATCTTACGCGCCCCCACCGCCTGGTAAAACTCGCTATCTCCTGCGCCACCATCAATGACGCGTTGGGTTACTACGCCCGTATTGATGAGAATCCCGGATTAAGGGAAACACGATCTCCGCTCGACAAGACGTGCCAAGGAAACCGCTTCGCTAAATGCGCCGAGGTGGTAAAGTAAAAACAATTCGAGTAATGGCTTGGTAGTGGTGTGACGTCATGCCACGGAAAACGTCAGCAGATTGAACTTGTGTATATATTATTATTCTCTCTTCGGTGGAATGTGGAATTTATTTTGCAGAGCCGGACACTATCCTGGTGTTCACAATCTTCTATCATTTGGAGGAGGAACCCGCCTTGCAATGCGAAGCAATATACACGCCAGACTTATCGTCATTGAAGCCTGGTTCAGGGGCTACTGAGGGAGTCCTGGATTAGGGGGTGTCCGGATAGCCGGACTACCATCATCAGCCGAACTATCATTTGCCGGACTATCATCATCGACCGGACTCCAAGACTATGAAGACACAAGATTGAAGACTTCACCCCGTGTCCGGATGGGACTTTCCTTGGCGTGGAAGGCAAGCTTGGCGATATGGATATGTAGATCTCCTACCATTGTAACCGACTCTATGTAACCCTAGCCCTCTCCGGTGTCTATATAAACCGGATGGCTTTAGTCCGTAGGACTACAATCACAACAACCCTTAAAATCATACCATAGGCTAGCTTCTAGGGTTTAGCCTCCTTGATCTCGTGGTAGATCAACTCTTGTAAACATCCACAATATCAATATCAATCAAGCAGGACGTAGGGTTTTACCTCCATCAAGAGGGCCTGAACCTGGGTAAAACATCGTGTCCCTTGTCTCCTGTTACCATCCACCTAGACGCACAGTTCGGGACCCCCTACCCGAGATCCGCCGGTTTTGACACCGACAGGGAGCCCGAGGCGTCGGGGCGTTGGCGGCCTTATCCTCCTCCCTCGGCGCTGTCAATGAGGGGGTTCGGCAGCGACCACTCCCCTGTAGCGAAGCGGTCGCGGGAACAGGGGAGATGACCGGGGAGGGGGAAGTTGGGCTAGCTGGGCCGACCTGGTGGGTCTGGTGGCCAAGCGGCCCAGGGTGAGGATGGAGGTTTTCCCTTTTATTATTTTCTTTATATAGTTTTATTAAATTTTAGTGCACTAAAACACTTTACAAAAAATTTGGTTGACCGCCATAATTAGTTATGGAATATTTGCCACATGATGAACACTTTAGTTTGCAAGTTTGAGAAATTTGAATTTTGGACTTAAATTTGAATTTTAATTTTAATTATGACTTGGATAAAATGAGGTTTAGCAATAGTAATGTGATGACATGGCATCATTAGCAGGGGTTACTGTAGCTTAATTATCCGGGTGTCACACACGACCTGTCTAATTCAAGTGAAAGAGCTACACAGCTACAAGTGAAAAAGCTACACAACTACAAAAAACACCCAGTGGGTGTGCAGATGTAAGGTTCAGACCAACATCTTACGAATAATAAAGCAGCAGCTTCCAGATGGCGTATCCTAACAGAGCAAGAATCGAGCTGGAATACAGAAATCAACTTACAATCCCACTTACTCGGACATTAGCTTGGAGAGCAGAGCTGGCGTTGTAAGCGGCTGGTGTCATACACCACCTTAAGTCGGTCCATCATTAGGCCCGCCTGGATCATAGCTTCCTTGGCAGCTCTTACTTGGTCCTTCGGGCCGCGATGCAGAGCAAACAGAGCTGGTGGAGTGGAAGCTTGGGGTTGCGCAATCGGGTCAGAAGCCTGACCAGTCGACGCTGAGGGTTGGTCAATTGATAAAGGACCAACAAAAGAGAAAATAGCCCATACTAGATCGTCAAGTTGTTGAACTACAGGCTCAGATGTCGGGCGAGGCGCTTTGCTGGCAGGTACCCTCCTACTCGAAGTTCTCCCTGTACTCCTTTGGGACACCTCATCATCATCATCATCATCATCATCATCATCATCTGGAAGCTGGATAACATTTGTTGGCACTACAAAATACTCGACAGTAAGATTTCACTCGACCATCAAAATAGTCGACAGAGTGGTAGCATGACTATGGAATCATACCTGCCCGAGAGGTCGCCGCATCTGCGGTCTCCGCGTCACCCCGCTCCTCGTCGATGTCCATAGAAGTCGCAGAAGTAGCAGGACTGAAAGTTCCAAGTTTCACTCGGTCAAGCAAGTAAAGAAATTCACAGTGTAAACGAAGGACAAAGAAAAGAGACACTTACGCTCAAGCAACAGGCACGGCCACCTTGATCCTAGGCAGCGCCTTCCGAGGCTTGTGTGGAACAACTTTGGCCTGCTTCACGGCCTTCTCTGTTGGCTCCAGAGTTGAAGTTCGAGTGCGCTTTGGAATTTTTGCACTCGGTGCAACTGCTTTGCCACGCCCTCCCGCAGGGTCCTGCGACTGTTTGGAACATCGTTCAAAACGCGGGGGTGAGTCGACTTCCTCGTTGCTGCCAGAGTCCTCGCTTTCATCTTGACTATCGTCTACATATTGCCAATCAGAGATTTCACCATCACTCTCTGCTCCTTCCTGGCGCTGCTCCCCATTCGGCATCGAGTACATCTTGGTGAACACCTGTGAGACATAAGTTACAAATATCAGTCGCGTTCAAGGGAAATCATATACTGAAAAAGCACTCGACAAATCTCGTCTGGAGCATTGTTGGCGTAGAATGGCAAGATCCTTCTGGCTCCTCGAGGGTTATCCTTGTTTCCAGTGATGCTTCACAGCCACTGAGCCACCGTCTCCTCGGCGACCTCCTCTGGGTGGACCCAAGCGGTGTCTTCGGTGCCCGAGTACATCCACATTGGGTGATCACGAGCTTGGAGGGGCTGGATGCATCGACTGAGAAACACCTCCAGCAGGTCCATGCCCGTCACACCCCCTTGAACTAATGCAACGACCGCGTCAACTAATATGGACACCTCACCCTTCTCCGCCGCGGTTACTTCTAGTGGAGGAGGTCGGCGGACTCTATCCAGAGTGAAAGGGGGAGGCCGGTCGACTGACCAGGATTCAGGATGTCTTTGCAATAAAACCAAGTCGACTGCCATCCTCTGACTGGCTCGGGAAGTGTCATGGGGGGAAAAGTACTCCTACCTCTCATGTGTATCCCTAACCCCCCACACATTTGGATCACGTGCGTCCTTTCGTCATCTGGGTTAGCTTTCTTCACCGACTAAGATCGGCCAGTGAAGATGTGTTTGAACAGACCCCAGTGTGGTTGGCACCCAAGGAAGTTCTCACACATGGAAACAAATGCGGAAAGTTACGAGATTATGTTGGGAGGAAAGTGGTGGATCTGAGCACCAAAAGAGTTCACACAAAAAACCGAAAGAACGGATGCAGGGGCAGGGAGAAACCTGATACGTCTCCAACGTAGTTACTTTTCCTAACGCGTTTCCTCTTGTTTTGGACTAAAATTTGCATGATTTGAATGAAACTAACCCCGGACTAACGCTATTTTCAGCAGAACTACCATGGTGTTGTTTTTGTGCAGAAATAAAAGTTCTCGGAATGGAACGAAACTTTGCAAGGAATTTATATATAATAAATAAGAATTTCTGGAGCCAAGACCTGCCGGAGGGGCACCTGGGTGGGCACAACCCACCAGGGCGCGCCCCCCTCTCCTGTTGTGCGCAGGTGGGTTGTCCCCACCTGATGGCCCCGTTGACCCTGAAACCGGCGCTATAAAATTACATTATTCCAGAAAAAAATGAGGGAGAAAGTATTATCGTGATCCACGAGGCAGAGCCGCTGTCACGTCCTGTTCTTCATCGGGAGGCCAGATCTCGAGTCCGTTTGGGGCTCCGGGGAGGGGATCTTCGTTCTTCATCATCACCAACCCTTCTCCATCGCCAAGTCCATGATGCTCCCCACCGGGAGTGAGTAATTCCTTCGTAGGTTCGCTGGTCGGCGAGGAGTTGGATGAGATTCATCATGTAATCGAGTTAGTTTTGTTAGGGCTTGATCCCTAGCAAGGTTGTCAAAATTGTGATTCTGTTATACGATTCTACGACTTTACGATCCAAACTAACCCCTATCATTCTACGATTTTAGTTCATAGAATCTACGTTTCTACGATCCTGATAGTGACGATTCAACGATTTGCGATCCTACCATTGGAGCTCCAATATGATTCAAAGTCGCCATTCTGACAACCTTGATCCATAGTATCCACTATGTTCTAAGATTGATGTTGCTATGACTTTGCCATGCTTAATGCTTGTCACTTTGGGCCCGGGTGCCAAGAACTCAGATCTAAACCATTTATGTTGTCATCATTATATCCATGTTTTAGATCTGATCTTGCAAGTTATAGTCACCTACTACGTGTTATGATCCAGCAACCCCGGAGTGACAATAGTCGGGACCACTCCCGGTGATGACCGTAGTTTGAGGAGTTCATGTATTCACTATGTGTTAATGCTTTGTTCCGGTCCTCTATTAAAAGGAGGACTTAATTTCCCTTAGTTTCCAATATGGACCCCGCTGCTACGGGAGGGTAGGACAAAAGATGCCATGCAAGTTCTTTCCATAAGCATGTATGACTATTTACGGAATACATGCCTACATTATATTGACGAACTGGAGCTAGTGCCGTATCGCCCTTGGTTATAACTGTCTCATGATGAATATCATGCAACAAGTCACCGATCCAATGCCTACAAATTTATCTTATATTGTTTCTGTTAAGTTACTACTACTATCATCACTGTTACACTTGCTACAAAATTACTGCTATCACTGTTACCGTTACCATTGCTACTATTACTACTATCAAAACTATCATATTACTTTGCTACTGATTACTTGCTGCAGATAATTAATCTCCAGGTGTGGTTGAATTGACAACTCAGGTGCTAATACCTTCAAACATTATTTGGCTCCCCTTGTGTCGAATCTATAAATTTGGGTTGAATACTCTACCCTCGAAAACTATTGCGATCCCCTATACTTGTGGGTTATCAAGACACTTTTCTGGCGCTGTTGCCGGGGAGCGTAGCTATATTTGTTGAGTCACTTGGGATTATTATCACTTTATCACTATGAAGAATCTGAAGGATACTAAGACTAAGATATTTCCCTCAAAGACGAGGGAGGGTAAGTAACTGCCATCCAGTTCTGCTTTAGATTCACCTTCTGTTCTAAGTAAACTTGCAACACCACCACATGCTATCAATTCTAATATGTTGAAATTTATTGATGATGCTACTTCTACTATGAATGATGATGATCATGATTCTAGTACCTTGCTTGATGATAATGATGTGCCACTTGGTGAATTTCTTGATGAGAAAATTGCTGGAGTAATACAACATGATGTTGTTGAATCTGATGATGAGCTTGACACTACAACTCCTAAAACACCTGCTAGAACTAGCCTTCCTAGATATGAATTGCCTAAGGTACCGGAAGGTTATGTTATGAATGAGGAGAAAACTAGAGATATTCTTGCTTGTAAGGATAGAGATGATCTAGAGAAATTATTATGCAAGTATAAAGAAAAATCTCTGAATGCTAGAATGAAATGTGATCCTAAGTTTTCTACTTCACCTATCTTTATTGATGATAAGGATTATGAATTCTCTGTCAACCCAGAATTAATTACTTTGGTTGAATCTGATCCTTTCCATGGTTATGAAACTGAAACTGTTGTGGCACATCTTACTAAGCTGAATGATATAGCTACCCTTTTTACTCATGATGAGAAAACTTGCTATTACTTTATTCTTAAATTATTTCCTTTCTCATTAAAGGGTGATGCTAAAGCTTGGTACAATACTCTTGCTCCTGGTTGTGTGTGTAGTCCCCAGGATATGATTTATTACTTCTCTGAAAAATATTTCCCTGCTCATAAGAAACAAACTGCTTTACATGAAATATTTAACTTTGTGCAAACTAAAGAAGAGAGTCTCCCACAATCTTGGGGGAGGCTTTACCAATTACTTAATGCTTTGCCTGATCATCCTCTTAAGAAAAATGAAATACTTGATATCTTCTATAATGGACTAACCGATGCTTCTAGGGACTTCCTAGATAGTTGTGCTGCTTGTGTTTTCAGGGAACGAACTGTTGGACAAGCTGAAGAATTATTGAATAATATATTGAAAAATTATGATGATTGGACTCTTCCTGAACCACCGCCTAAACCCACTCCGAAGAAGACGGGTATATTATATCTTAGTCCTGAAGATATGCAAGAGGCAAAGAAATCTATAAAGGAAAAAGGTACTAAAGCTGAGGATGTTAAAAATTTACCTCCTATTGAAGAAATACATGGGCTTGATACACCACCACTGCCTAAGGTGGTAGAGGTAAATTCTTTAATGAAGTTCAGTGATAATGATAATCCTCTCAATATGCATCCTAGCCAATGCCTCTATGAGTTTGAAAACTACATTAGAAAACAAGATCACTTCAATGCAAATGTTATGAAAAAATTGAAATACAATTCTGATATGATTGCTTGCTTGAGTGACTTGTTATTTAGAATTTCAAATGATGTTAGAGGTGTTGGAAAACATGCTTCTATGGTTCAAACTCAGTTAGAACAAGTTGCTAAATATCAAAGAGAATTGCTTGATGAAATGAATAATAATATACATGACTTTGTTGTTAGAGTTGCAACTAGAGGAGGTAAAATGACTCAGGAACCACTCTATCCTGAGGGACACCCGAAAAGAATTAAACAAGATTCACAAAGAGTAAACACTGATGCACCTAGTCCTTCTAGAAAGAAAAAGAAGAAGAAAAATGATAGGACTTTACATGCTTCTAGTGAACCTGAAGTAGAAAAACCTCCTGATAATGACAATGAAACTTCTATCTCAGATGTTGAAACACAGTATGGTAATGAACATCCACCAAGTGATAATGAAAAATATAATGATGAGGTTCATGAAGACACTCAAAAAAATAATAAAGAACCAAATAATGATGTTGAGATAGAACCACCTGTTGATCTTGATAACCCACAACCTAAGAATAAAAGATATGATAAAAGAGACTTTGTGGCTATAAAACATGGTAAAGAAAGAGAACCGTGGGTTCAAAAACCTATGCCTTTTCCACACAAGTAAACTAAAAAGAAAGATGATGAAGAATTTGAACGCTTTGCCGAGATGTTGAGGCCAGTCTTTTTGCGTACTCGCTTGACTGATATCTTGAAAATAACTCCTTATGCGAAGTATATGAAAGACATCATCACTAATAATAGAAAAATACGGGAAGCTAAAATCTCCACCATGCTTGCTAATTATACTTTTAAAGATGGAGTACCTAAAAAACTTGGAGATCCGGGAATACCAACTATACCTTGCTCCATCAAAAGAATTATGTGAAAACTGCTTTGTGTGATTTAGGAGCTGGTGTTAGTGTTATGCGTTTATCTTTATATAAAATACTTGACTTGAATAAACTCACACCTACTGAAATATCTTTGCAAATGGCTGACAAATCAACTACCATACCTATTGGTATTTGTGAGAATGTGCCCGTTGTTGTTTCTAATGTTACTATTTTGACTGACTTTGTTATACTTGAGATGCCCGAGGACAACAACATGTAAATTATCCTTGGTAGACCCTTCTTGAATACTGCAGGGGCTATTATCGATTGTAATAAAAGCAAGGGCACTTTTCATATTAATGGTAATGAGCATACGGTGCACTTTTTGAAGAAACAATTCCAAGTGAATGGTATTAATGTTATTGAATAATCTCCGACAATCATTATTGGAAGTTTTCAAATACCTCTACCTACTATCAAAAAGAAATATGAAATGCTTATTGTAGGGGACATTCATATCCCCATTGAGGTAACTTAGTGATTTATGAAAATTCTTCGGTTTCATGCTAATCGAAAGTGGTTGTTAATAAGACTTGATCAACCTTATTAATGAATCATTTTTTAGCGGTATGAAGTTGATGAATTTAGTAAGCACTACCTTCTGTCCCTATCTTTTGTTCTCTGTTTTTATTAGTTAAATAAAATAAAATGACATATTTTGTCTATTTTCTGAATTTTCCGTGCAATAAAAAAATGACCCAAAAATAAAAGTTCTCATAATGCTCTGAAAATTTAATACGATTTTTTCTGAATATTTCTGAATTTCTGGTGCAAAGAATATCAGAGGGAGGTGCACCAGGTGGGCACAACCCACCTGGGCGCTCCAAGACCCCCAGGCGCGCCCTGGTGGGTTGTGGTCCCCACGTGGGCCCCCTCACTTATCTCTTCACCCCACATCATCACTTACCTCTAGAAAAAATTCTCCATTGCTCTCTCTCCCATGTTGTTGCTCTCAAACCCGCGGATTTCGATCTGTTTGCTCGAAGCTCCATTTTCGAAACGGTGTCGGGGGATTGTTGTTTGGTATGTGACTCCACCATTTGCCCAATTAGTTTTTGTTTTAGTGGTTTATATTTTGAATAATTAGCTACTCTTGGTGCTGTTGTAGATGAGCTTGCATGTTAAATTCTTAGAGTTCTAAGTAGTTTGAATGCTTGCTATGGCCTCTATGTCCCTATGAGTAGTTGCTATCAATTTTGTGAAGTTTTGTTGAGAAAAATTTGTGGACTAAAAATTTCAGAATTTTTGTTCATAGGAAAAGGATGAATATCTTTAGGAAGTTTGCCACTAAGAAGAACTCCAAGGGTGTTATTGGGGAGTCTTATGACAGTGATCTCCATCCTCGGAGGTTGGCGGAGGTATGGCCATGCGAATGGCCACACACCCAGTTCATGGAAGAGGATGGAATCCTTCAGGAGTTCACACAATATGCTGCTAATGCCGGCCTCACCGACTTCATCGCAGATGAGTGTGAACAGTATCATCTCCTCACAAACATCTTTCTTCAAAGTTTTACCTTCCTTGCTAGGAATCCTCCTCCTGAAGTACAGTTTGATTTATATGCCGAAACCCATCAGATACCACTTACTGAGTTTTGTAACATATGCATGGTCCCTTCTGATGGGAGCTTAGCCGAGCCTAGGCCGGCGGAGTTTAAGGTCTTTTATCATACCTTGACGGTGGGATATGAGAGTGGGGTGTCGGCCGTCACTGCCACTAGCATACACTTTCCTGCCGTGCATTTTTTTACTTTATTTATCGCTAAGTGTTTGCTTGCTAGGGAAAAAGTGGGTGCGCTCAGCGCACTAGACTTCGCTGTTTTACGCTGTGCACTAGAGGGCGACAACACTTATAGCTTGGGAGCTATTGTGGCTCGTCACCTCCACATTAATAAGTCCAAGGGTAAAATACAAGGTGGGATTTTTGCTACTCGTTTGGCAGCTCAGTTCGAGGTTGAGATACGCCTTCATGATCACCCTCTTACCAGAGTTTACCTAGATCGTGCAGCCATGGATCACCATCATTTTACTAATATCGAGTCTCCTGACATTCATGTTCCATATAACCTGGTTTTTAGTGTGAAGACTCGAGATATTATTCCATTGCCTGCTCCTGCTTTGTTTGATTCTGTTGCTAGGGGCAGATATAGGATTATGCCTGTAGAGATCATCGCCTACCGGAACGCTTAGGTTGCTGCAGAGGCAGCGGAAGAACCTCAGCAGTGGGATGAGTGGATGCCCGCTCCTCAGCACCCCTACTGCCATCCAGGCTACTGATCGATTACCAAGTTAGGCCAAAAGCCTAAGCTTGGGGGAGTACATGTTCTCACCGGCATTACATTCATGTCCACTTATTTTCATTTGTCGGTGTTCACACTTTTTCATTGGATCAACCATGCTTAGATTTATTTTCTTGCTTTCTTCTTGTGTGTTTGAAAAACCTTAGAAAAACCAAAAAAAATAGTCATAGTTAATTTACTCGCTATGCATCCTTAGTAGTAATACTAAAAAGAAAACCCAAAAAGATTTCCTTGTTCTTCTTTTGCTTGTTGGGAGCTTTCCCGTGTAAATAGTTTTTCTCGTTTTTGCTTATTTGCTTGTTCAAGAAAACCAAAAACTCCAAAAATATTTCAGTGTGTTTCTCTGAATTTCTTTTCTTTTTTATTCGAGTCTTGCCGAGGAGAAGACCACGATGAAAATGTTGAGTGGCTCTCATAAGAATAAATGTTAATCTAATAAAGAGCCCATTTTACCTTGTCTTCTCATGTTGAATAAAATGTTTGCAGATTCCAGCTTAATCCACGGCACTCTTGCACTATTATTATTTTCATATCATTCGGTCATGCAAGTGAAAGGTAATAATGACGATATTCGATGAACTGGCCATGGCAGAGAGAAACGGGTATGAACTCGACTTGTCATGTTTGTGCAAATATGTTAACCTAGTATCCATGATTCAGCCTGTTATGATTAAACATGTTTGCAATGACAATTAGAGATTATAGTTTTTCATGCCATGCATAAGTAGCTAGGAGTGGATAATGATTTATCTTGGATATCAACATTGCGTTAAAATGAATGTGATGCAGTATGATGATACGGTATCCTCCTCTGAATGTTAGAGTGGCTTGACTTGGCACATGTTCATGCATGTAGTTGAATCAAAACCAACATAGCCTCTATGATATTTATGTTCATGGTGTTCATATCCTACTCATGCTAGTGTCCAATGTTACTTATGCATAATGCATGTTTATGACCATTGTTGCTCTCTAGCTGGCCGCTTCTCAATCTAATTGCTAGCCTTCGCCTGTACTAAGTGGGAATTCTGCTAGTACAACAAAAACCTTGAACCCAAAGTTATTCCAGATGAGTCCACCACACCTACCTATATGCGGTATTACCCTGCCGTCCTAAGTAAATTTGCATGTACCACCTCTAAAAACTTCAAATAAATATCCTTTTTTGTGTGTGCCTTGATCGTTCATGGAACGACAGGTGGTGGTCAGTATCTTCCATGCTAAGTGGGTTATTCTCAGGTCGAGTGTTTATTCACTCGTCATCGCATGAGAAAAGGGCGGTAATAGGAATTCCAGTCCCGAACTCAAGAAATGCAAATAATTAAACAAAACTCCCCCGGGACTGTTGTTGGTATGGACGGCACTCGTTGTTTCGGACAAGGCATGGAGTGTGATTATTGGTGGAGGGGGAGTAAACCTTTACTTTTATCGATTGGGAACCGCCACTAGCGTGCTTAGCATGGAAGATATTGATAACTGATGGTCGTGAAGTAAATGAGAAAGGTGCATGTCTCAAATTATCATTTACCTCTATTTTAAAAACTCGAGCTCTGGCACCTCTGCAAATCACTGCTTCCTTCTGCGAAGGGACTATCTATTTACTTTTATGTTGTGCCATCACCTTCTAAAACAAGCACCAGAACCTGAGAGCACTTCTGTCATGACGTATGCATTGTGTGTAGCTAATGTTGGGTGCATCATGACTCGATCTTTTCTACCATGAATTACAATGTTTAGTCGATGCTTGAACTTTGGAGGTGCTCTGCATTTATGTTTTGCGGTCTCGGAAAGGGCTAACGATATACCACTATTGTCATATTTTTTACAACGTGTTGCTATTTGACATACCTTACTATTGCTCGCTACTTGATTATGTCATTGATATGAGTTAATATAATCTTTAAGAGTTATTGTCGGCATGGTTAGTTATAATGTTGGCTGAAAACCTGGGTGTTGTTTAAGCTTATTTATGCAAACAAGAGAAAAAGAGTTCGTAAAAGCTTTTATTTTTCACTTTCAGTTTATCAACTGAATTGCTTGAGGACAAGGAAAGGTTTAAGCTTGGGGGAGTTGATACGTCTCCAACGTATCTACTTTTCCTAACGCTTTTCCTCTTGTTTTGGACTCTAATTTGCATGATTTGAATGAAACTAACCCCGGACTGACGTTGTTTTTAGCAGAACTACCATGGTGTTGTTTTTGTGCAGATATAAAAGTTCTCGGAATGGAACGAAACTTTGCGAGGAATTTTGATATAATAAATAATAATTTCTGGAGCCAAGACCTTCCGGAGAGGGGCACCTGGGTGGGCACAACCCACCAGGGTGCGCCCCCTCTCCTGGCCCGCCCAGGTGGGTTGTCCCCACCTGGTGGCCCCGCTGACCCTGAAACCGACACTATAAAATCACATTATTCCAGAAAAAATGAGGTAGAAAGAATTATTGCGGTCCATGAGATAGAGCCGCCGTCACCTCCTGTTCTTCATCGGGAGGCCAGATCTGGAGTCCATTTGGGGCTCCGGAGAGGGGGGTCTTCGTTCTTCATCATCACCAACCCTTCTCCATCACCAATTCCATGATGCTCCCCACCGGGAGTGAGTAATTCCTTCGTAGGCTCGCTGGTCGGTGAGGAGTTGGATGAGATTCATCATGTAATCGAGTTAGTTTTGTTAGGGCTTGATCCCTACTATCCACTATGTTGTAAGATTGATGTTGCTATGACTTTGCCATGCTTAATGCTTGTCACTTTGGGCCCGGGTGCCATGAACTCATATCTGAACCGTTTATGTTATCATCATTATATCCATGTTTTAGATCTAATCTTGCAAGTTATAGTCACCTACTACGTGTTATGATCCAGCAACACCGGAGTGACAATAGTCAGGACCACTCCCGGTGATGACCGTAGTTTGAGGAGTTTATGTATTCACTATGTGTTAATGCTTTCTTCTAGTTCTCTATTAAAAGGAGACCTTAATATCCCTTAGTTTCCAATATGGACCCCGCTGCCACGGGAGGGTAGAACAAAAGATGTCATGCAAGTTCTTTCCATAAGCATGTATGACTATTTACGACATACATGCCTACAATATATTGATAAGCTGGAGCTAGTGTCGTATCGCCCTAGGTTATAACTGTCTCATGATGAATATCATCCAACAAGTCACCGATCCAATGCCTACGAATTTATCTTATATTGTTTCTGTTAAGTTACTACTGCTATCATCATTGTTACACTTGCTACAAAATTACTGCTATCACTGTTACCGTTACCATTGCTACTGTTACTTGTCGGTGTACAAAAGTAGGGGCTCTCCTTTTGACCCCTTTACTTGTGCACGGGCAGTCAGAGTCGCGCCCACAGCCACACTTAGCAGGGCAGAGGAGGGAAGCCGGAGCACAAGACAACCAAGGCAACGCCATGACCAGAGACACAAAGGGCAAGAGAGCGAGGTGGACTCCCCCGGCAAGACCCTTGCCGAGATGGCCTCCGCAGCCCCGGCAAGAGCCTTGCCGGGGCAACTTGCTCGACGCACCAGAGTGTGCCACCCTTGAGCCCACGGGTTCCAACACCACCAACAAACCACATTGGAACCAAGGTTCGGGGGACACCTCTGTGGTGGCACGCAGATCTTCGTCAAGATCATAAACACACAAGATTAGATGGGGACCAGAAGACGACGACCCTCGGCAGGATCCTAGCCGAGGAAATCCACGAGACCCCCGCCGTCAAGCGCCTTGCCGGGGACGACCGCGGCACCGCGGCAAGACCCTTGTCGGGCCCCCTGGCAAGGCCCTTGCCGAGGGCATCAGCGGAACCACAGTCAGGCCCATGCCTGCCAAGACACCACCGCCGTCCCCATGCAGCTGCCAGCTCAACCAGCTGAGCAGGCACCCGCGTGGCGACGAGCGGCCTCCACGACCGACCCAGCAAGCACCTGCGTGGTGGCATGCAGATCATCGTGAAGGCTCCGCCACCGTGCCAGCCCAGCAGCCAGCCAACGTTGCGCCATGATGCCTCGTCAGCTCGGACGCGTGTTGAAGCTAGGCGAGGCGGCGACAGCTAGGACGTGCTTCCTTGCCGTCCCCAATAAAGCGAGAGGGGCACGTCGGCAGCGCATTAAATGCGTTTGTCCGACGGTGCCATAGGATAGACTCATCCACTATACACCTTTGCACCTCCTGCGTGCCACTGTGGCAACCCCTTTTGTCTATAAAAGGAGGCCCGAGGCGACCAGGAGGAGGATTCGGAACTTTTGGGCAAGTTACACCCCGTAGCTAACTCAAGAACACAAGAACACTCAAATACATCCACCGAAGCAAGACTAGGGTATTACGCATCTCCGCGGCCCGAACCTGGGTAAATGACCTGCGTGCTTCCTGTCAGACCCGCTCTTTGCACAACCCCGCGCCCGCCAACCGTAGAAGGGATCCCAGTGATCCCATAGGTGTCGATTTCCCCCGACATCTTTGGCGCACCAGGTAGGGGTGCGGCGCAGTTGTGGAAATATGGTCTGATCAGAGCGGCGGCTTCATCGTGGCCATCGTTCCAAGGAAGAAGACGACCAAGCTTGACGGCACCATCTACAGATGCGGTGGACGCTCGCGCAACGATAGAAAAGTTAAGTCGTGCAAAACTTTAAGCAATTTCTTTTTACATATAAGGTTATCGTCCTCAGAGATCCTGCCCTATGTATGGAAAACCTGCACGCAAAGGGGCCCTTCCACTATTGGCAACGCTCTCGCTCTGTTTCAAGTCTGCCAACAGTTCAGGCGGCTGCGTCGAGAACGGTAGGGTAGCCTGCCGCAATTGGCAACGCTCTCGATTCTGACTCGAGTCAAGCTCGACAGTTCGAGCGGCCGCGTTAAGAGCGTTAAGGTGGTTCACCTCGCAGCAAGCAGACCTGGCAGGCTATTGGGTATCCGTCCTAAAGGCGCCGCGGCTTGGGTTTACGCGCCGGCAAGCCTACCCGATTAACGTAGGGTGGACATACAAAGGGAGATCAAACAGGAAAATAACATGCATCATTTCTAAAAGTACTGCAGTATTATATTACATCAATTGTTACTGCGGTTCTAACTAAAGATAAAAATTGTCTTGGTCATGAACCTGCAGCGGTGGTGAGAAACGGGGTGCCTAATCCCGGCGCAGGCCCTCCACCCTCTGGATTCCGTCGATACGGCTGATGATGGGCTTGATACGCTCCTTGAGCACCGCGAGGTCCGCATCCTCCGGCAAGCTCTCCAGCACGGCATCGAAGTCAAGGTTGGGATTCTAGTGCGCCACTTTGGTGAGAACCTTGGTCATGGCATCCCGGCAAAGCCTCCTGGCCTCATCGGCCAGAGAGGCCGCCCGATTGGAGTGGAGCTGCTCCAGGGCCCCGAAGACACCCTCGAAGAACAGGGTCAGCTTGGCGTTGGGACTCACATTGCGCTCCGGGGTGTACCTCACATTTGGCATCCCCATGGTAGCCAGTTGCATGGTGATCCTGCCGGCAACGTCTTTGAGGCGGCTGATCCAGCGGTTCTCGCCCTCCACAAAATCCTTGTGGTTGGCGGCTTCGTTCTTCGGCAGCTGCTTCTCGACCTCCAGATTCTTGGCCAGGGTCTCCTCCCGGGCCTTGGCCTCCGAGAGCGTCTCCTCAAGACCCTCCAGCTTCAGCTTCAGGTCTTTGATGGAGTCATTGGCCTTGGAGAGCTGCTCAGCCTTGCCGAGGACTGCGCCCTGCGCCTCCACCAGGACACCGTTGAGCGTGTCCTTCTCCTTGGCCAGCTTCAGGGCCTGATCCTTCAGCCCGTCCTGCTCCACCTCCAGCTCTTTCACCTTGCTGGCGTGAACCAGAGCCTGGGCATTGAGTGCCTCCTTGTGCCTCTGCTCCAGCTCCTGGGTCCGCTGCACGACAAGCTTCTCCACCTCCTCGTCCTTGCCACGGAGTGTGGCGGCAAGCTTCTCCTCACGGGCGGCAAGATCCTCCTCCTGGGAGTTCAGTAGAGCCTGATGTTGTTGTCGAGCGGCCTCCTCTTTGGCGGCCTGCTCCCTCGCCAGCTCCTGGGCCTTCTCAAAATCAGCTTGTTGCAGAAGTAACTCTTGCTGACGCTGGGACAGCTCGCCTTGGATGCCCTTCAGTTCCTAGTGGGCGTTGCGAAGCCAGGCTTGCGTCTCAGTAACGCGCTCCTTGAAATCTTCTTCTACCTTGTCCGCCACGGCCATCCTGGATCTTATTTTGCCTTGGCGGGCGCGGTGGAGCGCCTGGAGCTTCTGGAAGTTGGCACTCATGGCCTGGAGGAGCCGCTATTCCTGGGAGCCGCCGCCACCGGCGCTCGGCTCGTCAACAACTTCGAGCCCGACGGCGGCAAGCACATCCTTGTCTAACACCTCTCCATCGGCGGGCACCCTGGTGCTCACCGTCCCTGGGAGGTGGATGAACAGGTCATCGCTCACCTTCAGGTACTTACCCGAGCCAGAGGCAGCGGAGGAGGAAGGCTGGTCGTCGACCACCTCCTCCTTGGCAGCAGCCTTGCCGGCCTCCCCGGCAGGCCCCTTGCCGGACTCCCCGGCAGACCCCTTGGCGGCGTCCTCATCAGCGCCCTTGGCGGCCTCCTCGGCGGCGATCTTCTCGGCCTCGGCCGCGGCGTCCTTGGCGACATCCTTGATGACGGTATCTATGTCCTCCCGGTCCGCCGAGGGAGGATCTGGATATCGAGAAGGGGATGAGACGAAGCCAAGACCAAGATTCAAGAAAAAAAGAACGGGGACAGAAGGCGAATCACTTACCCGTGCCAGGCTGGGAAGAAGAGGGCCCCTCCCCGCCGACATCTGGCGCCGAGGCGGAGCCACCAGCGCCCAAGTTTGCCTCCTCCTCCGTGTGCATGGGCTAGATGCTTGGCGCCCTTGCCGGGGACGCCCCTCGGGGCGGCGTGGTCAATGGGGGCGGCGTGTTGGGGGTAGCCCTCGGTGGCTCCTCCTACTGCTGTCCTCCTCCTACAACCACGGAAAGTTCAGCGCCAGGGGATCGTGCCCCCAACACACGTTGACGAGGGGCGAGTGATGAGCTTACGTTGGGGGCTGTGCCGGGGGCTGCTGTCCGGGCTGCTCACAACCACCAGCGGCGTACTCGAAGTGCCCGCCGGGGGCTGGCCACCCGCCGAAGGCCTGGCCCTCTTCACCCTCTGGGCCAGCGTCTTCGCGTCTCTGCAAAGATGAGAACAAATCAAGATAAGCGGCACAGCCTGAGGAGACGGAGATGACAAAAAAGAGCAAGATACTTACTCATCCTCCACCTCCTCTTATGTTGCCTTCCTCTTCCTCCTTGGGCTGAGGGACCCAAAATCGAAGACAACCTCCGTGTCGTCATCTATGGGGGGAGGGAAGCAGATGGAGTCCGAGAACACTTGGACGAGGAAGAGGCAGTTGCCTTCTTCTTCACCACCGCGGCCTTCACCACCTTCCTCGCCGCCGCGGCCCTCGTCCGGCGCACGGACGCCTCCTGGGTTTGCTGCGGCTACACGGCCCTGCCAGGCCGGACCGGCTCGCCAGAGCTGGCCCGCCGCATGACTCGCCCTCTCCCCGTGACTGGAGGGTCGACGGTCTCGACCTCCTCCGACGACGACTCATCGGCACATCTTCGATGAGAGGGGCCCCGGTGCCAGAGCTGCTGGCCTCCCCAGCGGACTCCGCACACTTGGCAAGCGCCTTTTCCTCCGCGGACGCCGCGGCCTTGTCCTCCACGCCGCCGGCGTTGTCGGCCTCCCTGGCGAGCTCCGCCTCCGCCGCCCTGGCAGTGATGTAGTCCAGCTCTGCTTGGGTGGTGTCCTGGACGAGCCGCGACTCCTCGCGGACGTACTTCTCCTCCAAGGTAACGAAGAACTCCTGCACCTGATCCACCGGCGGCTCGGCCCAATTTGGGATGGGGTCGTGCACGTTGAACTCCGGCATCATGGCAATGATGTCCTTTCAGCGCGGGTTATTGCTCAACAGGACCACCCCGCCGGCAACCTGAACAAGGGCCCTTTGGCGACCTTGCCGGCCTTCGCGGCCTTGCCGGACCGCTCGACCCTGCCGTCGCGGTTCACGTCGAGCTGGAAGAGCCGATGGCAGAAGTGGGTGTGCCCCATCACCGTGAGATTATGGTCCAAGCCGGGGTGAAGCCTCATGATGTCGGCCACATTCGTGAAGATCCAGGCCGGCCTCCCCTTGTTGTGCAGCGGAGTGCTTTGGCGGCGGATGAAATCCGCCCCGATCATCTCAAGGGTGAGCCCGGCCTCGGCAAAGCAAAGAATCCTGGTGGTGGCGACCATGAGCTTCGCATTGTCGGCATCAACATCAACCCAGTCATTTCTGCCAACCGGCGGCGCCTGGCGAACCTGGCAGAATTCCTGCGGGTCCTCCTCCTCAATCCAGCACCACCGGCCACGCCACTCCTCCCACCTCTCCTTCTGAGCGTCCTTCGGGTATGTCCCTTTAGTACTTGGGATTCAGGCGACACAACCAGAGATGGCGACTCCCTTTTGTATTAGATGATAAAAATAGTGGCAGAAGAGCGTCGTGTTGGGGAACACTCAGGCGAAGCCCTCGTAGAGATGGGCAAAGAGAGCCATGCATGCCACGGCGTTTGGAGTGAAATCCAGAAGGTGAAAGCCGTAGGTGTGCATGACGTTACTGAAGAAATCAGAGAAGGGGGGCAGAGGCCGCAGTAAAAATAGTCGATGAAGAATGGGTACCGATTCAGGCCGGCTTCGGCGAAAGCGACAGGGATGACGCGCGTGGTCGGATGCCTAGTCGCTTCATTAGCCTTGCACCCCCTGTGTGCTTGAAGCAGTCCGGATATGGACCGGGTTGATCGTTGTGGGTGAGGGAGTCCTGGATTAGGGGGTATCCGACAGCCGGACTGTATACAACGTCCGAATATTGAAGCGTGAAGATACAAGACTCAAGACTTCACTGCCTCTGATGGGACTTTCCTTGGTGTGGAAGGCAAGCTTACGATCCGGATATTATATTTCCTTCCTTGTAACCAACTCCATGTAACCCTAGCCCTCTCCGGTGCCTATATAAACCGGAGAGGTTGGTCCTTAGAAGGCCGATCACAATTACAATCATACCATCATAGGCTAGCTTCTAGGGTTTAGCCTCTACGATCTCGTGGTAGATCTACTCTTGTACTACCCATATCTTCAATATTAATCAAGCAGGAAGTAGGGTTTTACCTCCATCGAGAGGGCCCGAACCTGGGTAAACATCTATGTCCCTTGCTTCCTGTTACCATCAGCCTAAGACGCACAGATCGGGACCCCCTACCCGAGATCCGCCGGTTTTGACACCGACATTGGTGCTTTCATTGAGAGTTCCTCTCTGTCGTTGCAACAGGGCTCGATGGCTCCTCCAGTCATCGTCAACAACACGATCCCGGGTGAGACCTTTCTCCCCGGACAGATCTTCGTGTTCAGCGGCTTCGCCCTACGGGCCAACTCACTTGGCCATCTGGAGCAGATCGACCACTACGCCCCTGGCCACCAGATCAGGTTCGGAAACCTGAACTACATGACGGACATTCGCGGAGAATTGATCTTCGATGGATTCGGGCCTATGCCAGGAGCACCGGACAATCACGACGAGCACGGCTTAGACCTGCTGTTGGATGAAGCTCGGGGTATCACCCCCGCAGTAGCCCCGGACCTAAATCTGGAGCAGGCTGCGCTGCCTAAGGACGGAGGGATAGACCCCGCCCCGCAGGTCGCACACTCATCGGCGGTGGAGCCGAACACGGGTCTTACCACTGTGGTGTCCTGTGACTCCCGACCCCCGGATTCGTATCCGGACGCTGGTTCCAATCTGCACACTCCCGAGCCAGTCGAGCCAGGTTGGGCTCCGGTAATGGAGTTCACCGCTGCGGATATCTTACAAAGACTCGCCTTTGGCGACATGTGGACTCATTAAAGTATCTCTTTGTCGAGGCTCTTGGCCGAACTATGTCCGCTCGAGTGGGAGGCAGGCAATGAAGGAATTCGCTGCCCACCCACCACCCACTTCATTGCCACGGTCGATGATTTAACCGAGGTACTGGACTTCGACTCTGAAGACATCGACGGTATGGACGATGATGCAGAGAAGAACATGAACCACCGCCATCGGGCGGTGGACAGCCACCTCTTCCTATGATATATATATGTGGTGGACATTCAAGGAAACAAATGGCGATGAGGCAACGGAGGATAAAATCTCAGGAAAAAAGCAAAGAATGGGCGCGTCGGCGCCACTCCAAGCCCCGCCACAGCAATACCGCCCAGAGACGAAAACAATCCAATGGTGCCAAGAAGAATACAACCTGATCAGCCCGCCGAAAGCAGGCCGAACAGAGGATGACTAGGTCAGCCCGTAAGAACAAAGCGACGGACGAATACCCGGAGGAGGACAGCTACATGCCCTCCAAGACAAGATTAGCCTCGGCGATAACGAAGTTCGGGCGTGCTCGAGGATCCCATAGAGCAGAGCGCTGCCGCCGGCTTATAGCCACCGCGAGGAGCCCGAAAAGAAGCAGCAAAGAACTCCTAGCTTATCAAGACCTGCTCACGATAGATGGATCAAGTCCCGTAGCCGAGGAATACGGACTCGAGCGCCATACGGCTGACCGGCCACCTCGTGGCCGGGATAAAATGGCATATCAGTCCGCATACCAGCCAACACCCCCACGCCAACATACTACGGCCCGAGGCAACAAAACAGGACAGCCAAGATCGATCTACGGATCGCGGGGGCGCGCCTCGACACGCGACGACGACCGTCACGCCGGATACACCTTCAATAAGTCCGGCCGGGCCGAACGTAGCCACCCAGAGCAATTCGACCTGCGTAGCCACATAGCCCGCATGCAGGCGCCATGCACCCCTCCGCTTCAATCGACGAAGTAATGGATCATGAATTCCTAGAAGGGTTCAAACCCAGAACATCGAATCATGCGACGCACAACAGACCCTGCAGTATGGATCAAGATTTCCTTCTCCACATTCACATGGCCCGCGGAGACGATCTACATGCCATCAATTATCTTCCCTTACGCCAAAGGACCAGCCCGCATCGGCTAAACAGCCTGCCAAAGAAATTCCATTGGCAGTTGGGAAAACCTCGAAGACGATTCTCAACAACTTCTGTGGCACATACGCATGCGACCACCGGACGCTGATGACTTGAGCCACATTACTCAATAGCCCGGAGAGTCAGCCAGGAAATTCTGGACTCGGTTCCTAACTAAAAAGAACCAAATAGTCGACTATCCGGACGCCGAAGCCCTGGCGGATTTTAAGCATAATATCCGTGACGAGTGGCTCGCCGACACCTTGGCCAGAAAACCCAAGTCCGTGGCAGCTCACAACACTAATGACCCGCTTATGCGGGCGAGGACAGCTGGTTGGCTCGCAGCAGCACTACACCACATTTCGCACTTCGATGGAGGCAATAATAACGGCAAGCCCCGCGTAATGCATATAAGCGATGTAACAACGGCGACAAGATCAAGACACGGCATCAACGCTGGATTCAGCGGATCCAAACCCGGTCACGGAAGAAGCCGCTCAAAAGAAATAATCAGGACCGCCCACCGACCGTGATATCGAGAGCTCGTACAAATTCATGGCACCCGGACAAGCTGGCCAGACGCCGGATAACTAGGCTACAGAATCCCGCGTTAACGATGCCACATCACCCGTTATCATTGCTAACCTCGCTAGATCGAAACCGATTCAAATCAAATTCAAAATCAATCAAAAATAAAAGTTTTCAAATATTAAAACTAAAATGTTTGGAGTGAATCAAATATAGTATAGATAATTATGG
The DNA here is from genome assembly GCA_021605205.1 of Aegilops longissima. Classification (NCBI taxonomy): domain Eukaryota; kingdom Viridiplantae; phylum Streptophyta; class Magnoliopsida; order Poales; family Poaceae; genus Aegilops; species Aegilops longissima. Next base: position 546,950,672 of record CM038679.1, on the reverse strand, counting down.
TGGAGAAGCCACACCTTTATAAAATGTTTAAATACTATAAGATGAATAAAACAACAACAAAAATAATTATTTAAATACCTTTTGTAATAAATAAAATGTCAAACTAATTTATTTGAGGACTAGACTTCTTGTGACTATGGACTAAGTTGAAATACTAATTTAGATACTAAGTGTATATTTTACTAAAACTAAAATAATAAGAAACAAAACTAAAATAGAAAAAGTAAAGTAAATAAAAAGTAAAAACAAAACAAAACAGAAGAAAAGAGAACCCCCCACATGGGCTAGTCGGCCCAGTTGCTTGCCAGGCCGGCCCAAACCGGCCCAGGCCGCCCCCTCACTCCACCATAACCCCACCCCGGTCAAACCCTAACCCAACCGAACCCCACTCCCTCCCACGAAACCCACTCCCCCTAAATCCTATCACCACCCCCCCCCCCGATCTGGATCGGAGGCGCTTGTCTCGACGATCGCCGACGCCGCCACGCTGACCTCGCTGCCGCCGGGCGCCTCCTCCGCGCCCCTGGATCCGGTCTGGGCATTCGACGCCCCGCGCCTCCCGTCGCCTCCCCGACCTCATCGCTGGACCGGCCACGTCTTCCTCCCTCGACGGCCTGCCTCCTCTCCGACGCCGCCGCCCCTGCCGCCTCCTCGCCTCGCTGCCCTGCCTCGCTCCCTCGTGAGCTCCTCCTTCCCCTCTGTCCCTGCTGCCGCCACCACATCCGCCGCGCCCCCAGCTCCGCCCGAGATGAGCCTCAGACCGTGCGCCTCCCGCTTGTCCGCCCGTGGCTTGCCGGCATCGCCCGTGCCGTGCTTGCCGCCACCACTTCCGCTGCTCTCTGCTCCCCCTGCGCGCCCCTCGCCTTGGCCTCACCTGAGTCCGTGCTCGCCGGCGCTGCGGTGGCTTTTGCCGACCACGCGCAAGCAGCCCCCTCTCACTCATGCTGCACCTGGCGCCAAGCTGCTAGGATCGGGATCGGTGACATGCGCCACGGTGACATGCACGGTGACATGCGGCTCAAATTCAAATTTAAACATTGCGAAAAAATCTGAAAAAAATCATGCATGTTCACAGCACATACTAAGATAACTCCTAAAATTTCAGATCAAAATTCGAAACATACATCGAGAAACAAAAAAGAGAAATCTGTCATGAATAGTTCCCTCTGCTGGCGCCGTTCCTCGCCGGCGGCCTCGCCACACCCGTGGCTGGCGCGCCCTCGCACTGTTAACTGGGCGCCACGGGCGCCGACGCCAGGCCTGCTAACCGCCTCGCTTCATTAGGCCCCTCGTTTATGACAAACGGGCCTCGCCCCTAACATTTTTATAAAAATAATAATAATAGTAAATAAATAAATAATAAAATGAATTAATAAAACTAATTATTAATTAATCAGTGAATTAATTAAGTTAATTAATCCCGTTTAATTAATCTAATTAACTAGTTAGTTTAATTAAACAGTAATTAGATTAGCTAAATCCTAATTAACCTAAACAGTGTATGACAGCTGGGACCCACACTGACCAGTCAACGCCCTGTTGACTGCTGATGTCAGCATACACTATTCTGGATAATGTTGAATTAAATTAATTAAATAAATTTTAAAAATGATTTAAAACTTTAGAAAATCATATAAAATAAATCGTAGCTCAGATGAAAATACTTTCTACATGAAAGTTGCTCAGAACAACGAGACGAATCCAGATACACAGCCCGTTCGTCTGCCACACGTCCCTAGCATAGTGAACCTGCAACATTTCACCTCCGGTTCATCTGTCCGAAAACGCGAAACACCGAGGATACTTTCCCGGATGTTTCCCCCCTTCACCGGTATCACCTATACCTGCGTTACGTCACCCCTAGCACCGTGTATCACCATATTATGCTTTGTGCTGCTTTGATTGCTCTGTTATTTATTATGTTCCCCCTCCATTACTTCTTTCTGGTAAACCCCGAGACTGGCGGCAACCCCCAGTTCGACTACGGTGTTGATGACCCCTCCTTGCCAGAGCAACCAGGCTGTGACGCCCCCAATTCAATCGTACACTAATCATGCACGCAAATGTGTACGATCAAGATCGTGGACTCACGGAAGATATCACAACACAACTCTAAAACATAAATAAGTCATACAAGCATCATAATACAAGCCAGGGCCTCGAGGGCTCGAATACAAGTGCTCGATCATAGACGAAGTCGCCGGAAGCAACAATATCTGAGTACGGATATAAGTTAAACAAGTTTGCCTTTGAGAAGGCTAGCACAAACCGGGATACAGATCGAAGAGGCGCAGCCTCCCGCCGGGATCCTCCTAAACTACTCATGGTCGCCGCCCGGGCTGCACGCATTAGTAGGCACCTCCAACAGTAGTAGGAGTCGTCGCCGACGGTGGCGCCTCGCCCTGGTTCCATCGTCCGGCCGCAGCAACCGGTAAAGAAAGGGAAAAGGGGAACAAGGCAACCGTGAGTACTCATCCAAAGTACTGCAAGCAAGGAGCTACACTACATATGCAGGATATATGTGTAAAGGCCATATCGGTGGACCAAGTGCGTAATGCCGTAATAAGAGGGGATAGCTAATCTTGTCGAAGACTACGCTTCGCAGCCTCCGCCTTGCAACATGTAGAAGAGAGTAGATCAAGTCCTCCAAGTAGCATCGCATAGCATAATCCTACCGGCGATCCTCCTCGTAACCTCGATAGAGAGCGACCACCGGGTTGTATCTCGCACTTGGAAGGGTGTGTTTTATTAAGTATCCGGTTCTAGTTGTCATAAGGTCAAGGTACAACTCCAAGTCGCCCTGCTATCAAGATCACGACTATTCAATAGATTAACTTCACTGCAGGGTGCACCACATTACCCGACACGCCGATCCCATTTGGCCGGACACACTTTTCTCGGTCATGCCCGCCGCTGAAGATCAACACGCCGCAGCCCCACCTAGGCATAACAGAGAGGTCAAGACGCCGGTCTAAACCTATGCGATAGGGGTCCGGGCCCATCGCCTTAGCACACCTGCACGCTATGTAGGCGGCCGAAAGTAGACCTAGCCTAGTATGCTCCACCAATCCGCGCTGGCGTCGCCGGTCACGACGTCACTTAAATGCTTCGTCGATACCACGACGCGGTTGCCCATATCTTGTCCCACGGTATGTTAGTGCGATAAGGTCAACGACCCAACTCAGATCAAATACCAAGATCTCGTTAAGCGATTAAGTATCCATGAACGCCGATCAGGCCAGTGCCCACCTCTCTCCTAGGCGGTCTCAACCTGCCTGTCGCTCCGCCACAAAGATCCACTCGCGGGTACTCCCACGAGCCAATTCGCCTTTAATCACTACATTGTATCATGTATAAGAGCAGATATACCCGTGATCACCTTCCGAGTGATCACGGCCCGATAGTATAGCACAGCAGACGGACAAGAATGTAGGGCCACAGATGGAATACTAGCATCCTATACTAAGCATGTAGGATTGCGTAAAGGTAACAACAAGAGTAGCAAGGACATGCTATGCATCGGGATAGGTATAACGAAAGCAAGAATATGCTACACTACTCTAATGCAAGCAAGATAGAGTAGAATAGGCGATATCCGGTGATCAAGGGGCTTGCCTGGTTGCTCAAACAAGAAGGAGGGTCGTCAAGGACGTAGTCGCACCACAGGGCATCAAGATCGCCACGGGTCTAACGAAGAGAAGAGGGGGAGAAACAGTGAATACATAGCAAGCAAGTGCATAACAGATAACAAAAGAGCTAGACGGTTCTAACGAGGTATAAGGTGATACCGATGAAGGGGAAAACATCCGGAAAGTATTCCGGTGATTCGTGGTTTTCGCAGGAGGAGCCGAGGGGAAAGTTGCGGTTCGATAGGTTAGGGATGCGTATGATTTAACGGGCTACGCTTCCGGATTCGCCTCGCTGCTCGAGCAACTTTCATGTATAAAGTTTTCCCATCCGAGCTACGGTTTATTTTATATTAATTTTAAAAGATTTAAATCATTTTTGGATTTATTTAATTATTTAAAATCAACATTATCCTTAATAAAGGCATGTTGGATACAAGATGACGCCAACATGACGCCAAGAAATAACGCTGACCGCTGACTGGTCAATTTAACGTGTGGGTCCAAAGGGGACCCACCGCCATTCTCTATTTAGTTTAATTAGGTTTAGGTTAATTAGTTAGCTTAATTAGTTGTTTAGTTTAATTAAACAAAATTAATTCAGTTAATTAATTTTTAATTAATTAATTAATTAATTAGTTAATTAATATTATTATTATTTTCAACCCCTTTTTTAAACGTTCGGGGGGGCCCCACATGTCATAGGGCTATAGGGACTTAGCGGGCGCCGGTTCATGGGCATAGGGCAGCCTTGCCAACGAGTGGGCGGACAGGCCGCAGCTGGCGGTATGGGCGCCATAGGGCACCGGCGACCACGGTAGGGCTCGCGGCGGCCACGGGCAAGGCAGGAGAAGCAGGGCGCGAGAGAGGAGCGGGAGGCTGTGACGGCGCGACGGGCGAGGGCGCGGCAGCCTCGTGGGCTGGCGCAACGGGTGGCCGGCCACGACGGGCGGGCGAGGGGCGTGGGAGTAATGGCGACGACGACGACGGGGCGCAGGCAGGCTATACAGACGCCACGGCGCATGCAAGGGTCGCGGGCTTGGCTTAACGGGACAGAGAGGAGGCGAAGGGCGAGGCGGAGCTCACGGAGCGGAGTAGGGATCGGGCAGCGTGCTCGACGGAGCTCGGGAGGTCGACGGGACGAAGCGGCGGAGCGGACGCAGTCCGCGAGGTGGCGCGCGTCTGGCGTGGGGGCGGCGAAGCCGGGCGCAAGGCCGGAGATGCGGTCGCCACGGCGAGCGAGGGCGAGGAGGTCACGGCGTCGAGGCGGCGGCGGCGTAAGGTCGAGGCAGCCGGGCGAGGTGGCGCCTCGGTGCGGGCGGGTCGGCGAGGCAGTGGCTTGGTCCGGTCCCCCGATCTCGATCCAGATCGGGGAAACAAGCGAGCGAGTGGGGGAGCGAGGGAGACGTGGGGGCGGAGGGTGCGGAAGTGGGTTAGGGTTTCCTGGTGGGGTTATGGAGGGAGGGTTCGCCGGTGGGTGTGGCCGAATGGGCTAGGTGGGTTGGCTAGCTGGGCCACGCCCAGGGAGGGGGGGTTTCTTTTTTTTGTTTGTTTAGTTTTTCTCTTTTGTATTTTCTTTTCTTTTTATTTATTTACTTTTATGTTTTAAATCATTTTAAATTATTTAGGCCTTTTATAAAAATGTGTTTACTATACCATATTTATCTATGTAATATTTAGTACAACCCGAACATTTTTATTTTAATGTTTGAAAATTTTTATTATTTACCAAACTTTGAATTTGAATTTTGGATCGGTTTTGATCTAACAATAGATTAGCAAGAAGAACCATGGTGACGTGGCACCATTAGCGGGATCACTGTAGCTTAATTATCCGGCATCACAATTCTCCTCTGATTACAAGAAATCTCGCCCCAGATTTAGGAGCGGAGTAAGGGGAAGGGAATTGGTTACTAAATTCTAACGGGTCTTCTCGGTGTTGGTTGCTCTTCTCAAGAAGTTAATCCTTTCGCTGACGCCTTCATTTCTCCGCTTCGGTCATCATGATGAAGTAGGCATCCTTGCTTCGTGAACTCCATCGTACTTATGAAAGGATATGGGTGTATTTTGGAAGAACGGTCGCATAAAGGTTGCTTATCTGGTAGATAACATCAGGGTAGGTGGCGGAAAGTAACTCTCAATTTGAAACTTAAGACATTATCGAGAGCAAAGTAAGAAGGTGCAAAATAGGAATTCCATGTGCATAGGCAATCGTTCGTCGCCTGAACTGACTTGTGAAAGGGATTCAGAGCAACTGAATAAGTATTGCGTCTGATACCAGAATAGATCACAAGGTAGGTGGCTCGTGAATTACATACGAAGTCAAGCGCGATGAATATCTTTGCCAACATGGTGTACAGGAGAGTCAGGTTTCGATCCTGTGGAACTGTGGGTTATGGGCCCACATGTAGGTTAAAAGTAGGAAGGGTGGTGACGTCTTGCACGATCATGTAAGCAAGGCATGCCGGAGGATAGCCTGTCAGTTATGTCGGCAACAACATCGATACCAAGGGCGAGGTACGAAGAGAACCATTCTCCTGCTCGTTGAACGAGGCGGACCAATAGGCAAAGTTCTCATCCATCGGTGGTTACCGAAATGTCATCAACTATAGTAATGTGGTCTTGCCGATGTAATCAGACACCGAGGTGTTTACATAAGGTAAGAATACTACCGCTTATATAATATAGATCACAAGTAGGGTTAAGTAATCCAATGGAAAGGAAAGGTGATTACCAGATTTAATCAGAACAATGGAAAGAAATATGTGTTTAAACACATAATTCAGGGGTATATCCTTCCCAAGGACAAGCAGGGCATGATATCCATAAGAGGATAGAAAGTAGAAAACCCTTTAGGTAAGGGGAGAGAAATTTCATAACATTACACATACAAAGGTGTTTGGATAATTGAGCAAGAAACATTTAGCATTGGGCTTCAAATGTTCTTGTTGAAAATCAGAGTACCACATACATGCTTCGAGATAGCGTTGACATGGTCTTTAAGCAAAGGTCATACTTTGGATACTCAAAGGATCCATCAGAAATAACTTGTAGAATAAGTCTTACAATTTTCTCATGGAAGAATGGATAACCTTGCTGAAAAGGAATCTATAACAATATGGCCTCCGACCAGGGGGGTGCTACGCATGACATCACCTTACCGGGTCATTTAAAGACCAATGTTATAACTCTTGGAAATATGTTCCAACCATCATATCTGACCGAGATTCAGATCCAAGTGGTGTCAAAATATCTCAGACTCAGGATGCCTGAGAAGAAAAGGTGCAACACAGATTGAGGAGATGACATTGTAAGATTCTCGGGAAATGAACTATGGAAGCAAGTTCCGAAACAAGCGTTCATCATTAAATCAGGGAGAGGGGAGGAGATGGCTGGTGGACTCAGCGCTAAATAATTGAGATTTCCAAAAGGATGGATTTCCTCAATTACGTGAACAAAGAGATAACATTTGCCAGATCAATTGATATAATGAGGTGTGCTCGAGGAAAACATTACACAATTAAACATTGGTTGAAAGGTGCGCCCGAAATATGGGTTGGGTTGCGCGACCAATGTCAGAATGGTGATTCAATAATCAATAGTCCAAGAATGAACGGCCGACCATTAACTTCAAAGCAATAGGGTTGCTAGAAGGGAAAAATCCAAACAGCATCGTGCACTTGTTGATATCTCGGTTAGAATCAACACAGGGACCAAGAAAGAATGGTGATGGTGAGAAGTATCACTATACCAAGAATTCTTAAGGGGTGGTGAAGTTCTCACAACATTCTTGACATATAAGATGGTAATACTCTAAGGTAGGACATAAGACAAGTTGGATTGCCAGGAACTCAAGGTACAACGACAACACGAACAAGTTTGTGTTGGAAATAAGGCAAGGAAGTAGTCGATGACAACACAACCTGAAGATGTAATCGATCGGCGATGACATCAAGTGAAAGGAATGATGAAGCGAAAAGTTATTGGAACCACGAGTAGGACACAAACTCGAAATCAAGTTTGTTATTCAACGCGAAATGACATGACGAGGAAAATCAATGTAAGCTTAGCTCATCGTCGAAAGTGGTGCTCCGAGAATAAGGACCATGTAGCACAGTTAAAAAGTTGCACGATAAGGATATAGCCGATCAGGCTAGAATGACTTGAATGATTATTAAACTCATAAGCAACGAAAATTACTTAAGAGTTATTGAATCGGAGTGCGGAATCGATTCACTTATCGGTGTTTTCGAGTGACTAATAACTCAGGACCCGGGGGAAAATTGGAATCGACGAGAATAATAGTTGACGAAGAACTCATAAGAAGTTATGTAGTTCCGTGATAACTCGAGATACCAGGGTGTAATACTCGACCAAAGATCAATGTAAAGGTTGGACTGGTGTATTGATCCACAGAAGACAAGTGCTTAAACTTGCCCGAGAAATGGGATCAAAGAAGAACAAATGGTCGGAACCACGATTGCAAAGGATCAATTTGCCGATGCCAAAGGATATTATATCAAGGAAATAGTTATTATTACAAGAAGCTTCCATGATAGGATCTACATCGTGTCCATGGGCATGAACACAAAGTTCAAGGTCGACTCCCACGTCTTCAATGTATAACCTTCCATTCACTTCTCGCTTTGATAAAAGCATTAGTGTTGAAAGTTTTACCTGGTGAAATACCAGATGAGTATGACTCGTGAAAACTTCCGAGTTCACACATATTAAGGAAGGCATAGGTTCAACCCATCAAGGCATCTTAGGAACGTATACCATCAACTTCAGGGGTAAATAACTCAAGCTCGGAGGTAGAGCATGGTTGACAAAGCAGAGGATACAATTTACCAAAGGCGTTATGTATCAGGGGAAGGTCTCACAAAGTTATTGAATATGAAGGGCGTTGTCAGATAAAATCCAACAAAGTATCTGGTGGTCCACAAGGGATCTGACGTGAGCATCGGTACTCAACTAGAGGAAGAAGAATGCAAGGAGATCAGATTATAGAAACAACTGACTAACTCAATTGTCAAATGCAAAGGAATTATGATTTAAATCAAGGGATCAAGCAAAGGTTCGATTAGGGAAGGATAAGTTGAATAGCCTTAAGGTACAATCAATCTACAATTGGATTGGTCGAGAACCAATTCCAGCTTAAAAGAATGGCAGCTCAGCCGGAAAGGTAATTTATAAGGATCAATGATGATTGTGTGTATTCGCAAACGTATTGAGTCAACAGACTCAAAATGATAATGACAAGGAATGTCAATAAGACTACAAGACTTATGGGATTAACCATAATGCAAGCAATCAAGAATTTCAAGAGCAAAAGGATGCTCAGGATTTTCGGAAGATCGAATGGTATTTCGAGGATTGGTGACATACATGAATCAACTGGGGATGAGTGGATACTCGGTAAGTGTGTGAAATTATCCGTAGGGGTATTCATGTAGTAAAGAACTGCAAGGCAATAGGCACAAAGTATTCTCGGAACATTAGAGAGAATTTCGAGTATCTTGTAATAACAAGATCAACTGGGAATAAAAGTAAGAATGACAGTGTAAGTATTTATCCATAGGGATGTTTGGTGGTAGGAATTGCAAAAGCGATGTGCACAAGGTCTCGAGAGAATATCGAGAGTAACTTCAAATTCTTCCGTTCATGGAGCAATCACCAGACGAGTGGCTCTCCGGAGGAAGTAGTTACGAGAACCTAGAGTTAGATTTAATAAAATCATTTAACCCGAATAGAAGAGAGATCGAGTCCCGTGAGTATAGACGAGGAGTAAAAGATCCTAATACCACCGAATGGCGAGGTGGGCCCATGGGCCGCACAGCCAAGTTAGTAAAAAACAATTTTCATCGACTAGACTCAACTTCGGCCAAAGAGTGTGGAAGGATTCTACAGCAATGGCTCGATACTAACTTGTGACGCCCGATTCAACCGTGACACTAATCATGCACGCAAATGTGTATGATCAAGATCGTGGACTCACGGAAGATATCACAACACAACTCTAAAACATAAATAAGTCATACAAGCATCATAATACAAGACAAGGGCCTCGAGGGCTCGAATACAAGTGCTCGATCATAGACGAAGTCACGGAAGCAACAATATCTCGAGTACGACATAAGTTAAACAAGTTTGCCTTGAGAAGGCTAGCACAAACCGGGATACAGATCGAAGAGGCGCAGCCTCCTGCACGGGATCCTCCTAAACTACTCCCCGGTCGCCGCCGCTGGCTGCACGTAGTAGTAGGCACCTCCCGTAGTAGTAGGAGTCGCCGCCGACGGTATGCCGCGCCCTGGCTCCATCGTCTGGTCGCAGCAACCGGGTAAAGAAAGGGGGAAAAGGGGAACAAGGGAACCGTGAGTACACATCCAAAGTACTGAAGCAAGGAGCTACACTTATATGCGTGGATATATGTGTAAAGGGCCATATCGGTGGATGAAGTGCGTAATGCCGTAATAAGAGGGGATAGCTAATCCGTCAAGACTATGCTTCGCAGCCTCCGCCTTGCAACATGTAGAAGAGAGTACATCAAGTCCTCCAAGTAGCATCGCATAGCATAATCCTACCCGCGATCCCTCCTCGAACCCCGATAGAGAGCGACCACCGGTTGTATCCGCACTTGGAAGGGTGTGTTTTATTAAGTATCCGGTTCTAGTTGTCATAAGGTCAAGGTACAACTCCAAGTCATCCTGCTATCAAGATCACGGCTATTCAATAGATTAACTTCCCTGTGGGTGCACCACATTACCCGACATGCTTGATCCCATTTGGCCGGACACACTTTTTCGGGTCATGCCCGCCGCTGAAGATCAACACATCGCAGCCCCACCTAGGCATAACAGAGAGGTCAAGACGCCGGTCTAAACCTATGCGACAGGGTCTGGGCCCATCGCCTTAGCACACCCCGACGCTATGCGGGCGGCCAAAGCAGACCTAGCCTAGTGGCGCTCCAGTCCAATCCGTGTGCGACGCCATCGCCGACGTCACGAAATGCTTCTACCGATACCACGACGCCGGTTGCCCATATCTTGTCCCACGTGGCGGTTAGTGCGTATAAGGTCAACAACCCAACTCAGATCAAATACCAAGATCTCGTTAAGCGTGTTAAGTATCCGCGAACGCCGAACACGGCCAGGCCCACCTCTCTCCTAGGCGGTCTCAACCTGCCCTGTCGCTCCGCCACAAAGATCCACTCGCGGGTACTCCTATGAGCCGACCCGTCTTTAATCACCACATGTATCATGTATAAGTATAAGTATATACCCGTGATCACCTCCTGAGTAATCACGGCCCGATAGTATAGCACAGCAGACGGACAAGAATGTAGGGCCACAGATGGAATACTAGCATCCTATACTAAGCATGTAGGATTGCGTAAAGGTAACAACAAAGAGTAGCAAGGACAAGCTATGCATCGTGATAGGTATAACGGAAAGCAAGAATATGCTACACTACTCTAATGCAAGCAGATAGAGTAGAATAGGCGATATCCGTGATCAAGGGGGCTTGCCTGGTTGCTCAGACAAGAAGGAGGGGTCGCTCGGTGACGAAGTCGACCACAGGGCATCAAGATCGCCACGGGTCACCAAGAGAAGAGGGGGAAGAAACCGTAAATACATAGCAAGCAAGTGCATAAGAGGATAACGGGCAGAGCTAGACGTGTTCTAACGCGGTATGAGGTGATACCGGTGAAGGGGGAAACCATCCGAGAAAGTATTCTCGGTGTTTCGTGTTTTCGGGCAGAGGAGCCGGAGGGGGAAAGTTGCGGGTTCGATAGGTTAGGGATGCGTGGCGGATGAACGGGCTGCGCTTCCGGATTCGTCTCGTCGTTCTGAGCAACTTTCATGTATAAAGTTTTTCCATCCGAGCTACGGTTTATTTTATATTAATTTTAAAAGATTTAAATCATTTTCTTGGATTTATTTAATTATTTAAAATCAACATTACCCTTAACAGTGCATGCTGATGTCAGCATGACGTCAGCAGTCAACGTTGACCGTTGACCTGGTCAACCTAACGTGTGGGTACAGTGGGACCCACCTGTCATTCTCTATTTAGTTTAATTAGGGTTTAGGTTAATTAGTTAGCTTAATTAGTTGATTAGTTTAATTAAACCAAATTAATTAAGTTAATTAATTCTTTAATTAATTAATTAATTAGTTAGTTAATTAATATTATTATTATTTTCAATTCCCTTTTTTTTAAACGTTCTGGGGGCAGGGCCCCACCTGTCATAGGGCCATAGGGGCCCTAGCGGGCGCAGGGGCAGCGCCCGAACGAGTGGGTGGACAGGGCCGTAGCGGACGGGTACGGGCGCCATAGGGCACCGGCGACCACGGCAGGTTTCGCCGCGGCCACGGCAGGCAGGAGAAGCAGGGCGAGAGGGGAGCGGGAGGCCAGACGGCGCGACGGGCGCGGGCGCGGCAGCCTCATGGCTGTGGCGCAACGGTGGCCGCCACGACGGGCGGACGAGGGCGTCAGGAGCAACGGCGACGACAAGACGGGCGCGGGCTGGCTACAAGACGCTGTGGGCGCTGCCTGGGGCGGGCGCGCCGAACGGGACAGAAGAGGGAGGGGCGAGGCGAGCTCACGGCGGAGTAGGGATCGGGCATGTGCTCGACGGAGCTCGTGGAGGTCGACGGGACGAGCGGCGGAGCGGGAGGCAGTCCGCGAGGTGGCGGCGCCCTGGCGTGGGGGCGGCGAGCCCGAGCGCCGGCGCCGGAGGTGCGGTCGTCGCGGGCGAAGCGAGGGCGAGGAGGTTGGCGGCTCCGAGGGCGGGCGCAAGGGTCGAGGCAGCCGACGAGGTGGCGCCTCGGCCTGGCGCTGGGTCGGCGGCGTAGAAGCCGGTTGCCTCGCCGATCTCGATCCAGATCGGGAGGGAACGAGCGAGCGAGTGGGAAGAGAGGAGACGGGGGAGTGGGTGCGGGAGTGGGTTAGGGTTTCCGGTGGGGTTATGGAGGGGAGGATTCGCCGGTGGGTGTGGCGAATGGGCTAGGTGGGTTATCTAGCTGGGCCACGCCCGTGGAGGGATTTTATTTCTCTTTTGTATTTTCTTTTCTTTTATGTATTTACTTTTCTGTTTTAAATCATTTTAAATTATTTAGGCCTTTTATAAAAATGTGTTTACTATACCATATTTATCTATGTAATATTTAGTACAACCCAAACATTTTTATTTTAATGTTTGAAAATTTTTATTATTTACCAAACTTTGAATTTTAATTTTGGACCGGTTTTTTATCTAACAATAGATTAGCAGCAGTAATCGCGGTGACGTGGCACCATTAGCGTGTGATCACTGTAGCTTAATTATCCGGACGTCACACAGGCAAGCCCCTCCCCCTCCTTGATCACCAGATATAACCTATTCTTCTCTATACTGCTTGCATTGGAGTAGTGTAGCATGTTACTGCTTTTCGTTAATCCTATCCTAATGCATAGCATGTCCTTGCTACTACTGTTGTTACCTTTACCTGCAATCCTACATGCTTAGTATAGGATGCTAGTGTTTCATCAGTGGCCCTACATTCTTGTCTGCCTGCCATGCTATACTATCGGGCCGTTATCACTAGGGAGGTGATCACGGGTATATACTATATACTTTATATACATGACACATGTGGTGACTAAAGTCAGGTCAGCTTGTTGAGTACCCGCAAGTGATTACGAGGAGGGGCTGAAAGGACAGGTGGCTCCATCCCTAGAGGTGGGCCTGGGTTCCCGACGGCCCCGATGTTATTTTATGGCGTGAGCGGCAGGGGCAGGTTGAGACCACCTAGGAGAGAGGTGGGCCTGGCCCTGGTCGGAGTCCGCGGATACTTAAAAATAACACGCCTAACGAGTTCTTGGTATTTGATGTGAGTCTGGCCATTTGGTCTATACGCACTAACCAACTACATGGGAAAGTTATGGGCACTCGACGTCGTGGTATCAGCCAAAGCCTTCGTGACGTCAGCGACTGAGCGGCGCGCGCCGGATTGGAACGTAAGCCTGCTCTTGTATTAAGGAAGCTAGTTACGCTTCCGCCACAGATGCAACGCGAGTGTGTGCTAAGGGCGATGGGCCTGCACTTCTGGCGCTTAGGTTTAGACCGCGCGGTTGACCTCTCTGTTGGCCTAGGTGGGGCTGCGACGTGTTGATCTTCCGCGTCGAGCATGATCCAGAAGGTGTGTCCGCCAAATGGGATCAAGCGTGTTGGGTTATGTGGTGCACCCCTGCAGGGAAGTTAATCTATTCGAATAGTCGTGATCTTCGGTAATAGGACGACTTGGAGTTGTACCTTGACCTTATGAAAACTAGAATTGGATACTTAATAAAACACACCCTTCCAAGTGCCAAATACAACCCGTGGTCGCTCTCTAACAGGCTATGAGGAGAGGATCGCTGGTAGGATTATGCTATGCGATGCTACTTGGAGGACTTCTACCACTCTCTTCTACATGTTGCAAGACGGAGGCTGCGAGAAGCGTAGTCTTCGACTGTGATTAGCTATTCCTCTTATTCGCATTCTCGCAGCTCACCCACCGATATGGCCTTTACACATATACCCATGCATATGTAGTGTAGTTCCTTGCTTAGTAGTACTTTGGATGAGTACTCATGGTTGCTTTTCTTCCTCTTTTCCCCTTTTCCTTCTACTTGGTTGTCGCAACCAGATGTCGGAGCCTGTGAGCTTGACGCCACCGTCGACGCATTTACTCCTACTACACCGTGAGGTGCTACTACTACGCAGGTGTCACGACGACCACTGTGAGTAGTTTAGGAGGATCCCAGCAGAGGCCTCGCGCCTCTTTCAATCAGATCCCGCTTTGTGCTAGCCTTCTTAAGGCAAACTTGTTTAACTTATGGCTGTACTCAGATATTGTTGCTCACGCTGACTCGTCTATGATCGAGCACTTGTATTCGAGCCCTCGAGGCCCCTGGCTTGTATTATGATGCTTGTATGACTTATTTTAATTTTAGAGTTGTGTTGTGATATCTTCCCGTGAGTCCTCGATCTTGATCGCACACGCTTATGCAGTATGATTAGTGTACGATTGAATCGGGGCGCACAAGTTGGTATCGAGCAGCATCGCCTGTTGAATCCCCTTTCCAACTCCTTGGCCGAAGTCGAGTCTAGACATTGCAAAAACTTTTTACTAACATGGCTGTGTGTCTTACGGGCCCACGTCGCCATTGGGTGGTACTAGGATCTTTTACGCTTCTACCTATACTCTAGGGCTCTGAACTCTCTTCTACTCGGGTTAAGCGAATTTACTAACTCTAACTCTAGATTCTCGTAACTACTTCCTCCCGGAGAGCCCTTAGCACAAATGATCGCCTGCTGCACCGAAGGATTCCGAAGATACTCTCCGATGTTCACTCGAGACTTTGTGTCCGTTGCTTTTGCAATTCCCTACCACCGAAATATCTGTATGGATAAATACATACATCTGTCGTTCCTACTTTTGTTCCCAGCTGATCTTGTCATTGAAGATACCTCAAATTCTCTCATCGATCCGAGAATACTTTGTGCCTACTACCTTGCAGTTCCTTTCCACCTGAATACCCCTACGGATAATTTCTCGCCCCTATCGAGTATCCACTCATCCCCAGTTGGTCATGTGTTTCACAATGGTCTTTGAAATACTATTTGATCCTCCAAAATTCCTGGGTAGCTTATTGCTCTGCAATACTTGTCTGCTTGCATTATGGATGCTTTCCATATGTCTGGCAATATTCGTTAGTATCCTTAGACACCGTCATTTTGATACTATTGATTCAACAAGAGTGCGAATGCACGCAATCATCAGTTGATCCTTTTAAATTATCTTTCTGGCCCAAACGTCATTTTGAACATGGGCTTGTTCTCGACCAATCAAATTGTCGTCGATTGTAACCCTAAGTCTGTTCAACTTATCCATCCTTAATCAGAGCGTTGCTTCTGATCCCTTGAATTTGAAATCATAATTCCTTTGCAATTGAGCTTTGAATTAGTCAGTTGTTTCTATAATCCAATGCCTTTGCATTGTTTCTTCCTTTGATTATGCCGGTGCTCACCTCAGCTTTTTTATGGACCATCAGATCCTTGTTGGATTTTAACTGACAACATCCTTCATGTTCAATCACTTTGGAAGTTCTTTCCCTGATACATAATGCCATTGGTAAATCCTATCCCTTGATGTGGCCAACCATGCTCTGCTTTCGAGCTGGTGATATTTACTATTGAAGCTTGTGGTATATGTTTCCACGATGCCCCGATGGGTTAAACCTATGCCTTCCTTAATATGTGTGAACTCGAAAGTTTTCACGAGTCATACTCTTCTGGTATTTTGCCAGATAAAATTTCAACACTACAACTTCATCGAACGTGAGAAGTGAATGAAAGATTATACATTGAAGAAGTGGGAGTCGACCTTGAACCTTGTGTTCATGCCCATGGACACGATGTAGATCTTATAATTAAAAGCTTCTTAAATTAATTATTCCTTGGTATAAGTTCAACTTATATCCGGATCCGCCTTTGCAATCGTGGTTCCACCATATGTTCTTCCTTGATCCCATTTCTTGGGCAAGTTTAAGCACTTGTCCTCTCGTAGCAATACCCCATCCAACCTCTACGTTGGTCCGTCAGTCGAGTAATTTTTTGCTTACGAGTTTAATAATCCGTTAAGTCATTCCTAGCCCGATCAGCTATATCATCATCATACTAATTTTTTTAACTGTGCTACCCGGTCCTTATTCCCGAGCACAACTTTCAACGATGAACTAAGCTTGCGCCGATTTTCGTCGTCATATCATTTCTCCTTGAACAACAAACTTGATTTCGAGTTTGTGTCCTAACCGTGGTTCCAATAACCTTTCGCTTCATCATTCATTTGACTTGATGTCATCGTCGATCGATTACATCTTCGTAACCTCTCGACAAATGTGTCGTGATCATCATCAACCTTATGAGCTCTTCCAGGATATCAATCGGATTCATGATGAGAAGTACCATCCTTGCCTCGATGATTTGTGTTATCATCAACCACTTTATTACCTTCCCTCCAACACAAACTTGTTCGTGTTTTGTGTTATACCTTGAGTTCCTTGCTACCCAGCATTGTTCTTCTTTACCTTGGAATATTACCACCTTTATGTCAAGAATGTCGGGAATTTCACCACCTCTTAAGAATTCTTGGTATGGTGATACTTCTCACCATCACCATTCTTTCTTGGGTCCTCGTGTTGATTGCAACAAGGGTACCAACAAGTGAGCGGTGCATTTTGGATTCCGCCCTTCTAGCAACCCTATTGCTTTGAAGTTAATGGCCGGCCGTTCATTCTTAGACTATTGATTATTGAATCACCATTCCGATGTTGGCCGTGCAACCCAGCCCATATTTCGGGTGCACCTTTCAACCATTGTTAAATTGTGTATGTTTTCCTCGAGCATACATCAATATATCATTTTGATCTGACAAATGTTATCTCCTTGTTCACATTATTGTGGAAATCCGTCCTTTGGAAATCTTGATGAATTGTCGTTGAGTTCATCAGCCACCTCCTTGTCCTCTCCTTGGGTTAATGATGAACTCTTGTTAACGGAAATCACTTCATAGTTCATTTCTCGAGAATCTTACAGTGTCATCCCGTCAAATTGTGTCGCACCTTTTCTTCTCAAGCATCCTAAGCCTGAGGTATCCTGACGCCAACCAGATCTGAAACCCGGTCAGATATGATGGTTGGAACATTTTCCAAGAGTCATAGCATTGGTCTTTCTATAACCCAATAAGGTGATGTCATGCCTAGCTCACCTGGTTGGAGGACCTATTGCAAGACTTATTCTATGAGTTGTTCTGATTAATCCTTTTCAGATCCAAAGTCCGACCTTTGCTTGAAGACCATGTCGATTGCTATCTCAAGCATGTCCATGGTAATTCGATTTTCAATAAGAACATTTGAAGCACCATGCTAAATGTTTTTGTTGAAATTACCCAAACACCGCTGTATGGGTAATGTCATGAAATTTCTCTCCTCTTATCTAAAGGGTTTTCTACTTTATATCCTGTCTTGGATATCATCCTCTGCTTGACTTTGGGAAGGATATACCCCTGATATATGTGTTTAAACACATTTTCCTTTCCGTTGTTTGGTTCAAACTTTCTTATAATCTACTTAACTTAGCAATGGTAATTCCCTGCTTAGGTAAGCACCTCGTGGTACAACTCTGCCAGTAAGACCCTATTACTATAACTGATGACATTCCGATAGCCACCGATGGATGAGAACTTTGCCTAATGGTCTGCCTCGTTCAACGAGCAGGAAAATGGTTCTCTTCGTCCCTCGCCCTTAGTATCGACATTGTTGCCAACATAACTGATAGGCTACCCTCTGACATGTCTTGCTATCATGACCGTGCAAGATATCAACGCTTTTCCGCTTTTAACCCACATGGTGGGCCCATAACCCACAATTCCACCGATCGAAACCTCGACTCTCCCTGACACCCCGGTTTCCAAAGTTATTCCTCGCGCTTGACTTCTTATATAACTCACAGGACACCTGCCAAGTGATCCATTCGGTATCGGACACAATACTTATTCTCGCTGCTCAACCCCTTTCACCTTCTCGATAGGCATCGAACGCTTGCCTATCGGTTTGAAACTTCTCATGGTACCTTCTTACTTTGCTCTCGACAGTTTTAATTCGAGAGATACTTATGCTTCTTCCCCTGAGTTAACCGTATCATGCTCGATCTTGTTAGAATCCGTCCTTATAGGGTTTTCCCTCCTCACCCTTTCATAAGTACGGTGAAGATCCTGAAGGAAGGACGACAAACTTCATCATGATGACCTAAAGCAGAGAAACGAAGACATCAACATAATGGATCGACCTCTTAGAGAAGAGCAACCAAGACTGGGAACACTCGCTAGAATTTCGTAACCAAAACTTTCCCCCTTACACCCCTCTTAAATCTCGGGACGAGATTTCTTGTAGTGGAGGAGAATTGTGACGACCGGATAACGAGGCTACAGTAATCCCGTGTTAACGATGCCACATCACCTCGGTTACTGTTGCTAACCTCACGTTAGATCGAAACCGATTTGAAATCAAATTCAAAATCAATCAAAAAATAAAAGTTTTCAAATATTAAAACTAAAATGTTCGGAGTGAATCAAATATAGTATAGATAATTATGGTGGAGAAGCCACACCTTTATAAAATGTTTAAATACTATAAGATGAATAAAACAACAACAAAAACAATTATTTAAATACCTTTTGTAATAAATAAAATGTCAAACTAATTTATTTGAGGACTAGACTTCTTGTGACTATGGACTAAGTTGAAATACTAATTTAGATACTAAGTGTATATTTTACTAAAACTAAAATAATAAGAAACAAAACTAAAATAGAAAAAGTAAAGTAAATAAAAGATAAAAACAAAACAAAATGTAAGAAAAGAGAACCTCCCCCCACATGGTCCAATCGGCCTGTTGCTTGCCAGCCGGGCCCAAACCAGCCCAGCTGCCCCTCACTCCACCATAACCCCACCATGTCAAACCCTAACCCAACCGAACCCCACTCCTCCCACGACACCCACTCCCCTAAATCCTCTCGCCTCCCTCCTCGATCTGGACCGGGCGCTGTTCTCGATGATCGCTGCCGACGCCGCCCGCTGACCCGCTTGGCCGGCGCCCTCCTCCGCCTCGATCCGGTCAGGCATTCGACGCCAAGGCCTCTGTCGCCTCCCCGACCTCGTCGTTGGATAGCCACGTCTTCCTCCTCGACGCAGATGCCTCCTCTCCGACGCCGTCGTCCCCGTCGCCCTCCTCGCGCCTCGCTGCCCCGTTCCCTGCGTTCCCCTGTGAGCTCCCTCCCTTCCCCTCTCTGTCCCGCGCGGCCGTCACCACATCCGGGCCGTGTCCCGCAGCTCCGTCCGACACGAGCCCCGCACCTGGTGCGCTCCCGCTCGTCCGCCTGTGGCTTGCCGGCGTCGCCCGTGCCGTGCTCGCCGCCACCACTTTCGCTGCCTCTCGCTCCCCTGCTTCTTTTGCTTTGGCCTCACTGAGTCCATGCTCGCGGTGCTTTGCGGTGGCTTTGGGACCACGCGCCAAGAGCCCCTTCACTGGCGGCTGCACCACCAGCCCCCCCCCTCTGCCCAGCTCTGTGGCGGGCGTTGCTCGCCGGGCCTCGCCACACCTGTATCGCGCGCCGCGCCTCGCTCAATCAACTGGCGCCACGGGCGCCGACGCCCGCGCCCGCTAACCGCTCCGCCCCATTAGGCCCCCTCGAGCCTATGACAAACGGGGCCTCGCCCCAGAACATTTTTATAAAAATAATAATAATAGTAAATAAATAAATAATAGAAATGAATTAATAAAACTAATTATTAATTAATCAGTGAATTAATTAAGTTAATTAATCTGTTTAATAAATCTAATTAACTAGTTAGTTTAATTAAACAGTAATTAGATTAGCTAAATCCTAATTAACCTAAACAAAGGTATGATGTGGGACCCACACGTCGGTTTGACCCAATCAACATACTGTTGATCACGACGCCATCTTGATGTCAAGATACACTATTCTGGATAATGTTGAATTAAATTAATTAAATAAATTCTAAAAATGATTTAAAACTTTAGAAAATCATATAAAATAAATCGTAGCTCAGATGAAAATACTTTCAACATGAAAGTTGCTCAGAACGACGAGACGAATCCAGATACGCAGCCCGTTCGTCTGCCACACGTCCCTAGCATAGTGAACCTGCAACATTTCACCTCCGGTTCATCTGCCCGAAAACGCGAAACACCGAGGATACTTTCCCGGATGTTTCCCCCCTTCACCGGTATCACCTATCCCTGCGTTAGGTCACCCCTAGCACCGCGTATCACCATGTTATGCTTTGTGCTGCTTTGATTGCTCGTTATTTATTATGTTCCTCCGCACTTCTTTCTCGTAGACCTCGAGACCGCCAAGAACCCCAGCTCGACTACGGTGTTGATGACCCTCCTTGCTGTGAGCAACCAGCAAGCCCCCTTGATCACCAGACATCGCCTATTCTTCTCTATACTTTTGCATTAGAGTAGTGTAGCATGTTGCTGCTAATTAATCTATCGATGCATAGCCTGTCCTTGCTACTATCAGTTGTTACCTTTTACCGCAATCCTACATGCTTAGTATAGGATGCTAGTGTTTCATCGGTGGCCCTACATTCTTGTCTGTGCGCCATGCTATATTATCGGGCCGTGATCACTAGGGAGGTGATCATGTATATACTATATACTTTATATACATGACACATGTGGTGACTAAAGTCGGGTTAGCTCGCTGAGTACCCACAAGTGATTCTCGATGAGGGGCTGAAAGGATGAGGCTCCATCCCGTAGAGAGGGCCTGGGTTCCTCGACGGCCCCAATCTGTTACTTTGTGGCGAGCGACAGGCAGGTTGAGACCACCTAGGATAGAGGTGGCCTGGCCTGGTCGAGTCCATGGATACTTAAAAATAACACGCTTAACGCAGTTCTTGGTATTTGATCCGACTCGCCATTTGGTCTATACGCACTAACCAACTACGTGGGAAAGTTATGGGCACTCGACGCCGTGGTATCGGTAACCAAGCCTTCGTGGACGTCACGATCGAAGCGGCTGCTACCGGATTGGAACGTAGCCTGCTCTTGTATTAAGGGGCTAGTTCGCTTCCGCCACAGACGCAACATGCAGGTGTGCTAAGGGTGATGGGCCTGCACTGTGGCGCTTAGGTTTAGACAGCGTCTTGACCTCTCTGCTGGCCTAGGTGGGCTGCGACGCGGTCGATCTTCCGCGGCCGAGCATGACCTGTGAAGGTGTGTCCGCCAAATGGGATCAAGCGTGTTGGGTTATGTGGTGCACCCTGCAGGAAGTTAATCTATTGAATAGCCGTTATCTTCGTAATGTGACGACTTGGAGTTGTACCTTGACCTTATGAAAACTAGAACTGGATACTTAATAAAACACACCCTTCCAAGTGCCAGATACAACCCGGTGGTCGCTCTCTAACAGGGCTATGAGGAGAGGATCCCGGGTAGGACTATGTTATGCGATGCTACTTGGAGGACTTCAGTCTACTCTCTTCTACATGCTGCAAGACGGAGGCTGTGAGAAGCGTAGTCTTCGACAGGATTAGCTATCCCCCTCTTATTCTGGCATTCTGCAGTTCAGTCCACCGATATGGACCTTTACACATATACCCATGCATATGTAGTGTAGCTCCTTGCTTGCGAGTACTTTGGATGAGTACTCACGGTTGCTTTTCTTCCTCTTTTCCCCCTTTTCCCTTCTACCTGGTTTTCGCAACCAGATGTTGGAGCCCAAGAGCTTGACACCACCGTCGACGACGACTCCTACTACACCAGAGGTGCCTACTACTAAGTGCAGGCCGCTGTCGACGACCAGGAGTAGTTTAGGAGGATCCCAGGCAAGAGGCCTGCGCCTCTTTCAATCTGTATCCCAGTTTGTGCTAGCCTTCTTAAGGCAAACTTGTTTAACTTATGCCTGTACTCAGGTATTGTTGCTCACGCTGACTCGTTGTAACGCCCCGGATACAACTTCCCATATTCGTAACTCCAACTCTTGCCTTTTCCGGAGATGCGATATATTATTTCCTCCGTGGTCTGGTTTTTGTCTTTTGTTTTGCATTTTGTTCATGTCATGCATCTCATCTCATAGCATCATCGCATTGCATCGGCATTGTTTTCAAAAGTTTGCACCTGCTCAGTAGTTGCGCGTCCCCCTTGCTTTCGCTGACTGCTTCGAGACCAATCGGGTTTTTCGATTCCCTCTGTTCCGTCTGCTTGACCTCTCTTGCCAGCTCGCAGCCCCCCTCTTGCTGCGTCTCGAAACTTCTCCAAACCCGGATCGGACTATCGTCACCGTTGCATTCGGATCATTCCCAAACATCCGTAAAATATCTTCGTTTTATTTATTGGACCTCCTAACCTATTTTCCCGGAGCCGTTGGATCGTGATCGGCTGAACCAAAAACTCACCTCTTTTCCTATATATATATAGACCCCAACACTAAAATTGAGGAGAGATAACCCATCCATCCTCCTGCCCGCCGCCACCTACCTACCTTCACTCTCGGGATCCATCCCGCCGCCACTTGGTCTCTCCTAGATTCCAACATCGACCAATCCCCACCGGATTTCATCGATCCAACCAGAAACTCCCCTAGATCTCCACCTACACCCCCATTCTTCCCAGCCTCGAGCCAGAGCTCGCCCACGACCCCGAGCCACTTCTCCCGCGGCAAGAAGCCACCAACCAGACCCCATCGTCCTCCAAGAAGAACCAGAGCTCAAGCTCCCTCCTCTCGGTCCATGGCGCCTCGCCTCGCAGAGAGCCCAAAGCCCCGCGTCAAGCCCCTCTGCTGCATCGGCCTCCTGTGACCTCCTCGCTTGAGCTCGTCCTCGCGAACCTCGTCGTCGGCCACCGGGAGCTCCAGACGGTGCCGCCCCATCGCTGGATCCGCTGTTCTGGAGGTTCCTCGCCTCGCCGCTGCCATCCTCTTCCAGAGCTCCCGACCGTGCCTCCCTGGCGAGAGCCCACCGGATCCAGCCGCCCGACCGCCTCCGGCAAACCCAGCAGAACCAGGTCGCGACGCCCCGCCTTCTTCATCTTCTCTTCGCTCGTTCTTCCTCCCCGAACCTCTCTCTCCCTCTCCAGAACTCCTCCTCCACGCCATGGCTGCGCTCGAGCTTGCCTCGTTCCCGGCGTCCTCGTCGGCCTTCGATTTGGCTCGCCCACCTGGTTTCCCAGCCGTCGCCCGCCTCGTCGTCATCGCGGCCAGGCCGGTGTCCTCCTCATCCTAGCGCCGTTCACGACTAAGTCCGCCGGATCCGGACGGAATTGAGTTCCGCGCCCTCGCGGACCTCCATTGCCGCTTTGGTCCGCCGCTGCCCCTGTGCCGCCCGCTTAAGTCCCTGCTGCTGCCGCTGTTTTTCCTGTCAATCTAACGAGACGACCAGCGCCGCTCGTTGACTTGTCCAAGCGCCAACAGGATTTAGTGCCCCACGCGAGCCCTCCTCTTGTCTCGCCAAGGCCCGGCGCCCACCTTCAGACACCCAGTTCGCTGCACACTCCATCGGGCCGAGCCCATGGGTGAGCTCCCGCCCCTCCTCTCTGTTTAGCACATGATTCGTGTAGTTTCAGCCCGTTACGTTTTTTTTCCCTGTTTCAGCGAATTTACTATTTATCCAGAGAAACTGCATATTTACAGATTGCACCCTAAACTTCATGCATTTATATCTCACAAACCGTGCATCGGATTAAAATGTTTTAAATATGAAAAATGCTTAGAATTTTGTGTAGATTAATAATATGCTGCTTTCATCCATGTTTGAAATGTTTAGAATGTTCTTTGCTTAAATTTTCTCAAATGCCATGTTAAAATGATTTATTTCATAACTAAATAACCGTATCTCGGAATTAAATGTTCTTTATATGTAAATGGGGTGGAAAAATCCCTAGTTTAACATGGTGGACTTTATTTTGCTGTTTAACAACATTGAAATTGTGTTTAGGGCAGAACAGTACCGAATCTAAAATATGCACATGAGGATTTTCCGGAATTGTTGTTTCTTATTTCCGGCCTCATTTAAATTTGCCTAAATAGTTAGTTTACTTTTGTTTCACCTCTTGCCATGTTTAACAACAATTAATATTGTTGTGTGCCTAAACGAGATTAAACTAAATATGTCAATGTGGTGTTTTGTCAATATGCAACCCGTTGCATATTGAGCTCCACTTAATTGGTAGTATTGTTTGTTGCATATTGCCATGCCATGCCTCATTAAACCGGACATGCATCATACTTGATTGTGCATCATGCCATGTTTATGCTTGTGTGTTTACTATGTTGTTTGTTTCTTTCTGGTGTTGCTTCTTGGTTCCGTAATGTTGCGATTGTGAGGATTCGCTCGACTACTCCCTGCTCATCTTCTTCATGGACTCGTTCTTCTTCCTTATGGATTTCAGGCAAGATGACCATCACCTTGATCTCACTACTATCATTGCTATGATAGTTGCTTCGTTCTTTCGCTATGCTGCTTTACCTACCACTTGCTCCTCAAGCCTCCCAAATTGCCATGAACCTCTAACCTTTGTCACCCTTCCTAGCAAACCATTGTGTGGCTATGTTACCGCTTTGCTCAGCCCCTCTTATAGCGTTGTTAGTTGCAGGTGAAGATGAAGTTTGTTCCTTGTTGGAACATGGAGATGTTGTTCCTTGTTGGAACATGTTTACTTGTTGGGATATCACAATATGTCTTATATTATTATTGCATCTATATACTTGGTAAAGGGTGGAAGGCTCGGCCTTATGCCTGGTGTTTTGTTCCACTCTTGCCGCCCTAGTTTCCGTCATATCGGTATTATGTTCCCGGATTTTGCGTCCCTAACGCGGTCGGGTGATTTATGGGACCCCCTTGACAGTTCGCTTTGAATAAGACTCCTCCAAAGAAGGCCCAACCTTGGTTTTACCATTTGCCTCACCACCACCTATACCCTTCCCTTGGGTCGGCCAACCCAAGGGTCATCTTTATTTTAGCCCCCGGGCCGTGCTTCTCTAAGTGCTGGTTCGAACCGAAGTTACCATGGGCCACCACGGGAAACTCGAGGCTTGGTTTTACTCATAGCCTGTCTCATCCGTGTTGCCTCGAGAACGAGATATGTGCAGCTCCTATCGGGATTGTCGGCAAGATCGGGCGGTCTTGCTGGTCTTGTTTTATTGTTGTCGAATGTCTTGTAGCCGGATTCCGAGACTGATCGGTCTTCCGGGAGAAGGAATATCCTTCGTTGATCGCGAGAGCTTATCATGGGCTTGTTGGGACACCCCTGCAGGTATAAACTTTCAAAGCCGTGCTCATGGTTATGTGGCGATGGAATTTGTTAATATCCGTTGTAGTAAACTTGAAGCAAACTCTTCTAAAATACACCAACCGTGCGCGAATGCGTGAGTGTCTCTTTTCGGGTTGATCGAGAGGAGAACACGGTTTCGGGTTATGTCGACGTAAGTAGGAGTTCAGGATCACTTCTTGATCATTACTAGTTGACGGCCATTCCTTTGTTTCTCTTCTCGCCTCATTTATGTATGTTAGCCACCATACATGCTTAGTCGCTGTTGCAACCTCACCACCTTACCCCTTCCTTTCCCATTAAGCTTTGCTAGTCTTGATGCCCATGGTAATGGGATTGCTTTGAGTCCTCGTGGCTCACAGATTACTACACCACCGATTGCGTGTACAGGTTATGCGATGATCATGACGCGAGAGCGATGTTGCTTGTTTTGGAGTTCTTCTTCTGCTTCTTCTTCGATCAGGGGAAAGGTTCCAGGTCGGCAGCCTGGGCTAGCAGGGTGGATATTGTTTGAGTTTTTGTTTATGTTTCATCCGTAGGCGGATGTTGATCTCTTGTATTACGATGTTGTATTCGTGTGGCATTGTATGCCTTATGTATGTATCCCCATCTATTATGTAATGTTGATGTAATGATATCCACCTTGCAAAAGCGTCTTCAAGATGCGCTTCTATCCTTGGTGGGACCTTCGAGTTCCTTTAGGATAGGGTCGCATCTTGGGCGTGACAAGTTGGTATCAGAGCCTCGACCGACCTTAGGAGCCCCCTTGTTTGTTGGCCGTTGTTGAGTCTAGAAGAAAATTATTTTGAGTCTTAGGATTATATATATATGAGAGTACGATTCTTTTTACTCCTCGGTCCCTTCATCGCTCTGGTGAGGACTCCTGCCGTAGATGTTTTGTCTTTCCTCTCCTCAAATTTTCACCAAAAAAAAATTTAGGATCACGCGGGTATCTTGGAATCGTTCCGATGGTTTTGTGACGAGAACATTGTTCTTGGTGCCTCCTGACATTTAGGGGTTGTGGCGGTGTCCCGGGAGTTGAGCTCCGAGGTGTTGTCGCCACAATTTTATCGTTCTGATTACGGAATACCTAAGCTTTGCCGACATCGAAAATCACTTTTGTACAGTTGTTGGTGAGATAACCCCGATAACCCAGTACTGGGGCGAGCTCGGGAGTATTGCCATGACTCGTATAACGGATGCTTTTCGAAGGTCGAGGTACACGATTTTTGGAGTTTTCTTGGTTATGTGTTTTTTTTTGAAGAATTAGTGACAGTGGGAGAGGCTCCCACTGCCTTTGTATTACTCACCACATAACAATTACAAGAGTGTTACAATGGGTTTTAGGCCCCCCGGCCACATGGGGATCAAAAGTAGGACTAGCGATCCAAATTTACAATAAATTCAGAGAGAAAAGGATGAACCTTCTTGGTTATGTGTTGACGGATGGATACAGCTGGATCTAGGTATTGTTAGTTTGGGTGATATATTTTGTGTCCCCTGTATCCCCAACACCAGATTGCATAACCAGAAAGTTTCGGGAGTTTATAGGTGGGAATTCAAGTAGCTCCTAGAATATATTTTTGACAGATGCATGATATGAGATTGGGTAGATCTCTATCATATGTATTTGTTCCGGCTTTTCTGCATGCCAATCCTTTGTTTTGTTTTGAGTTGTGGTATTCGAGTTGCTTCAATGTCAAGTGTTGATTCCATACCTTTCAAGCGGTGTTCTCATATTGCTATGTGAATACTAATCCTTCTTGATCATCGAGGTCGTCATGTTAATTCTTTTCCAACCGGTGTGCTTCTGTTTAAGTGGATCCGATCAGTTCAACACCCGCAAGATAAATTCTAAGTTTTTCTCAATGGTGTCCGTTTCATCCGTCCCCAAGTTACCTTTGTTTTCCCGCCCTCCCACCCTTTTCTGCAAGGACTTATATATTTTAATCAAGTATCCATTTATTCATGTGAAGTCTCTTCACTCTTTTCAATCAATGTTCTTATCCGGTGATTTCCCATGAAGATGCTCAACAGTGTCAAGTTCATCATCCTTCGTTGTTGTTTCTTCTCCGGCGGATCCAATTTCAAGCTTTCAATATTTATCATATTCCTTTCCTCGTTTCGAATGATTTCTCTTACCGATGCACCTCTTAATCATTCACTTCTCGCTATTCATTTGTTCTGGAGTGTTGAAGATATCTCAGAAGGCTCGTCTTTTCATTCCAGATCCGTTCAAGTTATTTTGAGGTTGTTTTCCCATTCAAGCCATTTAATTCAACCGGTGCAACCTCTCTTTAAAATTGTTCAACGGTGTTTTCTTTTGAGTGGGCCCTAACCCACATGTCTTTTCCCAGGATCTTACCTGACTCTTTTAATTTCCCCGAAGCTATTCCCAATTCTTTTCAAGTATGATGTAAGAATGGATCACATCAGTCACATGCCTTTTCCAAGATGGATTCCAAATCATTTTCATTGTTGGCTCAACCTCTTCGCCTTTCGTTTCCCCGGAGTGTCTCAACAAATTTTGGTGGTGTTTCTCGTCATCATTTGAAGATAGAAGAAGAGTTTTTCCTCTAAATCTTGTCCGTTTCATCGAGATTCAGCGGTGCTAGCTCGTTGTTATCCTCTCAAATTGTTTTCAATCGTGCAAATTCTTTTCACCCATCCGGAGCATTTCATGAGTTGTTTCCATTTATTTCCTCCGAAGACCATCATGTCATAATTCTTCATTCTCAGCGTGTAACTACCGTTCTCCGAATCTTACCGGTGAATCGTTCAAATATCCTCTAATCAGCTCTTGATCTCTTCGTTCACTTGTATCTAAATCCCCTCAAGTATCTTCATTCGTTTTCCAATTCTTCCCGGTGAATTGTGCCTTGGCTACGTTCATTTGCAATTCTTATGGTGGTTCGTTCAAGATTTCACTTCCTTCGTTATCATATTAATTCATTAGTTGTTTCCAAATTCCACCGGTGGTTCCATCAATACCTTGTCAAGTTTGCACTATATCTCTTTTCAATCCCTCAAGAAGAATAAGTAGTATGCGAAATCCATTGCTTGTCATCAATGTAAATTGGTGAAGGATACGCATAAAGTAATTCTTATTTTTGTTTCATCCAAGTGATCTAGTTTCTTCTTTCCAGAGTTATTCATCATGTCACATTTCTCGGTTCGAGATGCTCCATCTTTTCTTTCCGGAGTTCCAAGTTCTCTCGGTTATATAATCGCAAAGCTCCATCTAAATCATTGCAAGGTTTCACCTTGTGTTTTCAACTTATCTTTCTTTTTATCATCCTTCCATTACCGGAGTTCTTCATGGAGGCTCTACATGATGGTTCGTCAAGGATTCTTTTCATTCTTCAATTATTCTTCAAGATTTCTCTCGAAGTTATGATCCGCCAAGCTATACTCTAAAATAAACATGGTGTTCAACACATGTTTTGTTTTGAGGAGCTCAAGTATTCTTCATCTTGCATTCCAAAGTGCAATTCTTCCTACCTTATCTTTTAAGGTGGTGTTATGTCACTCTTGACAATTTCCTTCATGTTTCATGATTCATATCATTGTCAAGAATGAGGTATTTTAAATCCATCATTTTCTCTTCGTTCAAGAGATCTTTTCAACCAATCAATCCTTTTGTTGGAGTTATATTGGGTTATATTTCACCTACAACCTTCCCTAAGGAATGTTGCTAATTGTGGTGCCTATCGATAATCCAAGTTTCCTCCTATTTCTCTCATTAAAAGGAGTTTTCATCTCCTTGCTGATCTCAATCCAATTAACTGTTTCCATTAGTGGCCGGTTGTCACCTCATAGTCTCGAGATGTTTTCCATAAGCCCACAACAAGCTTGTGCTTCTCGTTGTTGATTTTCCAACAACTCCGTTCGATTCTTCTTTGCAAGGATGCTTTCCAAGTTCGCTTGTGGCAAAAGTTGTCATTTTCTTCTACGTCCCTTTATCCCAACGGTCTAACTTCTATTCTTTCGTTACGGAGACATTGTGATGTTGTGCTCTTTACCCATCACCTCGTTTTGTGAGGATCGTGTTCTTTTCTTGCTTATCCATTTAACCGGAGTGTTGTATCATCTCTTCAATATCTTTTCATCTCATCAAGTTTTCTTCTCTTTTCTACCGGAGTGCTGTCCAGATTCTGTCATTCTTGTTCCTTGGCTATCTCATTATACCGAGGTGGTCATATTCTTTTCGTTTGTGAAGCTCTTATTTCCAAGTCTTTCAACCTCTTCGTTCTCGTCGTATCCCTTGCTCCTCTTTTCTAACGAAGTGTTTTAAATTTTGCTCATCTTCGTTGTTTTTCTTTCTTTCATTTTGCTCAACATCTCAAGGTTCATGGTTTCACTCGTCTGTCGAAGAAGCAACTTAGTTTTACCTCTTCTCTTCCTCTTTCTTTTCCCCTCTGGTGCCATCCAAGATCTCGGGACGAGATCCTCTCGTAGTGGTGGAGTGTTGTAACACCCCGGATACAACTTCCCATATTCGTAACTCCAACTCTTGCCTTTTCCGGAGATGCGATATATTATTTCCTCCGTGGTTGGGTTTTTGTCTTTTGTTTTGCATTTTGTTCATGTCATGCATCTCATCTCATAGCATCATGCGCATTGCATCGGCATTGTTTTCGTAAAGTTTGCACCCGTTCGTAGTTGCCGCGTCCCCCCCTTGCTTTCGTTGACCGTTTCGAGACCAATCGGGGTTTTTCGATTCCCTCTTGTCTGTCCGTTTGACCTCTCTTGCCAGCTCGCAGCCCCCCTCTTGCGCGCGTCCGGAAACTTCTCCGAACCCGGATCGGACTATCGTCACCGTTGCATTCGGATCATTCCCAAACATCCGT
This sequence comes from Aegilops longissima, assembly GCA_021605205.1. Taxonomy (NCBI): domain Eukaryota; kingdom Viridiplantae; phylum Streptophyta; class Magnoliopsida; order Poales; family Poaceae; genus Aegilops; species Aegilops longissima. Next base: position 546,920,310 of record CM038679.1, on the reverse strand, counting down.
AAAATATCTTCGTTTTATTTATTGGACCTCCTAACCTATTTTCCCGGAGCCGTTGGATCGTGATCGGCTGAACCAAAAACTCACCTCTTTTCCTATATATATATAGACCCCAACCCTAAAATTGAGGAGAGATGTCCCATCCATCCTCCTGCCCGCCGCCACCTACCTACCTTCTCTCTCGGGATCCATCCCGCCGCCACTTGGTCTCTCCTTGATTCTAACATCGACCAATCCCCACCGGATTTCATCGATCCAACCAGAAACTCCCCTCGATCTCCACCTACACCCCCATTCTTCCCCGCCTCGAGCCAGGAGCTCGTCCACGACCCCGAGCCACTTCTCCCGCCGGCAACAGATGCCACCAACCAGGACCCCATCGTCCTCCAGCAGCAACCAGGAGCTCAAGCTCCCTCCTCTCGGTCCATGGCGCCCTCGCCTCCTCGCAGGAGCCCAAAGCCCCGCGTCAAGCCCCTCTGCTGCATCGGCCTCCTGTGACCTCCTCTGCTTCGAGCTCGTCCTCGCGAACCTCGCCGTCGGCCACCAGGAGCTCCAGACGGTGCCGCCCCATCGCCTGGATCCGTTGCTCCTGGAGGTTCCCTCGCCTCCGCCCGCTGCCATCCTCTTCCAGGAGCTCCCGACCGTGCCTCCCGCTGGCGAGAGCCCACCGGATCCAGCCGCCGACCGTCTCCGGCAAACCCAGCAGAACCAGGTCGCGACGGCCCTGCCCTTCATCTTCTCTTCTGCTCTGTTCTCTCCTCCCCGTAACCTCTCTCTCCCTCTCCAGGAACTCCTCCTCCACGCCATGGCTGCGCCTGAGCTTGCCTTGTTCCCCGGGCGTCCTCGTCGGCCTTCGGATTTGGCTCGTCCACGCCGGGTTTCCCAGCCGTCGCCCGCCTCGTCGTCATCGCGCCAAGGCCAGCGTCCTCCTCATCCTAGCGCCATCCGCGACCAAGTCCGGCCGGATCCGGACGGAATCGAGTTCCCGCGCCCCTGCTGGACCTCCCCTGCTTCGCCTTGGTCCGCCGCCGTTGCCCCTGTGCCGCCCGCCAAGTCCCATGCTGCTGCCGCTGTTTTCCCTGTCGAACGAACGAGACGACCAGCGCCGCCCCCTCATTGACTTGTCCAGCGCCAGCGTGGACGAGTGCCCCACGCGAGCCCTCCTCTTGTCTCGCCAAGGCCCAGCGCCCACCTCTGCACACCCAGGCCCGCCGCTGCACCTACTCGGTCGAGCCCATGGGTGAGCTCCCTCAGCCCCTCCTCTGTTTAGCCCATGATTCGTGTAGTTTCAGCCCGTTACGTTTTTTTCCCTGTTTCAGTGAATTTACTATTTATCCAGAGAAACTGCATATTTACAGATTGCACCCTAAACTTCATGCAATTATATCTCACAAACCGTGCATCGGATTAAAATGTTTTAAATATGAAAAATGCTTAGAATTTTGTGTAGATTAATAATATGCTGCTTTCATCCATGTTTGAAATGTTTAGAATGTTCTTTGTTTAAATTTTCTCAAATGCCATGTTAAAATGATTTATTTCATAACTAAATAACCGTATCTCGGAATTAAATGTTCTTTATATGTAAATGGGGTGGAAAAATGCCTAGTTTAACATGGTGGACTTTATTTTGCTGTTTAACAACATTGAAATTGTGTTTAGGGCAGAACAGTACCGAATCTAAAATATGCACATGAGGATTTTCCGGAATTGTTGTTTCTTATTTCCGGCCTCATTTAAATTTGCCTAAATAGTTAGTTTACTTTTGTTTCACCTCTTGCCATGTTTAACAACATTTAATATTGTTGTGTGCCTAAACGAGATTAAACTAAATATGTCAATGTGGTGTTTTGTCAATATGCAATCCGTTGCATATTGAGCTCCACTTAATTGGTAGTATTGTTTGTTGCATATTGCCATGCCATGCCTCATTAAACCGGACATGCATCATACTTGATTGTGCATCATGCCATGTTTATGCTTGTGTGTTTACTATGTTGTTTGTTTCTTTCCGGTGTTGCTTCTTGGTTCCGGTAATGTTGCGATTGTGAGGATTCGTTCGACTACTCCCGTTCATCTTCTTCATGGACTCGTTCTTCTTCCTTGCGGGATTTCAGGCAAGATGACCATCACCTTGGATCTCACTACTATCATTGCTATGCTAGTTGCTTCGTTCTTTCGCTATGCTGCTTTACCTACCACTTGCTCCTCAAGCCTCCCAAATTGCCATGAACCTCTAACCTTTGTCACCCTTCCTAGCAAACCATTGTGTGGCTATGTTACCGCTTTGCTCAGCCCCTCTTATAGCGTTGTTAGTTGCAGGTGAAGATGAAGTTTGTTCCTTGTTGGAACATGGAGATGTTGTTCCTTGTTGGAACATGTTTACTTGTTGGGATATCACAATATGTCTTATATTATTATTGCATCTATATACTTGGTAAAGGGTGGAAGGCTCGGCCTTATGCCCGGTGTTTTGTTCCACTCTTGCCGCCCTAGTTTCCGTCATATCGGTATTATGTTCCCGGATTTTGCGTCCCTAACGCGGTCGGGTGATTTATGGGACCCCTTGACAGTTCGCTTTGAATAAGACTCCTCCAAAGAAGGCCCAACCTTGGTTTTACCATTTGCCTCACCACCACCTATACCCTTCCTTGGGTCGGCCAACCCAAGGGTCATCTTTATTTTAGCCCCCGGGCGGTGCTTCTCTAAGTGCTGGTTCGAACCGAAACTTCTTGAGGGACACCACGGGAAACTCGAGGCTTGGTTTTACTCAGAGCATGTCTCATCCGGGTTGCCACGAGAACGAGATATGTGCAGCTCCTATCGGGATTGTCGGCGATCGGGCGGTCTTGCTGGTCTTGTTTTATTGTTGTCGAAATGTCTTGTAGCCGGATTCCGAGACTCGATCGGGTCTTCCCGGGAGAAGGAATATCCTTCATTGATCGCGAGCTTATCATGGGCTGTTGGGACACCTGCAGGTATAAACTTTCAAAGCCGTGCCTGCGGTTATGTGGCGATGGGAATTTGTTAATATCCGGTTGTAGTAAACTTGAAGCAAACTCTTCTAAAATACACCAACCGTAGCGTAATCGTGAGTGTCTCTTTTCGGGTTGATCGAGAGGAGAACATGGTTTCGGGTTATGTCTGACGTAAGTAGGAGTTCAGGATCACTTCTTGATCATTACTAGTTGACGGCCGTTCCTTTGTTTCTCTTCTCGCTCTCATTTGCGTATGTTAGCCACCATACATGCTTAGTCGCTGCTGCAACCTCACCACCTTACCCCTTCCTTTCCCATTAAGCTTTGCTAGTCTTCCATTTAATAGCAAAGCAGTTCTATTCCTTGCCCGGAATGGAAGAAAATAAGGGCGGAAGGATTTACTTAAACGTTGTTGCATGAGCAGACTTGGTACAACCCAAAAACACCATTCCTTTTGGTTCGCACAACCAAAAAATTATTCTGAAGGTCTACAGGAAGATAAAAAAATATACCCATGGTAATAGGATTCTTTGAGTCCTCGTGGCTCATGATTACTACACCACCGATTGTGTACAGGTTATGCGATGATCATGACGCGAGAGCGATGTTGCTTGTTTTGGAGTTCTTCTTACGCTTCTTCTTCGATCGGGGATAGGTTCCAGTCGGCAGCTGGGCTAGCGTGGTGGATATTGTTTGAGTTTCGTTTATGTTTCATCCAAGTAGGCGGATGTTGATCTCTTTGTATGATGATGTTGTATTCGTGTGGCATTGTATGCCTTATGTATGTATCCCCATCTACTATGTAATGTTGATGTAATGATATCCACCTTGCAAAAGCGTCTTCAAGATGCGCTTCTATCCTTGGTGGGACCTTCGAGTTCCTTTAGGATAGGGTCGCATCTTGGGCGTGACACTCGTCTATGATCGAGCACTTGTATTCGAGCCCTCGAGGCCCCTGGCTTGTATTATGATGCTTGTATGACTTATTTTAATTTTAGAGTTGTGTTGTGATATCTTCCCGTGAGTCCCTGATCTTGATCGTACACGTTTGCGTGTATGATTAGTGTACGATTGAATCGGGGGCATCACACCAGCCAACCACACCAACAGAGATTGCTGGATGTTCAAACAGGCCGGCAAAATAACCGCCGAAAACAAGGACAAGGGGCTGGACAGCGACGATGAAGAGGAGCCCCGGCATCCGAACACAGGGGGACAGAAGAAATCCCCCCCCCCCAAGGTGAAAACAGTCAACATGATTTACACCAGCACATCCCCAAGCGGGAACGGAAGCGGGCACTACGGGACGTCTATGCGATGGAGCCAGTCGCCCCCAACTTCAACCCATGATCAGCTTGTCTGATCACCTTTGATCATAGGGATTACCCTACTAGCATCCATCACGGCAGCTCGGCCGCATTGGTCCTAGACCCAATCATCGACAGATTCCACCTCACGCGCGTCCTTATGGACAGTGGCAGCAGCCTGAACCTGCTTTATCGAGACACGGTCGCAAAATGGGCATTGACCCTTCAAGGATCAAGACCACCAAAACCACCTTTAAAGGTGTGATTCCTGGAGTAGAGGCCCGTTGCACGGGCTCTATAACATTGGAAGTGGTCTTCGGATCTCCGGATAACTTCCGAAGCGAAGAATTAATCTTCAATATCATCCCTTTCTGCAGTGGTTACCATGCACTGCTCGGACGAACCGCAATGGCTAGATTCAATGCGGTACCACACTACGTATACCTCAAGCTCAAGATGCCAGGACCACGCGGGGTCATAACAGTGAACGGAATTATGGACCGCTCTCTCCGAACAGAAGAACATACTGCAGCCCTCGCGGCGGAAGTACAATGCGGCCTCCTCCGACAAACCAATCCGGCGACAACAACTTAAAGCACCATCAAGAGAGTCCGGAGCACCCCGCAACAGGATCATCAAGCATGCCAAGAGCGCGACTAGCAGTCCGGCCTCCACTTAAGCCCCATCACAGCAGCATTCGTGCCACGCGTACACAATTACGCACTCAAGATACCATGGGCGAGGCGGAGGCGCAACAACGACTCACCATCAAAGGCAGGATAACCGCCACATACCTTCATAACCCGTCCTTCTTCTTTTTCAGGACATTGCTTTAGAGCAGCCTCTTGAGAAGAGCGGATTGCGGACTTACATAGAGAGAAAACCAAGGAGGCAACAGCTTCACAAGACAGAAGGAAACACCCAGGTGGAATCTATTTACGATCGTTATACCTGTTTTATATATCCATGCGCGGCCTGCCCCTGGATAGGACATGTTAAATAGTCCTATTTATCTCTGCTTAATGCATTCGTTGTAAACATACGCTTAAACGTATTTTCATCAATGGGATATTATATATAGCGTCAGCTCATTATTCTTATTTGTACATTTTTCTTACAAATGTTTCTTTGATATTGCATCCGTACACTTTGGTACGGTCCGTTTGCCAGGGGCTTCCTATGGTGCCCCGTTCTACGGCAAATAAAGTCCGAACACTTTGAACAGTGCGGCACCCCGAACTTATAGCACTATATGCATCAGCTCCGAATCATGTCTTGGGTCTACAGTTGGGTTAGCCCGGCTCCCTTGTTTTGCTACCTTATGTTCCGTTATATCGGCTAAGGTAGCGCAGGGAAAACTACTGCGATTGTGTCCCGGTTCTTCCGGACGAGCACCTCAGTAGGGAAAGCCGAAAACTGACCGGCATGATGAGGCGAGAGCTGGTCGCTGTTCGAGAGGTCGTAAAATCCTTAAAGATTTTTTCCGCTTTAGGCGATGAGTCGGCCTTGTCCGATTTAGGCGTATATAGCACCCCAATTCGGCCCTCCGAATTCTAGGGGCTTTGCCGAAATTTAAAATTATAGACTTCTATGGCTAAGTGAAAGTTATAAAGCCACATAGTCCGATTGCCTTATTCGCCGCGTCGGATACCTCCTTAAGGGACCAAACATTTGGATAAAGAGTATCCGGGTTTTTCCAGGAACACCCTGGTACTAGGTACGTGGGGGCGGAAGCCGACGAGTGGCCTACTTTCAGAATTTGATAAACAGCCGCACAGATGGTAATATTTTAAATCAAAACAGTGCTACATAGCACAGGCAACTCCGTCCTTAAATTACAACAGCGGCAAAGGTAGATTTAGTCAAAGATCTTGTCTTTAGTACATTCATCGGCTACGAGACGAGCGCCCTTCATAACGCCATCATAGTACTTCTCGGGATGGCGATGCGCCTTGCCCTCCGGCGGCCCGTCCTTCACCAGCTTCTCCGCATCCAGCTTGCCCCAATGCACCTTCGCACGGGCAAAGGCCCGGCGGGCACCCTCAATGCAAAAGGATCGCTTGATTACTTCAAGCCGCAGACAGGCATTTACCATCCGCGTGATCAGGCCGAAGTAGCTAGTGGGCCGGGGCTCACCAGGCCACATCCGGACTATGAAATCTTTCATAGCCACTTCGGCCGCCCTGTGGAGTTCGACCAACTGCTTCAGTTGGTCACTCAGAGGCGTTGGGTGTTCGGCCCCAGCATACTGGGACCAGAACAGCTTGTCCATTGAGCTCCCCTCTTGGGCATGGTAGAACTCCGCGGCATCTGATACGCTGCATGGTAGATCTGCGAATTCCCCTGGAGAGCTCTGAATTCGAGTAAGTAAAAGAAACGCCTCCTCCACATGTTTGCTTTGCACAAAGAATTTCTTACCCGCCGCTATCTTCTTGGCCTCCTCGATCTCCTGTTGTGCCTTCTCGGCTTTTGCCTTGGCGTCTTTCATACTCACAAGGGCCTTCGCAAGCTCGGCCTCTTTCATCTTCAGATCATGCTCCACGGACTCGAACTTCTTGCCGAGGTCCTGGAGCTCTTGCTGTACCTCGCCCACTCTAGCACTTTGCTTCTCGCGCTCTTTGCATTCCAAGGCCGCCTTGTCTTCGGCCTCGGATAGCGCTTTCTTCAAGGACGCCACTTCGGCGGTGGACCCTGTCACACAGTCACGACGCTTCGTCGTGAGACTAAACAATTTTATCTATCTTTACATACATAAGAGCGGAGAATCATTCACCTTTGCTCTCTTCGAGCCGCCTCTTCGTGAGGTCGAGCTCTCCCTGCGCCTGCTCCAAGTCCCGCTTTAGTTCGGCAACCTCGGCTGTGCGGGAAGCAGCGGCAAGCAGCATGGCCTGCTTATTCACATAAACGCTTATTAGACTCCTGCGGATTATAATTGACCCTCCGTTTGGCTTTTCTTTCCGAACACCAAACAGAGTATCAGGGGATACTACCTATCGGGTGGTAATTTCACACATTTTTATTACTTACCTCGAAGCCCGTCGGGAGGCTTGTGCAGGCTTCGGTTAGTCCGCTTTTGGCGGACAAAACCTTTTGAATCACCGCACTCATAAGAGTATGGTGCTCGTCATCCATGGAAGAGCCTCGAAGGGCTTCCACCAGACTATCCGGCGTCGCTGGCGCGACGGAAGTCCTCGGCACGGATGGCTCGCCCTCCCTAACGAGGGGCTGCCCGCCTAAATCCGGAACCGTCAAGGTTTCCGGAACAGTGTTCGATCGAGAGTCCGCCTTCCTGCGGCTCTCATCGACGCGATCCGCGGGGATCTTGAACCCCGCGTGTCCGACATCTGGAACTCCGCCTTGGGGCGTCTCCAGGGTCACATCCCCCTGCTCAAGGAACCTTCGGACAACACCTCCGTGTCATCCGTAGGCTGAGGAGTGGTGGCCGTTGGGAGCGAGTTCATCTCTGAAGCGCTCAGAGACCCATCCGAAGACGACACCTCCGGATGAGCCCTGGCCGGACTGCATATATGTTCGGCGTCATTAAACAACTATGAAGTAAAATCACAATAGAGTGCGGACACTTACGATCGCGCTAGGGGCTTCCCCCTGGGCAGCCACTCCTCCTCGCTATGAACGGTCGTGGTGGAGTAGTCCGGAAGGGACGTCTTTCCCTTCTTGGGCGTCCCAGCCTCCCCCTCCGGGGCGGCTTTCCTCTTTTTCTCCTCCCTAGCGCGGGGAGGTAGAGTTTCTTCTTGCTTCCCCCCGCCTCCTTGGGAGGAATCTGTTTTGTTGTCATCGGATGACGTGGGTATGACGGCCTTGCGTCGAGGGCCTCTCCCGGCCCCATGGCCCGTCTCCTCAGGCCCCTCATCCTTTCCGGACGGGGCGGCTTCTTCTTCTTCCCCCTCTTCGGGGGAGGAGTGTTCCTCGTCGTTTTCGGACGAGGCTTCGGCACAACCTTCGCCGGAGACCCTTCCAGTCCCGGGGCCTTCTTTTGGCCTTCTTCTCCGGTGCCTTGTAGGGCGCCGGGATCAGCATCTCCGTCAGGAGAGCATCAGCTGGATCTTCTGGCAGCGGAGCCGGACAGTCAATCTGCACGCCGGGAGACGCCAAACTGACTCGACTTTTTGTCTGGACCCGGCGCACGAAAAATCTCAGCCGATCGGGTAAAAACAAGCCGGGGGCGCATTGTCGGTTGTCATGCGATGGCGAGATCGACGTTCACGCGCCCGGCCGTGGCGGCGAACGTGACGGTGACCCCACGTTTCCCCGGCCGAACACCCCACGGCGAGCCACGCCCGCCCGTTGCCGGAGCCGCGACACGTTCGCTTCCGCCGATCGAGCTCCGGCAAAGGCGGGGCTTCTCTGGGTGAGAAGTGTCTCAAACCAAACGGCCATTGCACTGGACAAAGGCGTCTTGTCCGCGGATCACGACCGTCGATCGATCGACGGGCGTCGATAACGATGTCTTGTGAGCAGCACATGAGCGAGATGCTGCGTGTCGCGTTCGCAGACAGGATCGAGAGATATCCGTGTTCCTAGATTCAGCGAGTTAAAGATATGGCTTACCGGGTAGACTTGTCGATCGGAGGTGCTGCAAAAAGAAATCAAACAGCGCCCCGCCATGTTTAATTCCGAGTTGTGTTACCTAACGTCCTGATCAAATGTACACAAATACTTAAGTCTCCCCCATGAATATATTGGGAAGAACCGAATCCGGTGGTGGCCTGAAAACTCACCTGGCTAGGAGGCCGCGCGGCGTGGAGCCCACAGTCCTCGGATGTGGGAGGAGGTACTTCGGAGGCCTTGAACAACGCCTTCCACGCGTCTTTGTGCTTCATGCCATAGAGCCTTTGAAGCGTCTGGTGTTCGGCCGGGACGAACTCCCATAGATTGAATGCCCGCCTTTGGCACGGCAGAATCCGGCGAACGAGCATGACCTGGATCACGTTGACAAGCTTAATGTTCTTGTCCTTCATGCTCTTGATGCAGGTTTGGAGTCCGGTCAGCTCTGTAGGTTCGCCCCAAGTCAGGCCCTTCTTTTCCCAGGAGGTGAGCCACATGGGGGCTCCAGATCGGAACTCGGGGGGCCGCCGCCCAGTTGGCGTCGCGCGGCTCGGTGATGTAGAACCACCCCGATTGCCACCCTTTTACAGTCTCTGCAAAGGAGCCGTCTAGCCAGGTGACGTTAGGCATCTTGCCCACCATGGCCCCTCCGCACTCCGCTTGCTGGCCGCTTACAATCTTCGGCTTCACGCAGAAGATTTGCAGCCACAGGCCAAAGTGAGGCCCGATGCGGAGGAAGGCCTCGCATACGATGATGAACGCCAAGATGTTGAGGACGAAATTCGGGGCTAGATCGTGGAAATCTAGCCCGTAGTAGAACATGAGCCCGCGGACGAAGGGGTGAAGTGGAAACCCCAGTCCACGGACGAAGTGGGCGACGAACACGACCCTCTCGTGGGGTCCCGGGGTTGGAATGACCTGCCCAACGTCCGGTAGCAGTGCGCTATGTCCGGGGCCAAGTATCCGCCTTAGAAGATTTGCGATATGCTTCTCCTTGACGGTGGAAGCCACCCACTTGCCTCCTGCTCCGGACATGTTTAGCTGTGCGGAGAAGACTTGGGCTTGGGCGCTGGAGCTCGAGGAGGCAAGAGTGGGCAAAGGAGGAAGAAGGCGTGGGTAAAAATGGGGAAATCTTACCCCTTTATAGAGGCGACGAAAGTGGTGCGCCTCCCCACTTGCCCGTGGGGAAGCGCTTGCTTCCCAAGCGCCACGATTGATGATGTGGTGGGATTACCCGTACACGTGATAAGGGGACACGATCTCTGCTTTGACAATACATGTCAAGGAAACCGCCTCGCAATATGCATTGTGGCAGGTTGTGGGAAAACGGTTCGAATAATGACCCGACCGTAATGACACGTCGCGTTGCCTAAAAAGTTGTCAGCAGATTGCATTTGTGAAATATCATTCTCTCTATGGTGGCATGTGAAGATCATTTTTGTGGTTCCGTACACGGTTCAAGTGTTCGATAATTACTTTGGAGTACTCGGAGAAGGAACCCGCCCTGCGCCGAAGACAAGACTGCACGCCGGACTCATCGTCATTGAAGCCTGGTTCAGGGGCTACTGAGGGAGTCCTGGATTAGGGGGTATCCGGACAGCCGGACTGTATACAACGTCCGGACTATTGAAGCGTGAAGATACAAGACTCAAGACTTCGACCCATGACCGGATGGGACTTTCCTTGGCGTGGAAGGCAAGCTTGGCGATCCCGATATTATATTTCCTTCCTTGTAACCGACTCCATGTAAACCCTATCCCTCTCCGGTGCCTATATAAACCGGAGAGGTTGGTCCTTAGAAGGCCGATCACAATTACAATCATACCATCATAGGCTAGCTTCTAGGGTTTATCCTCTACAATCTCGTGGTAGATCTACTCTTGTAGTACCCATATCTTCAATATTAATCAAGCAGGAAGTAGGGTTTTACCTCCATCGAGAGGGCCCGAACCTGGGTAAACATCTGTGTCCCTTGCTTCCTGTTACCATCAGCCTAAGACGCACAGATCGGGACCCCCTACCCGAGATCCGTTGGTTTTGACACCGACAGTGGGGAAGTAGGCGGACTGCGTCTGCCGCGCCGCCAACTCGCTCTCCGGCGGCTCCTTCGCCCCGGTGTCCTTGGCCACTCCCTTGCCTTTGCTGGATTTGGGCGCCATGGCGGCTGCGAGAGGCGAAGGGGGAAGGACAACGAAGACGCGGCGGCGGCGAGAAAAGGCAAGAGCTTGAGAGGGAGGAAGAAGGGGACGGCGGTTCCGAGATTGGAGAAGGCGCAGGGGGTAAATGAGCAGCGCACCCGCGGTTATTCCTTTTTACGGGGAAGGCGCGGGCTGCCTGTTTTCCCATTAACTGCAATGTGACGCATACGTGCGGAGACCACCCCATGCATGACCCCCACATCACGCACGACCCTCCACGTCGCGCGTTCAACACGGGTCATGGGGAAGCGCAGCAGACGGAAAAGTTACTACGGTAAAAAATCCGCCCCACCTGCCCGCGCACCATTCTGGGCCTAGCCCAACAACGCGTCGCGCTTATGTGTGGCCCAGGCCCAGGGGCTCCTGTCGGTGTACAAAAGTAGGGGCTCTCCTTTTGACCCCTTTACTTGTGCACGGGCAGTGATACGTCGCCGTCGTATCTATAATTTTTGATTGTTCCATGCCAATATTCTACAACTTACATATACTTTTGGCAACTTTTTATACTATTTTTGGGACTAACATATTGATCCAATGCCCAGTGCCAGTTCCTGTTTGTTGCATGTTTTTTGTTTCGCAGAAAATCCATATCAAAGGGAGTCCAAACGGAATAAAAATTGACGAAGATATTTTTTGGAATATATCTGATTTTTGGGAAGTGGAGTCATCGCGAGACGATGCGCGAGGGGGCCACGAGGCAGGGGGTGCGCCCCAGGGGGCAGGCGCGCCCCTGACCCTCGTGGACACCCCATAAGGTGGTTGTTGCCCTTCTTTCGTCGCAAGAAAGCGAATATCCGGTTAAAAGCCGTGTTCAAATTTCAATCCAATCGGAGTTATGGATCTCCGGTTATAAAATAAACGGTGAAAGGGCAGAATCCAGAGCACAGAAACAGAGATAGACAGAGAGACAGATCCAATCTCGGAGGGGCTATCGCCCCTCCCATGCCATGGAGGCCATGGACCAGAGGGGAAACCCTTCTCCCATCTAGGGAGAAGGTCAAGAAAGAAGAACAAGAATAGGGGCTCTCTCCCCCTCGCTTCCGATGGTGCCGGAACACCGCCGGGGCCATCATCATCACGGCGATCTACACCAACACCTCCGTCATCTTCACCAACATCTCCATCACCTTCCCCCATCTATCTCTAGCAGTCCACTCTCCCGCGACCCGCTGTACCCTCTACTTGAACATGGTGCTTTATGCTTCATATTATTATCCAATGATGTGTTGCCATCCTATGATGTCTGAGTAGATTTTTGTTGTCCTATCGGTAATTGGTGAATTGCTATGATTGGTTTAATTTGCTTGTGGTTATGTTGTTGTCCTTTGGTGCCCATCATATGAGCGCGTGCGTGGACCACACCATAGGGTTAGTTGTATGTTGATAAGACTATGTATTGGAGGGCAAGAGTGACAGAAGCTTCAACCTATCATAGAAATTGATGCATATGGGATTGAAGGGGGACCAATATATCTTAATGCTATGGTTGGGTTTTACCTTAATGAACGTTAGTAGTTGCGGATGCTTGCTAATAGTTCCAATCATAAGTGCATAGAATTCCAAGTCAGGGATGACATGCTAGCAGTGGCCTCTCCCACATAAAACTTGCTATCGGTCTAGTAAAGTAGTCAATTGCTTAGGGACAATTTCACAACTCCTACCACCACTTTTCCACACTCGCTATACTAAATTTGTTTCTTCTTTATCTAAACAGCCCCTAGTTTTTATTTACGCGCTCTTTATTATCTTGCAAACCTATCCAACAACACCTACCACTACAAAAAAATACACTTCCGTGATGATACTTGTTTGTCACAGTAGGTCGCGTTTTTTGTCATGCATGTACATCAATGACAAATTTATGACAGAATCAAGATAGTCATACCAGGTTGTCAGAGAAGTGTTCCATGACATTACCAAAATTATCATCACGAAGTGTCCACTTCCATGATGATAAATCGCGTCACGAAGTGCTTTCGTCAAGGGTGACCGACACGTGGCATCCACCGTAACGAACGCCGTTAAGCTATCGGTCGGGTTTTGGATCCGTAACCGTTAACAGCCCGACCAATGGGGATTTTCCACGTGTAAAATCATCATTGGTGGAGGAAACACGTGTCGGCTCACCGTTGGGACAGATGTCATCCGTTCATTGGACGAAGTCGCCTATGATACTGGCGACATGTGGCACGCCCAACAGAGGCCCATTCTCGTGAAAAGGCGGCCCGTTTGACTTGGTCAAAAGGTGGCGGCTGCCCACCTGAAAGCTTGTTAACGGCCTATTCGCATATAGCCCATTTACAGCCCGCTAACCCAGGGCCCGTTACGCCCTATCCGAATTAGGCCCAGTAGCGTCATCTGGGCCGTCCCATATGATTTAGCCCGTTTTAACTTCCGGCCCATGTGTGGCCCATGACTTCTTTCGGCCCATATGAGGACCTTTGTAACTCTTGGCCCATTAACGGCCCGTGGTGAAATTGGCCCGTAATGAACAATGTATCACTTTATACCCATTAACGGCCCGTTATTCCATTGGGTCGTTTCCAGCCCAAGTTATATTTCGGCCTTCTCAGGGCCCATTGATTCTTGGGCTCATTTGTAGCATTCGGTTACATATGGCCCATTACTGTCGTTTTCTGCTTGTGGGCCAAATTCAACCCGTCGTTACAGTCGGCCCGTTTGCGGACCATTAATACGTTGGGCCGTTTTCATGTCAAAAAAACCCGTTGGGCAGTTTTCATAGAGTTATCAAATACGGCCTATTAACGGCCCGTTATGGTCCACGAATAGTACGGCCCATGATTGGCGAAATGATGATACGCCTCGTAGAAGGCCCATGGATCCTTCGGCCCGTATGAGGCCCATGGATAGTACGGCCCATAGAAGGCCCATGGATCGTACGGCCCATAAAAGGCCCATGGACCCTACGGCCCGTAGAAGGCCCGTGGACCCTAAGGCCTGTATAGAAGGCCGATGGATCCCACGGCCCGTATAGAAGGCCAATGGATCCTACGTCCGGACGAAGGCCCATGGATCATCTGACCTGCAGGAGGCCCATGGTTACAACAAATCCGTGTGTTGCCATGATTATTTTGGCCTAGTTACCAAAAATAGGCTATTGTGGCCACTAGAAAAACACGTAAAAAGAACTGCGGTGACTACAAGCAAACAACTAAACAAGACAATAAGGAAATAAATAAGCAAGCAATTAACGCTAGCCTATTACCGCTATTACACATATTACATCCACTGGGCATCAAAGTTCGCCACCAGTGCAAGTATAGGGAACAAAGCAGCATATTACATACACTGGCCGTCAAAATTGGCCACCAGTGCAAATAAACGTGGCAGCAAAACAAGAGCATAACTGAAACAACTTCAGAAGAGCTCAAGAAACGTTATCTTGGGTATCCACCATGCTGGCAATAAGCTTAGCAAGCTGATTAGCTTTGTCATGTTTGGCGCTAAACACTACTAGAAAAACTATCATTAACGAGGGGAGAAAGAAACTCTTGGTCGTTAGAAAACTGAGCGAACCTCGCACGATGGAAATCAGGTTGCCAACAACCCCCTCAAGAAAAACTACATGTAACAAACACCGAAATACTCGAGTCCATGGGGTGTGGTAGTCGTTGACCCAATATCCTCACCTTCGTTATGTGACCCGTCTCCCTCGTTTCATCATCCACATGGCCAACCGCTTCTCTCTCCTTTCCTCTTGCACCCGATCCGCCGCCACGAGCATGGCTTTCGCCTTCTGTTATGCCCCTCATCCACCTAGCTCCCCAGATACAACACAGCCATGTCCTCCACATCCACGACCATCGGGAGGAAGCAGAGGTTCGGGATAACCCTAGACCGGCCTTCCACGCGTTGTTGGGGTGAGGAGGATGGAGAGGCGGCGGGTGCAGGGACCGAGTGTTCTTCCCGTGGGAGTTGGATCTGAGCGGGGAGAAGGAGTAGGCACATGCGTCGCCACAACACTAAGGAAGACCTGACCCTGACCCTGACCTTGAAGATGCTCTTATTCCTTGCTGCAGATTTATTTGTGAAAGAAGATAATTAGCGAGAGGTCGAGCAAGCTCTTCTGACGATGGTTTTTCTTATATGACCTTTCTCCGGTTAAGGTATTTTAGGAAGATACCAATCGCTAAGTTGTTTTGTACAGAGAAGATGATTCTGCATAGGTCTAGTTCTTGAATCAGTTCCAATAAGTATAGTGTTGATCTGGTTCCTTTGATTTCTACAGGTTTGAATACTACGGTCAGAAAAATCCGTTTGAGATCACAGTTTTTGCTGCTCTCGAAAAATGTATTAAGTTCATTCTGAACTTTAAGTTCAGAGAATATGGTATTTGTTTCCTGCAGCAATCATGCCAATGCGTGAGGTATCATTTACCCTATATAATAAGTAGTCAATAGATTATATTTATTTGCATCTGGAAATTGATTGTTCATATGTAGAGGATTTGGTAAAAGAGAACAAGCAGTTTAATTCCTGCCCCAAACTGGCTGAAGCAACACGCAGTACGAAAGCTAGTATCAAGATAATTCATTCTAGCCTGAGGCAACAGACACGTACACAGCTCCTAATTGATCCTTGCATTGATCGATCCTCATGGCTGCAAACGTACTAGTACATACATATAGGCAAAAAACTGGGTGTATTACCTTGTATCGGGCCCGATTCTTTTATTTTATTTCTCCTTGTTCAATGTTTACAAATGGGTATGCATGCGTATATATAGCAGCTAGGACTACCACAGGCTAACCTACTTGGTTACAAGTTCTAATCCTAGTATACTAGGTGTTTCTTCTGTGTACAACCCGGATACAACACCACACACGCCATCGTTATTACCAACATACTCTTTGTGCACTTGAATTATCTACAGCAAAAAAATGTTTTGGCACCACGGTGGTTTCTTGTTTAATTGTATCTTATGTTTCCAGCTGCTCCCGGCGGCCTGTGCTCCTGTCTCATTTTAATAAGAGCCACGGATGTTTGCATTTGAATTCCATTATGATCATTCATATTAGTATGTACTGATGCTCTCTATGCCTACAACCATTAACGCCTACTAATTATGTTCTATTTTATCACTCAGAGCATATGCAAGTACTTTCTTTTAGTTTTTACTTGCAACAAATATCGATTTGTAACTAAGTGGCCAGATATGACTTCGTCCATCCTTACTTTTTGCGGTACTGAGGTGAAGATGAATTTGATATACTACTTTTGTAGCTATAAAATGATATCAACTTCACATTCATATGTTTAAATATCGGAAGTTGGTTCTTGGCAACCATCATTGCTCGCTTAGTGCTTTTATTACTGTTGGCACTTCAGGCACAAATTAACAATATAGTCCAATTGAATACTTTTATTATTGAATGAAGGCATGCAAAAATGTGACTCGTCGGGTCGGCTTGATCATGTAACTTGGCTTTGGTGGTGGAATTAGAGCAATAAGTGTCAGAAATTAAGCGAAGCGTCGTCTTATGTCCTATACTTTGTGCCAATTTCTGACATTGCGTAGAGATCTACCAGACTCCTCATAAAAGCCAGCATGCTCAAGTAAGTTGGTCTCATATACTGATTTTATATGCCACTATACTTTGTGCCAATTTATTTACATGAACAGACTTCTATAAATAACTCAACATTTTGTAGGAATGATGGAGCACCTTAGTATAAAGAAGCATGAGGAGGTATTGTAGTCGCCGATGAAGAATTATATCCATTCAAACAATGATGGCGCCCCTCGATTGAAGATTAATAAATAATATATTTTCTAGTTTTTAATTTCCAAATTAGATATGGCGGTACATTGGTCATGTAACAAGTGCTTTTGACTCAAATGCCTTCAATGCTATTTTAATTCCAGAATTGTACGTCGGAATTTTCTTAGTTTATCTTATTTTTATTAATAAAAGAGGCTACGACCCTTTCAATATTCAGATTCTTTTGTTACCTAATTAATGTGGATAACATTTAAGCGTTGGACACTACTAAAGATTCTATAGGCGGTTGAATGGAAATGATACAAAATTATTAGTGATGACAAAATTGCTCGTTAATACTAAAATTGTGGTTGTTGTTGCCTTAGGGATGACGACCACACACTATCTCGTCGTTATAAGAATAACGACCGGAAAATTACTTTTAACGATGGAGCCTACTACGACTAGCAGGTCGTGGTCGTTAATGACCTTTAACGACCACAATGTGACTTTTAACAACCACATATACCGTCGTTAAAAACCTTTTTCCTAGTAGTGAAAATCCTCCAACGCTTGCTGTTGCACCAGAAAGTATGCATCTGAATGCTCCAGGGACTTCCGCAGTCCTTCCGCTTCTTGTCGCAGCACAGCTGATCGATGTCTTTCAGCTTGTAGTTGAGACTCAAGAAACCGAACTGATTCAGAAAGTGAGTTTGAATAGCTTGTGCAAGCGGTAGTGGCCAGTAACTCGAACACTAAACCAGGACAGGACTTTGGGGTTGTCTCGCTGTCTTCAAGATAGTCTTCCTTAGCTGTTTTATCAGCTTTGTTGGAGACCAACAAGGATGTGTCACAATCCTGAACCTTATCTGCATTACTTCCTTTACCATTGCTTAATAAGGCACTCTTCCCCAATATTCTGTCAGCATTCTAAAAGAAGAAACAAGCAGACACATAACAAATTTAGCATGTACTAGTATATGAAACTCATTTCGGTGAACCAGTTCATTAGTAAGGTCGACAGGATTAAACTACCAAGTCTTCTATTGCCAAGTTCTAGTACATAATAAAAGCATCAAACAAACATATATCTATGTCCTATGGTCACTGCATTGTCTTGCCAAATCAAAATAGAGACACGGTTCAAATCATATCAGTTCAAGACAAAGCAGCAGTGAAAGAATACAAAGCGTGGGAAGCTACACGGCACAACAAGATTTCAGATGGGTACCACGGGTCTACATGTACAACAACACTATTGTCTCTGTTTGTGATGCTAGTAATGTGCATGATATGAAAGTCAACTGTATACACAATTGAAATTTAAATCAAAAGAGCTATTGATAAGAGCAAACCTGTTAAAGAAACATGCGTGAACATACCTGCTGTGCCATTGGAGTTTCAATTGGATCCTTCAATTTAAAAATAAGTTTGTATCAGTAAATACAGTGATACAAGAGCAAAGCAATCATAGTTAAAAGGGCGCACCTAAGCGAGCGCTTAAGCGCGCCTAGGCTCTAGGCGTTGGCAAAACGCATTGCGCATAACTATGCTTAATCTGTGCATAACTATGCATAAGCATGCGCTTTGGTTAGTAAAGCGCAAGGCGGTGGCAAAACACACAATTAACGCCTAGCGCTTTTTTGAACTATGATAGCAATGGAATCTTAAATTAGAACAGTTGTTCTTCAGGTTTAGGCACTTGTTCTACATGAACAGAGTACAGTAAGGGCAAGAATATAATACTTAAAAATAGAAAATGAGCTCATAGACCTTACCACATTCTTGGTTTGGGACCAAGATGAGAACAAAGCTGTTCCAGTCATCGCCCATAAATGTGTCTCGGGAGAACGTAAGGGAATTTGATGAGTTTCTTTGCCGGTGAAGTACGTTTTCTTGTGTAATTCGACATCGTCACCAAGCATTCTTGAAGATAGCAGAGGTATTAGCACAGGTTACCTCATCCTGAGTTTCCAAATCGGTCCTTCTCTATAGAGAAAAATGGGAAAATTTGTTGTATTATAACCATCATGGAGGCAGGATGTATGGGACGAAGCAAAATAATTGCCATGAATAACATTACTTACACATAACTCCTGGACAAACACCTGCAATTGGCATTTTCCTTCATCTTCAGTATAATATTTCCAAGATGGGAAGATACGCACATACGATTTAACAACATCAAATGCGATAGATGCTAAACTACGACTAGCTGGTTGTGCTTCCTCCACAGGAATAGGCGTACTAACTGGTGGAGTTGGGGTTCGTCGTGATAGTACTGGCCCTTGGGCACTAGAGCTGCCATACTAACTGCTCTTGTTTGGGAGCTCTGTGGTGGAGATGGTGCCGTGTCAACAGCAACTGGGTTACTATCGGCTGGGGTTGGGGTTAGATTGGGTGAAGCTGGTTCTCTGTCCATCGCAGTAGGGGTACAATCTGCGGGAGTTTGGGTTATGTGTGGTAGGGCTGGTTCTTGTGCATGTACAACCGGGGTGCTATCTCCACCAAGAGGTAGCACTGTTTTATTTGAAGACCGTGTTTTTAGTCCGCTAGATACTGGCATCACCCGCTCCAATTCAAATGGCTAATAAACAGGAAACATAGTTGAATGTACGGACACTGTATGAGAGACAGATGCAATAGATAGTGTGGAAAAAAGAGGGCATGAAATAGTTGACATGTATATTGTTTAACTAAAACGGATAGCATGACAAAATTTCACATATATGATGTCTATCTAAACTGGATAGCATAGCATAACATAATTCAAAGATATGATGGATAACTAAACATGTTCGCATGACATAATTCACCTACATGTTATCTAAGTAATCAGGATCGCATCATTTAATTCTCATATGTGATTTATATGCTAAACAGAGGGCATTCGATATGATGTCTGAACTAAGAACATGGTGTTGAATATTGTGTATATGATGTCTAAACTATGCAATGCAAGACACCGTATGCATGATATGAGCAGTATAACCGTGCCAAGTTAGAGCATACACCTCGGTGGGGAATAGGACTGTTCATCTGCTCTCGAATCCATCTCGAGGAGCTATCGAACCCAACAAGAGATCTGCTTGACGTGTAGCACTATGCGCTCTCAAGGCCTTGTTTTCACTCCAAATTTTTCCATCACCCACCCAAATGGCTGATTCACAGGCAGAGTAGTTTAATGTACATTGTCGACAAATGGAAATGTAATGAAGAAAAGGATGGGCAAGATATCATTCAAATATATGATGTCTGGTTAAACAGGATGGCATTGCACATTTCACATATATTATGGCTGGATAAAAGACATGAGACTGCATAATTCCCATATATGATATAGAAACTAAACAGGTGGCATTACAGAACATGTCTAAACTAAGCAGATGACATTTATGATGTCAAAAGTAGGCACTGCAAGGCAACATATGCATGATATGACTAACATCATCATGCCAAGGTAGAGCAAACACCTTGGGGGTAAATAGGAGTGGTCGTGGCGTGCGAATCCGCCTCGTAACAGATATCTTCCTCTGGATTACAATCTGGAGAGGGGTGAGGAGGGTTTGCCATTGAGCCCACCATGGAGCGATGTCTGCATGACATTGTATTGCCACGCAAAACTCTTCTCTTTTTATCTACATGTTCAGCATGACTGTGTACAATATCCGACATGCATACGAAAAAATATGGTGAGATTATGTAAGGAGAGCATGCAGAAATTTAGAGTGATGGTAACAACCAGTGGATGGATCCAAAAATAATGATAGCAGGCTGATGATTGCTTTAAATTAATAAAAAGACAGATGATGATTGCTTTACTATTTGTTTCCCACCCAAGATGAACAACATAGGCATGCCCTAGGTGAACCAGATATTAGACAGACATACTATTCATTGCTACCTCGATATGTGCCCCACAACTAATTTAGAACTCAAGTTTGAACATTAATTTGGACCTGACTTGGGAGTCCAAGAGCTGAACAGGACGATAAAGTAGCAGGTAAGTTTAAGCAATGCATAACATAAGCAGAAACAAAAGAGTGTGGCCTCTCTTGTGGACCCGTGTACTCCTCAGGTTCATCTGCTGAGTCGATGATGGTGATGCCGTTGCGGTTGGTGCCGGCGGCAGGGAAGGAGATCTGAGGTGGCAAAAGACGGTCAGGAGTCGTGATGTCTGGTTTGGTAGATGCTTCTGTCGATGGAGCAGCTTAGGTGAGGTGGATGACATCGCGGCAGGAGCAGGACAAACCACACAAAGTTCCCTTTGACACGTACCTGTAACTGAAGTAATTATGTAAGGGCTCATTTGGCTTGCATGATTCTTAAAACGCAGGGATAGGAAAAACACCGGAATAGGATAGGAAAATGCACATGGTAAACAGAGCATTTGTAAACACAGGATTTCTGTCAACTTGGGTGTTTGGTTTATAGGAATTGGAAGAGCAGAGGAATGCAAAGAAACATGGCCAAAATAAAGTGATACCATATGAAAGCGTGTACAGTTAGAATGTTATTCTGGCACTAATGCACTCGGTCTTGTTTTCATGCATAGGATTTTGAAAAGTAGGTCCAGGTGGATGTTTTGCTTCATTCCTTTCAACAAAATGCATGAATAATTGAATAGTAGAGTGCCAGTAGAAAATTCCCTATTGCTATGTGTTTCCGTTGAACCAAAATAGCCCTAATGGATCGACGTGAATGTATAGTAATAAGTGATGCAAAAAGTGTACAACCTCTTTGTCATAGCCGTGTCGACCTCAGCATCATCGGGTTGGTCACTGAAGCAGTTGAGGCAGAGGTGGCTGTCGGAAGGAAGATCTGAGGAATCAGAGACGGTGTCGTGGCATCGCTCTGTTGTGATGGATCGCTCGTCGTTGGAGCAGCTCCGTGAGCCAGAAGACGTCAAGGCTGAAGCAAGACAAGATGTACATCGTCAACCTCAAGTGGGATTCTAATAGCATCTCCAATAGATGATGTAAAATGAATGTAAAATTAACATCACCAAGAACCACCTGACTACAACAGATGAGGTAAAAACTGTTGACTCTGAACTTAACTGTCGAAACTGAAATTTATGTGGAATCTGAATGCTCCGTTAAACTGAACGCAATGGTAGCAGAGAGGCACTTGACATGTAGTTTAGGAGGGCTGCAGTTCATCTTCAACCTGCACCCCTCGAGCCGCCACCACCACCGTCGAACCAACCACTGCCCCCGCCTCGCCGCCTCAAACAACTCGCCACCGCCGCCCGGCCAGCCCTCTAGCCCCCCCCACCCCGAACCCTAAGATAGATAGTGGGGTACCTCTCCGTGAGCCCGTCCTGCTGCGGGTGGTTCTTCCTTAACTCGCGAGCCCCCCAACCCTGAAAATCGACTAACCCAAAAGTCGATTCGATCGATCAAGTTTGGCTTAATCGAGCAGAGCAAAGAAGACGAGCAAGGGAAGAGCAGCAGCAATGGGCGAAGCGAGCGATCGAGCGAGAGCCGAGCAAAGAAGAGCAGAAGGAAGCGAAGCGAGCGAGAGCCGAGCAGCAGCAGCAGATCCGGCCGGTATGGACGCCACCGCCGAAGGGGCCTCGCAGTGGGGGAGAGCCGCCGTGGAGATGTCGCCCGCGGCGCCGGCTTCAAGTTAGCCGCTCCATGGGGGTGCGAGATGGAGCACCGTCGACGCCGGGAGGTCGAGTTAAGGAGAAGGTGCGATGCGATGAGTGTACAACCTCTTTGGTGGCGCCGAGTAGGCCTCGGCTTCATTCGAGGAGTCGGTGAGGATGCTGCGGTTCCGGTGGAGCAGGTTAAGGCGGCGCTGTGGGGATGGAGCAGCCGCGATAGACGAGGCGATCGTCGGAGCAGCTCCTTGGAGGTGGAGGACGGGGCGGCTGAATCAAGGGACGGTGAGATGGACGACGGATCCTCATCCGGGAGGTGGACGAGGGACGTCGAGCTGTTGCGGTGGACGACGTCGTCGGGGAAGAGGCTCCGGCTGGGCAGCGGTGATGTGGCGGACGGAGGAGGGTGGGGTTTCACGGTGGAGCGGAGAGGTTATGGCGGCTGGGATTTGAATGGCGAAAAGGGGCGATGGGAGGGTGAAGCATGACTTAGGGACGCGCTTGTCCAAAATATAGGGTGTGTTACAAAAGTACCCCCACCGATTTGAGCTAGCGGCCCCTTCGGCTCAGGGTTAGAAGGGGATTTGGCGTGTCGGGATTTGGCGGTGGAGGGAGTTTTCGCGTTGTAATTTTGGGATAGCAAGGCGCGGGTTGTGAAGGCGCCAGTTTTGGGAGCACAATATCTGAATTTCGGGATATAACAAGGCGCTGGTTGAATTTTAGGACAAGCCCTAAAGTGTAGTAATATTGTACTTATGCGTACCAAATCAATTCGCACTTCCCTCAACCAAAAAGAAAACGAAAAAATAAAACTATTCACACCACACAAAGAGAGAGTCTTGCCCGTTTTACTATACAAATGCTATTCAAAGCTACTCCCTCCTTCCATCTATATAGGGCCTAATCGTTTTCGATGCTAACTTTGACCAAATATTAGAGCAATGATATATGACATGCAACTTACACAAAGCACACCGTTAACTTCGTCTGTGAAAGGTTCTTTCAATGATATAATTTTCACATTGTGCATGTCATGTACTATTAATCCTGTTAATAGTCAAAGGTGGTCTTAAAAATCTCATTACGCCCTATATAGATGGAAGGAGGGAGTATGAATCCATGTTATGTCCGATTAATTTTTTTCGCTTGCTGTATAATGCATGTAACCTACTCATACCAACATTTTAGTGCATTCCAAATGTCTGTACTACCGCTGCAATTCGAACTAAATTTGAATTCGTTTCTCTATTTCAATAAGAATCTACAATCATGATTGTTGCCAACTTCAACCATTATTCGTGTATTACCTTAATAACACACCACATGATTGCTATAGAGATAGATATGAACTATGTGTACTACATGAACTCAATTCTATTTTTGAATACACTTGATGTTGATTCCAAATAATAGTACATTTGATGTACTAACTATATATTCACAATCTAAACCATGTTCCATACATACACCGTGTTTATCACACAAAGTATAGTGCCCCGCCCTACATTATGACAAGTATTTAGACCTGAGTTGCAAAAGCCACACATTAGCCCAAATTATAATCAATGTTCTACATTATGATATCTTCTTCAAGTATCCGTATCCACTTTTTTATAATGAATTATGATCTTTGTTCGTCTTTTACACCTTCACGATCCTCTTCTATTTGTAGCTAGCTAGCGCTAACTTTCTATCGTGCATGCACACGCCCGCCCCCCTCACACACCCTTAGCGTCCCCTCCATCATGCACGTTCATTATTTCTCTTTAGGTCGTCCACCAGCGGTGTGTGTAGGCCCCCGGCTCCTTTTTGGCACACACCGGTCGATATATCTCTCTAGCCAAGTGTGCCTACAACAAACACATATATACTTCCCCTCTTCTCTTCTCACCGTCCATGCCCCCATATGTCCAATATGATTCCACGTGAGGTGCACACTCCGCCCTCTTTTCATTAATCACATGCTCGCACTCCTCCCCCTCGACATGGTAGGCCTCTCGCACCACCTCCTAGCCATACCCTCTCCCCATGCGCCTCTCCGGACCTTATTTGCTTCTAACACATGCAGGCGTGTATATGAACTGATCTCCCTACATATAGCCAGGTCGACTATAATTCGTTTTCACCAAGCACCGATACACTTACCTCGCTAGTTATGTCTCTCCTTTTCTCGGACACACGACGTTTGATCTTCCTATGTAGTTACGCATGCTTACCACAACCATATCTTCTCCCCTCATCATCCTTGAATACCTCCCGACCCGTCTCTCACACGCACGTGCATAGACAGACAGACATCCCCCTCCCTCTCTTATTGATATTGCACTCATACCCTCCGTTTGTCTAGCAGGCCTCTCCCATCATTTGTGAGACGCCACACCACCACCAACCCTCCGACGCTCTACCTTTGTCTTTTCCCCAACCTTATTCCTCTGCTACACATATCCATGGATGTCGATCAATCTCCCTCAATACATAGATAGGTCTCTCTCCTTCCCCACACATATACTAGTCGACCGGTCTCTACCCCCCCCCACACACACACTGATATTCGAACGTTGTAGGTAGGTATCCATGCCACGAAGAAGAACTGCACCTCTGCCCTCTCAAATTCCAGTAGGCCAGCCGCCCTGTATCTTTGACATGGGCAAACACAAATTCGATGGCACTCTTTATCGATCGCGCAGCCACACACTTCATCCCTGTTTTCAATTCTATCGATATCTCACACACATTGCATATGTTACGTTTTTCTGATTGAGATATCATCAACACATTGCCTCTGTTTCGCACAAACCATCTCTCTCACACCCACCCACGTACGTACCTGCACCTAAAGAAGAAGTGCACGCAGGACACACGTACTCACGTCTCGTTCCCGGTCACACCCGCGCGGGTACACGATGGAGTTCGTTTCTGTACGAAAAGGCACCCCACGTGATAATTTGACGCGTGTAGCGGTTGTTTACTCGAAGGAGGGTCGGGTACCACGCCTAGAATATAAAACAATTGCCGTGGGGAAAATGGAAAAATGGATTTGTCTCTCGTCACACCATCTCACACAAGGCCGCCGTGGCCTCTCTCTCTCAGCGTTGGTCAGTGATCCGGCCGCATCCCGTCCGCCGGCGGAAAGGGAGGATGTGCATCGTCTCTCCGTTCGACGGCGTTGAGGCAGCTCGTCCCGATCTGTGGTACCCACTGCTCATCGACCAAGCTCCGCGCGGTAGGGCCTTCGCCACTTGCTCGATGCGCGATATGGGCAGATCCGCTCACGGCGCCTCCTAGTAACATCCCGACGACCCTCAGGTACAGCTTCCTCCGGCCTTGCTCCACTGCCCATCTTCCCACGTTGCTGCATGTGGATCTTCTTTAGTTGTTTGCTTAAATTGTATCTCGGCCAGCGTACTTTCCATCTTGCAATCTCGTCCTCAAACCATTTTTGATAAACCACCATGTGCTATCTTTCCCTTTTTACATGGAACATGCTTCTTTTTTGTCGGCGTATGTGTCTTCAACTTGTGTTATTAGGCAGTAATTGTTTCCTTTCGACCTCCTTTTGCAAACAGGGCTATCCATTTTCACCTCGTTGCTATTGTGACCTTTTGGTGAACTGCACAAATCACTTTTCTGAAGAGTGTTTTGTGTAGTTACGCCAAAATGTCACACGGGCAACGTTTTTACATTTTTGTGGGACTGTGAAAGGGAGATTGGTTTTTCTATCCTCCTCATCCAACTCGGTGCCTAATCTTTCTCCAACAAGAAGTTAGTCCTAAAGAGAGATCGTAGAGGTGATCGGCTTCTATTTATGTGTGTTATGTTTTATCATCTAGTTCCACTATTATTGTAATCACACTGACTGGACATATTTGCAAACAGGGATGGTCCGCTCGATTTTAGTGGAGCTGCATAAAATGATCAGATTGTGGTGTCCTTCATACACCTCTTTTTTGGCTACAGAGATGGGTGAAACTAGCTGCCAAGCAATGAACACTGTGCCAAGAAAATGGAGCCATGCCTACGAACAACATCGATCAATTATATATTTTTTCTTTATTTGTACACCTTCTCACAACTTTGTCTTCAGTTGTGATGTGAATATTGGCGCTGATCTGCGAACCATTGAGATGCATTAGCCATGGTAGTTTCATTTATATTTGATGGAATGTTGTAATGAGATAATCTCGAGGCAAGACACATGAATCCCGAGTTGAAACCTTTTTTTTCCTGCGGGAACCGAAGTTGAAACCTTCATAGCATCACAGTACAATTTCATTAAAATTATGCATACATATAAACAAATCCTGAAGGATTGATAGCAATGCCAGAAACAATTCAACTTCGTTTCGCCGACATGTTGGACATCCTTTATCCGGCTCCACCTGCCATGCAACAATATTGAGTGCACAACACAACTTCAGGGAAAGATTCACCTCGGTCGTTGCGCGGTAGTAGTAATGACTAGTGAGCAGTCAAATCACAGAGCCCCACCTTCGCCACAGTAAGTTGCTCGGACGAAGCAACCATCATTTCTCTGTTCCTTGAATCTTTGGTACTCCCATATTCCCACAGTAATAAGTTGCTCGGCGAATCAACCATCACTATATCCGCCACGTGTGATGACCACAGGAGCTATCCATTCAGATTGCATGTTAAAAAAATAAAGGTCGATAACTAATGCGGCAAACTTTCAAAAAAAAAACTAATGCGGCACCTCAGGCCAACGAGGCCAGATCGCATTTTGCTCGAGAAATTACACACCATGTTTCGTTGACATGTGGTCCCGTTCCAACATATCAGTGAGACGACGGCGAGTAGTAGGAGTATTTCTGAACCGACGTGTAGGCTGGGGCGCCCCTTCGTGAACCGTGGCAAACTGGCAACCGTCCACCGACTCTTCGCCTTTCCCTCTCGATTTGGAACTGCTGTCGCACGCTCTTCCTCTCCCTCCTCCATAATTGTATGTGCATTGCAACAGGTTATCGGATAAGGCCAATCAACAATAGTACTCCCTCCGTTCCTAAATGTAAGTCTTTGTAGAGATTTCACTATGAACCATATACAGATGTATATAGATGCATATTAAGTGTAGATTCATTCATTTTGCTCTGTATGTAGTCCACCTAGTGAAATCTCTACAAAGACTTATATTTAGGAACGGAGGAAGTAGTACACTATTCGTACTAGCTTCACATGCTTCGCGCGTCGTGCGGGTGTTTTTACTGTAGCCATATTGTACTACGTAACCAGCACCTTGAATCCTCGATACTAGTACTATATAGTAAGTAGTAGGAGTAGTAGGGTGGCATGGGCCAGAACAAGCATTCCGTCCAGGAGTACGGCACACGCCACCAAAGACGACTTCCATCGACACCATATTTCTTGGAGTCCGTGCTAGAGCAATCTCTTCAACCTCATCGTTTCTCTAACTCAGCCATCGCTACGACAGGCGAGGTGGGGTTTTGATAGTCGGTTTCCTCAACTGCGGTCCCACTTGTAAGGCCAACTCCAACGCTCTATCAATATATGGATGTACTCTTCTTCGCAATACAAAACTTGCATCCATTCTACTCCCTCCGTTGCACAATACATGCCTTCTATTTGTCAAAATATATATATCTAGACATGTTTTAGTATATAGGTACATCCATTTTTGGACAAATGGAAGTCAAGTATTTTGGAACGGAGGAAGTACACAATAAAATTTTTAAGTTAGCACAACTAGTCTAATCCGAGAGCACAACCGAAGATTTGGTGGGTTCTTCCTCCTTTTGCCGACCGTGGGACATCCAAAGCATCCGTGTCGTGTCATGAAAGAAAATAGAGTGGTAGTTGAAGCCACGAGATGTGCATCTTGGGTTAAAGTGTAAATAGAATCTTATTACTCTTGAGTAACTCCAAAAGCGCCCACCGAAGATCTTTATTGGATTTGTTTTTCATCACCAGACGTCGAGGTGAAAGATGTACAGGTTCGATGGGTCCTCTTGCGTTTTCACCGACATGTGGGGCGCATGTGAGCAAGCAGACGATGGGCTCCAAGGCGTCCATTGGCTGGCTGAGAAGAGAGATAGAGGAGGGCTGAGCACAGACTGCAGAAAATTTGTTCTACGTAACCAGCACCTTGATATTCGTGTGTGGTTGTTTCTAGAATAAAAAAAGGCGGTACCCCTACTTATGTTACTCCCACTACGCCTAGCCTAAGGTTAGTAGGTGACCTTGCGCTTGGCTCTTCGCCTCTTCCGGAAGTCGATGGTTCTACAGTAGTGCTTCTGGCAATCTGACACCAAATGAACTGTTGCACGTCCACCGCTTGTAAGCAAAAGTTTCTCCTCGTGTTGCGAGCCACCGCGCACGCGTTGGCGAAGGAGAAGGCGTAATCAAGCTTCTCGCCGTTCTGCG
This sequence comes from Aegilops longissima, assembly GCA_021605205.1. Classification (NCBI taxonomy): domain Eukaryota; kingdom Viridiplantae; phylum Streptophyta; class Magnoliopsida; order Poales; family Poaceae; genus Aegilops; species Aegilops longissima. The sequence goes on along the minus strand of CM038679.1, from coordinate 546,891,537 downwards.
AGTTGACAGGACACATTAAAGTTATTTACTAGTAGTACGTACTCTCTCCAAAAAAGGGCTGACCATGTCATTGCTACCATCCCGTGCTCCGTCGTTGAGTACGTGCACTATTCACGTGCCATCGAGCAGAAAAAATATTGCGTAGGTGCCATCAAAGTGCACGACTCACTTACAAAAAAGGGTTTTCCCCCGCTCCCCCCCCCCCTCCCTCAGCGGCACTGAGACGTAGGGCTTTTACCTCCTCCGAGAAGGGCCTGAACTCATAAATCTGTGTGTACATCCTCGCCGTAGCTAGGATCCTGCCTCCTCTTACGTACCCCCTACTCTTACTGTCAGACTCGTTCCCACGACATTGTGTGCTCGTTGGGCCTGCCTATAATGGTGTGGGTCATTGGTTGAGGATTCATGTTTGTTTATTATTATTATTATTCTTTTTTCAGTTCTTCTTCTTTTTTTTCCTTTTTCCTTTTTATTCATAAACATTTTTAAAAATTGAAAACATTTTTGAATATTGTGATATTTTTTAGATTTGCAAACTTTGTTTCAAATTTGCAATACATCTTTTGAAATTAATGAATATTTTTAAATTTTCCAAGGTTCTTTTTAAACATGTTTTTTAAATTTGAAACTTCATAAAATTCCAAGATTTTAAAATCCATGGACATCTTTTGATTTAACAAACTTAAAAAAATGATGCTAAGCTTTTTATAAGATAGCACAAGAGCGAGCGCTAAAAGAAAGCTAAACGCGACATTGGGGAAGGGAGTTAAGTTGCGCGGGGGAGACCTTTGTGTGTCAACCTATGCGAATGTTATGTCAGCAATTTCAGTGTTTCAACATGGAATAAGAGCTCCCAAGGGGCTTACAAAGCGACCACCGGCTAACACCGAGACCGAAATGCGCGAGGACACCACAACCACTCACCAAACAATTCCACTATCCTCCGAGAATAAATACCGTCTCTAGCTGCACCTCAGCACGATACACGAACGGATGTGTCATGCATGACAATAAATGAGACCATCTATGATACTACTTTATGATACTATGCATTATGAATATAGTATCATACACTAGTATCATATGTATGATACTAGTAGTATATGTTACTTCCCACTATGACCAGTCTAACCAGCTGGCACAAAAAAATGAGGACCACTCTGTAAAAAAGGATCACGAGGCGGCACAGGTGGCCAAAGAAGAAGCGGAAGCGCCAACACTACAGTCTACAAATACACGGTGGAACGTGGAAGCTGAAAATTCAACCCCGCGGCTGCGACATCCCTTGCGAAACAGCAAACGCCACACAACACCGCCACCTTCTTCTCGCTCGCCGCACACCCATACACCTCAGCGCTGCTCAACCATGTCGGTCTCGACGGGAAAATTCCCGGCGGTCCGGGCGGCCGGCGGAGAAGACGGCAGCGACTCGGCGGTCGGAGGGTCGCCGTGCGGCCGTCCAACAAGATTCGCGGGCGCCGGCGAGGAGGCGCGCGCCAGGCGGGAGGCGGAGAAGGCGGAGCTGGAGAGGAAGATCGCGAGCACCAAGGAGGAGATCGCCGCCCTGGAGACGGCGCTGGCCGAGGTGGACGCCGCCGCCGGCCCCGAGCCCGCCAAGCCGTAGTTTCACAACCCCTGAACCGCCGGCGCGCGTTCGTCGGTCATCTCCGTGCGCTTCGCCGTTTTAATAGACTTCGTTGGAACTAGTGGTAGCTGATGATTGTAAGGCATCGATTGGTGGTGGCTTTGCGTAGTTAATTTGATGCTTGATTGACATTTGGTGGGACGAATCGGCAACGAGCAGTGACCAACTCTACCGATCTTGGTGTGTTTTAGACGTTGTTCAGAAGTGCCCTGCCATTCTTTAGCAGCGCCGACTACTCGTCTCTTCGTGTGTGTGGTGTGGACCGGTCGCAGGAGCAGCTGGAAAGTTGACGTTGTGGCGCTTGATGGTGCCTTCCTTGTGTTCAAAAAAAAAACTACTGCTGCTTTAGCACATGCCAACGGCAGCAGCAGCAGCTCTATCGGCTTTCTCCTAAAGAAAAAAAATTGAAAATGGAATGCATGAATTTAATTTTTGCTTCCACTCTTGGATGCATCAGCTTCGTATAAATAAGATTGTGCAAGAAACAGAGTCCGGTATGGGTTAGTATGAACTTATCATGCACCGAAACGGCGTGTGCGGGGCGGTCAATGCAGTGCTTAACTTTGTGCCCGGTGGTCGCAACTCGTGGCGTGTCGATCCCGGGGGCCATATGTCACGACGTTTGACCGGAAAGTGGCGAAGGATTGCTCGGACTAGCCAGGCCATGTGGAGATATTCTCCTGCGATCTCTTTTGAAGACCTTGTCCGATCTGACAAGACCTGTGTACTGGAGCCCCGGCCTTTTGTAGCTTTCCATTCAATTCCGTCCATGTGGAATCACACTCTTGACAATGATAAGCCACGTCTTTTCCACCCAATATCTACTTAGGAACCCTGCAAAGAAAACAATACCTCTCCGATCCAGATTAGTTAACGTTTGATCAGTGCAAAGTTGACAAGCGTTAATTAATTTGGATTGAAGGGAGTAATATTTATAATTAGTTTGTTGAGCAAAAAAAGGATTTTGAGGAAAGGCCTAAGCCCGACTTTAAATTAATAATGCCAATCGGCAACCAAGTGTCGGAGGGAGTAACATACCCGAGACCAACATAAAACCCAAAATAAAGTGTGGACATGGCCACAACCGGCCAATCCAGGCACGCAGGCCGTAGTGGAGGACAAAATAAGTAGATCACCAAAGTAGCAACAGCTCAGCACAGAAGTTACTACGACACGTGTCGAACTCCTCCCAACATGGCTATCGTCGAGGTACGCACACAGGAGATGAAAAGATCCACAGCCGCCTTGCTGCCCTCCTTAATCAGAGATTTCCACTTCTGCAAACAGATCAAAAGTTTGAAAATAACGTCAACCGCCTTGTTCCGGAACACCTGCTCGATAGTAAACTTGTTTCTGGTCGTCCAAAGGGTCCAGCACATGGCCGAGAAGCCAAACCAAAATAACCTCTTAGACTGAACAGTCCGGGAGGCAACAAATAGCCTCAGCTGCTCGAAATTAGAAGGGGCACAAGACACTCCCATCCATTCTCGGAGGCAGCTCCACAACAACAGGCCATGGGGCACCAAACAGAATATGGGTCGTATCCTCGGGCTGTCCACATATAGCACAAAATTCGGACCCTGGACCCTGCCTCTTTTTAATCTGGTCCGCCGCAGGTAGCCGTCCCCTAATAGCATGTCACATGAAAAATCTTAATCTTTGGGGGCACCCTTACCGCCCAGATGGGCTTGAACTTCGGAATAGTAGGACCCAAAGACAAAACAGGATGACAAGCCTTAACCGAGAATCTGCCAGAGGAGGAGTGGAGCCAAGAAACCTCATCCCGAGCCTCCAATAGCGCGGGGAGGAGAGTAGCAAGACGACACCAATCCTCAAACTCTACAGAAGATAGGACCCGACGAAAGCCGAAGTCCCAACCACTGGTCGCGAGCTCCATGATGGAGCCCGTGGGAGAAGAAACAAAAGAAAAAGAAGGATTGAATTTGGTTTAAAATACAATTGTTAAATTTATGTATAAGTTTTCCTTGTCAAGCAACCAACATGAGCTCTGGCTTTTTAAAAGAAGAGAATTAACCAATTTATTAAAAAAACTAGCCAAAAAACGATATATATCCACACACTCGAGGCTACGACACAAATGAGTCAACGACCTTGTAGCCCAATAAACGTGAGACAACACCCTACCCCACAACCTGGAGCCGACACTCTGGCTTACAAACCACACAGACGCACGGACTGGCCCCGAGGCTACGTACCGAACGACTTTGTCGACACTGTCCCCAAGCAACCCAATATGAAACTATAGAGGGTGAACTCCGGAGCCGCCACTCCGTCTTCCACACTGACCCCAAGTCATGCACCCGCCTAGCCGACAATGATGCAGAAAGACCTCATGCGCTAGTGTTATCCGACAAAAGATGATACCTCCAAGACCTTACCATCATGATGCAAATTTGAACAAAAAATCAGGAGAAATAAAAAAAAGGCTCAAACACATAGCCGCATAACAAGGTAAGCAAGATGATGCGTGAGATGTGAATTAGACCGTGGTAAAAATTATCGATCATCAACGGTCCATTTAACATTTTTACCATCATTGTAGCAAATTGCTCCGGAATTAGGTTATACTAGAAGGGTAGGGCGCGCTTTGCTGCGCCGTTAATGTTGTTGGGTTTCTTAAAAAACTAATCACTTTGTTTCCAAATATAAGTTGTACTACTTTTTTTAAAAGTCAAACTTTTTAAATTTGATCAAAATTTTAGAGAAATATATAAAAATCCATAATTTCAAATCAGTATTTTTAGATTCATCATGAAATGAATTTCTATACTTATTTTGTTTAATATTGTGCAAGAAATTTGACTTTCCAGAAAACTACCCCTTATATTTTGAAGCTGATGGAATATTTGGTTTGGTGGGTGGGGAGATGATAGAGTGTGTTTTGTTTTTATCTATAGTGTGGTGATTTGATGGGCCTTTCGTGGTGTGATTCTGTGTTATTCGCTAACCAACATATATTTATATGGGAATTTTTTGTGTCGGTGGTTGCATGTATTATATTGGTGCCACAATATCACGTGATGCTTTTTTTCTAGGTGGTGGGAGGGGTGCGCATGATTGATATGTTTTTATTGGCCGGTTGCTGCAGATTGATTTGGAAACTCGTTGACCCGGTCAAAATCGTAAACCAAATTCAAAATTGAATATCTCAATTGAATGAAAGAGCTTTAAAATTAGGGAATATAGTGAATTAAAAAAATTAAATGGAAGAGCTTGAGAAATTGTTGACCCGGTCAAAATCAGATGACCCAATTCTAAATTGACCTTAATTAATTATGATGCCTTAAAATTTGAAAGCATAGTATATAATATAAAAGAATTTAATAAGAGAGCTTTGAGAAATTGTTGATCCGTTCAATTGGAGACCTCAATTGAATATGGGCTCTTTAAAATCAGGGAGCTTAGTGTTATAGAGGATTATCATTTTCTGTTTTGAATGACGATCAATTCTGGAGAAATTCTCCCACACAAAAAACCAATTCCTTCAGAAATTTCAGTACAAAACCCTAAAAAAAGAAAGAAATTTCAGTACAAGACCGAAATGCTTCGTAAAAAGTCTACTACTCCAGCACCGCTCATGTTGTCCACACACGACAGCAGCGCTGCTCGTGAGGCACACGGATAGCGATCCGCGAGACGACCGCAAACTGGAATCCAAACCGTCCATCTGGAAGCGATCCAACGGCGTCCGTGCCACCCTCCGCCGCCCGCCCGGCGAAATCCAAACCCCAAATTCATCGCGCGCAAAGCACCAAACCCCATCCCAGATCCTATTTATACCCCCCTCCATCCCTCCACTAGTCTACCACCGCGAGAAATCTCAATCTCAATTCCCAAGCCGTCGCAGCAGCCAGCAGCACCCCTCCTCCCCTCGCCGCCGACCGCCCCAGCCCCGATGGCCCGCACGAAGCAGACGGCTCGCAAGTCCACCGGCGGCAAGGCGCCGAGGAAGCAGCTGGCGACCAAGGCGGCGCGCAAGTCCGCCCCAGCCACCGGCGGCGTGAAGAAGCCACACCGCTTCCGCCCGGGGACCGTCGCCCTCCGCGAGATCCGCAAGTACCAGAAGAGCACGGAGCTGCTCATCCGCAAGCTCCCCTTCCAGCGCCTCGTCCGGGAGATCGCCCAGGACTTCAAGACCGACCTCCGCTTCCAGTCCTCCGCCGTCTCCGCCCTGCAGGAGGCCGCAGAGGCCTACCTCGTCGGCCTCTTCGAGGACACCAACCTCTGCGCCATCCACGCCAAGCGCGTCACCATCATGCCCAAGGACATCCAGCTCGCGCGCCGCATCCGCGGGGAGCGCGCCTAGGCTCTGAATGCGCTCTGCTCGCTGCGCTTGGTTGCTAGTAGCTGTTTTATGATTCTGTAGTTGTTTGCCCTCCTTGTATGTCCTGTGGATGCCATCGATTGTTCAAATCTCTGGTTTGATAAATGGAATCACGAATCTTTTATTCAAAATCTGTCTCGTGCTGCTAGATTTTGATTGCTGCGATATGGGAGTTCATCTGCGGGCTACAGTTCATGTTGTCTTTTGGCGACTACGACTTTCTTGGAAATTTAGGCTGTGATCTGGGAGCACATCTAGGTGAATTGAAAATGCAGATCTGATGGTCTCTTTTGAGCAATTAGTAATCCTGTGTACATTTTATCTTTAAATAGATCATTATTTGCTGCGGGTTCAGTTGTAATAAGTAAAAATGACAATCTGCTAGTTCCTTGTTCAGCTAACAATCAATTCTGAAACAGCTCATTTGTGATGATAGGCTTGCTTATATGGAATGACAAATATTTCGGCACACTTATTTCATCGTGATGCTTTATTATGCCACTGAAACACCTTTTTCCCATGTGGTGCTATTAGATCCATGTCTTTCAGTGTGTTATTTGAAGAGATTAGTCAAAAGTAGTGTAGTTTGTCTGTTCCAGATTCAGAGTTGAGCGAGTCACTGAGAGTTGTGGTTGCATAAACCAGGACGTGAGGACCATAATAGTACGTACTCAAACTTTCTTGTTTCCACGCTTTTGTTTTGTTTTGAGGTTAATTGGAAAGATGCCACTACAATTTTCGCCAATTTGAAAGATGCCAACGCAGCTTTCCTCTTTTGAAAAATACCATTGCAATTCTGCGTACATCTATAGATGGCATTAGAGCTACTTAAACGCATACGTGGTGAAGTACTCCCTCCGTCCGGAAAAGCTTATCCCTGAAATGAACGTATCTAGCACTAATTTGGTGCTAGATACATCCGTTCGAAGGACAAGCTTGAGACAAATTTTTTCGGACAGAGGGAGTATATGCCGTATTTCAAACGGCAGGTACACTTGGACGGTCGGTCTGTCCACGTGACTCAAATTGACACTGAATTAAAACAAAGGGTCTGCCCCCATTTGATTGCTCTAACCTGGGAGCACCTTTTTTCCTTTTTGAGGGAGCACATCTGCGTGATACAAGCAAATGTTCATCTTTCTCTTTTGGTGAATAACACGTTTTTCTTTGTATTTTTTGTGTTGTATTCTCTAGTTGGAACACTTGCTGGTAAAGGTCCTTAGAAGTATGGTTGCTGCTTAGAGCAACTCTAGCAGACCCCGCAAAACGCCGGCCCGCAAAACGCGATTGCAGTTTGTGCAAAACCGCTTTTACGGGCCGCCGAGGGTTAGCACAGATGCAGACCCCTCAGACGGACCCGTAAAAAAGTATATTTATGAATATGTTTTTTACGGGAATTGACTATCTTGAGTTTTGCTTTCGGCAAACAAGAACGATCCGTAAACAGAAAAACTTCAAATCTGAAATTTGTCACAGGGTTTCACAAACAAGTTCAAATTCAAATGACATAAACAATTTGCGCGCGGATAAAAACGAAGTTCATTACGCAAAAGAGGGCATGCAAAGGTATGCGCCCATGTCCGGCATCATCTTGGGGGTCGATCTTCACTCGGCGCCATGGAGTCCATCTTGAAGTTCATCGGCGCCACCGTAGCCACCTCCGTCCCTTGTTCCAACTCCCGCACCGAAATCATCCACATTGCTACTGTATGGAGCAGAGAAAACATCACCGGAACTGGCAGACGGACCGGCCGAGGCGACCATTCTCCTCTTCAAGATCTCTCTCCTTGCCATATCATGCCATGTTTTGGTGACGTCGTCCATGTCATTGCGGTTCATTGACATGATCTTGTTCTCTTCGGCGAGCAACAATGACAACGATTTGTTTTCAGAGGCGCGTACTTTTCTCTCCTTAATGGCAGCTCTGCGCAGCCCCTCTACCTTGAGCATTTGCCATTTTTCTTGCTTCTCTTTTGCCTTCTTTTCGGCCAACTCTTTCTTGATCTCCAACGACTTCAACAACATTAACTCGTTTGATTGCACCATGGCATCAATCTTCTCCCTCAAGCTCGATGCTTCTTGCTCTCTCTTTATCTTCTCTCTAGTCTTCTTGTTGTCATCGGGCTTGTTCAAATTTCTTGGGCCATCATCATCCTCATCTTCATCCATGTTTGTAAGTGAGCCTCTCTTTGGTGGGGACTCTTTGTCGATCAACTTCCATTTGTCGCACTTTTGGAGCAACTCCCGACAATGCTCTAATTTGAAGAATCTGCCTTCCGAAGCTTCCATATCCTTGTATCTATGTTGAGCAATCTTGTCCTACACAATGCGAACAAGGTGATGCAATCATTTTTCATGATATATTATGATGATGCACAACTTGAACAAAGGCAAAGCAAACTCACATAGTCGGACTCCACGGTGTCACTTGGAGGTGCATTGCGTACTTACTCCAAGCAAGCTGCCCAACGGCTGCAGATAAGCTTGATGTTCTCCCAACGACCTTGAAGCGACCGAAATGTGCGTGGAGTCTTGTTGGGGTAGTTTTTCATAATGCGGAAGTATTGATCTTCGATCCTTTGCCAATATCTCTTGGTGGTTTGATTAGTACCCGTGCATGCATCAAGAGACACTGCACTCCATGCTTTGATCAAAGTTTGATCTTCCAAGATGGTGTAGTTCTTCGATCTTTGACTTTTCCCAGCTTTTGCTTGTGAATTCTCAAACGCTTCCGCTTTGATCTCCGCCAAGTCGTCCGCACAACCATGATCGTCCACGCCGCCCTCCGTTTCATTGTAGTCGAAAGGTTCGAAAGGGGCTTGATCAATGTCAACCGCGTTCGTGTCCAACAAGTTCACAAACTCGGGTGTTGCATTGTTCGAACCACCGCTATACCGAACTATAACAAGTCACGAGCTATCGAAAAACAATGGCGAAAATGAAAGAGAATCACCAAAGTCCGAAGAGATATACCTTCCGGCCATTTCGTCGAACACCTCGCTCGCGGGGGGAGCGACACCGTTGAACGGCATCGCCGGGAGCACCTCCTTGCGCGCGCGCGGGGGGGGGGGGGGGGTGGAGTGAGAGGTTGAAGAAGATTTGTTCCTTGAATTCGGAACCTTCCTCCGCTTTGTGCCCGCGGCCTTGCCGGCCTTCTCCGCCGCCGGCCAGGATCGCACAATGGCATTGGCGCCCGGAGCGCGGGCCATCGCGGCGGGGGCATCCGGATTACCGCCCTGCACAAGAACGTTGCCCTGCCACTTGCGGGCAGGCGTGGCGTGTGCTTGGGCGACACCGGCGGGGCCTACATGGCCGGCGACGAGATTCGCCCGAGGGAAAGGGGCGTGCGTGACCTCGACGATGACGGGGGACAGCATGGGTCGTCCATGACGGCGAGGGATGGTCGGGGAGGAGCAACCGGAGCTTTGGGGGGGGGGGCAATGGTGGCGGAGGTGCGGGGAGCGGGAAAGGGGGCGCCGAAATGTCCCTCCCGCCAAATCTCGCCCCGGATGAGGGTTGAGCTCGGGTCGGCCTCACAGCCCGTGAAGATAGAGGTTGGGGGAGAAGATTTGCCGCGCCCCGCAAAATTTTTTGCGGGCCGGGGCGTTTTGCCGGGTCTGCTCGTGCAGATTTTTTGGCCCCGACCCGCAATTTGGCGGTTATTTTGCGGGCCGGGGTGTTTTGCAGGGTCTGCTAGAGTTGCTCTTAGCACATTGATTATTTTCCTTTCTTTTCGGAATTGAGGAGCTTTCATACCTGATTTTCATATCCAGTAAATTCGGTAAGACAACGTCGTTCAGGATTACAAACCACTCCATCACGGCGTCATGACTGACCACCCAATCATCACGTTCTTGAGAAGTAAACAACGTGTACCGTATCAGTTATCACATGTTTCTCAGAGATCAGGAACATAACAAATTTGAATTCAGGAATTTTTTTTGAAAGTCACGAACATTTTCTAAATCGATGATTTTTTTTAAATCCATGAACATTTTTTAATGGATGGGCAATTTTTTATATTTGCAAACATTTTTTTAGTTGACGGACAACTTTGAATTCATGAACATTTTCCGAATCATCTTAAATTTAATAATTGATGATTTTTTAAAATTAGGAACAATTTTGATATTCACAAACAATTTTTGGAATTCATGAACAATTTTTGAATTGACATTTTTTGAATTCATGTACAAGGGACAAACATTATTTAAATTTTGGTAATTGTTTTAAAATTCACATATATTTTGTATTCAAAATATTTTTTAAAATTGTCAACATTTTATTAATTCATGAAAATCGGCAAACATTATTTAAATTTTGTAAATTTTTTTGGAAAAATTCATTAACATTTTATGAAATCCCTACATTTTTTGAATTCATGAACAATCAACGAACGCTATTCAAATTTTGGGATTTTTCTAAATTCATAAAACTTTTGAATCGAAAATATTTTAAAAAGTCATGAACATTTTTGAATTCATGAACAATCGACAAACACTATTTAGATTTTGGGAACATTTTTCTAAAATTCACAATAAAATAGTGAACATTTTATGATGTCCCAAGCATATTGAAATTCGTGGACATTTTTTGAAAATTGATTTTTTTTGTTTTTGTATTTTTGGTTTTTAAATTAAGAACATTTTTTTCAAATTTGAGACCCGTGAAGACTTCTCGAAGTAAAGACAAATGAAAGAAATGGAGCGCCCAACCTGCACATGGGCTGGCTCAAATTGGCGTGTGGGGCAACCGGGAGCGCGTGTGACCTCGCTTTCTAGGGCGCGTGTCGGGAAATAGGAGGAATCACATCCCCCTCCCCACCCTGTTTCGAAAGGAATTAGCCTCCCTTTGTGAGCCAGTGCTTATCACGAACCATTACTTATTGAAGTGAAGAGAATGATGTGGTTCATTGGAATCCATAAAGAGAGGCTTCTTCATGTTTTTTAGACGAGATCTTGGTGGTCCTTATATTTTACTACTGCTGCAATAGTCGTTGGTTTAGAATAATTGTATCAACTACTGGATGGAATCACGCGCTCCGGTATTATGGCACGGATAAAAGGCTCTATTGTGTGAACACATTATGTCATGTAGAAAAATCTAGTCATTCAAAAATTGAGGATAGATAAACAAGAACTGAGAATTTTGAGCAAATGAAAAAATTATTGGGATTCCCTGCAAAAAAAGGATGTTCATAGTATATAGAAAAAAACATTTTGGTCGTACAACTTAGTTTATTTGACGGTCATTTATACACATGTCCAAGATCGTCGAGAACAACCTCATTTGTGCACTGATTAATACAAAAGAAAGCCCTTTATTTCGACCAATTGATTTTCTGACTGGCGCAAGCCTTCTCGTGAGCCGTCCGATTGTTTGAGATCGTGCGACTCTCGTCTCCCGCACGTGCCCAATCAGCCAGTGCACTGCAACCAGGCCTAGGTTGTCCGCATCTCGCGCACCTATTCCACGACTTGGAAAGGGAAAGTGGTTGCAACATTTATTCCCTGACCAAAGTTGAGAAGCACCAGATCTAACCGAACCACTTGATGCGCCGGTCCTCGCGACACCGATCTTCCGGAACGACGAAGTTGAGCAAGAATGGGATGTGCAAATCGGGCGGGAGACGCGTGCAAAGGGGCTTGACGAGCGGTGCTCTTGGGGGCGGAGGGGCTCGTCGGAGCTGCCACGTTGGGGCGGGGGAGCTCGACTGGAGCGTAGGGCTCGTTGCACAGTAGAAGGGCGCACGTGCGAGTTGATTTGCTTAGTTTCAGGAAGAGTTTCAGAGTAACTATTCCATATCCATAGTGACGGGCTTTAAATTTTTTGGCTAAAGTAGTGTTTTGGTGCATCACATACTGAGATCTGTACTCATTGGGCTTCCATTGTTTGGATGTGACGGGGTTTGATTCTTTGTAATTGGGAAGTGGTGCTTCATTGCAACTCATACCTTTTTTTAGTGGTTTTGTTTTTTGAAGCGGCCAAATGCAGAAAAGGCTTTTTATCAGTGTCTAATGGATTGGTTGCTTGTCCTATCTGGGGTTGTGGGTGTTGTCTAGGTGTGGGTGTTGTCTGTTATTTGTTTTATCAGTGGTGTGTTAGTGTTTAGGTTTGATTATTCATGTCAACAAGTTGTGTGTTTCATCTAATAGTGGCCAATGCAAAGAGATTGTTTGTGTTTATCCAAATGTTCTAATGCTATTGTTGATAAGGCAGTATAGCATTTTGTTGTGTTTTTTGTTCTTTATTTTTTTTGCAGAGCCTCAAGAATGGACGATGAAGAACCTGCTGATGGGTGCTTCACATCACGCTTTTCAACTACTCATTCGTGCCAGGTTGATGAGAAACATCTGAACAACGACAAGAGGGGAATCTTAAATGATTTCAGTTTTGGATCTTTGATGAATATCGCCCCTTCTTTGTACCAGATGAGTTGCTTGACTACATAGTCATGAAGATTGACCCTAAGAAGGGTCTGTTTAGGTACCATAAACACCCCAAACATTGGAGCTTGTGAAGCCTGGATACTTAAGCTACAGTGAACCTCTGCTAATGATGTCACGTCACCTCAATTACTGTTGCTAATCTCGCATTAGTTCGAAAACAATTCAAATTCAATTTCAAAATCAAGCAACAATAATTTTTTAAAATAAAAATAAATATTAAAACTAAAATGTTTGGAGTGAACCAAAAGTTGCATAGGTAATTATGATGGAGAAATCACATCTTTATAAAATATTTAAATACTATAAGATGAATAAAACAGTAGCGAAAATTATTATTTAATTACTTTTAAATAATAATTAATTGTAAAACTATTTTACTTTGAGTAGCAAAATTAATGTGGCAGTGGCATAATTGGTGACATCAATTTAGGTGCCACGTTGGTATATTGTTAATACTTGAATAAACAGCAACTAAAAGAAACAGGAAAGAAATAAATAAAAAGAAAGACTAAACAAAATAAAAAAACAAAGTAAATGGACCCCCTCCCCCTGGGCCGTTTGGCCCACCTGGCCGCTAACAGGCCGACCCACCCACTCCCTTGGCCTACTTAGGCTGCCCCCTCACCACCGAACCCTAACCCCCATCCCTCGTCTCTTCTCCCCCCTCTCGTGGATCTAGATCAAGGCCGCGCTCCCCGCCCCTGATCCCGCTGGCGTCGCCTCGCCGCCCTGCCGTTCGTCGGACCTCCCCGCCGGACTGCCCATCCCCGTCTCTCCCTCGCCGGCTCCACCAGGCCTCGTCGCCCCCCTGGACTCTACTCGAACGTGAGCATCGCCGCCCGCACTCCCTCTTTGTTCCTGCCCCGCATGCGCTCGTCCTGCGTCGCGGCCCCGCAACCCCGACGCGCCCCCGCGCTGGCCTCCGCCCAGCCGTACCCATGTTGTCCGCTCGCCGTTCACCCGCTCACTACCGTGCCCCCCACTGCGTGCACGCCTCCTGCAGCCTCGCCTCCGCTCGTGGCCGAGCGCGTGTCTGCGCGTCCGCCTCGCTCCCGTGTCCCCCTGCTCCGCGCTCACCTGCGGATCGCCCCTTCCCTTGCGCACCTCACGCCCGCACCGCAGCCATCGGTCGCCTTCGCTGCTGCCCGCTTTTGCGGCGCCGCAGCTACCTCATTCGCCCCGGCCTTCCTCACTGCTGCGCGCCAGAATCACGTAGCTCTTAGTAGCCCGCTGCGTGCCCGCTGCTGGTTGCCTTCTTGTCATTTGTTGTAGGCTGCTTGACTCTACCAAGCGCCCTCCCTCTGACCAGTAGCGCCTCGCCCGCTGCTTTGCTCCCGCCTGGCCGCCCTCTGCTTTCCTGCATGCCGCCGCCGACGACCAGCGCCTCCATCGGCTGGGTGGGCGCCAAACGGTGCCGACGCCTTGCCGCGGCCTTGCCAGGTGCCGTTAGGGCCCTACAGCCCATGACGGCCGGGCCCCATGCCACAGAACGTTTTAATTAAAAAAAGGAATCCAAATAAATAAATAAATAATAAATAGTTAATTAATTAATTAACTAAAGAATTAATTCTGATTAGATTAACCTAATCAATTAATTAAACTTATTTAATCCTGCTTAATAAAACCCCAATTAACATGTTAGTCTATGACAGGTGGGTCCCACTGGACCCACAACCCAGGTTTGACTCTGGTCAGCTGGGTTTGACCTGCTGACGTCATGGTTGTTGGAAATATGCCCTAAAGGCAATAATAAATTAGTTATTATTATTATATTTCCTTGTTCATGATAATCGTTTATTATCCATGCTATAATTGTATTGATAGGAAACTCAGATACATGTGTGGATACATAGACAACACCATGTCCCTAGCAAGCCTCTATTGGCTAGCTCGTTGATCAATAGATGGTTACGGTTTCCTAACCATGGACATTGGATATCATTGATAACGGGATCACATCATTAGTAGAATGATGTGATGGACAAGACCCAATACTAAGCCTAGCACAAAGATCGTAGTTAGTATGCTAAAGCTTTTCTAATGTCAAGTATCTTTTCCTTAGACCATGAGATTGTGCAACTCCGGATACCGTAGGAATGCTTTGGGTGTACCAAACGCCACAACGTGAATCGGGTGGCTATAAAGGTGCATTACAGGTATCTCCGAAAGTGTCATTGGGTTGGCACGAATCGAGGCGGGATTTGTCACTCCGGTTGACGGAGAGGTATCTCTGGGCCCACTCGGTAGGACATCATCATAATGTGCACAATGTGACCAAGGGGTTGATCACGGGATGATGTGTTACGGAACGAGTAAAGAGACTTGCCGGTAACGAGATTGAACAAGGTATCGGTATACCGACGATCGAATCTCGGGCAAGTACAATACCGCTAGACAAAGGGAATTGTATACGGGATCGATTGAGTCCTTGACATCGTGGTTCATCCGATGAGATCATCGTGGAACATGTGGGAGCCAACATGGGTATCCAGATCCCGCTGTTGGTTATTGACCGGAGAACGTCTCGGTCATGTCTACATGTCTCCCGAACCCGTAGGGTCTACACACTTAAGGTTCGATGGCGCTAGGGTTATAAAGGAAGTTTGTATGTGGTTACCGAATGTTGTTCGGAGTCCCAGATGAGATCCCGGACGTCATGAGGAGTTAGGAATGGTCAGGAGATAAAGATTTATATATGGAAAGTTGTTGTTGGGTTTTGGAAAAAGTTCGGGTTTTTCGGTATTGTACCGGAAGCTTCGAGAAGGTTCGGAGGATTCGGAGGGGTCCGGAGGTCGGAAATAGTTCCACCACGTCCAATACAGTAGCATGGGCTGTGGGGCGCCCTAGCCTTAATGGGCCGGGGCACCAGCCCCCAAGGCCCATGCGCATGGGAGGGGGAAACCTAAGGGGAGGGCCTCCACTTGACTTGGGAGGCACTCCTCCCCTCTGGCCGCCCCCCAAGTCCCATCTAGGGCTGGCCGCACCCTTGGGGTGGGAAACCCTAAAGGGGCAGCCCCTTTCCCCTATATATACTTGAGGTTTTGGGCTGCCCAACACACATGAGAACTTCCCTCTTGGTGCAGCCCCCTCTCCTCCTCCTCCTCTCCCTTGGTGCTTGGCGAAGCCTGCGGGATTGCCACGCTCCTCCACCATCCCACGCCGTTGTGTTGCTGCTGGATGGAGTCTTCCTCAACCTCTCCCTCTCTCCTTGCTGGATCAAGGCGTGGGAGGCGTCACCGGCTGTACGTGTGTTGAACGCGGAGGTGCCGTCTGTTCGCACTAGGATCTCCGGTGATTTGAATCACGACAGCACGACTCCATCAACCCCGTTCACATGAGCGCTTCCGCTTAGCGATCTACAAGGGTATGTAGATGCACTCTCCTTTCCCTCGTTGCTAGTTTCTCCATAGATAGATCTTGGTGACACGAGGAAAATTTTGAATTTCTCGCCACGTTCCCCAGCAAGTGGCATCATGAGCTAGGTCTATTGCGTAGATTCTTTGCACGAGTAGAACACAAAGTAGTTGTGGGCGTTGATGATGTTCAATATGCTTACCGTTACTAGTCCAATCTTGTTTCGACGGTATTGTGGGATGAAGCGGCCGGACCGACCTTACGTACTTCACGTGAAAGGTTCCACCGGTGACATGCACTTGGTGCATAAGGTGGCTAGCGGGTGCGATCTCTCCCACTTTAGTCGGAACAGATTCGATGAAAAGGGTCCTTATGAAGGGTAAATAGCAATTGGCATATCACGTTGTGGTTTTGCGAGGTAAGAAACGTTCTTGCTAGAAACCCATAGCAGCCACGTAAAACATGCAAACAACAATTAGAGGGCGTCTAACTTGTTTTTGCAGGGTATGCTATGTGATGTGATATGGCCAAGAAGAATTTGATGAATGATATGTGATGTATGAGATTGATCATGTTCTTGTAATAGGAATCACGACTTGCATGTCGATGAGTATGACAACGGCGGAGCCATAGGAGTTGTCTTTATTTATTGTATGACCTGCGTGTCATTGAACAACGCCATGTAATTACTTTACTTTATTGCTAACGGTAGCCATAGTAGTAGAAGTAATAGTTGGCGAGACAACTTCATGGAGACACAATGATGGAGATCATGATGATGGAGATCATGGTGTCATGCGGTGACGATGATGATCATGGAGCCCCGAAGATGGAGATCAATGGAGCTATATGATATTGGCCACATCATGTCACTACTATATAATTGCATGTGATGTTTATTATGTTTATGCATCTTGTTTACTTAGAACGACGGTAGTAAATAAGATGATCCCTTACAACAATTTCAAGAAGTGTTCTCCCTAAGCGTGCACCGTTGCCAAAAGTTAAATCGCTTCTAAGCACCACGTGATGATCGGGTGTGATGGATTCTTATGTTCACATACAACGGTGTTGTGAGCCTAGCATGTCTGGACATGGCCTCGGAACACACGCAATACACTTAGGGTTAACTTGACGAGCCTAGCATGTACAGACATGGCCTCGGAACACAAAGACCGAAAGGTCGAGCATGAGTCGTATAGTAGATACGATCAACATGAAGATGTTCACCGATGATGACTAGTCCGTCTCACGTGATGATCGGACATGGCCTAGTTAACTCGGATCATGTAATCACTTAGATGACCAGAGGGATGTCTATCTGAGTGGGAGTTCATAAGATGAACTTAATTATCTTGAACATAGTCAAAAGACCTTTTGCAAATTATGTCGAAGCTCGCGCTTTAGTTCCACTGTTTAGATATGTTCCTAGAGAAAATATAGCTGAAAGTTGAAAGTAGCGATTATGCGGACAAGAGAAAGCTTATGTCCTTAATGCACCGCTCGGTGTCTTTGAACCCCAAACGTCGTTTGTGGATGTTGCGAACATCGGACATACACGTTTTGATAACTACGTGATAGTTCGGTTAAGCGGTTTAGAGTTGAGGCACGAAAGACGTTTTGAAATGTTGCGGAACATATGAGATGTTTTGAGGGCTGAAATTAGGATTTCAGGCTCGTGCCCATGTCGAGAGGTATGAGACCTCCGACGATTTTCTTAGCCTACAAACTAAGGGAGAAAAGCTCAATCGTTGAGCTTGTGCTCAGATTGTCCGAGTGCAACAATCACTTGAATCGAGTGGGAGTTAATCTTCCAGATGAGATAGTGATGTTTCTCCAAAGTCATTGCCACCAAGCTGCTAGAGCCTCGTGATGAACTATAACATATCGGGGATAGATATGATGATCCTTGAGGTATTCACGATGTTTGACATCGCGAAAGTAGAAATCAAGAAGGAGCATCAATTGTTGATGGTTGGTGAAACCACTAGTTTCAAGAAGGGCAAGGGCAAGAAGGGACACTTCATGAAGCGGCAAATCGATTTGTTGCTCCGGTGAAGAAACCCAAGGTTGAACCCAAACCCGAGACTAAGTGCTTACGTAATAAGGGGACAACCACGGAGCAGAATTACCCTAGATACTTGGTAGATGAGAAGGCTGGCAAGGTCGATAGAAGTATATTGGATATACATTATGTTAATGTGTACTTTACTAGTACTCCTAGTAGCACCAGGGTATTAGATACCGGTTCGGTTGCTAAGTATTAGTAACTCGAAATAAAAGAGCTACGGAATAAACGGAGACTAGCTAAAGACGATATGTGTTGGAAGTGTTTCCAATTTTGATGTGATCAAACATCGCACGCTCCTTCTACCATCAAGATTAGTATTAAACCATAATTATTATCATTTGGTGTTTGCGTTGAGCATAGACATGATTGGATTATGTCTATCGCAATACGGTTATTCATTTAAGGAGAATAATGGTTACTCTATTTATTTGAATAATACCTTCAATGGTCTTGCACCTAAAAGGAATGGTTTATTGAATCTCGATCGTAGTGATACACATTTTCATGCCAAAAGATATAATATAGTAATGATAGTACCACTTACTTGTGGCACTGCCATGTAAGTCATATTGGTGTAAAACGCATGAAGAAGCTCCATGTTGATGGATCTTTGGACTCACTCGTTTTTGAAAAGTTTGAGACATGCGAACCATGTCTATTGGTGTATACGCATGAAGAAACTCCATGCAGATGGATCATTTGGACTCACTTGATTTTGAATCACTTGAGATATGCAAAATCATACCACATGGGCAAGATGACTGAAAAGCCTCATTTTCAGTAAGATGGAACAAGATAGCAACTTGTTGGAAGTAACACATTCGATGTGTGCAGTCCAATGAGTGATGAGGCATTGATGAATATCGTTATGTTCTTACTTCACGAGATGATTTGAGTAGATGTTGAGTATATTTACTTGATGAAACACAAGTCTGAATTATTGAAAGGTTCAAGTAATTTCAGAGTGAAGTTGAAGATCTTCGTGACAAGAGGATAAAATGTCTGCGATGTGATCATAGAGATGAATATCTGAGTTACGAGTTTTGGCACACAATTAAGACATTGTGCTAATTGTTTCACAATTAATACCGCCTGGAACACCATAGTGTGATGGTGTGTCCGAACATCATAGTTGCACCCTATTAGATATGGTGCGTACCAGGATGTCTCTTATCGAATTACCACTATCGTTCATGGGTTAGGCATTAGAGACAACCACATTCACTTTAAATAGGGCACCATGTAATTCCGTTGAGATGACACCATATGAACTATGGTTTAGAGAAACCTAAACTGTCATTTCTTAAAGGTTTGGGGCTATGACGCTTATATGAAAAAGTTTCAGGTTGATAAGCTCGAACCCAAAGCGGATAAAATGCATCTTCATAGGACACCCAAAACAGTTGGGTATGCCTCCTAATTCAGATCCGAAAGCAATAGGGATTGTTTCTTGAATCGGGTCCTTTATCGAGGAAAAGTTCGTCTCGAAAAGTTGAGTGGGAGGATGGTGGAGACTTGATGAGGTTATTGAACCGTCACTTCAACTAGTGTGTAGCAGGCACGGAAGTTGTTCCGTGGCACCTACACCAATTGAAGTAGAAGCTTATGATAGTGATCATGAAGTTTCCGATCAAGTCACTACCGTACATCGTAGGTTGACAAGGATGCGTACTACTTTAGAGTGGTACAGTAATCCTGTCTTGAAGGTCATGTTGCTAGGCAACAATGAACCTGCGAGCTATGGAGAAGCAATGGTGGGCCCAAATTCCGACAAATGGTTAAAAGCCATGAAATCCGAGATAGGATCCACGTATCAGAACAAAGCATGGACTTTGGTGGACCTGCCCGATGATCGGCAAGCCATTGAGATGAATGGATCTTTAAGAAGAAGACGAACGTGGACGGTAATATCACCGTCTATGAAGCTCGACTTGTGGCGAAGAGTTTTTCACAAGTTCAAGGAGTTGACTACGATGAGATTTTTCTCATCCGTAGCGATGCTTAAGTCCGTCGGAATCATGTTAGCACGAGCTGCATTTATGAAATCTGCCAGATGGATGTCAAAATGAGTTTCCTTACTAGTTTTCGTAAGGAAAGGTTGTATGTGATGCAATCAGAAAGTTTTGTCGATCCTAAGGATGCTAAAAGGTATCTTTGGCTCAATGATCCTTTCTTAGGACCGGAGTAAGCATCTCGGAGTTGGAATGTGCGCTTTGATGAGATGATCAAAGATTTTGGGTTTATACAAAGTTTATGAGAAACTTGTATTTCCAAAGAAGTGAGTGGGAGCACTATAGAATTTCTGATGAGTATATGTTGTTGACGTATTGATGATCAGAAATGATGTAGAATTTCTAGAAAGCATATAGGGTTGTTTGAAAAGTGTTTTTCAATGAAAACCTGGATTAGGCTACTTGAACAATAAGCATCAAGATCTATAAGATAGATCAAAATGTTTAATAATACTTTCAAATGAGCACATACCTTGACATAATCTTGAAAGTGTTCAAGATTGATCAGTCAAAGAAGGAGTTCTTGCCTGAGTTGTAAGGTATGGAGTTAAGAGTTAAAAGCTCGACCACGGCAGAAAAGAGAGAAAGGACGAAGGTCGCCCCTATGCTTCGACATAGGCTCTATAGTATGCTATGTTGTGTACCGCATCGGAAGTGTGCCTTGCCATGAGTCGGTCAAGGGTACAAGGATGATCCAGAATGGATCATTGGACAGTGGTCAAAATTGTCCTTGGAGTAAATAAGGACATGTTTTCGATTATGGAGGTGATAAAGAGTTCGATGTAAAGGGTTACGTCGATGCAAGCTTTAACACCTATCCGAAAGTGACTCGAGTAGCAAACTGGATCGTATAGTGGAGCAACCATTTGGAATAGCTCCAAGTGGAGCGTGGAAGCAGCATTTACAATATGACATAGAGAATTGCGAGTACACACGGATCTGAAAGGTTCGAGACCCGTTGACTAAAACCTCTCTCACAAGCAAAACATGATCTAACCTCGTAACTCATTGAGTCTTAATCACATGATGATGTGAACTAGTTTACGACACTAGTAAACTCTTTGGATGTTGGTCACATGGCGATGTGACCTATCAGTGTTGATCACATGGCGATGTGAACTAGATTATTGACTCTAGTGCAAGTGGGAGACTGTTGGAAATATGCCCTAGAGGCAATAATAAATTAGTTATTATTATTATATTTCCTTGTTCATGATAATCGTTTATTATCCATGCTATAATTGTATTGATAGGAAACTCAGATACATGTGTGGATACATAGACAACACCATGTCCCTAGCAAGCCTCTATTGGCTAGCTCGTTGATCAATAGATGGTTACGGTTTCCTAACCATGGACATTGGATATCATTGATAACGGGATCACATCATTAGTAGAATGATGTGATGGACAAGACCCAATACTAAGCCTAGCACAAAGATCGTAGTTCGTATGCTAAAGCTTTTCTAATGTCAAGTATCTTTTCCTTAGACCATGAGATTGTGCAACTCCGGATACCGTAGGAATGATTTGGGTGTACCAAACGTCACAACGTAATCGGGTGGCTATAAAGGTGCATTACGGTATCTCCGAAAGTGTCTCATTGGGTTGGCACGAATCGAGCTGGGATTTGTCACTCCGGTTGACGGAGAGGTATCTCTGGGCCCACTCGGTAGGACATCATCATAATGTGCACAATGTGACCAAGGGGTTGATCACGGATGATGTGTTCTGGAACGAGTAAAGAGACTTGCCGGTAATAAGATTGAACAAGGTATCGGTATACCGACGATCGAATCTCGGGCAAGTACAATACCGCTAGACAAAGGGAATTGTATACGGGATCGATTGAGTCCTTGACATCGTGGTTCATCCGATGAGATCATCGTGGAACATGTGGGAGCCAACATGGGTATCCAGATCCCGCTGTTGGTTATTGACCGGAGAACGTCTCGATCATGTCTACATGTCTCCCGAACCCGTAGGGTCTACACACTTACGGTTCGATGACGCTAGGGTTATAAAGGAAGTTTGTATGTGGTTACCGAATGTTTTTCGGAGTCCCGGATGAGATCCCGGACGTCATGAGGAGTTCCGGAATGGTCCGGAGATAAAGATTTATATATGGAAAGTTGTTGTTCGGGTTCCGAAAAAAGTTCGGGTTTTTTCAGTATTGTAAGGAAGCTTCTGAAGGTTCGGAGGATTCAGAGGGGTCCGGAGGTCCGGAAATAGTTCCACCACGTCCAATACAGTAGCATGGGCTGTAGGGGGCGCCCTAGCCTTAATGGGCCGGGGCACCAGCCCCCAAGGCCCATGCATGGGAGGGAAACCCTAAGGGGCGCAGCCCCTTTCCCCTATATATACTTGAGGTTTTGGGCTGCCCAACACACATGAGAACTTCCCTCTTGGTGCAGCCCTGCCTCCTCCTCCTCCTCTCCCTTGGTGCTTGGCGAAGCCTGCGGGATTGCCACGCTCCTCCACCATCACCACGCTGTTGTGTTGCTGCTGGATGGAGTCTTCCTCAACCTCTCCCTCTCTCCTTGCTGGATCAAGGCGTGGGAGACGTCACCGGGCTGTACGTGTGTTGAACGCGGAGGTGTCGTCCGTTCGGCACTAGGATCTCCGGTGATTTGAATCACGACGAGTACGACTCCATCAACCCCATTCACATGAACGCTTCCGCTTAGCGATCTACAAGGGTATGTAGATGCACTCTCCTTTCCCCTCGTTGCTAGTTTCTCCATAGATAGATCTTGGTGACACGTAGGAAAATTTTGAATTTCTGCTACGTTCCCCAACAATGGTGATGTCATGCTGACATCACCTTTCACTGTTCTCGCTAATGTTTGATTTAAATAATAAAATAAATTTCAAAAATGAATAAAACTTTGATAAATCATAGAAAATAAATCGTAGCTCGGATGAAAATACTTTATACATGAAAAATGCCTAGAACGACGAGATGAATCCGGATATGCAGCCCATTCGTCCGCCACACATCCCTAGCATAGCAAACACGCAACTTTCCCCCTCCAGTTCATCTGTCCAAAAACGCGAAACACCGGGGATACTTTCCCGGATGTTTCCCCCCTTCGTCGGTATCACCTCTTACCGCGTTAGGACATACTTAGCACCGCGTATTTCCTCGTTATGTTTTGTGATGCTTTGTTTGCTCCGTATTTACTGTTTCTTCCCCCCTCTTCTTCTCCGGTAGACCTCGAGACCGACGCCGCTGCTACCCAGTACGACTACGGTGTTGACAACCCTTCTTCTTGCCAAAGCAACCAGGCAAGCCCCCCATTGATCACCAGATATCGCCTATTCTTCTCTATACTGCTTGCATTAGAGTATTGTAGCATGTTACTGCTTTCCGTTAATCATATTCTGCTGCATAGCCTATCATTGTTGCTACAGTTGTTACCCTTACCTGCAATCCTAAATGCTTAGTATAAGATGTTAGTATTCCATCAGTGGCCCTACATTCTTGACCGTCTGCTTTGCTATACTATCCTGCCGTGATCACTCGGGAGGTGATTGTCGTGGTTCTAACTCTGACAGTAAGGTAGGGGGTAGGAATGGAGAGGCAAGATCCTAGCTATGGAGCAGTTGTATACGCAAGATGTTTACGAGTTCAGGCCCTTCTCTGAGGAAGTAACAACCCTACGTCTCGGAGCCCAGAGGCGGTCGACTGTATTATGAGCGTATGAGTTGCAGGGGTGCGAACCCTTTACACTGAGGAGGGGGGTGTCTTATATAGAGTTCGCCAGACCCCTCCAGCCCTCAGTTATGCAGGGATTAAAGTACATTAAGACCGGGGGTTACTGGTAACGCCCTACATAAAGTGCTATGATGACCATAAAAGCTACTTAATGACCGACCGTTTGTGTGCAGACTGACTTTAGATCTCCTGTTGGTCGAGTAGTTAGCTTCATGGTCGAGTGTCTTCAAGTCCGTCGAGTGGAAACGTTCCAGGTCGACTGAAAGGTGGTTTCTTCTAGAGATGTCCTTGGGGAGGGTATCTTGGACAGGCCCATGACCCTACCCTAGGTACATGACTTCATCATTAGCCCCCGAATGGATCGAGGTTTGAGTGGGGAAGGAGTTGAACATACTTCCACCCATTCTTGTCTTTGAAGTGTGTCTTGTTTTGGATCAATGAACTTAGGTGACGGCATCAACTTTTTTTGATCGCCTTGATACATTCTTTGTATCCTTCGAGTGTGTTTTCCGTACTTGGAGAACTCCGAATGACAGGATTTAGCGGGATTTGCTCTGACGATTTGCTCTGCGGCGCGCGGATTTAGCGGGATTCAAATTTTGGGAAGCGAGCGGGGCGGAGGGAGCCACAGTAATCGGATGGGATAAGGCAGGGACGCCTCGATCTCAAGGCCACCTTTTTCGCCACGATCGCGTGGGCGTATTCTTGGATTTGACAGATCGCCGGGCCTACCATCGATACTTTCGGAAGCAACCTCATATAAGGCCCTGGACGGGGGTTTTTGAACAGTGCGCTCTCATTTTCTCCTCTCTTCTCCAGATTTATCCGCCGCTTTCGCCTCCATCTCAGCGCTGCTGCTCCGTGCGCGTTTCGCCGGCGACGATGGTGAAGGAGAAGACGGTGGCTTTGGAGAGGGCGAAGAAGGCGATGGCGAAGGCGAAGGGAAGGGCGACCAGTCGGGGCGGATCTTCGTCAAGGATCGGCTTGCCGCAGGGCTGGACCCAGGGCGACTGGATCCGCTCGATGATCCGTCAGAAGGATCTTGACGACATGGCCAATGAAGGACGGATCCCCATGGATCAGTAGCGGCTCCCGGGAAGGAGTCGGAGCCCTGACCTCGGGAGGGTGAGTGTGTTCTCTTGGCCACCCATGTTGACCGCGGGTTTTCTCTGCCGCCTCACCCTTTCTTTCGGGGATTTCTAAACTTCTTTGGGGCACAACTTCACCACTTCACTCCCAACTCCATCGTGTATCTCGCTGCTTTCGTGTCTTTGTGCGAGAATTTCTTGGGTTGTCGGCCTCATTGGGGTCTTTTCAAGCACATTTTCACCTGTCGCTCCCAGACGGTAAAAAAGGCCAATCCAAGTGACGAGAGAACTCAAGTGATTCAGATGTGTGGGGATCTTGGGGTTCAAATGAGAGGAAATGGTTCTTTTCCGGCCATGATCTTACCCGAGTCAGCCCGTGGATGGCAGTCGACTTGGTTCTACTGCAAGGACCAGCCGACGCCTTGAGCGATCGGCTAGTCTCCTCCTTTTCCATGGACCGAGTGAGCAAGACATCCTCTTTGAAGGTGATTCCGAAAGAGAAGGCGCAGGTTAAGG
Source organism: Aegilops longissima (assembly GCA_021605205.1). Taxonomy (NCBI): domain Eukaryota; kingdom Viridiplantae; phylum Streptophyta; class Magnoliopsida; order Poales; family Poaceae; genus Aegilops; species Aegilops longissima. The sequence continues at coordinate 546,866,339 of CM038679.1, read as the reverse complement.
TGTTGGTCGAACGCGTTGTCCAGCTCATCCGAGACGGAGTTACTGGCATGGATCTCTTGGAGGTCTTCCTCCGACGACGCATCCAGCCGCTTCAAGCTCGAGATCATCTGATGTGGTTGTACTCCGGCGCTGAAGACACCACTCGGATCCACCCGGAGGAGGTCGAGGATGCCATGCTGCAAAGGTGTCTGGCGAGCATCACAGGAAACAAGGACAACCCTCGAGGAGCCAGGAGGATTCCTCCACTCGACCAGTCATACGAAGTAGAGAAGGTCCAATCCTGCATCTTTGACTGTGATCCTGCTTTCTCCATCTTGTTTGCTTAAAATCGGTCGACTGACTTTTGTCTCGTTTGTTGTCTTCCAGGCTACTACTGAGGTGTACTCGATGCCCAACGGGCGCAAGAACAAGTCGAGGAGGAGGAGGGGCGGAGGTGAAAGTCGGGAGGAATGGCAATCGATGGTGAGGAGGACGAAGATGACGACAGCCCGGTGAAGAGGAGGAGGAGGAAGAGGAGGAAGAAGTCGACCCTCCTTGCACGGAAAGGCGATCCAAGCTCACCCATGACCCCATGGTCGGCGTGGCAAGGCTACCCTTTTGTCGTGCAGTTGATTTAAACGCCTCGGACGACCTCTCCGGCACCGGTGAAAAAGCTACGAAGCAACCCGAGCGGCGCCATCAAAGCCGCGAAGGCCCCGCCTAAGATGAGGATGGCCATTCCCACCATTTCCGGTAACAAGAGAATTTGTGTTTTCTTGTTTAGCATGGACATACTTTTGGTCGACTCGTTGGTGATCAAGCGATTCTGAAATCTGCGGTAGCTGCTACCTCCGAGACCTCAGCCAGGAACGAAGACAAGGAAATGGAAGATGCTGCCACCTCTAACCTTGGTATGATCTCTGTAGTTTCGCTTTTGGTCGATTGGATTTCCGTTTTAACTTTGAATCTTTCTTGTAGTCCCACCTCATGTCATTGATCTCCGTGATGATGACGATGATGCGCCGCTGAGGCGGAGGAGGAATAAAAGCGCTGCGCAAGCAAGACCGCTCAGTTGTATCGCTCGAGACGCTGGTTCAGGAAGGTGGCAATACCACTCGGACTTCCGTGTCCTTCGTTGTGCCGCTGACGAGTGTTCGGCCTTCATCGTCGACTGTTGTCCCGCCCTCCCTTTTCGCCACACACCACGTCCCAGAGGACCAAGTGGGTGATGCTAAAGAGGCTATACGCCAGGCGGGGATCATGATGGAGTAGGTGAAGGTGGTCCGGGAAGCCAGCCAGGCGGCCTATGATGCTAGCTCAGCTCTTCAGAACAACGTCCAGGTTAGTTGGCCACCGCTTGTTCTGTTAGGATATGCTACTGAAAACTCTTCTTTAGAAGATCTTTGTATCTGACACCCACCGGGTGTGTCGATGAATTTTTGGATTGGTGGGGGCACGCTGAGTGCACCCACCGGTGTAGTCCCCGAGACTATGGTGGATCTTTGGCAATGATCGTAGTCTTTATACCTTAATTTCTTTGCTAACTTCTTCACTCGGTCCGGCCGGACCATGTCGAATGGAATCTTGGAACCGGTGGGGGCACGCTGAGTGCACCCACTGGGTGTAGTCCCCGAAACTATGGTGGACTGCTGGCAGTCGACTAAAGTCTGAAGAACCTTTTTTTCAGATCATGATGATACCGTGGCTGACTACTGGCAGTTAGCTATGGTTTAGGATCATAACCTTTTTGCCTCTTTCGGTCGACTGATCGAACCGAGTCGGTAGAACTAGTGGGGGCACGCTGAGTGCACCCATCGGGTGTAGTCCCGAGACTCTTGTTGAATATTTTGATTTGGCTGTAGTCTTAGAAATGCTATGATTTTCTCTTAGTCACTCGGAAGCAACCTATCTTTAATGTACGCCGATTGACTCTTCAAGAAATCCTGCGAGCTTGTGGCTCGCTATCTTGAATTGAAAACAAACATATCCAGCTCAACCTTGACTTGAAGCTTGCTCAGAGAATTTGCGTAGGCGAGAGACGAAGCAAAAGGTATGGCTGGTGAGAACTTGACGATCGTCTTTATCTTCTCGCCCATTCCTAATTCGATCTTATTGTCATTTTGCGAGATAAAATGGAGGAGGCTCGAACAAGAAGGACCATGACCTTGTCGAGAAGCAGAAAGCGGCTTTGGACAAAACAAAGCTCATGGAAGAAAAACTGGCTTCACCGGTAAACTTGAAGAGGAGAACGCTAATCTGAAAGTTGCTCTCAAAGCGCCAACAAGGAGGTTAGCCGATCAAGAATGACAAGATAGCTCTAAGTGACAAGGTCATGAATCAAGGGAAGAAGAACGATCCGAGGCTTATCTGGGAGGGCTCGCCAAGAAGTTATTCCTCATGCTTGAAGGTAATCCTTCTATCCGGTGACTTGTTATCACCGACTCATCATAGAACCATTAGCTTGAACTCGAGTTGTGTTTATGAATTCTGCGAACTTCGAGGAGGAGACCGGTCAGTGGAGACAAGCCGGACCCCATTAACTCTCCTGTGAAGGATGAAGCCGCTATGAACGTGCTCGACCGAGTCTCGAGTTCTTTGGTGTGGTGGACTACCTCGCCGATCAAGGTTGCGGTGTCGCGAATCGAGTCTTTAATGACTCGATCGAATGACGTTCAAGTCGAAAGTGAGGAATGGAAAAAGTCTTCGCGGTGTGGTGCCGATGTTGCTCGTCCCTGGTCCGTGTTCACCGCAAGGAGGCGCGAGAGGAAAAGTCAAGGCCCATCAAAGTTGCCAATACCAAGAAGTACGACTTCCAATCTTTCATGGAGACCTTCATTGCTGCCGCCACCGGATTGCCGACGGAATCGACTCGACCAATTTGTCGCGCCTTCCAGTCCTCCACCGAGGAGTAAAAACTTCTATGCTTCGTCTTAAATTTGCCTCGAATGCCGAGTGGTTTTGTAACCGATAAACTTTTACGTGCTTGACGCTCGAGCACTTCGAATCCGTAGGATGTTATCTGAACTTGGCTTATCATTGAATATGCTTTCATTTGCCTTCGAGCGAACTTTGTTCTTCACTCGGAATATACTTCAGTGCTTGAGACGCAACTCTGAGGTGGAAAATCCAGTCGACCTGCACTTCATCGTTCTTGCAGGTAGGGATGGAGCACAGATTGCAGTCGACCTGCGTCCTTGCGGATCAGGATGGAGCGCATGTTGCACTTGTGGAGCAGCTCCGAAGGAGAAGGTAGCAGTCGACCTGCACCTTGTCGTCCTTGCGGATCGGAATGGACCGCACGTTGTACTTGTGGCGCAGTTCCGAAGGAGAAGGTAACAGTCGACCTGCACCTCGTCGTCCTTGCGGATCGGAATGGTTTTCATACTTAGGCGAGTACTCGGACTGCATCTAATCCTCCGAGTGGGAGGGTTGCTCTCCACTCGGTGGGATTTTTAAATACTTAGGCGAGTACTGGATTGCAGCTAAGCCTTCGAGTGGGAGGTTTGCTCTCCACTCGGTAGGATTTTTAAATACTTAGGCGAGTACTGGACTGCAGCTAAGCCCCCGAGTGAGAGGTTTGCTCTCCACTCGGTAGGATTTTTCAAACTTAGGCGAGTACTGGACTGCAGCTAAGCCCCCGAGTGGGATGTTTGATCTCCACTCAGTAGGATTTTCAGATACTTAGGCGAGTACTTGGACTGCAGCTAAGCCCCCGAGTGGGAGGCTCGCTCACCACTCGGTAGGATTTTAAACACTTAGGCGAGTACTTGGACTGCATCTAAGCCCCCGAGTGGGAGGCTGGGTCACCACTCTGTAGGATTTTAAACACTTAGGCGAGTACTTGGACCGCAGCTAAGCCCCCGAGTGGGAGGCTAGCTCACCACTCGGTAGGATTTTAAACACTTAGCCGAGTACTTGGACCACAGCTAAGCCCCCGAGTGGGAAGCTGGCTCACCACTCGGTAGGATTTTAAACACTTAGACGAGTACTTGGACTGCAGCTAAACCCCCGAGTGGGAGGCTGGCTCACCACTCAGTAGGATTTTAAACACTTAGGCGAGTACTTGGACTGCAGCTAAGCCCCCGAGTGGGAGGCTGGCTCACCACTCGGCAGGATTTTAAACACTTAGGCGAGTACTTGGACTGCAGCTAAGCCCCCGAGTGGGAGGCTGGCTCACCACTCGGTAGGATTTTAAACACTTAGGCGAGTACTTGGACTGCAGCTAAGCCCCCGAGTGGGAGGCTGGCTCACCACTCGGTAGGATTTTAAACACTTAGGCGAGTACTTGGACTGCAGCTAAGCCCCCGAGTGGGAGGCTGGCTCACCACTCGGTAGGATTTTCAAGTACTTAGGCGAAACAGATTCGCAGCTAAGCCCCCGAGTCGGAGGCTGGCTCACCACTCGATAGGGATTTTTTTACAAACTTAGGCGAAACAGATTCACAGCTAAGCCACCCACTGGGGGGGTTCTTATGTAAACAAAAAGTAATAACAATCACTGGGAAAATTATAACATTCTTGTCTTTGATAAACAAACTACAGAGGTACTTTTATTACATCTCATCCGAGTGAGTACTTAAGTATAAAAGGGGCGGAGCAGCTCCGCATTCCAAGCTCGAGGCTCATCAATCTGGCAATCGACGTTGTAAAGATGGTATGCTCCATTGTGGAGAACTCTGGTGACGATGAAGGGACCTTCCCAAGTGGGAGCGTGTTGGGAAACGTAGTAATTTCAAAAAAATTCCTACGCACACGGAAGATCATGGTGATGGCATAGCAACAAGAGGGGAGAGTGTGTCCACGTACCCTCGTAGACCGAAAGCGGAGCCTTATAACAACGCGGTTGATGTAGTCGTACGTCTTCACGATCCGACCGATCCAAGTACCGAACGCACGGCACCTCCGAGTTCAGCACACGTTCAGCTCGATGACGATCCCGGACTCCGATCCAGCAAAGTGTCGGGATGAGTTCCACAAGACGACGGCGTGGCAGGACGATGATGATGCTCCACTGGCGCAGGCTTCGCCTAAGCTCATGACGATATGACCGAGGTGGAATATGGTGGAGGGGCACCGCACACGGCTAAGGAACGATCCGTAGATCAACTTGTGTGTCCATGGGGTGCCCCTGCCCCGTATATAAAGGAGGGAGGGAGGAGGAGGCCGCCCTAGGAGGGGCGCCATGGGGAGTCCTACTCCCATCGGGAGTAGGATTCCCCTTCCTAGTCCAACTAGGAGTCCTTCCATGTATTAGGAGTAGGAGACAAGGAAGGGGAAAAGAGAAGGAAGGAAGGAGGGTGTGGCCCTCCCCTAGTCCACCCGGACTAGGCCATGGGGCGCGGCCTGCCCTAGGCAGCCCCTCTCTTTCCGCAGGGCCCAATAAGGCCCAATACTTCTCCCGGCGAATTCCCGTAACTCTCCCAGTACTCAAAAATACCGAATCACTCGGAACCTTTCCGAACTCGAATATAGTCGCCCAATATATCGATCTTTACGCCTCGACCATTTCGAGACTCCTCGTCATGTCCCCGATCTCATCCGGGACTCGAACTCCTTGGTACATCAATACTCATAAAATTGTCATCGTAACGTTAAGCGTGCGGACCCTACGGGTTCGAGAACTATGTAGACATGACCTAGAACTGTTTCCGTCAATAACCAATAGTGGAACCTGGATGTTCATATTGGCTCCTACATATTCTACGAAGATCTTTATCGGTCAAACCGCATAACAACATCGTTGTTCCCTTTGTCATCGGTACATTACTTGCCCGAGATTCGATCGTCGGTATCCAATACCTAGTTCAATCTCGTTATCGCAAGTCTCTTTACTCGTTCCGTAATACATCATCCCGCAACTAACTCATTAGTTGCAATGCTTGCAAGGCTTAAGTGATGTGCATTACCGAGAGGGCCAGAGATACCTCTCCGACAATCGGAGTGACAAATCCTAATCTCAAATATGCCAACCCAATATGTACCTTCGGAGACACCTGAGAGCACCTTTATAATCACCCACGTTGTGACGTTTGGTAGCACACAAAGTGTTCCTCTCGTAAACGGGAGTTGCATAATCTCATAGTCACAGGAACATGTATAAGTCATGAAGAAAGCAGTAGCAACATACTAAACGATCGGGTGCTAAGCTAATGGAATGGGTCATGTCAATCAGATCATTCACCTAATGATGTGATCCCGTTAATCAAATAACAACTCTTTGTCCATGGTTAGGAAACATAACCATCTTTGATTAACGAGCTAGTCAAGTAGAGGCATACTAGTGACACTCTGTTTGTCTATGTATTCACACATGTATTATGTTTCCGGTTAATACAATTCTAGCATGAATAATAAACATTTATCATGATATAAGGAAATAAATAATAACTTTATTATTGCCTCTAGGGCATATTTCCTTCAGTCTCCCACTTGCACTAGAGTCAATAATCTAGTTCACATCGCCTTGTGATTTAACATCAATAGATCACATCTTTATGTGATTAACACCCACAGTTCACATCGACATGTGACCAACACCCAAAGGGTTTACTAGAGTCAGTAATCTAGTTCACATCACTTATGTGATTAACACTCAAAGAGTACTAAGGTGTGATCATGTTTTGCTTGTGAGATAATTTTAATCAACCGGTCTGTCACATTCAGATCCGTAAGTATTTTACAAATTTCTATGTCTACAATGCTCTGCACGGAGCTACTCTAACTAATTTCTCCCACTTTCAATATGTATCTAGATCAAGACTTAGAGTCATCCAGATCGGTGTCAAAACTTGCATCGACGTAACCCTTTACGACCAAACTTTTATCACTTCCATAATCGAGAAACATATCCTTATTCCACCAAGGATAATTTTGACCGTTGTCCAGTGATCTACTCCTAGATCACTATTGTACTCCCTTGCTAAACTCAGTGTAGGGTATACAATAGATCTGGTACACAACATGGCATACTTTATAGAACCTATGGCCAAGGCATAGGGAATGACTTTCATTCTCTTTCTATCTTCTGCCGTGGTCGGGTTTTGAGTCTTTCTCAATTTCACACCTTGTAACACAGGCAAGAACTCTTTCTTTGACTGTTCCATTTTGAACCTTTTCAAAATCTTGACAAGGTATGTACTTATTGAAAAACTTATCAAGCGTCTTGATCTATCTCAATAGATCTTGATGCTCATTATGTAAGCAGCTTCACCGAGGTCCTTCTTTGAAAAACTCCTTTCAAATACTCCTTTATGCTTTGCAGAATAATTTTACATTATTTCCGATCAACAATATGTCATTCACATATACTTATCGAAATGCTGTAGTGCTCCCACTCACTTTCTTGTAAATACAAAGCTTCACCGCAAGTCAGTATAAAACTATATGCTATGATCAACTTATCAAAGCGTGTATTCCAACTCGAGATGCTTGCACCAGTCCATAGATGGATCGCTGGAGCTTGCATATTTTGTTAGCACCTTTAGGATTTACAAAACCTTCTCGTTGCATCATATACAACCCTTCTTTAATAAATCCATTAAGCAATGCAGTTTTGTTTATCCATTTGCCAGATTTCATAAAATGCGGCAATTGCTAACATGATTCGGACAGACTTAAGCATAGATACGAGTGAGAAACTCTCATCGTAGTCAACATCTTGAACTTGTCGAAAACCTTTTGCGACAATTCTAGCTTTGTAGATAGTAACACTACTATCAACGTCCGTCTTCCTCTTGAAGATCCATTTATTCTCTATTGCTTGCCGACCATCGGGCAAGTCAACCAAAGTCCACACTTTGTTCTCATACATGGATCCCATCTCAGATTTCATGGCTTCAAGCCATTTTATGAATCTGGGCTCACCATCGCTTCTTCATAGTTCGTAGGTTCACCATGATCTAGTAGCATGACTTCCGTAATAGGATTACCGTACCACTCAGTGCGGATTTTATCTCGTTGATCTCTGAAGTTCAAGAATAACTTGATCTGAAGTTTTATGATCATTATCATTAACTTCCTCACTAACTAGTGTAGGTGTCACAGGAACCGATTTCTGTGATGAACTACTTTCCAATAAGGGAGCTGGTACTGTTACCTCATCAAGTTCTACTTTTCTCCCACTCACTTCTTTCGAGAGAAACTCCTTCTCTAGAAAGGATCCATTCTTGGCAACGAATGTCTTGCCTTCGGATCTGTGATGGAAGGTATACCCAATTGTCTCCTTTGGGTATCCTATGAAGACACATTTTTCCGATTTGGGTTCAAGCTTATCAGGTTGAAGCTTTTTCACATAAGCATCGCAACCCCAAACTTTTAGAAACGACAACTTTGGTTTCTTGCCAAACCATAGTTCATACAGTGTCATCTCAACGGATTTATATGGTGCCCTTTTGACGTGAATGCAGCTGTCTCTAATGTATAACCCCAAAATGATAGTGGTAAATCGGTAAGAGACATCATTGATCGCACCATATCTAATAAAGTACGGTTATGACGTTTGGACACACCATTACACTGTGGTGTTCCAGGTGGCGTGAGTAGTGAAACTATTTCACATTGTTTTAAATGAAGGCCAAACTCGTAACTCAAATATTTTACCTCTGCGATCATATCGTAGAAACTTTTATTTTCTTGTTACGATGATTCTTCACTTCACTCTGAAATTCTTTGAACTTTTCAAATGTTTCAGACTTGTGTTCATCAAGTAGATATACCCATATCTGCTCAAATCATCTGTGAAGGTCAGAAAATAACGATACTTGCCGTGAGCTTTTTCATCGGACCGCATACATCAGTATGTATTATTTCCAATAAGTCATTTGCTCGCTCCATTGTTCCGGAGAACAGAGTCTTTAGTCATCTTGCCCATAAGGCATGGTTCGCAAGCATCAAGTGATTCATAATCAAGTGATTCCAAAATCCCATCAGCATGGAGTTTCTTCATGCGTTTTACACCAATATGACCTAAACGGCAGTGCCACAAATGAGTTGCACTATCATTATTAACTTTGCATCCTTTGGCATCAATATTATGAATATGTGCATCACTACGATCGAGATCCAACAAACTATTTTTATTGGGTGTATGACCATTGAAGGTTTTATTCATGTAAACAGAACAACAATTATTCTTTGACTTTAAATGAATAACCGTATTGCAATAAACATGATCAAATCATATTTATGCTCAACACAAACGCCAAATAACATTTATTTAGGTTTAACACTAATCCCGAAAGTATAGGGAGTGTGCGATGATGATCATATCAATCTGGAACTACTTCCAACACTCATCGTCACTTCCCTTCAACTAGTTTCGCTCATTCGCAACTCCTGTTTGAGTTACTACTCTTAGCAACCGAACCGTATCAAATACCGAGGGGTTGCTACTTAACACTAGTAAAATACACATCAATAATCTGTATATCAAATATACCTTTGTTCACTTTGCCATCCTTCTTATCCGCCAAATATTTGGGGTAGTTCCGCTTCCAGTGACCAGTTCCATTGCAGCAAAAGCACTTAGTCTCAGGCTTTGGTTCAACTTTGGGTTTCTTCGTGGGAGTGACAACTTGCTTGTCATTCTACTTGAAGTTCCCCTTTCTTTCCCTTTGCCCTTTTCTTGAAACTAGTGGTCTTGTCAATCATCAACACTTGATGCTCTTTCTTGATTTCTACCTTCGTCGATTTCAACATCACGAAGAGCTCGGGAATCGTTTTTGTCATCCCTTGCATATTGTAGTTCATCACGAAGTTCTAGTAACTTAGTGATGGTGACTAGAGAATTCTGTCAATCACTATCTTATCTGGAAGATTAACTCCCACTTGATTCAAGCGATTAAAGTACCTGCATAATCTGAGCACATGCTCACTAGTTGAGCGATTCTCCTCCATCTTTTAGCTATAGAACTTGTTGAAGACTTCATATCTCTCAACTCGGGTATTTGTGTGAAATATTAACTTCAACTCCTGGAACATCTCATATGGTCCATGACGTTCAAAAACGTCTTTGAACTCCCGATTCTAAGCCGTTTAAGCATGGTGCACTAAACTACCAAGTAGTCATCATATTGAGCTAGCCAAACGTTCATAACGTCTGCATCTTGCTCTTGCAATAGGTCTGTCACCTAGCGGTGCATCAAGGACATAATTCTTCTGTGCAGCAATGAGGATAAACCTCAGATCACGGATCCAATCCGCATCATTGCTACTAACATCTTTCAACACAATTTTCTCTAGGAACATATCAAAATATAGGGAAGCAACAACGCGAGCTATTGATCTACAACATAATTTGCAAAATACTACTAGGTACTAAGTTCATGATAAATTTAAGTTCAATTAATCATATTACTTAAGAACTCCCACTTAGATAGACATCCCTCTAATCTTCTAAGTGATCACGTGATCCATATCAACTAAACCATGTCCGATCATCACGTGAGATGGAGTAGTTTCAATGGTGAACATCAATATGTTGATCATATCTACTATATGATTCACGCCGACCTTTCGGTCTCCGTGTTCGAGGCCATATCTGCATATGCTAGGCTCGTCAAGTTTAACCTGAGTATTCGCGTGTGCAAAACTGGCTTGCACCCGTTGTAGATGGACGAGAGCTTATCACACCCGATCATCACGTGGTGTCCGGGCACTACTGAACTTTTAGCAACGCGCATACTGTGGAGAACACTTCTTGATAATTTTAGTGAGAGATCATCTTATAATGCTACCGCCAATCAAAGCAAAATAAGATGCATAAAGGATAAACATCACATGCAATCAATATAAGTGATATGATATGGCCATCATCATCTTGTGCTTGTGATCTCCATCTCCAAGCACCGTCATGATCACCATCGTCACCGGCGCGACACCTTGATCTCCATCGTAGCATCGTTGTCGTCTCGCCAACTATTGCTTCTCGACTATCGCTACCGCTTAGTGATAAAGTAAAGCAATTACATGGCGTTTGCATTTCATACAATAAAGCGACAACCATATGGCTCCTGCCAGTTGCCGATAACTTGGTTACAAAACATGATCATCTCATACAATAAAATATAGCATCACGTCTTGACCATATCACATCACAACATGCCCTGCAAAAACAAGTTAGATGTCCTCTACTTTGTTGTTGCAAGTTTTACGTGGCTGCTACGGGCTGAGCAAGAACCGTTCTTACCTACGCATCAAAACCACAATGATAGTTTGTCAAGTTGGTGTTGTTTTAACCTTCGCAAGGACGGGCGTAGCCACACTCAGTTCAACTAAAGTGAGAGAAACAGACACCCGCCGGTCACCTTTAAGCAACAAGTGCTCAAGCGGTGAAACCAGTCTCGCGTAAGCGTCGCGTAATGTCGGTCCGGCCGCTTCATCTCACAATACCGCTGAACCAAAATATGACATCTTTGGTAAGCAGATGACTTATATCGCCCACAACTCACTTGTGTTCTACTCGTGCATATGACATCAACGCATAAAACCTGGCTCGGATGCCATCTTTGGGAAACGAGTAATTTCAAAAAATTCCACGCACACGCAAGATCATGGTGATGGCATAGCAACGAGAGGGAGAGTGTCCACGCCCTCGTGAGACCGAAAGCGAAGCGTTATAACAACGCTGTTGATGTAGTCGACGCCTTCACGATCCGCCGATCCAAGTACCGAACGCACGGCACCTCCGAAGTTCAGCACACGTTCAGCTCGATGACGATCCACGGACTCCGATCCGGCAAAGTGTCGGGATGAGTTCCGCCAAAGACGACGGCGGCGTGGTGACGATGATGATGCTCCACCGCGCAGGGCTTCACCTAAGCTCGCGACGATATGACCGAGGTGGAATATGGTGGAGGGGGCACCGCACACGGCTAAGGAACGATCCGTAGATCAACTTGTGTGTCCATGGGTGCCCCTGCCCCGTATATAAAGGAGGGAGGGAGGAGGAGGCGGCCCTAGGAGGGCGCGCCATGGGGAGTCCTACTCCCATCGGGAGTAGGATTCCCCTTCCTAGTCCAACTAGGAGTCCTTCCATGTATTAGGAGTAGGAGACAAGGAAGGGAAAAGAGAAGGAAGGAAGGAGGGGTGCGCGTTCTCCCTAGTCCAATTCGGACTAGGCCATGGGCGCGGCCTGCCCTAGGCAGCCCCTCTCTTTCGCAGGGCCCAATAAGGCCCAATACTTCTCCGGCGAATTCCGTAACTCTCCAGTACTCGAAAAATACCGAATCACTCGGAACCTTTCCGAACTCCGAATATAGTCGTCCAATATATCGATCTTTACGTCTCGACCATTTCGAGACTCCTCGTCATGTCTCTGATCTTATCCGGGACTCCGAACTCCTTCGGTACATCAATACTCATAAAATTGTCATCGTAACGTTAAGCGTGCGGACCCTACGGGTTCGAGAACTATGTAGACATGACCTAGAACTGTTTCCGGTCAATAACCAATAGTGGAACCTGGATGTTCATATTGGCTCCTACATATTCTACGAAGATCTTTATCGGTCAAACCGCATAACAACATACGTTGTTCCCTTTGTCATCGGTACATTACTTGCCCGAGATTCGATCGTCGGTATCCAATACCTAGTTCAATCTCGTTACCGGCAAGTCTCTTTACTCGTTCCGTAATACATCATCCCGCAACTAACTCATTAGTTGCAATGCTTGCAAGGCTTAAGTGATGTGCATTACCGAGAGGGCCAGAGATACCTCTCCGAGCAATCGGAGTGACAAATCCTAATCTCGAAATATGCCAACCCAATATGTACCTTCGGAGACACCAGAGAGCACCTTTATAATCACCCGATTCGTTGTGACGTTTGGTAGCACACAAAGTGTTCCTCCGTAAACGGAGTTGCATAATCTCATAGTCACAGGAACATGTATAAGTCATGAAGAAAGCAGTAGCAACATACTAAGCGATCGGGTGCTAAGCTAATGGAATGGGTCATGTCAATCAGATCATTCACCTAATGATGTGATCCGTTAATCAAATAACAACTCTTTGTCCATGGTTAGGAAACATAACCATCTTTGATTAACGAGCTAGTCAAGTAGAGGCATACTAGTGACACTCTGTTTGTCTATGTATTCACACATGTATTATGTTTCCGGTTAATACAATTCTAGCATGAATAATAAACATTTATCATGATATAAGGAAATAAATAATAACTTTATTATTGCCTCTAGGGAATATTTCCTTCAGAGCGAGCTTGTGTGGTTTCTGTTGATCCACTCGGAGGACCAAGTCTCCTTCTTGGAAGGCTCGACTCTTCACATTTCTGGCATGGAATCGACGCAAGCCTTGCTGATAGATAGTCGAGAGGATCAAGGCCATCTCTCTCTCCTCTTCTAGGAGGTCGACTGCATCCTGCCGGGCTTGTTCCTCTTCATCTTCAGAGTAGAGTTCGACTCAAGGCGCATTGTGAAGCAGGTCGCTCGCAGAACTGCTTCACTCCATAGACCGTAAAGAATGGAGTTCGCCCAATCGACCGATTAGGGTAGTCCTCAATCCCCAAAGAACGGCGGAAGCTCGTCGACCCATGCGCTTTGCTGCGTGCTTGAGATCGCGTCGATCGGGGTTTGATCCTTTGAGAATTAAACCGCTTGCTCTTTCCGCTTGTCCATTATTTCGGGGTGAGCGATCGAAGCATAGTCGACTCGTGTGCCTTGAGATGCGAAAAGGCTTTGAATTTGTCGGAATCAAGTTTGACCCATTGTCGATTATGATGCTATGCGGAACTCCATATCTGAATATCAACTCTCGATTTAAACCGATAGCGAGGCGCGACGAGATTCTTGATAGGCTTGGCTTCGATCCACTTAGTGAACTTGTCGACTGCCACCAGTACATGGGTGAAGCCGCTCCTGCCAGTTCTCAGAGGTCCAACCATATCCAATCCCCAAACAACGAAGGGCCAGATGAGTGGAATGGTCTTCAAGGCTGAGGCGGGTTTGTGTGACATATTGGAATAGAATTGACATCCTTCACACTTGTCGACTATTTCCTTCGCCATTTCATTTGCTCTTGGCCAGTAAAATCCCGCTCGGTATGCTTTAGCCACAATGGTCCGAGAGGACGCATGATGACCATAGGTCCTCGAGTGGATATCATCAAGAATTATCGACCTTCTTACGGTGTTATACATTTTGGTCGACTCGATCGCGCTTTCTCTGTATAACCGTCCCTTGATCACAAGAAGGCCTTGGGTCGGCCGACGATCTGTCGAGCCTCTTCTTCGTTCTCTGAGAGCTCTTTCCTTAGGATATATGCGATGTACGGCACTGTCCAGTCGGGAGTGATGACCAAAACTTCCATGATCAGGTCGACCACAGCTGGGACCTCAACTTCAGTCGAATCAGTGACACTTTTTGGCTGCGGGGCTTCTTCGGTGAAAGGGTCCTCTTGAAGCGATGGTGAGTGGATGTGTTCCAAAACGCATTCTTTGGGAATGGCTTCTCTCTTGGAACCTATTTTTGCTAAATCATCGGTTGCTTGATTTTTCGATCGGGTATATGGTGAAGCTCTAACCCTCGAATTTCTTCTCCAGCTTTCTCACTGCATTGCATTAACCGATCATGGCTGGACTTCGACGTCCCACTCCTTCATCACTTGATTAACCACAGATCTGAGTCGCCATAGACCATGAGGCGACGGACGCCGAAAGTGAAATGGCCATACGCAACCCATACAAAAGTGCTTCAGATTCGCTTCATTGTTGGAGCAATCAAAGTGGATCTGGAGCACATATCCGAGCTTATATCCTCGGGGAAACCAACACTACCCCAAAGACGTAACCATTCAAGATCTTAGAACCATCAAAGAACATGGTCCAATGCTCCGAGTGAACTTAAGTCGGTAGTTGCTGTTCAATCCACTCGGCGATGAAATCTGCTCTCGCTTGGGACTTGATGGCTTTCTTTGCCTCAAACTTGATATCAAGGGGAAGGAGTTCAATCGCCCATTTCGCCACTCGACCAGTTACATCTTTGTTGTGCAGAATCTCTGACAATGGGGCATCGCTGACGACTGTAATGGAATGGTTAGAGAAGTAATGAGCAACCTTCTTCGTGGTCATATAAATCCCATAAACAAGCTTCTGATAATGAGGATATCTTTGCTTTCATGGGGTCAACACTTCAGAAAGATAATATACTGGGCGCTGAACTTTGAAGGCTTTTCCTTCTTCTTCCCGCTCGACCGTAAGTATTGTACTAACGACTTGTCCTGTGGCTGCAATGTAAAGCAGCAAAGGCTCTTTCTTGATTGGGGCAGCAAGCATCGGTTGGGTGGAGAGCGAGCTTTTAGCTCGCAAACGCTGCATCGACTACGGAGTCCACTCGGACTTGTATGACTTCTTCATCGATCGGTAAAGAGGCAATGCCTTTTCACCGAGACGAGAGATGAATCGACTTAAAGCGCCAAGCATCCAAGAAGCTTCGGACATCGTGCACACGCGACGGGGCATTTCATTGGAGTATAGTACCAACTTTTTCGGGTTGGCGTCGATTCCTCGTTCGGAAGCGAGAAAACCGAGTAACTTTCCGCGGGAACTCCGAATGTGCACTTTGATGGATTAAGCTTGATATCATACCTCCCGAGATTGGCAAATGTTTCACAAGGTCATCAACAGGTCGGAACCCTTCCGTGATTTGACTACAATATCATCCATGTATGCTTCCACATTCCGACCGATTTGGTGAGCAAACACTTGAATCATCCTCATGAACGTGGCTCGGCATTCTTGAGGCCGAATGGCATGGTGACATAACAGAAGCACCCGAATGGAGTGATGAAAGCTGTTTTGATCTCGTCGGGTCCATACAGACGGATCTGATGGTACCCGGAATAGGCGTCTAAAAAAGACAACTGCTCACATCCCGCAGTCGAGTCAACTATTTGGTCGATGAGGGGGAGAGGAAAATGATCTTTCGGGCAGGCCCGATTGATATGTTTGAATTCGATGCACATGCGAAGTGACTTGTCCTTTTTGGGGACCATGACAACATCGGCGAGCCACTCAGAGTGGTAAATCTCTCGGATAAACTCCGCTGCTAAGAGCCGAGCCACCTCCTCGCCAATGGCTTTTCTCTTCTGGACGGCAGACCGTCAAAGATGTTCCTTGACAGGTTTAACTTTCGGGTCGACTCGTAGACGGTGCTCATCCAGCCCCCTGGGAACACCCGGCATGTCAGAAGGCTTCCATGCGAAGATGTCCCAGTTCTCATGGAGGAACTGGATGAGTGCTTCTTCCTATTTGGAGTCGAGTGTTGCAGAGATATGAGTCGGAGCAGCATCGGGGTCGGTCGGGTGAATGTGAATCGGCTTTGTCTCACCGGACGACTGAAATGTTGATTCCGTGGCAGGCTTCTTGGCTCGCAACAAATCACTCGGGTCTGCAGTTTTCTGGTATTCCTGCAATTCTACCATTGCCATCTGAGCATCGGCGATCTTCAAGCCTTTCTGGAAACACTCTTCCGCTTTCTTCCGATTTCCAAAGGTGGCGATCACACCTTTGGGGCTGGCATCTTGACAAGGTACACATAACATGGTCGAGCCATGAAGCGTGCATCGCCGCCTTCCCGAATAGCGTGATAAGCACTCGGAAATCCACGACCTCAAAGGTCAACTTTTCTTCTGAAAATTCTTGGAATCACCAAAACCACATCGAGAGCAATTTGGCGAGTGACTCGGCCTTCTTTCGGGAATGACTCCATGGAAGCTCATGTTTACGCAATCGAGTCCGACATCGGAATGCCCATCCTTTCAACGTCTCGCATACGGTATATTGAGGGCCCGCCACCATCCATCAAAACTTTAGTTAGTCGAGTGCCTTCGACGACTGGGTCGACCACCAAAGCTTGCCTCCCAGGGGTGGCTATGTGCGTCGGGTGATCAGACTGGTCGAATGTGATGGCGGTCTGAGACCATTTCAAATAACTGGGTGTTGCCAAAGCGACCATATTCACTTCTCGGTTGATAACTTTCAATCGACTTTTGCTTTCAACGTCAGCAAAAATCATCAGGGTGGAATTGACCTGGGGGTATCCACCATCACTATCTTCCTTGTCCTCCACTTTGTCCGACTCCTTTTCCTTATCCTTGGGCTGCTTCCCTGGAACTGCTGGATCAAGAGCCGACACTGTCGAGTGGTATGTTTTGGGTAAATGAGTTTACCCTCTTCATCTTTCTTTGTGTGAATGTGACATGGCAAGTCAAATACATCATTTCCATCTTGGTCTTTCACTTTTTTGGGGTTCCAAGGCCCCTTGGGTTTCCCTTTAAACTTTCCTTGAGTCACGGCCAAGGCTTCTCCAGGAGCAGCTGGCTCGGCTTTCCGCTTCTGCTCCCGACTGGAGTTCCCTCCCCCGGTTTCATGAGCGGCTGACTTGTACTTGCCACTCCGGAGCCGATCCTCTTCTTCACCATTGGCATACTTGGTGTCAATCTCCATCATTCGACTCAGGGTCATGTCTCCGGTCCGACCGAATTTCAAACTTAGCTCTCTGTTCTTAACACCTTCCTTGAAGGCACAGACTGTGTGATGATCAGATACATTCTCTACCGTGTGATGCAACATGATCCATCTCTGGATGTAATCCCTCAGAGTTTCATTCGACTTTTGCATGCAAGACTGTAGCTCTGTCAACCCTGCTGGTCGCTTGCAAGTTCTTTCAAATGTTTTGACAAACACTCGGGCGAGATCTTCCCAAGTGTAAATGCTGCTAGGTGCCAACTGATTCAACCATGCTCTGGCCGAACCCTCCAACATAAGGGGCAGATGCTTCATGGCCACCTCATCGTTGCCGCCGCCAATCTGAACAGCCACTCAGTAGTCCTCGAGCCAAGTATCAGGTTTGGACTCACCAGTAAACTTACTAACCCCAGTCGCCAACCTGAAGTTGGGAGGAATCACTCGCGACCACGATGGCTCTGTTGAAGCACTCGGTCTGAGGCGTGCACTCTGCTGCTGGTGGGGGCATCTCTGTCATGACCTCCTCGGTGAGCTCTGTTCTGCCGACCAAACCACGAACAAGAATGGATCTCGCATCAAAGCACGGTTCTCGGGGTCATTGGAATCCTTAGCCCAAAGACCGTGAGGGCGTCTGTCATCCTATTTGTCGGCGCGTCGATCCACCCCTTGGGGAAGGGTGGGCACTCGACGTCGATCATCACGATCGAATCGGTGATCATCTGCTCACGATCCTTGTCTTGATCATCCCACCGCTTCCACGTTCCTCACGCCGGGGCGATCTTGGACTATGGGCCGATCGGGTGTATTCGCGATGACGGATCTGCTATGAATCCTATTCATGATCTGCGATACAACTGAATTTTGATCTCCTGCTGCCGGAGTAAATCTCGATCTGTAGCAAACCCCTACCACCTCTGTTGGGAAGGCTGAATAGACTACGCTATACGGGCTGCGGCTGCTAGATTCGAATCGGAGTTCGATATACCTGAGTCGATGGTGGAAAGAGTTGACGTCGACTGGACGACGGGACCCGTTGTCGCGCTCGTTCATCGAGTACTCGCTGGAGATTCTCTAGTCGAGTGCGCTCAGCCAAGTTGGCCAAGTGCGCGTCTTCTAAGGCACGAGCCTCGGGGTTTCTCCAACAATAGGAGTGTGAAGTGCATCCATGTTCCGGCGGCGAAGTTCCTCCCTCTGCAGCAAAGTGAGTGGCTCGGGCAAGTTCTCTTCATGGGCTTGCGACGGATCGCCCTTGCCGACGCCACCGTCGGCACGGGGAAAGCCGGGGGGACTGCATGGCCCATCGACCATCAGGACTTCCGCCGTTGGATCATCTTTATCGCTTTTCGGATGCGATCTCTGCGAGCGGTCGACAGTCGAACAGTAGTCAGAGAGATTCGTCGGGCTCGATTGCCGCGACTTGGGGAGTGGCCGACTGGCGGGCCACCGCGTGCCTCACCCACCGCTGGAGCCTCGACCGACCGGAGCGCTTGCGCCGGCAGGAGACCGAAAGGGAGGACGACACAGGAGCCGACAAATACTGGGTCGACGGTTGCCGCAGGAGGACGCCGCAGACACACACGCGAAAGTGCGTTGCCCCGTGGACGGGGAGCGCGTCGACGTCGAGTGGAGCCTCCTGAAGCCAAGCGGAGTCATCGGTGATGAACGTGAGCGCGCCGAGACGGATCTCGCGGCCCTCAACCAAAACTCCACCTGAAACCATGATGAAGGGGATCGGGAAGATTGCAACTTCTCCAATAAGTCGCTAAGACACCTGCCCCAAGGTGGGCGCCAATTGTCATGGTTCTAACTCTGACAGTAAGGTAGGGGGGTAGGAATGGAGAGGCAAGATCCTAGCTATGGAGCAGTTGTATACGCAAGATGTTTACGAGTTCAGGCCCTTCTCTGAGGAAGTAACAGCCCTACGTCTCGGAGCCCGGAGGCGGTCAACTGTATTATGAGCGTATGAGTTGCAGGGGTGCGAACCCTTTACACTGAGGAGGGGGGTGACTTATATAGAGTTCGCCAGACCCCTCGAGCCCTCAGTTATGCAGGGATTAAAGTACATTAAGACCGGGGGTTACTGGTAACGCCCCACATAAAGTGCTATGATGACCATAAAAGCTACTTAATGACCGATCGTTTGTGTGCAGACAAGACTTTAGATCTCCTGGCGGTCGAGTGGTTGGCTTCATGGTCGAGTGTCTTCAAGTCCGTCGAGTGGAAACCTTCCAGGTCGACTGAAAGGCGGTTTCTTCTAGAGATGTCCTTGGGGAGGGTATCTTGGACAGGCCCATGACCCTACCCTAGGTACATGACTTCATGAGTGATCACGGGTATATACTATATACTTTATATACATGACACATGTGGTGACTAAAGTCGGGTCAGCTCGTTGAGTACCCGCAAGTGATTCTGATGAGGGGGTTGAAAGGACAGGTGGCTCCATCCCGGTAGAGGTGGGTCTAGGTTCCCGACGGCCCCCGACTGTACTTTGTGGCGGAGCGACAGGGCAGGTTGAGACCACCTAGGAGAGAGGTGGGCCTGGCCCTGGTCGGCGTTCGAGGTTACTTCATAATAACACGCTTAACGAGATCTTGGTATTTGATCGAGTCGGCCTTTCGCCTATACGCATTAACCAACTACACGTGAGCATTATGGGCACTTTCGTCGTGGTATCGGTTGAAGCCTTCGTGGACGTCGGCGGCCGACAAGGCTACCGGATTGGAACGTAAGCCTCCTCTTGTATTAAGGGTCTAGTTCGCTTCGGCCGCCCACATAACGTCTTGGTGTGCAATGGGCCCAGACCCCTGCGCCATAGGATTTAGACCGGCGTGCTGACCTCTCTGTTGTGCCTAGGTGGGGCTGCGACATGTTGATCTTCCGAGGTCGGGCATGACCCAGGAAAGTGTGTCCGACCAAATGGGATCGAGCGTGTTGGGTTATGTGGTGCACCCCTGCAGGGAAGTTTATCTATTCGAATAGCCGTGTCCCTCAGTAAAAGGAAGACCCGGAGTTGTACCTTGACCTTATGACAACTAGAAATGGATACTTAATAAAACACACCCTTCCAAGTGCCAGATATAACCCGGTGATCGCTCTCTAACAAGGCAACAAGGAGAGGATTGCCGGGTAGGATTATGTTATGCGATGATACCTTGTTAACTTACCATCTACTCTCTTCTACATGCTGCAAGATGGAGGCTGCCAGAAACGTAGTCTTCGACAGGATTAGCTATCCCCCTCTTATTCTGGCATTCTGCAGTTCAGTCCACCGATATTGCCCCTTTACACATATTCCAATGCATATGTAGTGTAGATCCTTGCTTGCGAGTACTTTGGATGAGCACTCACGGTTGCTTTTCTCCCTCTTTTCCCCTTTCCCTTCTACCTGGTTGTCACAACCAGATGCCGGAGCCCAGGAGCCAGACGCCACCGTCGACGATGACTCCTACATCGGAGGTACCTACTACTACGTGCGGCCCGCTGACGACGACCAGGAGTAGTTAGGAGGATCCTAAGCAGGAGGCCTACGCCTCTTTCGATCTGTATCCCAGTTTGTGCTAGCCTTCTTAAGGAAAACTTGTTTAACTTATGTCTGTACTCAGATATTGTTGCTTCCACGACTTCGTCTATGATCGAGCACTTGTATTCGAGCCCTCGAGGCCCTGGCTTGTATTATGATGCTTGTATGACTTATTTATGTTTTAGAGTTGTGTTGTGATATCTTCCCGTGAGTCCCTGATCTTGATCGTACACGTTTGCGTGCATGATTAGTGTACGGTCAAATCGGGTGCCTCACAAGTTGGTATCAGAGCCGACTGCCTGTAGGAATCTCCCTTCCGCACTCCTTGGCCCAAGTCGAGTCTAGACATTACAAAACTTTTACTAACATGGTTGTGTGCCTTACGGGCCCACGTCGCCATTGGGTGGTACTAGGTTCTTTTACTCCTCGATCTTTACTCTGGGACTCTAATCTCTCCCCTATTCGGGTTAAATGATTTCGCTAAAAAGACTAACTTTAGGTTCTCGAAAGACTTTCTCTCAGAGAGCCCCTCACTCCAGATGATCGCTTGCTGCACCAGAAGATTCCAAAGATACTCTCCGAGGTTTTCTCGAGACCCTTGTGCCCACCGACTTTACAATCCCCTACCACTGATATACCCTTATGGATAACTACCTACAATTGTCGTTCATACCTTCATCCTCAGTTGCTCTTGTTATTACAAGATGCCCTAAATTGCTCTTCGTTGATCCGAAAATCCTTTAAGCTTACTGCCTTGCAGTTCTTTACCACATGAATACCCCTATTGAAAATTCCTCGCACTTATTGAGTATCTGTTCATCCCCAGTTGTTCGTATGCTTCATAAGATACTCTGAAATACTATCCGACCTTCTGAGCATCCTCTTCAAACTATTGCTCTGCAAATACTTGTATGCTTACATTATGGATGCTCCCATATCACTAGCAAAATTCACCAGTATCTTTTGACACCGTCATTTTGATCCTATTGATTCAACATGTGTGCGAATGCACACAATCATCTATCAACCCTTCTAAATTATCTTTCCGGCTCAGATGTCATTTTGAACATGAGCTGGTTCTCGACCAAACTATTTGCCGTCAATTGTGCCTCTGGTCTATCCAACTTATCCATCCTTGATCAGAGCGTCTGCTTCTGATCCTTTGTTTTGGAAATCATAATTCCTTTGTTATCTAAGCATCGAATTATTCCGATGTTCTATAATATGATGCCCCTGCATTCTTTCTTCCTCTGATGGAGTACTGATACTCACATCAGCTTTGTTGTGGATCGCCACTACAAGGAAACCCCCGATAAAGCAACGAAAATTCTACAACGTTTTGAGTATATGTTGTAAAATTTATAATAGATACACATATATAAGTTGTAGCATATGCGTTGTACTCCCATCCGTTCTAAATTACTTGTCTTGCATTTGTTTAGATATGGATGTATCTAGACTTATTTTAGTGCTAGATACATCCGTATCTAGACAAATATAAGACAAGTAATTCGGAACGGAGGGAGTAGATTTGAACTCATAACCCTATGAGGAAAGGAGAGGGAGACGCGCGAGAAACAGAGCCCACGACTCCCTCGTCTCTCCCGAATCGCCGCCACCATTGCCTCGTCTCCCTTGCGCCGACCCTCCCCACCTCCCACCTCAAAGCTCTGGAGGCTGCCAGATCCGCCAAATCCCCACCCAACCGTCCCTCTCGCGTCCCATCCCGATCTCTTCACGCGGCTCCTCGCCGCGCTACGTGCGGCGGCTCCATCAGGTAATGTCCGGCGAATCCCGCCACCGCAAAGCACAGCCCGAGGTCCCTTCGATCCGTGGAGCCCTCCCATCCAGCTAGATCCAGCACTTGAGTCCACCACAGCCCACCCGCGACCCATCCCCCATGGCTAGGGTTCCGGGCGTCGGATCTGGTGCCAGTGGCCATGTCGTTGTCGTCCTCGTCTCATCCGGTGAGTGCATCCCCTCCCCTGGCTTCATCCTCTCTCTCTCCCTTGTCTAACCTCTGCTCTTCACTTCTCATGTAGACGTGCGGGGAGGAACGTCCAGTGGACAACCTTGCTGCAGCTCGGGATGAAGCAGCCACGAGCTTCCTCCTCCTCCGGCTTCAGATGAGTTGGTCCACTCTGCTCTGGTTCGTGGCAGATCGGGAGAAATTTTTGTCTGATGGTGTTAGGATTTTCTACTGCTTGGGATCAACCGCCTGCTGGTTGAGGTCAATTTGATTTTGTTTTGTTGCTAAAGTGTCAAAGCAGAGGACGACCACATGCTGGACTGAGTCCCAATGTGTTGAGGCTGGGAAGGTCGGCATGGCCTCCAACCATGGCAATACACCTACTATGTTGCTGCCTTGCAAGCAGTAGTGGCTAGAAATCAACCCCTGGCTGCATATTCTTTCTAGGGTAACATTATTGTAGGGAGGGATTCTGTAGCCCATCTACGCAGTAACCAGTGTGTTTGAGGCAATTAGTATGCAAAACACCTAGGTATAGTTGAAAACCAGGTTAGGGTCTAATTAATACAGTATATATCTCCAAGGCTCCAATCTTTAGTATTCTCCTGTTTCAGGTTTTGACCATGGCCAACATATATTCTTTTAGGCTAATTACTAAATCAATCTTACGATGGTTCATGTGGCAGCGGAGGTGTAGCAACGGCAGTTTGAAGCAGATTTGGCGTCCCGGGCGTCTTTGCCAGCGAGGCTGTCGAGTGAAGAAAATGGCAGTGTGGCGATTTGTTTTCTATTCTCCATCCTTAAAGCTCATAACAGAAGAAAGAACTATACAATTGACTTTATCACTGTAGTTTTATTAAGAAAAAAACCTGTCTTTTATGCATGTATTGATTCTCCTCTTGACTCGATTGTGTTGTAGGGAGTGAAAGCATCCAGTTGGGGTGGTCTGCAGCTCTGGTCGCCTCCAGCAGCACCACATAATCAAAGTTCCAAACAATAGTACTGCACTGCTGCCTCCAGCCAACCACAACATAATCATTGGTGTGTTTCTTATCTAGAAAATTTTAGTGATGTACGTGTTTATTTCAGAAAACATTTCTTAATGAAGGTTTATATAAGACAGATATTCCTGTACATTAGCTTTAGTTTTTTTCTAACTAGAAAGTGTGGTTTCCTTTTTTTTACACGAACTCACTAAAGCATGGGATCCATTCGGGGTTCCTATAGATAGCTAATATTAGGAGAACACAAGATTTAGAATCCTGCTATGTAATTAAAGGAAATCACAATATTGACTAATATCCTCTGTATTACTAACCCGGATCCCAGACTTTTAAATATAAATTACAATTTGGAAAGTTTATTTATAGGAATGATAAATAGTTTGTATAAATGCCTTTATGAATATAAATTTATTTCAGCAACATGGAAGCCAACACAGCATCACATGTAATATTTGTCAATTAGTTAAAAGTATGCTTCTTTTAAAATTTATGGTTTTATTTTTTTCTTACATAAGAATATTCTAGTTATACATGGCCAACTAAAATTGTCGTGCATACGCACTGGTTGTGACTAGTCTAACTAACTCAGGGATAAATTCATTGAGTAAGATGTAAAGTTGCCAAGATAGTAACTAGGACACATAGAACGGGACGAATATAGATTATCTCCTTTTATTAAGTAGGAATGGAACTTGATGAAGCTTTACTTGTGTTGCGCTGTTCTAGAGATGCATGAGACACCTGTAACCTTTTCCCCTTGGCTTTGCAGCTGCACGCACCACTTGTTGTAGGGGGACACCATGGACGGTATACACTCTCCCTCTCCCTACTGTACTACTGCTCGTTGTGTCCATGACCATTGAGCCATGCTAGGTTCTATGCTGTTGTCGATGCAAATTTATAAGATTTGGGGCTGTAGGCTTCAGTAGATATATTTAGCAATAAATAAATATGTCGGTTGACACAAAACTGTTTGACTGTAGGTGTACAAAATTAGCAATGGATCTCTAGGCTGGTGATGACCATGTAAATTCGTTTCAGTGGATTTGGGGCTGTACATTTGTTCCAAAGCATGGTGAGCACATGTAGGTTTGTCTATTTCCTGTTGGATGACTGAAACCAACTAGAGCTAAATGTTTTGGTTCAGTTTCCGATGACAAACTATTTTGGTTCAGTTTGCTAATTAAATGGAGAAGAGAAGAGAAGTAGTACTGTCACTCACATTGCCTTTGAATGCACAACAGCGCTTAGGCTACTGTTCATATAATGTTATTGACCATGTTGTTCTGCAGGCTATGTCATATATTGTGGCGTCTGGATTAGTCATCAATGATCAGGAACACTCATGCTGGTATATTTTCAGAATCATAACAGGGACGTAGTTTGCTACAGTTCTAAGTTATGATCCTAAATTTAAACTTGATGGTGATGAAATTAAAGTACATTTTGGGCAGTGTAATACAACACTTGCGAAAACTGAAGATTTGGTACAGAGTCGCAAAAACTGCAAAACTATTGGTAATGCAGAAAAAATATATTGCATGGCCTGCAACCTTTGTACGTGTCTAATATCCTGCCTTTATCACTACTTGCATCATGTCAATGCATTATGTGTTAACAATTCATTTTGTTATTTTCTTATAGATTGAAAAGATATATGGATGATTATATGAGTGCGTAACAAGTATACTGCAACGATGATGATGATGATATTCTGGTTCATGATGATGGATGCTTTTAATTTTAGTTAAGTTGTGGGACGTTCCTGTTGGACGATGTTCCTCAGTTAGTTTTAGTTAAGTTGTAGGGATGTTGATGGATGATTTTAGTTTAGATTTTGCTGTCAAGAAAATATTAGATTATGCGTCACATTTGGATGATGTTCCTCCTGTAATATCCATTATTGTAATCCAACAGTTTTATCTAATATATGATTTCTTCCTCTTGTGAGTATATTCTCTTATTTTTTTCCCACTTGATACACATAATTATCATTATTATGTGGAGCATTATTTAATTGCTGGCATTATACAATATTGTTTATATTATATATGCACAAACACCTGAAGCCTTGGAAATTCTCTATTGCCTAGCAATCAGAACTAAGGGCCAGTTCTTTTCAGGCGATTCTGGACAATCATGGCTGGAGAATCAATAAGCTGAAAAGAACTCGATCTGATTCTCCAAAATCATCCTAGAATCGCTAGAATCGCTAGTGCAATCTAAAAGCGTCCGCAACCCACGATTTGGCGATTCTCGTCGCTCCCGCAAAAGAAAACGGTTCACTTTAAGTCGCTACCCCTGTTACAGCACCAAATTACATCCAAACTACCACTCGGGCAGAACTGCATCACACGCAGAGGCCAGCCGGATCTCACGCAGCACCTTCGGCCCCGCCTGCCGGAGCTCGCCCCGGCCTCGCCGGAGCTCGCGGGAACCCGCCTCGTCTCTCCCCGTTCTCTGGTGAGCCGGTCTTCCTCCTCATCTCCCTGTCTCCTTTGACCTCCTCCTCTCTGGTAAATAGGAGTAGATGGCTTTATATGAATGCAAATTAGGGAATTTTAGAGCTTATAATCGATGGGG
Organism: Aegilops longissima; assembly: GCA_021605205.1. Classification (NCBI taxonomy): domain Eukaryota; kingdom Viridiplantae; phylum Streptophyta; class Magnoliopsida; order Poales; family Poaceae; genus Aegilops; species Aegilops longissima. The sequence goes on along the minus strand of CM038679.1, from coordinate 546,839,799 downwards.
GAAACAGGATAGGTGGCCAGCGGCTAGCATGTGGAATCCATTTTTATTGAACAACATCGAGATCCATTGTTGGTTGGCATGAATTTGAAGGGCTGAATGTTGTGGTTGAAGGCATGAAAGAGAAGAGTCAGAGGAAGAAGAAGGCAGTGAGCTCTGTAGGTTAGATGTTTCGATAGTGCAAATGAATAAAATACAACTAGCGGTGTATGACGGCATGTTTAGTTTACAGTCAAGGGCATTACAGACATTTGAGCACATAACTTATCCCACAATCTCAGAGTACAATCTTAGAAAAGAACTCGATGGTTGATTATGTGGGAAGCTGATTCTGTGGGAAGTTTCTCATAATCTGATTCTAGAGAATCAAAAGCTGAAAAGAACTGGGCCTAACACCAACGTATAAAAGTGTTGTAAAAACCGGTTTTATGTGTTGTACTCTTGCAACGGTCCCTTTCACCAACGGTAGTATAAGCATTGCATTATGCGCTAGCAACACCGGATAAGGCTACGCATCCCAATCCGTTGGTAAAGACCCTAGCAACGCATATATGGACTTTAAGATACGGAAAAAAGCGTTGCTATAGGTGGGGTCATGTTGTAGTGCGCCCGATCCATTGTTGGATTTCATCCGACATTGTCCTTCATATTCAATAACCTTGTGAGCCTTTCCACGGGTATATAATGCCTTTGGTAAATTGTATCCTATGCTTTGTCAACCATGCTCTACTTTCGAGCTGGTGATAATTACTCCTGAAGTTTGTGGTATATGTTCCTAAGATGCCCCTATGGGTTGAACCTATGCCTTCCCTAATCGTATGCACCCGAGAGTTTTCACGAGTCATAATCTTCTGGTGTTTTGCCAGATAATATTTCAACACTAAAACTTCATCGAAAGCGAGAAGTGAATGAAAGGGTATGCATTGGAGAAGTGGGAGTCGACCTTGAACTCTGTGTTCATGCCCATGGACCCGATGTGGAACTTATCATGGAAGCTTCTTGCCAAATATTTACTCATTCGAGTAATTCTTTCGGTGTCGTTAAATTGGACCCCTTGTAGTTATGGTTTCGACCATATTGTTCTTCTTTGTTCCCATTTCTCGGGCAAGTTTAAACATTTGTCTTCTGGATCAATACCCAGTCCAACCTCTACTTTGATCCGTCTTCGAGTATTACCCCCCTGGTATCTCGAGATTATCTTGGAACTGCATAACTTCTTATGAGTTCTTCATCAAGTACTACATTCTCACTTATTACAGTTTTTCATGGGCTCTGAGTTATTAATCACTCAAAGACCCCGATAACTGAACCGGGTCCGCACTACGGTTCAACAACTTTTAGTAATCTTATTTAAGTACGATTTTGTACCCGATCACGCCATTCCTAGCCTGTTTGGCTATATCATTGTCATGATGATTTTAACTGTGCTACCTGTTCCTTATTCTCAGAGCACCACTTTCGACAATGAGCTAAGCTTACGTTGATTTTCCTCGTCATATCATTTCGCCTTGAACAACAAGCTTGATTTCGAGTTTGTGTCATACTCGTGGTTCCCATAACCTTTCGCTTCATATCATTCCTTTAACTTGATGTCATCGCCGATTACTTACATCTTCATGAAATCTCTCGACAAACGTGTCATGATCATCATCAACATTCTGAGCTCTTCCAGCATATCAATTGAATTAATGATGAGAAATACCATCCTTGCCCTCGATGATTTGTGTTGTCATCGACCACTTTATTGCGTTCCCTCCAACACAAACTTGTTTGTGTTCTGTGTTATACCTTGAGTTCCTTGCTATCTAGCATTTGTTCTTCTTTACCTTGGAGTATTACCATCTTTTATGTCAAGAATGTCGTGAGGATTACTCCACCTCTTAAGAATTCTTGGTATAGTGATACTTCTCACCATCACCATTCTTTCTTGGTCCCCGTGTTGTTTTTAACTAGAATACCGGAAATTGAACTATGAGGTGTGAATTCAAAACTTTTAGCAACCCTATTGCTTAGAAGTGAATGGTCGATTGATTCATTTTAATTATTTTGATCATTAAGCCGCCGTTCTAACATTTCTCGTGCAACCCATCCCATATTTCGGGTGCACCTGTCAACCAATGTTTAATTGTGCAGGTTTTCCTCGAGCATACATCATTATACCATTTGATCTGGCAAATGTTATCTCTTTGTTCACATAATTGTGGAAATCCATCCTTTGGAAATCTTGATGGTTTGTCGCTGAGTCCATCAGCCACCTCCCCATCCTCTCCTTGGTTTACTGATGAACTATTGTTTCGGAACTCGCTTCCATAGTTCATTTCCGAGAATCTTATGATGTCTTCTCGTCAATTCATGTCGCACCTTTTTGTCTCAGGATCCTGAGTCTGAGATATCCTAACACCAATCAGATATGAATCTCGATCAGATATGATGGTTGGGACATATTTCCAAGAGTTATAACATTGGTCTTCACATGACCCGGTAAGGTGATGTCATGCCCGGTACACCTGGGCAGAGGACCTATCGTTATAGTTTCCTTTTCTGCAAGGTTATCCATTCTTTCATGAGGAAATTGTAAGACTTATTCTAAAATGGATCTTTTGTTTATCCAAGTCCGACCTTTGCTTGAAGACCATATCAATGCTATCTCGAAGCATGTCTGTGGTACTCCGGTCTTCAATAAAAACATTTGAAGCACAAAGCTAAATTTTCGTTATCAATTATTCAAACACCGTTGTTTGGGTAATTTCATGAACTTCCTCTTCCCTAACCTAAATGGTTCTCTTCTAACCATTGTCCTTGGGAAGGATATACCCCTGATATGTGTTTAAACACATTTTCCTTTCCATTGTTCTGTTTAATCTGATAATCATATTTTCCTTTCCATTGGTTGGTTTAACGTTTTTGGTGATCATTATGATCTAAGCAGTATTAATTCCCTGCTTATGTAAACACCTCGGTGTACAATTCTGTCAGTAAGCCCTGTTACTTTTGATGATGACATTCCGGTAACCACCGATGGACGAGAACTTTGCCTATTGGTCTGCCTCGTTCAACGAGCAGGAAAATGGTTCTCTTCGTCCCTCGCCCTTGGTACCGATGTTGTTGCCGACATAACCGACAGACTATCCTCTGACATGCCTTGCTTACATGATCGTGCAAGATGTCACCGCCCTTCCTACTTTTAACCCACAGTCCCACAGGATCAAAACCTGACTCTCCTGTACACCCTGTTTCCAAAGTTAATCCTCGCGCTTGGCTTCATATGCAATTCACGAGCCACATTCCTAGTGATCTATTCTGGTATCAGACACAATACTTATTCACGTTTCCCTGAAACCCTTTCACCTTCTGGCTAGGCATTGAACGATTGCCTGGCACTTGAAACTTCTTATTGCACCTTCGAACTTAACTCTCGATGTGTTTTATTTGTTCAACTCGAGAGGTACTCATAGGCTCATTCATGGGTTAATCCCAGATTATTACCCTATATCATTATGTTGTTGCCTATCTGCCCCGTTATCTATTCGTAAGTACGATGGAACCCCCGAAGAAAGGATGACGACTTCATAATGATGACCTGAAGCAGTGGAATGAAGACATCAATGTAATGGATCGATCTCTTCGAGAAGAGCAGCCAATATAGACAAGATCTGTTAGAATTTCGTAATCAGACCTTTTCCCCTTACTCTACCTCTTAAATCTCGGGACGAGATTTCTTGTAGTGGAGGAGAATTGTGACGCCCGGATACTTAAGCTACAGTGAACCTCTGCTAATGATGCCACGTCACCTCAAATACTGTTGCTAATCTCACGTTAGTTCGAAAACGATTCAAATTCAATTTCAAAATCAAGCAAACAATAAATTTTTTCAAAAAAATTAATATTAAAACTAAAATGTTCGGAGTGAACCAAAAGTTGCATAGGTAATTATGATGGAGAAATCACATCTTCATAAAATATATAAATACTATAAGATGAATAAAACAGTAGCGAAAACTATTATTTAATTACTTTTAAATAATAATTAATTGCAAAACTATTTTACTTTGAGTAGCAAAATTAATATGGCAGTGGCATAATTGGTGACATCAATTTAGGTGCCACGTTGGTATATTGTTAACACTTGAATAAACAACAACTAAAAGAAACAGGAAAGAAATAAATAAAAAGAAAGACTAAACAGAATAAAAAAAAAAGTAAAAGGACCCCCTCCCCCTGGGCCGTTTGGCCCACCTGGCCGCTAACAGGCTGGCCCACCCACTCCCTTGGCCTACTTAGGTTGCCCCCCTCACCACCGAACCCTAACCCCCGCATCCACGACCCCACTTCCCCCATCCCTCGTCTCCTCTCCCTCCTCTCATGGATCTAGATCAGGGCCGCGCTCCCCGCCCCTGATCCCGTCGACGTCGCCTCGCCGTCCTGCCATTCGTCGGACCTCCCCGCCGGACTGCCCATCCCCGTCTCTCCCTCGTCGGCTCCACCAGGCTTCACCGCCCCCCTAGACTCTACTCGAACATGAGCATCGCCGCCCGCACTCCCTCTCTGTTCCCGCCCCGCGTGCGCTCGTCTGCCGCAGCAGCCTCAAGAACCCCGACGCGCCTTGGCTGGCCTCCGCCAGCCGTACCCACGTCGTCCGCTCGCCTCGCCGCCACTACCATGCCCCCATCACGCGCACACCTCCTGCAGCCTCGCCTCGCTTTCGTGGCCAGCGTGTCTGTAGCGCCCGCCTCGCTCCGCGCCCCTCGCTTCCACGCTCGCTGCGGCTCACCCTCCCTTGCGCACCTCACGCCAGACCTTTGCTGCTGCTGACCATCGGTCGCCTGCGCGCTGCCCGCCTCGCCGGCCCAGCTACCTCGTTCGCCGGCCTTCCTCACACACGCGCATGCTTGTGTGCTCTGCCGCAGCCCCCACGCACGCCTTGCTGCTGCCTTGCTATGGTGTGTAGGCTGCTGACTCTGACCGCGCCCTTCTCTGCAGCCTGCCTGCTCAAGGCCTCGCTCGCTTGGCTCCTCCATTGGCCGCCCTCTGCTTCCTCTCGCTGCAGCGTCGGCGACCAGTGCCTCCACTGGCTCGAAGGGGCGTAAGCGGTGACGCCACATCGCCTTGCCGCCGCTAGCTAGCGCTGCGTGTTCGTTAGAGCCCTCGGCCCATTGATGGCGGGCCCCATGCCACGTAACGTTTTAATTAAAAAAAGAATCCAAAAAATATATAATAAATAAATAGTTAATTAATTAATTGATTAATTAATTAACTAAAGAATTAATTCTGATCAGATTAACCTAATCAATTAATTAAACTTATTTAATCCTGCTTAATAAAACCCTAATTAACATGTTAGTCTATGACAGGTGGGTCCCACTGGACCCACAACCCAGGTTTGACTCTGTTCAGCTGGGTTTGACCTGCTGATGTCATGGTGATGTCATGCTGACATCACCTTTCACTGTTCTGGATAATGTTCGATTTAAATAATAAAATAAATTTCAAAAATGCATATTACTTTGATAAATCATAGAAAATAAACCGTAGCTCGGATGAAAATACATTATACATGAAAGCTGCTTAGAACGACGAGACGAATCCGGATACGCAGCCCGTTCGTTCGCCACACATCCCTAGCATAGCAAACATGCAACTCTCCCCCTCCGGTTCATCTGTCCGAAAACGCGAAACACCGGGGATAGTTTCCCGGATGTTTCCCCCCTTCGTCGGTATCACCTCCTACCGCGTTAGGACATACCTAGCACCACGTATTGCCTCGTTATGTTTTGTGATGCTTTGTTTGCTCCGTATTTATTGTTTCTTCCCCCCTCTTCTTCTCCGGTAGACCTCGAGACCGACGCCGCTGCTACCCAGTACGACTACGGTGTTGTGACCCTTCCTTCTTGTCAAAGCAACCAGCAAGCCCCCATTGATCACCGGATATCGCCTATTCTTCTCTATCTGCTTGCATTAGAGTATTGTAGCATGTTCTTGCTTTAGTTAATCCTATTCTGCAGATAGCTTTGTCATTGTTGCTACAATTGTTACCCTTACCGCAATCCTAAATGCTTAGTATAGGATGCTAGTATTCCATCAGTGGCCCTACATTCTTGTCCGTCTGCTATGCTATACTATCGGGCCGTGATCACTCGGGAGGTGATCACGGTATATACTATATACTTTATATACATGACACATGTGGTGACTAAAGTCGGGTCACTCGTTGAGTACCCGCAAGTGATTCTCGTGAGGGGTTGAAAGGACGGTGGCTCCATCCCGGTAGAGGTGGGCCTGGGTTCCGACGGCCCCGATCGTATTTTGTGGCGGGCGGCAGGCAGAGTTGAGACCACCTAGGAGAGAGGTGGGCTGGGCTCGTCGCCGATTCGCGGTTACTTCATAATAACACGCTTAACGAGATCTTGGTATTTGATCCGAGTCCGCCATGGCCTATACGCACTAACCAACTACGGCAGGAGCGATTATGAGCACTTGACGTCGTGGTATCACCGAAGCCTTCGTGGACGTCGGCCGATCGAGCAGTGGCACCGGATTGGAACGTAAGCACGCTCTTATATTAAGGGGCGATTACGCTTGGCCGCCCACACAACGTGCAGGTGTGCAATGGGCCCAGACCCCTGCGCCATAGGATTTAGACCGGCGTGCTGACCTCTCTGTTGTGCCTAGGTGGGGCTGCGACATGTTGATCTTCCGAGGTCGGGCATGACCCAGGAAAGTGTGTCCGACCAAATGGGACCGAGCGTGTTGGGTTATGTGGTGCACCCCTGCAAGTTTATCTATTCGAATAGCCGTGTCCCTCAGTAAAAGGAAGACCCGGAGTTGTACCTTGACCTTATGACAACTAGAAATGGATACTTAATAAAACACACCCTTCCAAGTGCCAGATATAACCCGGTGATCGCTCTCTAACAGGGCAACAAGGAGAGGATTGCCGGGTAGGATTATGCTATGCGATGATACCTGGTTAACTTACCATCTACTCTCTTCTACATGCTGCAAGATGGAGGCTGCCAGAAGCGTAGTCTTCGATAAGATTAGCTATCCCCCTCTTATTCTGGCATTCTGCAGTTCAGTCCACTGATATTGCCCCTTTACACATATACCCATGCACATGTAGTGTAGATCCTTGCTTGCAGTACTTTGGATGAGCACTCACGGTTGCTTTTCTCCTCTTTTCCCTTTCCTTCTACCTGGTTGTCGCAACCAGATGCGAACCAGAGCGACGCCACCGTCGATTTACGACTCCTACACGGAGGTGCCTACTACTACGTGCAGCCGCCGACGGCGACCGGGAGTAGTTAGGAGGATCCGAGCGGGAGGCCTGCGCCTCTTCGATCTGATCCCGTTTGTGCTAGCCTTCTTAAGGAAAACTTGCTTAACTTATGTCTGTACTCAGATATTGTTGCTTCCGCTGACTCGTCTATGATCGAGCACTTGTATTCGAGCCCTCGAGGCCCCTGGCTTGTATTATGATGCTTGTATGACTTATTTATGTTTTAGAGTTGTGTTGTGATATCTTCCCGTGAGTCCCTAATCTTGATCGTACACGTTTGCGTGCATGATTAGTATACAGTCAAATCGGGGGCGTCACAAAGCTTTGGATTTCCCTTTTCCTGTTCGAATATTTTTTCCTAAATGACACATGTCTTTTGTTTTTCTGTCATAAAAGAAGACTATATTGTTTACGAGCGGCACAATACAATTTGTTTTTAATGTCCCATCCGAGACAAGGCTGGTGGAGCTCCTGAAGAGGAGCAAACCTTGTGAGATGAGTGACATTTATCGAGATGGGACAAGGTCTCCTATAAACAAACTATATATGTACTTGAGAAGGCGAGGAACAACGACACTATGACCATCGCAAGGACTTGGGTGCTTTTATGCATCACCCTTGTGCTAGTCCCTGGCACCGGCAACATGGTGACCCTAGACTACCTTGCTAGCCTAAAGGACATGGGTCTGAAATCCTAACTTGGGAATCGTTTGATAAGTTTGTTGGTTGTCAGTTACATTATATTAGTGAAATTTGATGTATTGTTATGCAAAACTCCATTGACCACGATCCTAAATTACAAAACTCAATTGCCCATGATCTTAAATTGCAAAACACCCTCCTGGCTGGGATCCAACACAGCGAACATTTGCGGTTTTGGTTAGTCAAAGGTGCTAATATTATTGCTATGACAACTCCAACACACGCACAGATAATTGTACTAACTCTCCCGTATGCTAACTTTTTAATCCCCAAACATAGCGTAGGTTACATGATTTTGATTGTGGCTGTTAAATATGTCTTGAAGCATGTTACCATTGCATATAATTATTTGTAATAGAAAGAGAGCAAGAGGAGAAGAGAGGGAGAGGGATATGGAGTGCGGATGGTGGGAGAGAGAGAGAAACATATGAGTCTACCTTGATGTTAAATATATTTGAACAACATGGTTACGTGTTCGAAAATAAAGTGTGTTGGTTGGTGGTGGAAGGGGATGGCAAAATGGATGTTCCATTGGCAGGGGTGGAGTGGATTTTTACCGGGATGGGGATGGGAGGGGCAGATATAGTGGGTGGAGGAGGAGGAAGAATGGTTAATATTTTTTGATAGTTCTACACAAAGATCTAAAAGTATAAGGTAAACTCGACTGATATTGAATCAATAATAGAATATATACCCCATTACAACAATTAACTAGTGTAGCGAAAAAGAATGAAATGAAGATGAACAAAAAAATCAAGTGAATCTTTTTGAAGAAACTTAGTATCCAAACTCGTTGACAAATCCAGAGCAGTACAAACCGAGAGCAACTAGTTAATGAGCGCTCCTTCGGGAGCCTCACAATGATCAGCGCCACTTGGCGCGCTCTCCGCCATTCGCCACGTGTCGCGCTCTGGATGCTTCCTTCGAATTTTGTTTTTTATTTTCCCGCACGTGTTTTCAGTTTTTAAACTGTTTTTTCAACGTTTTGGTTTTCCCCCGGTCTTCCTTAGCTTTTCGATCAAAAAAAAATTCGAAAAAAAATTATTGCGTGAAAAAAACACGTTTTCTTTTTTTTTCTTTCACGAAAGTCACGGTTTTTCTTCCGCGAGAGGCACGGTTATGCTTTAGCAAGAGTCACGGCCGTGCCTTTCGAAAACGGAAAAAATGCGTTTTCTGTTTTTTTCTTTCGCGAGAGTCACGGCCGTGCCTCTCGGAAAGGGAAAAACAAAACGCGTTTTCTGTTTTTTTCTTTCGCGAGAGTCACGGTTGTGATTTCGCGAGAGTCACGGCCGTGCCTCTCGGAAAGAGAAAAATACGCGTTTTCTGTTTTCTTTCTTTCGCGAGAGTCACGGTTTTGCTTTCGCGAGAGGCACGGTTGTGCTTTCGCGAGAGTCACGGCCGTGCCTCTCGTAAACAGAAAAAAACGTGTTTTCTGTTTTTCCCTTCCACGAGAGTCACGGTTGTGATTTCGCGAGAGGCACGGGCGTGCCTCTTTCGGAAGGGAAAAAACCGTGCTCACGGTTCGGTTTTTTCGTCCGATTTTTTTCGTGAAAAAAAGTGCGTCAAAACCTATTAACATGGGATCTAGTTTTGAAGATCTCAATGCGAGGAATCCAATGATAAAAATGGTTCGAAATTTGGACGCACGGTTTAAGAAATAAAACGTTTTGAATAAACGCTACGAGAAAAAAGAAAACTCTCAAGTTGCGACAAATGGCGTGCTACATGTGCACCACTTGTCGTGACATGGGAAGGATTGTTTTCTGCAACGAGTACTCCTTTGTGGCTAGTCTTAGGCTAGTCATAGTGGGAGTAACTTAGCTAGTAACATAGCGCATCCCAAGAAATTTTTGCTTATGTGGCTAATATTTAATGTGAGGTGGTAACACAAGGGCATCTTCAATAGTTGTAAGATAGGTGTTGGTAAATTTGCCACCTAGGACATAATGATGATGTGGCATGTATTAAATGTGGAGAGAGAGCAAAGTTGTATGTAGATTAACCAACAACCTTTGCACAAGCTCCAAGGTGAAATAGAGAGCAACCACATTTATTTTCTCACCATCTATTGGATAGCTTACATACAACCCATTGGAGTAGTTTATGATAGCTTGTTGGTTGATGACATGGGCATTTTACCAACAAGACTAACATACAACCTGTTGAAGATGCCCTAATATGTTACTGTAACATAGCGCTTCCCAAGATAAGATGAGTCTACAAACTAATAAATAAAGCCATCTATAACACTACTATCATGTTACTTTGCATTATGAAGATAGTAACTTAGACTAATATCATGCATATGACACTAGTCTAAGCCCTAGCCTTAGTGATTTCGGTACAAACCAGATTCAGCCATCTCGTCGGCCGCACGCATCCAACCATAGGGCCCACTGCTGTACAGCCCTACCCAGCCCAAGTCGGTTTTCCCCAAACCAGTCATCTCGTCGGCCGCACGCATCCGCCCCACCACCGCCGCCGTCTCGTCCGGTTCGTCCCAACCTCGAGGCCACCCGCCGGCGACCGAGCGTCCATGACGGAGGAACGCATTTCCAGGGCCTCAGACGAGCCCACCACCGCGACCAAGCAGAGGTATGAGCCTCTTGTCCCCGCTCTATCTCCGATTTCCGAAGCTCCCGAACCCTGGAGATCCATTCGGCGCCTAGCGCTGTTCCCCTCCTTCCACCGTTGGCCGCAAAAAAATTTCGTGCCGCTCGTATTTCTCCATCGGAGGTCATAGTTGCGCGGTGTGAGGGCTGGGCTGAAACGTGTGTGGTTGTTTGTCAGGAAGAAGAGGAAGTGGGATCAGCCCGCAGAGGACTTGGTCGCCGCGGCTGCTGCTGCTGCTAAGGCGGCGGGACTGCCCGTGTTGAACGTCGGAGCTCTGGCTGGCGTTCAATTCCCTGGCACTACTGCATATCCTGCCGCCCCTTATGCTTTGCCGCCGCAGCTCGCTCCATCGGTGCTTCAGAGTGCTGCTGCTGCGATTCAGAAATTAAGTCAGGTCTGTCTTCCATGATACAGTCCCCACCCCCCATATGTGCAATCTAGTCTATGTGTTATCTGGGCACACATATTTACTATCTCGTGTTTCTTGTTGCCTCAGGCAAAACTACCGGATGAGCTTATAGCACGAGAAGTTGTTATAAATGACGCTGATCCATCTGTGCGATATAAGCTCACGAAGCGGCAAACACAGGACGAGGTAAATCAGTAACAACCAAACAATCGTGACCGTGATGTTCTTCTTCTGTGAAAATCAGTTTCTTGACAATAAAGGTAATAACCGCTTGCTTGATACTCAACAGATTCAGCGATGCACATGCACTGTCATCATTACAAGGTATCCTGACATGCACAATTGGTGTTCACTCATTATTGACTTGGGACGACACCTTTCTGATATTTATTTGACCTGCCCAGGGGAAAATACCATCCTCCTAATGGACAGCCTGATGGTGAGAAGCCACTCTATCTACATATCTCTGCAGGATCTCAGGTAAATAATGCCCGCACGATGATATCTTAAAGTTCCACTTCACTTCTTTGATTTTCTTTTATTCTTGGAGTAAACTTCAACTGCTTCGTAGTCGTACCTTTCCATGGGAAAGTGCTCTGGAAGCAGAAGAAATTATCGTGTTGCAACCTTTACAGTCCAATACAATACTATTAATCACTGTTTCGAGGGGCTATATAATATCTGTTCAATCTTGTTGCAATTGTGATTTATTCTCCACGTTCTGTTATGTCCTTGTCTTCTTTCCGTTTTGTGTCAAATTGGACTCAGTAACACTATCACGGACATGTTGATGGTTACCATCATTTCAAATTCGAAATTGTCAAGTTCAGATTGCCTGTTATTTGTTGAACTGTAACTGCTTTGCAAGGGTCAGGACTTAAGTTCATAAGTGTCTGAATTCTGCTTAGTTAGGGCGCTCATATTATATGTCTTTTCGTGTTAATTGTCATGAAGCAGTAGTAGTGCCAATGGTAATATTTGAAGATAATATACTAGTTTTGTAACTTGTGGTGATGTGGGATGCAACATGCCTGTGTTCTTGGCACAGTGCACTCTATCTGTGTAATAATGACTTCCTCTATTCATTATTTCAGTGCTATTATCATATTTTTCTGTTACTATAGAACTAAACAATTACAATGGCTTTTTTTAACTACTTTCTAGTTATAGTTAGATAATGACAAACTAACCTTTTTCCTGCTTTAGCTAAAAGATACCGCTGAGCGCATTAAAGCAGTTGATCTTGCAGCGTCAATGGTCGAGGACATCTTGAAACATGGCCAAATGCCAGAAGCCACATCAGCCAATTTCCCTTCTATCCAGAGCAACAGACAGGTCTCTCCTTCATATCTCAGCTTGCTTAACTTGATAATTTAGTGGATAGAAAACACCTAATAGAACAGTAGATCGTGCGTTATTCACGGCATTTGTTAGTACTCGATCTAATTATTTTCTGAATTCATCTTTTGTCCGCATTTATGTCGATTTGTATTGATAGAATGCAAGTGTTGGTATAACATTAACTACTCAGATATATGGATGATGCTTGTTACAATGTTTGCTGAGTACATGTAAGTATGTAATCATTTCCATTGTTGATTTTTCGGGTATGTACCAATAATAGATCTTCTGATTAGGAAAACACAGCTTAAGAAGTTATGCAGCTAAATACTTAAAAAGATTGCATCGTTTGGGGAAATATCGCTCTATGGCCTTTCATTGGCTCCTTTTGCTGGAAAAGGATGCATCGTGCAATGAAAAAAATACCGAGAAAAAATTGATTAAGCTGTGAATGTGTATGTGATAATAAAGGTAGCCACAAAATAAAGAAAAGCGTTGATCCTTCATCGAAATTGTGGCAGTGCTGTTTAGGTCACATTCAGAGAGGGAGGATGGAAATCTCATTAAGTAATTCTTCATTCATTAGACTTTATGACTTCCAAGCCAACGTATATTGATTGTATAAAGGGAAGATATGTTAGAACATTCGAGAAAGGAGCAACTAGAAGCACAAAACATTTTGAATTAATTCACAATGACATTAGTGGAACTTTTCCCGTGAAATATGTGGATGGATTTGACGCTTTGTCACTTTCATGGATGACTTCATACACTTATCCCATCCATGATTCTGAAGCACCCGAAAAATTTGATATATTAAAGGCTTAGGTTAGGATCAGATCCCTAACCTTTACAACTAACATTTTAAACCAGAACCTTCCCATAGCACCGTCCTAAATTTAGGATCTTTTCATGGCACAGTTCCAGTCTTCCCTTCTTTTTTGGAGGCGGGAATCAGCTGTAAAATGGTTATGGTATTACTATGTAATAAAAATTTCCTTACTAGATTAACACCTTCCTTCTTATTTCACAGGCTGTTCCTTTTAGCGCCTCAATCTTTTTGGGTTTTGACGCAGATCCATCATTGAATGTTGCAGCTCGCATCCGTGGACCAAATGTATGTTCTTGGAAAACAATAAGCGACACTGGTTAAATTTAATCATGTTATTCTTGATATCCCTCCTGTTTTATTTGTCAATAGTCTTGTTTTATTTTCCTCTTTGTCGAAAAAAGAACTAATTGTGAATGCTTTCTCTGACATCCCAATCTGGATGGGAAAAACTGTTCTTGTTCTGCTGGTGCTTCTGATTTGTTTATGCAGGATCAGTACATAAATCACATTATGAATGAAACAGGGGTCACTGTTGTACTAAGAGGAAAAGATTCAGGGAATCTTGGCAATTGTCACGCTGAAGGTTGGTGATTTGTAGTAGCTTCTGGAAATTTGTATCTTGCAAGCGTATTTATCTCGTAATATCTATTGCAGCATCACAGCAACCTCTGCACATGCACCTATCAGGTGTGCATTTGAAGAGCCTAGAAGCTGCAAAGGTTTTAGCAGAAAACCTTCTAGATACAATAGCAGCGGAACTTGGTGCTTCCAGGTCTGTATATTTTGATCAGGTTTAATCCCCTTAATAGTTTTATTTGTTTGTCTGGCTACATCAGAACAATTTTGCATTCTGTTTTTACCAAACCAATGGGATCGGTTTGCTGACTAGCATAATATTCATACTTTAATGTACTTATATGCTATGATTAATGATTAACTCACTTGTGTTTCTGTCAGTTTATCCTTTGGAATACTGTAAGAATATGACTCTATTAATGTACCTGTACCAGTTAACACAGTATCTAGCTTACCACATCAGCGAAGCACGAAATTAGAAATGTCTTAGCATATATTCTCACTATGTTTTTTGTATGACAGAATTTCTTCTTCAAAAGTATATGGTGCTGTTCCACCTCCTCAGCAACTGTTGACTGGTGTGCACACCTCGGGAACATCAGACATATGTGTGTCAACTGGAGCATCACATTCCTTTGCCCCTACTGGAGTTACTTCTCCCATAGCTGCCCCTTCAGTGACACTTCAATCTGGGGCGCCAACTTATTCTGGGATTCTCCCACCCAGTAACCTGATCTATCCTAGTCAAGCAGCAAATCGTGGGGCTTTTTACAATGGCTATGGAGACATCTATCCCCAGGCAACTCCATTGCAGCAGGTGGCATTAACACTCAAGCATGCTTCATCTTCGACAACTCAGGTTATTCCAGTGGCATCCACATCACCAAGCATGACGACAAGTGTGAACACAAGTACAAAGTTGGAGGCAGATAAACGCTCACAGAGGAGGAAATTCCAGGAACTGCCAACAGCAGACCTTCAGGTGCGGATTATTTGAACTGATTCAACTGCTACATCTTGGACTTGATATTTGATTACAGCTACATTCTTCCCAAGCCTATCTCTTGCAGCCTTCAGTCTACCCCTCAGAAAAATTCCCCATCCATCATTCACCCCCACTGCTCGCCCCTTCCTCTCCATGTCTATCCCCACATTACCACCCTAGTTGAACTGTTCTCAGTGGCTCACCTTTTCCAGCTTACCTTGTGGCTTGTGCCATCAAGGCAAATATTGCTAGTGGAGAACCCGTATGAATTTTATTTGTTGTATATCTTGATTTTATGAAATCTTTAGCAAATGTTTGCATCATCCTAATTTTAAATGTGATTTCAGCATGTTATATTAAGAAAGTGATGTTAACATTGTAGCGCCTGCAGAGATTAAACTAGAGACACACTTTTGATTATTAAGGAGTTTCTGGTGCAAAATAGCAATGTTCTGCAGTTTGCCATAGGATATTGTATCTGATAACACTGACCACACTTGAATAGTTTGAAAACTTTGAAAATAACAATACCACTTCATGTTATATTTGGCTTGTTTTAAACCAGAAAAGGACCACACAAATAGATTTCTGAAATTTGCTTTTTCATTAAGCAATTTCAGTTCCTGCAATGTAGGGGAACTTTAAATTTCATATAGCTAAAAACTATTGTAACTTGTAAGTTGATGACTGCCAGATTCACATATTCATTTTTTTGGACCGTCTTATCTGCTTCTAACATATTATTTCATTCCAGGTATTTTCTCTGACCATGTCTGAAGCTCGCAGGGTGGTAATAGATCTATATGTGTTCTTTTTTCCTACAGGGTTTATTCCAAGTTGGAGTTTGCAATCGCGATGGTGTTTTGCTGATGAGATATGCAGGGTTATTTTGCTTGTGAATTGGATGATTGCTTCTATTTTCTTGTTGCTAATGCGAAGTACCCTTGTTTTCAACCTGTTGCTGCCAGCATGCAGACTTCATTAAATGACAATTAACATTGCTACCATACGCTTCAACAAATGACTATTAACATCGCTAGCATACATATGGCATTCTTGGCTGATATAGTTTCTTAATAGGCATTGGTATTAATCTGGTTAAGGCCCACTTTATTCCTCTGAGAAAATGCCTACAGTTCTGCATTTAGAAAACTTGCTCGCTTAGTCACACTCACCTATAATAACTAGTACAAATGCGCAAAATTATTTTACTATTTTGTTTAGAGCAAAATGGCTTTATTAGACACTTATAGGGAAGCTTTCTTTATTTTCTTAGTTGTACAAACATTGCCGCCCCAACTTGCTAAGTCGGCATGATTAATGGTTTTCCATATGTCATGTTTAAGTGTACTGCAATTACATATAATTCATGTATTTATGCACTGGTGGTGCTGTTTATGGACAGCAGTTGCCGATTTCATCCTTCTTTTGCATTTTACCATTAATATGCTTTAATTTAAATCAATGCAAAGGAATTTGATGGGAAAGTGTTTTTGTTTCATGTTTCCAGAACTCACAACAGGGGTCCAAATTTGTTAAGACAGGTTTAGATGATTTAAGTAAAATGAGCAGTTCATCGGTTGCACCTACAATGAAAGTTCAGCCTGGATCAAATAGGATACTTCCACAGGATCCACATCCATCTCATTTGTCTCTATACACTAGCATGCCGCCGCCGCCACCACCACCACCCAAGAACATGTCACTGCCCTATTCCCGTAACATGCCGCCCCCCCCGCCCAGGAGCATGCCTCCGCCACCACCTAAGTTCCCTTCAAATGAAGTGTTAAGAAATGAGAATAGGCATTCAGCTCTAAAGGAGACGTTGGCGCCTCCAAGATCGTTGGACGCGAGTTCTGCTGCACCACCTCTGAAGGAGCCTAAAGAGGAAAAACCAAGCAGTGCATCTGTTTCCGGTAATAGAGGAGCACTATGATACAGCCTTTTGTATATAGAGCTATAATCTAACTTCTGTAAGCTTAATATTATCTCTGCATCCATTTTCAGATACTCTGCTGAAGCTTATGGACTACGGGGATGATGATGAAGAGGACGACGACTAGTGTGCCTGGAGGGAATACAGCTCCCAGTTCAGGGCAGAAGCCGTTTTGGTCGGTGCGAGAATGAGCGTGTAATGTAACTGTACTGTGGGTAACACTAGTGCGGTGAATTGGAAATGCAGGTAGACAGCCTTAATTACCTATCCTGATGCATTTTCTCAACGCAACAAGCCATTGAGCTTGTCATTTTGTATCAGTGTTATCAGGTCAACAGATACCCCTGATCTGGATACACGTGATTTTCCCATCTGAAGTACAGTCAGTAATGAGCATGGTTCCTTGAGTATTCTTTCAATATGTTTATATGTGTTTAGGTGCTGTTAGCATTGTACTGGCTTTTTATAAACTGTGTACAATCAAATATAATCTAGTCACACACGACGGCGGCCTTATAGCTGCATAAACCCTCTGTTTGCCGTTTGGAATACGAGTTCGATACGACACGAAACAGCTCAATTCCAGGACGGATAAAGAAAGTTTTACGCGACCCTGAACACATGGCACGGCACCTAAACGATCTCATCTTGACCTCTCTTCTTCCTTTTGTGAACGTCTGAACTTTCTTGTCTATGACTTAGCTTAGACGTCACTCGTTCTCGGGCCATCTGCTGATATTCTGCTCCATAAAACTATTGACTCGCTTCGCCTATTAGTATCAGTATATATATTGTGCTGCTGTGGTTTGTGAGCTCCAGGGATGAAGTCGCCGCCGGGAACGACGATGGTGGCGGCGCTGGTGCATCTGCTGGCCGCGTTCAGCGCCGCCGTGTTGGCCGCTGCCGGCGGCGAGCAGCCGCTGTCGAAGATCGGCATCCACCGGGCCACCTTGGCGATCCAGCCGGGCGCCTCCGTCGACGTCTCGCCGCTCCTCCTCGGCCTGCAGGTGAGCTTTCCCCACCATCGTTCGTTCTTGCCGCCCCGCGAGCACCATGCGCACGAGGTCCAGAGCTTGAGCATTTTGGTCCCATCTGGAATTAAATTTGGTCAATCAGTGTCAGTACCAGCGCCACTGTAGCTGCTGATAGATACAGTAGATAGATATCCAGTGAAACTCGAATTGGCAGCATGACCTGGAAGAGAACGAAAGGGCCGCATTTGACTGAAGCAGTCGATACACTGTCAGATTAATCGGCTGCACCACATTTGTTACAGGGGCAGGACCAAGAATGGGTGACCATCGGATTTAACAACCCCAAACCGTCAAAGGATGACTGGATTGGGGTCTTTTCCCCTGCTAATTTCAGGTAAGATGCACATCTTGACTAGTATGGTTTCCCCTGGCATGACAGTTTATTCTTCTCTGCTTCTGGTTGCTGAATTTAAGGGCTTCATTAAGAGAGCAGAAAAGTTAGATGGATTGGGCACTTGCTTACTCACAGATTCCTTTTGTTGGATCTATCAGTGACTCCATTTGCCCGTCGGAGAACCAATGGGTCGAGGCCCCTCTTTTGTGCACGGCTCCTATTAAGGTTGGTGTCATTCTCCGTGATTCTTCCTCCGTGTGTGACCTCGGAACATTTTTAACATATGCTGAATAATGAGGCATCA
The DNA here is from genome assembly GCA_021605205.1 of Aegilops longissima. Taxonomy (NCBI): domain Eukaryota; kingdom Viridiplantae; phylum Streptophyta; class Magnoliopsida; order Poales; family Poaceae; genus Aegilops; species Aegilops longissima. The sequence goes on along the minus strand of CM038679.1, from coordinate 546,821,460 downwards.
TTTTTGGCAGTTCCAATATGCAAACTACACGACGGCCGACTATGCGAAGACCGGAAAGGGGTCCTTGAGGCTTCAGATAATTAATCAGAGGAGTGATATATCATTCGCATTGTTTTCTGGAGGCCTCTCAAATGTATGTACAGTCGCTCCTTGTTTGTTCATATAGGAGCTCAGATCTCTAGACTGAACTACAGGGTGTTGGAAGTTGAAACTGAACATCGTTCATTTTTTCTGGGGGAAAGAGTTGAAGAGTGATCGCTCTGATTTTGTGCATGGTAGATTGATAGCCAATGCTGTTTTTCTTTTCTTAGACCATGACAGTTAATGCCATTTCAGCTGAGATACACTGGAGTAATATTTATTTTAGCCTTCTCATTTTTTATCAGTGCGTGACTGTTAAATAGTGCTTGCTCTAACATGGCTATTTGCATCTTTTGTATATAATATAACAGCCAAAGCTTATCACGCGTTCAAATAGCATAACTTTCGCAAACCCGAAGGCTCCTGTATACCCACGCTTGGCACAAGGAAAGTCCTGGGATGAAGTAAGTACCATTTCCTTAAATATTTCATTAATGAATGGGTATAAACTGAACGTTGTACATTGTGATCTATGGAGGAAAAAAACACCAAATGCAAATAGATGAGAAATCAAGCTTATTCCTTTGGCCGTTTCTGTAACAAAAGCTATCGGCTGACCAACACAAAGGAGCTGGAATTTCAGAGCGACAGAAATAGGAATTTAATGTCTTTCAGATAGTTCTCATTTAGGGCAGTAGTTATAGGTTTTATGTTCAGAATTGTTCTTTGTCCTCAAAGTTTCTTTAAGAACTATGTGCCTAGCGCTTCTGTGAATTATACCGTACCAAATTTTCAGGATCTTGATTGATGTTAAATGACTTGATGCTAGATGACAGTGACATGGACAAGTGGATATAGTACCAAGGAGGCTACACCGTTTGTTGAATGGGGCATACAAGGGCAAATCCAAATCCTTTCTCCTGCAGGCACCCTTACGTTCAGTCGCGACACTATGTGTGGTCAGTAATTCTTACCATATATACAGGAACTAACATCTTCATAAGGTTTGAAATAAAACAAAAAATTGTATTGAAAGAAGATTATAATTGCCGAACAGTTCTTATTGTATATAGCATAGTTCTGAATGAAGCACGATTGACATGTAACTTATGATTAACCCCATAAGGCATATGACATAGTGTTTTATTATGATTCTACAACAGGCCCGCCTGCTAGGACAGTTGGATGGCGCGATCCTGGTTTCATACATACAAGTTTCCTCAAGGACCTATGGCCTAATCTTAAGTAAATAAGTGTTCATAAGCTTGGCCTATTTGCACATGTGCTCCTAGAGTCCTAGTATTAGCTATTCAATTGCACAAATGCAAGCACCTCGGAGATTTATAGGTGAGTGCAAATTTCAGGTACACATACAGGATTGGCCATCGGCTATTCAATGGTCAAATTGTTTGGGGACGTCGGAATAGCTTCAAAGCACCTCCCTATCCTGGGAGGATTCTTTGCAACGTGTTGTCATATTTGGAGATTTGGGCAAGGTGAGTTCTATGCCACTTCACCAGTATGATTTCTGTGATTTTAAAATAAATTAAAAGCTGTAAGAGCATGGGGCAGAATTATTAGATTACTGATTAGCCTATGGAAGTGTTGGCATGGCAGAAGCCATTTTAGCATATGTTGATTTCTGGTCTATCTTATCTGCACTCGAGTTGAACTATGAATATATAAGTATACAACGAAAGAATGTGCGTTTTATTGTTGTTAAGAGTACCAATCCTTTTTGTCACAGCATCCATGCTGTACTTTCAGTTAGGCTTAGCAAAAACCTGTTTTCTTCATAAGTTTTACCATGTTGAGTTAAAGTAACAAGTACTAAAAAGTAAAATAAGAACATTAATTGGGTTCTACTTTTCATAAATACAAGAGAAATAATTAGGAGGAAATTGATGAGCTTATTTTTTCTGCCTGGCTTCAAAACTGACAATTGAACTCTGTGCTCAGGCCGAGATTGATGGCTCAAACGAATACAATGACTTTGAGCGTGGTTCAATCAACACAACTTACCAGCTAGTTAAGGACTTGAAGAATATCGATATGGTGATGCATATCGGAGACATCTGCTACGCCAGTGGTTATCTGTCACAGTGGGATCAGTTCACTGCACAGGTTGAACCCATTGCCTCTACTGTACCTTACATGGTGGCGAGGTACTCCAACTTAGTGACAATAGAAAATGGGCTAAAAACAAGATGGAGCAAAGTAGGCTCTGTTCATTTCTTCTGATAATAATATTCATTTGACATTTGCAGCGGTAACCACGAAAGAGATTGGCCTGGATCAGGATCCTTTTATGGGACTTTGGACTCGGGCGGTGAATGCGGCGTGCCAGCTCAGAACATGTTCTATGTGCCAGCAGAGAACCGTGAGCAGTTCTGGTAGGCTGGCATTTCCTTTGCTGAATTTGTTCAGGATATGACATGAAACCTGAACATGTCTCCAATCACATTTGAAGCTCTTCTCATAGAGTCGGTACTCATGATCATCGATCCTTCCTTTGATCTTCTGTATAGGTACTCGATGGACTACGGGATGTTCCGGTTCTGCGTAGCCAACACGGAGCTGGACTGGCGGCCAGGCACCGAGCAGTACAAGTTCATCGAGCACTGCTTGTCATCCGTGGACCGGCAGAAGCAGCCGTGGCTCATCTTCCTCGCCCACCGCGTCCTGGGCTACTCGTCGGCCACCTTCTACGACGCCGAAGGGACGACGGAGGAGCCCATGGGGAGGGAGAGCCTCCAGCTCCTCTGGCAGAAGTACAGGGTCGACATCGCCATGTACGGCCACGTCCACGGCTACGAGCGAACGTGCCCAGTATACGAGGTACGCAGCTAGCCTCCGTGTCCATGGTTGTGGCCGTGGTGTCCTCACGCTAGCTCACGCCCGGGCCTTGTGACAAATGCAGAACGTGTGCGTGGCTAAGGGGTCGGACCGGTACAGCGGCGCGTTCACGGCGACGACGCACGTGGTGGTGGGCGGCGGCGGGGCGAGCCTGGCGGAGTACACGGTGGAGCGGGCGCGGTGGAGCCACGCGCAGGACCTGGACTACGGGTTCGCCAAGCTGACGGCGTTCAACCACACCACGCTGCTCATGGAGTACAAGCGGAGCAGGGACGGCAGCGTGCGCGACAGCTTCACCGTCTCGCGCGACTACCGCGACGTCCTCGCCTGCGGCGTCGACAACTGCGCCGCCACCACCATGGCGTCTTAGAGCACCGCTCCGTTTGCTGCGGCTCGGTTCCGCTGTTGTTGAATCGATGGATGCAATTTTGTTCTCTTCATGAAACTTAGATAGATATGCTGTGGTGTTCATCGATGGCCGAGAAACCCATGCAGAGGTGTTTTGAATTTCAATTTTTTTTGAAGTGTTTCCATATTTTTTAAAACCCTTATTAAAAATGAATTAAAAATAAAAGTGTTTCACGAATTAAAAATGACTTTTTGAAGTGTTTTTATATCCCTTATTAAAAAAATCATTAAACATATTCCATCATATAAAACAATGTTCGCGGATTTAAGAAAAGTGCCAAGTTTCGAAACACGTTCATTAATTTTAAAAATTTCCTGAACTATAAAAATGTTCCCAAATAGAGCATTGGCGAATTTTGAAAAATGTTCCCGAATTTAAAACATGTTTACAAATTTGATTTTTTTCATATTTCATAAATGTTTCATGGATTTGTAAAATGTCCTTGGATTCCAAAAAATACTCAACATTATAAAAATAGAATAAGAAAAATCCTGTAAAATCAACAAAGAAAAACACAGTATAATTGTCCATGGAAGGTTCTAGACCATCCGAAAACCAGTGGGAAAAGACACAAGAAAAGCCCGCAATGGGCCAGCCCATTGAGAGTGCGCCAGCGCTCGGGGTGCGTTGATGTATCCACCCGAAATCACGAACTAATTACGGTGTACTTTTTGGAAATGTCACTCTCACCTCCCTAGAATGCGACAAGTGATGCACATATAGTACCCCTTCACGAGAAGGAAATATGTCTCTCGCGTGAAAGAAAAGAAAACTCGTCCTTTTCTTTTTCGAGAGGCATAGTTGAAGTAAATCCGTGTCGTTTGCGGAAAACACACACACGTTCTTTCCTTTTTTTCAAGAGGCACAACTCTGCCTCTCACAGAAGAAAATAAAAAAATAAAAAACTTTTTTCTCCTTTTTCCGGGAGGCACAACTCGCATAAGCAAATTCGTACCTTCACAAGAAGTAAATCTGTGCTTCTCGTGGTTGCAAAAAAAGACGTTTTTTTTTCTTTTTCCGAGAGGCACTCGCTGGAAAAAGAAAGAAAACATGATTTTTCGTGCAAATTTGTTTTTGTCCAGAACCTAAGGAAAACTGGGAGGAAACCGGAAAGCTGAAAAAACAAAAAAAAAATCTAAAAGAGAAAAACACATACAAAAATAAATAAATTCATAGAGTGCGTCCAGCACGCGACACATGGCGGCGGCTGAGAGCGCCCCAAGTGGCGTGCTTCCAACCCACCAAAAGTGACCCTTACAGGGGCTCCCAAATGAGTACTCGTTGATTTATTGCTCTCATATCCACCGCGCTGTCTCAAAAAACAAAGATGTATCCACCGCGGGCCAATCATATTTGACGCCTGCAGGCAGCAAATAGTGTCATGGCTTCGCTGAAGCTAGCCTTCAGTTGGGCTGGCCCACGTACATATTCACGTGATGTTTTCATTTGCTGCTGTTTCCTGCGGGTTTTTTTTGCGTTTTGTTCTATGGGTTTTTACTTCCGTTATTTTCACCGTTTTCCAGGTTTTAGTCTATTTGTTCCGGTTTTTTGTTTTTATATTTTCGTTGCCTTTCATTTTCAGTTCTTTCCTTTTACGTTCCTTACTTTTCTATTTCTGCTTTTTTTTTTCTTTTTTTCCTTCCTTTTCTTTGCATATTCTCTATCTCTATCTATCTACTGTTACTACTTCAGAGACGCATTAGTATGGGCAGGCAAAACACATGCAAACGTACTAAAATGTATAAAAAGTTCACCGAGCAATATGAATATATTCATGATAGATTAAAAAATGTTCACGGTATATTATGAGAAACTCCACCCTGCATTGCAAAAATGTTCATCGCGTGTTACAAAAATGTTCATCATATACTACAAAATGTTCATTGTGTATTTGAAATATGTTCATCCCATATTATGAAAAAAATTCGACATGTGTTGCAAAATGTTCATTGTGTATTTTAAATTTGTTCAACGTTTTTTACAAAAGAAGTTCACTGTTTAAAAAAAAACTTTGTTTCCATGAGAATGGCAAATTTGCTTCACGTGAAGGCACATATTTGCTTCCACGAAAAGCACAGTTATGCTTCTCAGAAAGGAAAAAGATCTTTGCTTCCACGACAAGCACATATTTGCTTCCGTGAGAAGCACAATGCTTCCAGAAGAAGCACAAATTTGTTTCTCGTGCAGGCAAAGATTTGCTTCCGTGAGTTGTGCTTCTTGAAAAGGGGAAAGGGTGGGAAGAAAAATCGTGCTTCTGGCTTTGGCTTTTTCTTCCATTTTTTTCATTCATTGTTTCGGTTGCCCTTTTTTTTAACCCTTTTTATTGTTTTTCAATTTTTCTTGGCGTTCCTTTTTTTGTGATCCTTTTTCGTTGAAACTTATTAACATGAGATCTAATTTCGAAGATCTTGATGCAAGAAATCCAACGGTGAAAACGGTTCGGGATTTGGACGCATGGTTCAGGATATAAAACGTTATGAATAAACGAATCTACCAAAAAGAGGGAGAGCTCCTAGATTGAGACAAATGACTAAAATGCAGTGTATCACTTGTCAACCCCTGAGAAGGTGAGAGTGACATTTGTAAGAGGTAACCCTTAACTAGTGATTGCGGTCCCATAAGGACTCTCTACCGCGTTACTCACGGAATAGGGAGCACATCCTCGCCATACGGTAGGGGCCGTGATGTTGAGCAAACATGCAGCCCGCAACATGAATGGGCCGGCCAAACTCAGCCTCCCCAAGTATTTCGTTTTATTGTGAGGTTTTGATGTTTTTTCTTTGTCAGATTTTCACTTTTACCCTTTTAAAACATTTTAGAAAATTAATAATATTTTTAGAATTCGCTAATATTTTTTAAAAGTCATGAACATTCTAAAGTATTGTTTTTAGAAAATTAAGGAAAAAAAATTATAAATTCAATATTTATCTAAATTACATGAATATTTTACATATTGTTAACACTTTTAAATTCCCTATTTGAGAACATTTGTTGAATTTCATTTTTTCTTCTTTTAAAAACATTTACATTTTTTTAAAACCGGGCTTAAAATTGATTGGCCTAGAAACGAAGGAAATCCTCGTGGTATATGACAACTGGGTGTTGCTTGTAAAAACCAAAGGAATGGAAGAATTAGAGGAAACCGCTAAAGGGGTCGATCCATTAACACATTGCATCGGCTGGTCCATGAATGTATCCGGTGCACCCACACTTCTGGCGCTACCAGTGCATCGGTTGCCCTAGAACATTTTAAAAAATATTGCAAATTGTCACAACATCAGTGTATATTGTCATAAAATTTGTATCAAAATTTAAAACATTTCTTAAGATACAAAAATGACAGATTAGACATCAATGTGATAATGGGCCAAATCTAAAGTCCAACTTGTGTTATGTCCTATTCAATGTTGAATTTGTCATTTTTGTTTTCCGAGCTAGGTTTCAAATCTTGACTTGAGTTTTTGTGACAACCTACATAAATGTTTTTTTCCGAATGAACCTACATTAATATTGTGTGAATGTGCTAATGTTTTCAGAATTTTTTGAATATTTAAAAATGTGCAACATGAGTTTGGTGTACCATTCGCACCACAAGCACCGGTGCACCAAATATTTTCCCGGTCCAAGGGAAGAGCGGGCTTCGTCCTGTCTTCCAAACCCTAGAAAAATGGTTTCTATTTTATTTTTCTTCTGGTAGTTTTTGTTTCTGAAAGGAGAGTATTTCCTTGGCCTAAGCATCATATGATGGACATATCCATAATCATTAAGCTCAAAGTGTCACACATTCATAACATCATACAAAATGCACAAATAAATAAAGAGCACTCGGCTCGAAACTATCGGACACTGACAAAATAAAATGATACATTCATAAATCTTATCATTGAACCCACATCCAACCCGGGTTGTAAAAAAGAAAATGCAGCCATCTCCAAATGGTTCGCCCGAATTCTGGGATCCTTTGTCTTTCACGCTAGGCCAGGTACAGTACAAATTAAACTGGTGGCTCTGTAGATAACCTCTAAAAATTTGAAAGCTTAGATGTGTTGAAACAAGGCCATTATAGCAATGCCATAATGTCCGCGCCAAAGCACAAACACCGACACCTAATAGTATGTGACACTGTCAACGCCAGCCACTAGTCAGTACTGTCAACTTCAGCCATTAGCACTATAGCAGTATGACACTGTGACTGTTGGGCGAACAAAAACAGCACGCGAGTGCATGTGCACGTCGCCAACAGTACCGCCCAATCAGAAATAAAAGTAATGATGCATATAATACACTAATCCTTGAATCATTAAGGTATAGAGAAGGGAATCAGTCCGTCTCCACAAGCTTTTTTGGTGGAGAAAGGCAGAGGACGTGGACCTGGAGTGCAGATTAATTATGCGGGCTCGTAATAATAGTACTACTACTAGTACTAAACTAAGACCAGCCATCACACTGATAACTAGCGACTTCACTCATCTTCCTTGGCAATCGCCATTCTTCCCATTTCCGGGAAACCAGCCATCACCATCCCGGATCAACTTTTCTATGTTAACCACGTAGATGCCATCCTAGATCGCCTGATTAGCCAGCGTCGCCATCGGCTGAGGTGGATCCGGCGAGACGAGAAGCTTTTCGGGCTTCATTTCCACGACTGCGACCGTCGATCCAATCAGGCCGGAGCTCGCGCCCCGTTCGTCCATCGCTCCTGCGTGCGAGACATGGACGCGTCGCGGCCCAGCCCCACCGGGATCCTCCTGCCACACCGCATCCGCGCGCTGACGTCGGAGCGATGCGACCCGTGACGGCTCGACACGTCGTCGTCGGCGGCGTCAAGTGGGGCAACTTGCCTCGCCACTTGCCGGCGGGCCACCCTGTAGGCAGGCGCCTTTAACTGTTGGGAAAACGTGGCGCGGTCGGCGCCGGCGGCACACCTGGCGCGTCCGGCAACTTGGAGGGAGGGAGGAGTACCCGGTGGGCCGAAGGGCGGTGGCCTTTTGGCGATCCGGCGTGCGTGGGCCCGCGATGTCCGTGGTTACTGGTGGGGCTGTGCCGTACGGGTGTGAATAGATGGTTTTTTCTTTTGAGAATTCTCGGCACTTTATTGCCACTTTATTGATTCAACAAAAATGTTAATAGGCACACGGTTTGGGTCATGGGGTTGCCCAACCAAATATGCCTACCTACGCGGCTACGCCTAAACTACAAACAAACTTGGCGAGATTATGAGCCTCGAAATTAAAGTTCCCATCCTCATGAATGAAAATACAAGAAGTAAAACTAGTACTATGCTGCATGATTTCCTGTACTATAGCTCCATGAGGGTCCCACTGAAGATGTTATTCACTACATCCAGACAGTCCGATGTTGAAAATATGACCTAGATGAAATAATAAAGTGGTTATTATTATATTTTCTTGTTCATGATAATTGTCTATTGTTCATGCTATAATTGTATTAACCGGAAACTGTAATACATGTGTGAATACATAGATCACAACGTGTCCTAGTGAGCCTCTAGTTGACTAGCTCGTTGATCAATAGATGGTTGTGGTTTCCTGACCAAGGACATTAGATGTCATTGATAACGGGATCACATCATTAAGAGAATGATGTGATGGACAAGACCCAATCCTAAGCGTAGCACAAGATCGTGTAGTTCACTTGCTAGAGCTTTTCTAATGTCAAGTATCATTTCCTTCGACCATGAGATCGTGCAACTCCCGGATACCATAGGAATGCTTTGGGTGTATCAAACGTCACAACGTAACTGGGTGACTATAAAGGTGCACTACAGGTATCTCCGAAAGTGTCTGTTGAGTTGGCATGAATCGAGACTGGGGTTCGTCACTCCGTATGACGGAGAGGTATCTCTGGGCCCACTCGGTAATGCATCATCATAATGAGCTCAATGTGACTAAGGAGTTAGCCACGGGATCATGCGTTACGGAATGAGTAAAGAGACTTGCTGGCAACGAGATTTAACGAGGTATGGAGATACCGATGATCGAATCTCGGGCAAGTAACATACCGATGGACAAAGGGAATTGTATACGGGATTGATTGAATCCCTGACATCGTGGTTCATCTGATGAGATCATCGTGGAACATGTGGGAGCCAACATGGGTATCCAGATCCCGCTGTTGGTTATTGGCCGGAGAGATGTCTCGGTCATGTCTGCATGGTTCCCGAACCCATAGGGTCTACACACTTAAGGTTCGGTGACTCTAGAGTTGTTATGGGAAATTGTATGTGGTTACCGAAGGTTGTTCGGAGTCCCGGATGAGATCTTGGACGTCACGAGGAGTTCTGGAATGGTCCGGAGGTGAAGATTTATATATGGGAAGTCCAGTTTCAGTCGCCGGAATGGTTTCGAGGGTTATCGGTATTGTACCGGGACCACCGAAAGGTGTCCGGGGGTCCACCAAATGGGGCCACCTGCCCCGGAGGGCTTAATGGGCTGAATAAGGGAGGGAACCAGCCCCCTAGTGGGCTGGTGCGCCCCCCAAGGGCCCAAGGCGCCTAGGGTTGGAAACCCTAGGGGAGGGGGGCGCCTCCCACCTTGCTTGGGAGGCAAGTCTCCCCCCTTGGCCGCCGCCTCCCCTCTAGATGCATCTAAGGGGGCCGGCCCCTCTTCCCTCCCCCCATAAATAGTGTGTGTGGGGGGGGGGGGGAGGGGTGGGAGGGCAGCCGCACCCCTTCCCTGGCGCAGCCCACCTCCCTCCAACTCCTCCTTCTCCTCCGTAGTGCTTGGCGAAGCCCTGCCGGAGAACTGCAAGCTCCACCACCACGCCGTCGTGCTGCCAGAGCTCTCCCTCAACTTCTCCTCTCCCCTTGCTGGATCAAGAAGGAGGAGACGTCCTCGGGCTATACGTGTGTTGAACGCGGAGGCGCCGTCCGTTCGGCGCTTGGATCGGATCTTCCGCATTTGAATCGCCACGAGTACGACTCCATCAACCGCGTTCTTGTAACGCTTCCTCTTAGCAATATTCGAGGGTATGAAGATGCACTCCCTCTCTCTCGTTGCTAGTATCTCCTAGATTGATCTTGGTGCGTAGGAAAATTTTAAATTATTGTTACGTTCCCCAACAGTGGCATCATGAGCTAGGTCTATGCGTAGATTCTATGCACGAGTAGAACACAAAGTAGTTGTGGGCGATGATTTGGTCAATTTGCTTACCGTTACTAGTCTTATCTTGATTCGGCGGCATTATGGGATGAAGCGGCCCGGACCGACCTTACACGTACGCTTACGTGAGACTGGTTCCACCGACTGACATGCACTTGGTGCATAAGGTGGCTAGTGAAGGAAATATGCCCTAGAGGCAATAATAAAGTTATTATTTATTTCCTTATATCATGATAAATGTTTATTATTCATGCTAGAATTGTATTAACCGGAAACATAATACATGTGTGAATACATAAAACAAAATGTCACTAGTATGCCTCTACTTGACTAGCTTGTTAATCGAAGATGGTTATGTTTCCTAACCATAGACATGAGTTGTCATTTGATTAACGGGATCACATCATTAGGAGAATGATGTGATTGACTTGACCCATTCCGTTAGCTTAGCACTTGATCATTTAGTATGTTGCTATTGCTTTCTTCATGACTTATACAAAGTTCCTGCAACTATGAGATTATGCAACTCCCGTTTATCGGAGGAACACTTGTGTGCTACCAAACGCCACAACGTAACTGGGTGATTATAAAGGTACTCTCAGGTGTCTCCAAAAGTATATGTTGAGTTGGCATAATTCGAGATTAGGTTTTGTCACTCCGATTGTCGGAGAGGTATCTCTGGGCCTTCTCGGTAATACTCATCACCTAAGCCTTGCAAGCATTGTAACTAATGAGTTAGTTATGAAATGATGTATTACTGAGCTAGTAAAGAGACTTGCCGGTAACGAGATTGAACTAGGTATTGGATACGCCGATCGAATCTCGGCAAGTAACATACCGATGACAAAGGGAACAACGATGTTGTTATGCGGTTTGACCGATAAAGATCTTCGTAGAAAATGTAGGAACCAATATGAACATCCAGGTTCCACTATTGGTTATTGACCGAGAATAGTTCTAGGTCATGTCTACATAGTTCTCGAACCCGTAGGGTCCGCACGCTTAACGTTACGATGACAATTTTATGAGTATTGATGTACCGAAGTTTGTTCGGAGTCCCGGATGTGATCACGGACATGACGAGGAGTCTCAAATGGTCGAGACATAAAGATTGATATATTGGAAGCCTATGTTTGACTTTGAATAGTTCCGTGAAATCGGATTTTACCAAACAGGGGTTACGGAACCCTCCCGGGGTTAATGGGCCTTAGTGGGCCATGAGGGAGAAGAGGAGGGCGGCCAGGGCAGGCCGCGCGCCCCCTCCCCCCCTAGTCCGAATAGGACAAGGAGAGGGGGGCGGCGCCCCTCTTCCCTCCCCCAAGTCCTAATCCAACTAGGAGGGGGAGTCCTACTCCGGTGGGAGTAGGACTCCTCCGCGCCTCCTCCTAGGGCCGGCCGCCCCCTTGCTCCTTTACATACGGGGCGGGGGCACCCCATGACACACAAGTTGATCTACGGATCGTTCCTTAGCCGTGCGGTGCCCCTCCACCATATTCCACTTCGGTCATATCGTCATGAGCTTAGGCGAAGCCCTGCGCCGGTGGAGCATCATCATCGCCACCACGCCGTCGTCTTGACGGAACTCATCCCGACACTTTGCTGGATCGAGTCCGGGATCGCCATCGAGCTGAACGTGTCTGAACTCGGAGGTGCCGTGCGTTCGGTACTTGGATCGGTCGGATCGTGAAGACGCACGACTACATCAACGCGTTGTTATAACGCTTCCGCTTCACGGTCTCACGAGGGTGCGTGGACATACACTCTCCCTCTCGTTGCTATGCCATCACCATGATCTTGCGTGTGCGAGGAATTTTTGAAATTACTATGTTCCCCAACAAATGGCATCCGAGCCAGGTTTTATGCGTTGATGTCATATGCACGAGTAGAACACAAGTGAGTTATGGGCGATATAAGTCATACCGCTTACCAAAGCATGTCATACTTTGGTTCAGCGGTATTGTGAGATGAAGCGGCCGGACCGACATTACGCAGACGCTTACGCGAGACTGGTTTCACCGCTTGAGCACTTGTTGCTTAAAGGTGACCGGCGGGTGTCTGCTTTCTCTCACTTTAGTTGAACCGAGTGTGGCTACGCCCGGTCCTTGCGAAGGTTAAAACAACACCAACTTGACAAACTATCGTTGTGGTTTTGATGCGTAGGTAAGAACGATTCTTGCTCAGCCCGTAGCAGCCACGTAAAACTTGCAACAACAAAGTAGAGGACGTCTAACTTGTTTTTGCAGGGCATGTTGTGATGTGATATGGTCAAGACGTGATGCTATATTTTATTGTATGAGATGATCATGTTTTGTAACCAAGTTATCGGCAACGGGCAGGAGCCATATGGTTGTCGCTTATTGTATGAAATGCAAACGCCATGTAATTGCTTTACTTTATCACTAAGCGGTAGCGATAGTCGTAGAAGCAATAGTTGGTGAGACGACAACGATGCTATGATGGATATCAAGGTGTCGCGCCGGTGACGATGGTGATCATGACGGTGCTTCGGAGATGGAGATCACAAGCACAAGATGATGATGGCCATATCATATCACTTATATTGATTGCATGTGATGTTTATCCTTTATGCATCTTATTTTGCTTTGATTGACGGTAGCATTATAAGATGATCTCTCACTAAAAATTATCAAGAAGTGTTCTCCCCGAGTATGCACCGCTGCTAAAAGTTCAGAGTGCCCAGACACCATGTGATGATCGGTGTGATAAGCTCTACGTCCATCTACAACGGGTGCAAGCCAGTTTTGCACACGCTGAATACTCAAAGTTAAACTTGACGAGCCTAGCATATGCAGATATGGCCTCGGAACACGGAGACCGAAAGGTCGAGCGTGAATCATATAGTAGATATGATCAACATAGTGATGTTCACCATTGAAAACTACTCCATCTCACGTGATGATCGGTTATGGTTTAGTTGATTTGGATCACGTGATCACTTGGATGACTAGAGAGATGTCCGTCTAAGTGGGAGTTCTTAAGTAATATGATTAATTGAACTTAAAATTATCATGAACTTAGCACCTGATAGTATTTTGCTTATCTATGTTTGTTGTAGATAGATGGCTCGTCTTTGTTGTTCCGTTGAATTTTAATGCGTTCCTTGAGAAAGCAAAGTTGAAAGATGATGGTAGCAATTACATGGACTGGGTCCGTAACTTGAGGATTATCCTCATTGCTGCACGTAAGAATTACGCCCTAGAAGCACCGCTGGGTGCGTGCCTGCTGCAGAGAGCAACGCCGAAGTTGTGAACGTCTGGCGAGCAAAGTGATGACTACTCCATAGTTCGATGTGCCATGCTTTATGGCTTAGAACCTGGTCTTCAACGACGTTTTGAACGTCATGGGGCATATGAGATGTTCCAGAGTTGAAGTTAATATTTCAAGCAAATGCCCGGATTGAGAGATATGAAGTCTCCAATAAGTTCTATAGCTGCAAGATGGAGGAGAATAGTTCGTCGGTGAGCACATACTCAAAATGTCCGGGTATAATAATCACTTGATTCAACTGGAGTTAATCTTCCGGATGATAGTGTCATTGATGAATTCTCCAATCACGCCACCAAGCTACAAGAGCTTCGTGATGAACTATAATATGCAAGGGATGAACAAGACACTTCCGAGCTCTTGGCAATGCTAAAAGCTGCGGAGGTAGAAATCAAGAAGGAGCATCAAGTGTTGATGGTCAACAAGACCACTAGTTTCAAGAAAAGGGCAAAGGAAAGAAGAAGGAACTTTAAGAAGAACAGCAAGCAAGTTGCTGCTCAAGAAAAGAAACCCAAGTCCGGACCTAAGCCTGAAACTGAGTGCTTCTACCGCAAGCAAGCTGGTCATCGAAGCGGAATTGCCCCAAGTATTTGGCGGATAAGAAGGATGGCAAGGTGAACAAAGGTATATGTGATATACATGTTATTGATGTGTACCTTACTAGAGCTCGTAGTAGCACTGGTATTTGATCTCGGTTCATTGCTAATATTTGCAACTCAAACAGGACTACGGAATAAGCGAGCACCGCAAAGGACGAGGTGACGATGCGCTGGGAAACGCTTCCAAAGTCAATGTGATCACGGTCGGCACGCTACCTCTACATCTACCTTCGGATTAGTTATAGACCTAAATAATTGCTATTTGGTGCCAGCGTTGAGCATGAACATTATATCTGGATCTTGTTTAATGCGAGACGGTTATTCATTTAAATCAGAGAATAATGGTTGTTCTATTTATATGAGTAATATCTTTTATGGTCATGCACCCTTGAAGAGTGGTCTATTCTTGTTGAATCTCGACAAGTAGTGATACACATATTCATAATGTCGAAGCCAAAAGATGCAGAGTTGATAATGATAGTGCAACTTATTTGTGGCACTTGCCGTTTAGGTCATATCGGTGTAAACGCATGAAGAAACTCCATACAGATGGACTTTTGGAATCACTTGATTATGAATCACTTGGTACTTGCGAACCGTGCCTCATGGGCAAGATGACTAAAACACCGTTCTCGGTTGTATGGAGAGAGCAACAGATTTGTTGGAAATCATACATACAGATGTATGTGGTCCGATGAATGTTGAAGCTCGTGGCGGATATCGTTATTTTCTCACCTTCACAGATGATTTAAGCAGAT
This sequence comes from Aegilops longissima, assembly GCA_021605205.1. Lineage (NCBI taxonomy): Eukaryota > Viridiplantae > Streptophyta > Magnoliopsida > Poales > Poaceae > Aegilops > Aegilops longissima. The sequence goes on along the minus strand of CM038679.1, from coordinate 546,806,351 downwards.
ACGGGTATATCTACTTGATGAAACATAAATCTGAAACATTTGAAAAGTTCAAAGAATTTCAGAGTGAAGTTGAAAATCATCGTAACAAGAAAATAAAGTTTCTATGATCTGATCGTGGAGGGGAATATTTGAGTTATGAGTTTGGTCTACATTTGAAGCAATGCGGAATAGTTTCGCAACTCATGCCACCGGGAACACCACAGCGTAATGGTGTGTCCGAACGTCGTAATCGTACTTTACTAGATATGGTGCGATCTATGATGTCTATTTCCGATTTACCGCTATCGTTTTGGGGTTATGCTTTAGAGAAGGCCGCATTCACGTTAAATAGGACACCATCAAAATCCGTTGAGACGACACCTTATGAACTATGGTTTGGCAAGAAACCAAAGTTGTCGTTTCTGAAAGTTTGGGGTTGCGATGCTTATGTGAAAAAGCTTCAACCTGATAAGCTTGAACCCAAATCGGAAAAATGTGTATTCATAGGATACCCAAAGGAGACAATTGGGTATACCTTCTATCACAGATCCGAAGGCAAAACATTCGTTGCTAAGAATGGATCCTTTCTAGAGAAGGAGTTTCTCTCGAAAGAAGTGAGTGGGAGGAAAGTAGAACTTGATGAGGTAACAGTACCAGCTCCCTTATTGGAAAGTAGTTCATCACGAAATCGGTTTCGTGACACCTACACCGATTAGCGAGGAAGTTAATGATAATGATCATGAAACTTCAGATCAAGTTGTTCTTGAATCAGAGATCAACCAGAATAAAATCCGCACTGAGTGGTACGGTAATCCTATTCGGAAGTCATGCTACTAGATCATGGTGAACCTACGAACTATGAAGAAGCGGTGGTGAGCCCAGATTCATAAAATGGCTTGAAGCCATGAAATCTGAGATGGGATCCATGTATGAGAACAAAGTATGGACTTTGGTTGACTTGCTCGATGATCGGCAAGCAATAGAAAATAAATGGATTTTCAAGAAGAAGACCGACGACGACGGTAATGTTATTGTTTACAAAGCTCGACTTGTTGCAAAAGGTTTTCGACAAGTTCAAGGAGTTGACTACAATGAGACCTTCTCACCGAAGCGATGCTTAAGTCTGTCCGAATCATGTTAGCAATCGCCTCATTTTATGATTATGAAATATGGCGATGGATGTCAAAACTGCATTTCTGAATGGATTTACGGAAGAAGAGTTGTATATGATGCAACCAGAAGGTTTTGTCGATCCTAAGGGAGCTAACAAAGTGTGCAAGCTCCAACGATCAATCTATGGTCAGTGCAAGCCTCTCGGAGTTGGAATAAACGCTTTGATAGTGTGATCAAAGCATATGGTTTTATATGACTTTTGGAGAAGCCTGTATTTACAAGAAAGTGAGTGGGAGCTCAGAGCATTTCTAATATTATATGTGGACGACATATTGTTAATTGGAAATGATATAGAATTTCTGGATAGCATAAAAGGATACTTGAATAAAAGTTTTTCAATGAAGGACCTCGGTGAAGCTGCTTACATATTGGGCATCAAGATCTATAGAGATAGATCAAGACGCTTAATTGGACTTTCACAATGCACATACCTTGATAAATTCTTGAAAAGGTTCAATATGGATCGAGCAAAGAAAGGGTTCTTGCTCATTATAAGGTGTAAGATTGAGTCGACTCAATGCCCGACCAACGCAGAAGATAGAGGAAAATGAAAGGAGTTCCTATGCTTCAGCCATAGGCTCTATCATGTATGCAATCTGTGTACCAGACCTGATGTGTGCCTTGCTATTAGCAGGAGGTACCAAAGTAATCCAGAGTGGATCATCGGACAGCGGTCAAGAATATCCTGAAATATCCGAAAAGGACTAAGGATATGTTTCTCGTTTATGGAGGTGACAAAGAGCTTGTCGTAAAGGGTTACGTCGATGCAAGCTTTGACACTGATCCAGACGATTCTAAATCGCAAACCGGATACGTATTTTTATTAAACGGTGGAGCTGTAAGTTGGTGCAGTTCCAAACAAAGCGTCGTGGCGGGATCTACATGTGAAGCGGAGTACATAGCTGCTTCGGAAGCAGCAAATGAAGGAGTCTGAATGAAGGAGTTCATTTCCGATCTAGGTGTTATACCTAGTGCATCGGGACCAATGAAGATCTTCTCGTGACAATCTTGGTGCAATTGCCTTGGCAAAGGAATCCAGATTTCACAAGAGGACCAAGCACATCAAGAGACGCTTCAATTCCATTGGGACCAAGTCCAAGTGGGAGACATAGAGATTTGCAAGATACATACGGATCTGAATGTTGCGAACCGTTGACTAAGCCTCTCTCACGAGCAAAACATGATCAGCACCAAGACTCCATGGGTGTGAGAATCATTATTGTGTAATCTAGATTATTGACTCTAGTGCAAGTGGGAGACTGAAGGAAATATGCCCTAGAGGCAATAATAAAGTTATTATTTATTTCCTTATATCATGATAAATGTTTATTATTCATGCTAGAATTGTATTAACCGGAAACATAATACATGTGTGAATACATAAAACAGAATGTCACTAGTATGCCTCTACTTGACTAGCTTGTTAATCGAAGATGGTTATGTTTCCTAACCATAGACATGAGTTGTCATTTGATTAACGGGATCACATCATTAGGAGAATGATGTGATTGACTTGACCCATTCCGTTAGCTTAGCACTTGATCGTTTAGTATGTTGCTATTGCTTTCTTCATGACTTACACAAAGTTCCGCAACTATGAGATTATGCAACTCCGTTTACGGAGGAACACTTTGTGTGCTACCAAACGTCACAACGAATCGGGTGATTATAAAGGTACTCTCAGGTGTCTCCAAAAGTATATGTTGAGTTGGCATAATTGAGATTAGGTTTTGTCACTCCGATTGTCGGAGAGGTATCTCTGGGCCTTCTCGGTAATACTCATCACCTAAGCCTTGCAAGCATTGTAACTAATGAGTTAGTTATGAAATGATGTATTACGAGCGAGTAAAGAGACTTGCGGTAACGAGATTGAACTAGGTATTGGATACCGACGATCGAATCTCGGGCAAGTAACATACCGATGACAAAAGGGAACAACATATGTTGTTATGCGGTTTGACCGATAAAGATCTTCAGAGAAAATGTAGGAACCAATATGAACATCCAGGTTCCACTATTGGTTATTGACCGAGAATAGTTCTAGGTCATGTCTACATAGTTCTCAAACCCGTAGGGTCCGCACGCTAACGTTACGATGACAATTTTATGAGTATTGATGTACGAAGTTTGTTGAGTACCGGATGTGATCACGGACATGACGAGGAGTCTCGAAATGGTCGAGACATAAAGATTGATATATTGGAAGCCTATGTTTGGACTTGAATAGTTCGGGTGAAATCGGATTTTACCGAACACCGAGGGTTACGGAACCTCTCGGGGGTTAATGGGCCTTAGTGGGCCATGAGGGAGAAGAGGAGGGGCCAGGGCAGGCAGCGCCTCCCCTAGTCCGAATAGGACAAGGAGGGGGGCGCCCCCTCCTTCCCTCCCCAAGTCCTAATCCAACTAGGAAGGGGGAGTCCTACTCCGGTGGGAGTAGGACTCCTTCGGCGTGCCTCCTCCTAGGGCCGGCCGCACCCCCTTGCTCCTTTATATCTGAGGCAGGGGCACCCCATGACACACAAGTTGATCTACGGATCATTCCTTAGCGTGCGGTGCCCCCTCCATCATATTCCACTTGGTCATATCGTCATGAGCTTAGGCGAAGCCTGCGCTACCGTGGAGCATCATCATCATCACCACGCCGTCGGTTGACGGAACTCATCCCCGACACTTTGCTGGATCGAGTCCGGGATCGTCATCGAGCTGAAGCGTGTCTGAACTCGGAGGTGCCGACGTTCGGTACTTGGATCGGTCGGATCGTGAAGACGTACGACTACATCAACCGCGTTGTTATAACGCTTCCGCTTACGGTCTACGAGGGTACGTGGACATACACTCTCCCCTCTCGTTGCTATGCCATCACCATGATCTTGCGTGTGCATAGGAATTTTTTTGAAATTACTACGTTCCCCAACAGCTAGCGGGTGTCTGTCTCTCCCACTTTAGTCGGATCGGATTCGATGAAAGGGTCCTTATGAAGGGTAAATAGCAATTGGCATATCACTGTTGTGGCTTTTGCGTAGGTAAGAAACGTTCTTGCTAGAAACCCATAGTAGCCACGTAAAACATGCAACAACAATTAGAGGACGTCTAACTTGTTTTTGCAGGGTATGCTATGTGATGTGATATGGCCAAAAGGATGTGATGAATGATATAAGTGATGTATGAGATTGATCATGTTCTTGTGATAGGAATCACGACTTGCATGTCGATGAGGATGACAAACGGCAGGAGCCATAGGAGTTGTCTTAATTTATTGTATGACCTGCGTGTCAATGAAAACGCCATGTAATTACTTTACTTTATTGCTAACCGTTAGCCATAGTAGTAGAAGTAATAGTTGGCGAAACAACTTCATGAAGACATGATGGAGATCATGGTGTCATGCCGGTGACGAAGGTGATCATGTCGCGCCCCGAAGATGGAGATCAAAGGCGCAAGATGATATTGGCCATATCATGTCACTTTATGATTTGCATGTGATGTTTGTCATGTTTACATTTTATTTGCTTAGAACGACAGTAACATAAATAAGATGGTCCCTCACTAAAATTTCAAGAAAAGTGTCCCCCCCCTTACTATGCACTGTTGCGAAGGTTCGTTGTTTCGAAGCACCACGTGATGATCGGGTGTGATAGATTCTAACATTCGCATACAACAGGTGTAAGCCAGATTTACACATGCAAAACACTTAGGTTGACTTGACGAGCCTAGCATGTATAGACATGGCCTCAGAACACGAGAGACCGAAAGGTTGAACATGAGTCGTATAGTAGATGCGATCAACATGGAGATGTTCACCGTTGATGACTAATCCGTCTCACGTGATGATTGGACACGGCCTAGTCGATTCGGATCATGTATCACTTAGATGACTAGAGGGATGTCTATCTGAGTGGGAGTTCATTAAATGATTTAATTAGATGAACTTAATTATCATGAACTTAGCCTAAAATGTCTTTACAATATGTCTTGTAGATCAAATGGCCCACGCTAATGTTGCCCTCAACTTCAACGCGTTCCTAGAGAAAACCAAGCTGAAAGACGATGGTAGCAACTACACGGACTGGGTCCGTAACTTGACGATCATCCTCATAGATGCCAAGAAAGCATATGTCCTTGAAGCACCGCTAGGCGACGCACCCATTTTCCCAGCAACTCAAGACGTTATGAACGTCAGTCAGTCGTGTAGTGATGATTACTCCCTGGTTTAGTGCGGCATGGTTTACAGCTTAGAATCGGGGCTCCAAAAGCGTTTTGAGCAGCACGGAGCATATGAGATGTACCAAGAGCTGAAAATGGTTTTCCAAGCTCATGCCCGGGTCGAGAGATATGAAGTCTCCGACAAGTTCTATAGTTGTAAGATGGAGGAAAACAGTTCTGTCAGCAAGCATATACTCAAGATGTCTGGGTTGCACAACCGCTTGTCTCAGCTGGGAGTTAATCTTCTAGATGACTTAGTCATTGACAGGATCCTCCAGTCGCTTCCACCTAGCTACAAGAGCTTTGTGATGAACTACAATATGCAAGGGATGGAGAAGTCCATTCTTGAGTTATATTCAATGCTGAAATCAGCGGAGGTGGAAATAAAAAAGGAACATCAAGTGTTGATGGTGAATAAGACCACTAATTTCAAGAAAGGCAAGGGTAAGAAGAACTTCAAGAAGGACGGCAAGGGAGTTGTCGCGCCTGGTAAATCAGTTGTCGGGAAGAAGCCAAAGAATGGACCCAAGCCTGAGACTGAGTGCTTTTATTGCAAGGGAAAAGGTCATTGGAAGCGGAATTGCCCCAAGTACTTAGCGGATAAGAAGGCCGGCAACGCCAAAGGTATATATGATATACATGTTATTGATGTGTACCTTACCAGCACTCGTAGTAGCTCCTGGGTATTTGATACCGGTGCGGTTGCTCATATTTGTAACTCAAAACATGAGCTGCGGAATAAGCGGAGACTGGCGAAGGACGAGGTGATGATGCGCGTCGGGAATGGTTCCAAGGTCGATGTGATCGCCGTCGGCACTCTACCTCTACATCTACCTTCGGGATTAGTTTTAAACCTCTATAATTGTTATTTAGTGTCAGCTTTGAGCATGAACATTGTATCTGGATCTCGTTTAATGCGAGATGGCTACTCATTTAAATCCGAGACTAATGGTTGTTCTATTTATATGAGAGATATGTTTTATGGTCATGCCCCCGCTGGTCAATGGTTTATTTTTATTGAATCTCGAACGTGATGTCACACATATTCATAGTGTGAATACCAAAAGATGTAAGGTTGATAATGATAGTCCCACATACTTGTGGCACTGCCACCTATGTCACATTGGTGTCAAACGCATGAAGAAACTCCATGTAGATGGACTTTTGGAGTCTCTTGATTATGAATCATTTGACACGTGCGAACCATGACTTATGGGCAAAATGACCAAGACTCCATTCTCCGGAACAATGGAGCGAGCAACCAACTTGTTGGAAATCATACATACTGATGTGTGCGGTCCAATGAGCGTTGAGGCTCGTGGTGGCTATCGTTATGTTCTCACCCTCACTAATGACTTAAGTAGATATGGGTATGTCTACTTAATGAAACACAAGTCTGAGACCTTTGAAAAGTTCAAGGAATTTCAGAGTGAGGTAGAGAATCAACATGACAGGAAAATAAAGTTCTCACGATCAGATCGTGGAGGAGAATATTTGAGTCACGAGTTTGGTACGCACCTAAGGAAATGTGGAATTGTTTCACAACCGACGCCGCCTGGAACACCTCAGCGTAATGGTGTGTCCGAATGTTGTAATCGCACTCTATTGGATATGGTGTGATCTATGATGTCTCTTACTGATCTACCGCTATCATTTTGGGGTTATGCTTTAGAGACTGCCACATTCATAGTTTAAATAGGGCACCGTCTAAATCCGTTGAGACGACACCGTATGAATTGTTATGGGAAATTGTATGTGGTTACCGAAGGTTGTTCAGAGTCCCGAATGAGATCTCGGACGCCATGAGAAGTTCCGGAATGGTCTAGAGGTGAAGATTTATATATGGTAAGTCCAGCCATCATTGGAATGGTTTGAGGGTTATCAGATTGTCTGGGACCACGAAAGGTGTCCGGGGGTCCACCGGGTGGGGCCACCTGCCCCAGAGGACTTAATGGGCTGAATAAGGGAGGGAATCAGCCCCCTAGTGGGCTGGTGCACCCCCAAGGGCCCAAGGCGCCTAGGGTTGGAAACCCTAGGGGAGGGGGGCGCCTTCCACCTTGCTTGGGGGGCAAGTCTCCCCCCTTGGCCACCGCCCCCCCTCTAGATGCATCTAAGGGGGCCGCCCCCCTCTTCCCTCCCCCTATAAATAATGGGAAGGGGGGGGAGGGCAGCCGCAACTCTTCCCTGGCGCAGCCCTTCCCCCTCCAACTCCTCCTTCTCCTCCGTAGTGCTTGGCGAAGCCCTGCCGGAGAACCGCAAGCTCCACCACCACACCGTCGTGCTGCCGGAGCTCTCCCTCAACTTCTCCTCTCCCCTTGCTGGATCAAGAAGGAGGAGACGTCCCTGGGCTGTACGTGTGTTGAACGCGGAGGCGCCGTCTGTTCAGCGCTTGGATCGGATCTTCCATGATTTGAATCGCCATGAGTACGACTCCATCAACCGCGTTCTTGTAATGCTTCCGCTTAGAGATCTTCGAGGGTATGAAGATGCACTCCCTCTCTCTTGTTGCTAGTATCTCCTAGATTGATCTTGGTGACACATAGGAAATTTTTAAATTATTACTACATTCCCCAACATCCGAGGCCACCAAAATTTTCTGAACCGCAAGATCATCTGATAGATATCGAGCTTCTCTGCAAGCATATGTTTCCAGGATCAATGGGCCATTTGTTTCCTGATAGAATACAACCGAGGATCCAAAGTATAGACCATCTGCATCCCGGCAAACTGCCGCAACAGCCCCACCATGTCTGTTTCTTGCCACTGCTCCATCCACATTCACCTTCATATGACCAGCTGCCGGGGGTAGCCATCGCTGGGCTTCCGCCGGTGTTGCCATGGGAGCCGCCGGCCGGACTGCCAAACTGGCAAGTTGTCAGGACCGGTTTTCCAATAACACATTTATTGAAAAACCGACCATTATATCAGACCATTATAGAGAATCCTCCTTACTGGTAGACAAATCCTTGATACAGAAATCCAGAAGTACTAAATATTATACAAGGTTGAGCTGAGGCTGCTCAACAGTTTATTACAAGCACACCGATATTATACATAAAGGCGGATATGACACAAAGGGTATGGTGGCATAACTACTGACTCGTAATAAAAGTGGTGGTGGATATGTCACAGTGAAGTGGGTGACATGACTCCAAAATCTTACAGCTCATCAAGCGCCGGAGTGAGGCTCGATGATTTTATTAGGGTAGCGGAAGCGTATATAATACAAGTGACCAACTCTGAGGATCGCACGGACCGACCGACTCCTCTAGGCGTCGGACTCGCTATCGTACTCTTCATCCATAAGATCGCCTTCGTCAACATCCGCCAAATCAACAAGCCGGTGAGTACTTTGAATGTACTCGCAAGACAGTTTGGACATAAGATATAACAAATGCAAACATGATGCACATGAGCGACTAGTAATGCGACTCAGATAATAAATTTGCACTGCATGTTAAATAAAAAGGAAGCCAGGCGGTAGTCCTCCCGAAATCCCAATAAAATAACTGAAGACCGATCGGGTGTCTGAAGCGATGCCTCAAAAGGTAAAAATAAATTAACATGCCGCAGTCGGGCGTCAGGGCGACACCACATAAAGGGCTTATATTAAAACATAAATGACAGTACGTGCCACAGTCGGACGTCTAAGTGACATCTCGAAAAGGGCTTATAATGAAAGTAAATAACAAGGATGCCACAGTCGGACGTCTGAGCGACATCACATAAAGGGCTTATATCAAAAGTGAATAACAAGGATGCCACAGTCGGACGTCTGAGCGACATCACATAAAGGGCTTATATCAAAAGTAAACAACAAGAATGACACAGTCGGACGTCTGAGCGACATCACATAAAGGGCTTATATCAAAAGTAAACAACAAGAATGCCACAGTCGGACGTCTGAGCGACATCACATAAAGGGCTTATATCTCATCATTCGAATTCAAGTAGCTCATGAAGGTAAATCATTCCACGGAAATACTTGGTACATGACAATAAACTGGTTAGTCCATCCACAGGAATAACATTCAGCCGGGTTTACCACTCTCAATTTCATGCTTATTTCTCCGGAGACTGTCACCGAGACTGACACTGAGACTGATACTGAGATTGACACTAATATGTTGATCAAAGTCCTTGACCATGGACATGGTTACTCGAATGGTTTTGACTCTGCAGAGTTTGTACTCTTTAACCACAGCCAACGGATTTCAGTAGTCACAAAGGACTAGTTCCGTTTACGGTATTTTAGGAGAAACACATCTAACCAGTACACACCCATTCCACATTCCGCTGCCAGGAATCACCCTAGGCAACGTTCAAGAAAAACTCTAAGACGGGGAGGCTACAACCTCGAATAGCATGTGATCAAATTTATATCGCGCGCTCTAAGGGGTACCCCCCTCTCGGTCCCAACCGGAAACACCCATGCCCCCTGACCGGATGACGGGCTTTCATCCAGGGCCATGGAACCCTCATCACGGCCCCTCTATTTGGTGTGTACAAGGAAAGAGGTTTGCAACTGACTAAACCGCATTCTCTGCAGAAGACATGTGGCGGCACGAAAAGGGGACGAACGGGAACAAGACTTGGTCCACGTTAATACTGGAGTTAAGCGGTTGACATAAAACTGGCATGCTTCAACAATACCATCTCGCAACCTATCATGCCACCACATGATCAGGTTATCTCACCATCATATGAACACAACAAATTTCGAAGCTCACTTGCAGCTTGCTTTGCATGAAATATAACATTCACAAATGCTTATATAAACATGTCATGAGAAAACCACTCAAGCAATCATGAAAAACACTCATCATATCAAAGGTTCAAACATGCTTGCCTGGTTCGGAGTAGTCGGAGTCTAGCTCGTGAAGTTTGCGGCTCCGTCATTTCCTTCAAGATTCACGTTATAAAAGAAATCGGATACTAACGTAAATACCGTATGCCGCATAAAAATTGTTCCAAATATTTTTCAAATAAATATGATAAAAAATAGATAGAAAAATAAAGATGACAGAAAAGAATCAACTCAAAATCATCTTTTGTTTAAAAGTTATTAAGGTTTTAGTCCGAGGACTAATCTGTGATGAAACGAAACTTTCCAGGGCTAGTTTAAAAATGTAAATCGTTTCGCTAGAAATACACCGACCCAAAGGAAAACGTACTTTGCCCGAAGGTGCTTTCAGAAAACGTTTCGAATAAAAGAGGAGAGGCTGACGAGGGGGTCCCGCATGTCAGGTTTAAAATCTCGCCGTCAACCGAAGCAAACGATGATCGCCGGCGACGATCGACGGCGATCCAGAGGAGGGCAAGGGTATGGTTGCACTCACGGGACAATTCCGCGTCAGTGGGTGGTGGACTTGGTCGTCGGCGAGCACCACGCCGACGGCGACTTCCACTCCGGCGGACGGCGGTTCGGTCGAGGATGGATCCCTCCGAAGAGAGCTGCAAACGCCAAATCGGAGCGCGGGTTAGGGGAGTGGGTGCAATAGGAGGTTCCTCCCCAAGTTTGAGCTAGAGCTATGCAAGGAATCGAGTGAATCAAGCTGGCTACCAGAGCGGGTCGTGGGGGCCGGAGTTGGGGAAGGCCTCCTCGAGGTCCTTCTAGCGGCTGGGCGCGGCTCTGGTGAGGTGGAGGAGTGGTGTTGGATTGAAGGCGAGCTCGGGGCCTCTATTTATAGCCGACCCGAGGCGGTTGCCGAGAACGGGATTTCTCCGGCGAGTAATTATGGCGAGGTGGTGGTCGAGCTGACGGCTTAGGTGACTGGGCAGCTGCGGATTGGTCCACTGGCTCCATTCAACAGCTAAGCTTGATCGGATTTGGCCTGCTCCCGTGGCTCCGAAGGAACGGAGCTCACGGGCTCGTCGGCGGCAGAGAGCGCGCTCTGCGCTTCTCAGGCCACGACGACGGTTCTGCAGCGTGCACAGAGAAGAGGACGCCACGCGGAGGCTCCTGGTGGTGTGGGCGGTGCTGGACGACGCCGTACTGCAGGGCTGGCCCCTGCTGGCCGCCACGGGCGGTTCTACCACCGCGGGTGGCGCCGGAGTTGATGTTACACGTCGCCACCGACGCTCGCGACTGGCCAAACAACCGTGCGGCGCACTGGATAAGGAGGGGGAACAGGGAGCAAGAGGCCAGGGCGAGCACTGGCGAGATTGACGCCAAGCTCGGAAGAAAACGACACTGACGACTAAAGCTTAACACTGAAACTCTGAATTTGAACAGGAATAGTGCACACCAGCTGTTCGACGAAATGTTTGGCGCACGTGGAAATTTTTTCTTGAGCTGAAACTTGGTGGGATGGCCTCTTGATGCATTTAGAGACTGCCTGAATTTTCTCAGAATTTTTGGAAAAGGAAAAGAATGAATTTCACCAAAAATGGCAAATATGGTCCAAACTTGCAGCAAGCAAATTTTGTAAATTTTGAACTGTGGACCAGCAGATCTTGATGGATCTAGGTTGAGGGCACTTAGGACTAGCCAGGGGAATTTATTTGGAACCAAAACTCAAAGGAAATCTAGTAGTTCCTTTGTATCACTAAGGTCCAAATAAATGGCAGAAAAAGATTTTGAGGTTAAAACAAATAGAAATAAAATCCAGGAGAAGTTGAACCTTGCTGGACTTGATGCTTGACTTGCCCCAAAGTAGGGAGGTGGGTTTTGGAAGAAAGTTTTCTACATAGGCCATGGCAAGAGAGTACTTTTGAATAGGGAAGGGAAAAATCCAAAAAATATAGGAATTCTTTTCAGTAAAAGGATTTGAAAGGTCCACTCAAAAGTATTTGTGTTGAGCCAACCCAAGATGAAAAATCTTCAAGACCAACAATCAAGGTTGGGAAGAACCCAATAAAATACTTGTCATAAAAGAATTTTTTTGAGAAGGAGAGTCTTTAATTTTTTTTAAATAACCTCCTTCCAATTAATTATAGAATTTGACAAAAACCAAATCAATTTTTTTGGAGTGTTACACAAGCTGATCAAGTTCACCAATATAATTAGTCACGAAGGAGACGGTGATGTGGACTTTGGAACGTCGACTCATATATTGCTTTACGTCGTGCGTAGTAGACCGACCATAAAGTGACCGCCATCCTTGTGAAGCTAGCATGATCTAGGGTATCATATAGGTCAAAAATACAGTTTTTTTGCACTTGGGTCCTCATTTGTTGTCATCTCTACTACTAGAGTCCCATCTGATAGTGCGTAGATGCATCTAGACATTGTGCAAGATAGCAGGACGTGTCTCCATGAATGTTCCCCTCCGTAGAGCAGACAAGTATTCTAAGACGCCATGTTTCGCTTCTGCAACACACCAATAGTCTGCAAAGAATGACGAGCCAATCTCCATATGAAAACCCTAACCTTGGATGGAATAGAGAGTTTCCAGAGTTGGGTCCGGGATTTTTCTTCTCTAACGTTGCTAGATGGTCCGCTTCTTCCCTCGAGCCACTCTTCTCTTTGCAATTTTGTTTTGACCAAAAACTTGTACGCGGAACTAACAAAGAATCTTCCCTTGTTGTCCGGGTACCAAGCCCAAAAATCGTCCATGTTTCTTGTCACATTGGTATTTGAGAATTGCCTCTGCGTCGAAGGGGAGAAACACCGAACGTATGAGTCCCACATTCCATGCCGCATCCGCAAGCTGTAGTAGCTCTAAGACCCTCCTAGGCAGAGCTGCAACCAGTGAAGTTATCGGCCTCGGGGTAGTTTCCTTCGGTATCCAATTATCATCCCAAATGCTGTCGTCTGGCCATTACTAGTTTGCCGGATAAGCCCTTGCTTTAGCACATCCCGACCTTCAATGATTGCACGCCAGATTTGAGAGGGTGGGGATCCCAACTCCGCATCAAGAATTGTTTTATCTGAAAAATATGAAGCTTTAAGAATTCGAGCACTCAAGGTAGTTGGTTCGTGCAGAATTCACCAAGCTTGCCTCGCCAACAATGCCAAAATGAACAGTTCGAGGTCCCTGAAACCATGCCCACCCAAGTGTTTCGGCTTAGTCATAACATCCCATGGGACCCAAGATGATGTTCGCTATCCTTGCATGCATCCCCACCAGAATTTGCAAATGATGGACTTGACGTGATCACACAAACCTCTTGGCAGTTTGAAACAAGACATTGAAAAACTGGGATTGCCTGGGCAACAGATTTGATAAGCACCTCTTTGCCTCCCGATGATAAACATTTGCTCATCCAGCCTTTTAACTTTATCCCACACACGATCACTCAAATATTAGAAAGTACCCTTCTTTGAGTGCCCCACATCCGTCGACATCCCCAAGTACCTGTCACCCAAAGACTCATTAGGAACATGCAAGAAACCCTTGACATCATTACATACTATCTCCGGTGTCCCCTTGCCGAAAAAGATAGATGACTTCTCTCTGTTAACTCTCTGGCCCGAAGCCATGCAATACATATTCAATAGGTTTGATACTGCTTCTGCTCCATTTATACTCGCCCTGAAAAAAAATAGGCTATCATCCGCGAATAAAAAGGTGGTTCACCGGTGGAGCCGACGGGGCCACCTTGATGCTGCCGAGCTGGTATGACTGATTTTGAGATTTTAAAAGGCACGAAAGGCCCTCTGCTGCCAACAAGAAGAGATATGGAGAGATAGTATCTCCCTGTCGAATACCTCGTGTGGGTCTGAACTCCTCTGATTTAACTCCATTGAACATAACTGAGAACTGAAACTGAGCCCACCATATTCATAATAACATTAACCCATGGTGCAGCAAAACCCAGCTTCTCCATGAACAAAAGAGATCGAAGAATAATAGCTATTGTGCACTGAAACTTGACATGATGAAGGCATATGACAAAGTTGAATGGGGTGTGAATAGATTGGTGGTGTATGTTAAAAGGCAGGGTCGGGGATATATCTGGCCATATCTCGAGCCGGGCCGGGATTCGGGCCAGACCAAAAAAAATGTCTACGGGACAAGCCTGAGCCCGGCCCAGCCCAATAAATTTCTACGTTTTCCAGGCCCAGGCCCGGCCCAACGGCCCGACATGCTGCAACAAAAGATTCTGCCAGTACTAAACAATAACACCAGATCATCACTATATCTGGCCACAACATTGATGACCCACAAGTATAGGGGATCAATCGTAGTCCTTTCGATAAGTAAGAGTGTCGAACCCAGTGAGGAGCAGAAGGAAATGACAAGTGGTTTTCAGCAAGGTAATTTCTACAAGCACTGAAATAGTCGGTAACATGTAGTTTGATATCAAGATAATTTGTAACGGACAAGTAACGGTAACGGTAAATAAAGTGCAGAAAGGTAGCTCAATCCTTTTGTGGCAACGGATGGGCCAAAGCAGTCTCTTATAATAAGCAAAGTGTTCTTCAGGGCACACAGGAATTTCATCTAGTCACTTTCATCATGTTGGTTTGATTTGCTTTCGCTACTTTGATAATTTGATATGTGGGTGGACCGGTGCTTGGGTGCTGTTCTTACTTGAACAAACCTCCCACTTATGATTAACCCCCTCGCAGGAATTTTCAACTACAAGAAAAGTATTAAGATAAAATCTAACCATAGCATTAAACATTTGGATCCAATCGGTCCCTTACGAAGTAGTGCATAAACTAGGGTTTTAAGCTTCTGTCACTCTAGCAACCCATCATCTAATAACTACTCCACAATGCATTCCCTTAGGCCCAAAGATGGTGAAGTGCCTTGTAGTCGAAATTCACATGACACCACTAAGGGAATCACAACATACATATCATCAAAATATCGAACACATATCAAGTTCACATGATTACTTGCAACAAGATTTCTCCCGTGACCTCAAGAACAAAAGTAACTACTCACAAATGATAATCATGCTCGAGATCAGAGGGGTATTAAATAGCATAATGGACCTGAACATATAATCTTCCACCAAATAAATCATATAGTAATCAACTACAAGATGTAATCAACACTACTAGTCACCCACAGGTACCAATCTGAGGTTCCGATACAAAGATTGAACACAAGAGATGAACTAGGGTTTGAGAGGAGATGGTGTCGTTGAAGATGTTGATGGAGATTGGCCTCCGAAAGATGAGAGGGTTGTTGGTGATGACGATGGCTTCAATTTCCCCCTTCGGGAGGGAAGTTCACTCGGCGGAATCACTCCGCCGGAGGGCAAAAGTGCTCCTGCCCAAGTTCTGCCTCGAGACGATGGCGCTCCATCCCGAAAGTCCTCTCCTTATTTTTTTCTAGGTCAAAATGACCTATATACCATAAGATGGGCACCGGAGGTGGGCTGGGCTGAGCACAACCCACCAGGGCGAGTCTGGGGGCCTGGCGCGCCCTGGTGTATTGTGGTCACCAGGTGGCCCCCCTCCCGTAGTTATTTGCTCCATTATTTTTCATATATTCCAAAATAATTCTCCGTAAATTTTCAGCTCATTTGGAGATGTGCAGAATAGGTGCCCCGACATAGGTTTTTCAGGTCCAGAATTCCAGCCGCCGGCGTTCTCCCCCTTTGTGTAAACCTTGCATATTATGAGAGAAAAGGCATTAGAATTACTCCATAAATCATTATTAAACATGAAAACATTATAAATAAAAGTAGGAAAACATGATGCAAAATGGACGTATCAACCCCCCAAGCTTAGACCTCACTTGTCCTCAAGCGAAAAACCGATATCGAAAAACATGCCCACATGCTTAGAGAGAGAGGTGTCGATAAAAACAAAATACGGACATAGTAGCATCATGCTTATTATTATAATAGCAACAAACTTTATTGTAAAACTTTATCATATAACTTCTCATGAACAAGTAAAAATTCATCACAACATCGAAGTAAAAGCATAAACTCTATTGAAAACCAACAAACTATGTTCTTAGTCAACTTTGCAACTACAATTCGTCATGTATTCAGGAAGGGTCTCGTATTGGAGCCTTGTGGCAAGTCCACATACTCAACCATATTCAATCTTCTATGATTGCTAACACTCACCGCATACACATGATAAAAAAGTTTCAACCAGACACAAACAAGTGATAGGGGCTTATAATTTCGCCTTCCATGTCATTCACCTCAAGGGTGATGTCAACAATAATAACTCATGTATACTCATATCCAACTGGATATATGTGCCTAGATCTTTCCCCACCACATTATGCTTGCCAAAGATAAAAATAAATAAAAGTATAGAAGAAAATACTTTGAATCTTGCATAAAAAGTAAATACATAAAGTAAAAGAGAGGCCCTTCGCAGAGGGAAGCAGAGGTTGTCATGCTCTTTTTGGTTTGTATGCTCAATCTCTTAGTTCAAAAGAACGTCATGTTATATTGCCCCTTATGATAGCAACCTTTATTATGCAGTCCATCGATTTTATTACTTTGCCATCACAAGTTCGTACAACGCTCAATTTTCTCTTACACTAAATGGACAAACACATTTAGAAGCAATTTTTATTTACTTATTGCACCGATGACAACTTACTTGAAGGATCTTGCTCAATCCATAGGTAGGTATATATGGTGGACTCTCAAAACAAGATTTTGGGTTTAAGGGTTTTGGATGCACAAGTAGTATCTCTACTTAGTGCGGAATTTTTGGCTAGCAAAGACATTGGGCAAGCACCACATGTTGAAGGATCTATGACAATATAACTTCTATGTGAATATGAACAAACATAAATCATTACGATATCTTCCTTGTCCAATGTCAACAATTTTAGCATATAATATTTTGATGGGGGCTCACAATCATAAAAGATGTCCAAGATAGTGTATTTGCATCTGAACCTTCTCTTCCCTTATTAATTCTTTCATGAATTGCATCATTGAACAATGCTATGTTTGTCAACTTTCAACAAATTTTACCACTTGTACTTTTCCTTATGTGATGTCATTACTTACCATAAGATTAGCATATGATCTTTTTAATTCTTTCCCTTTTTTATTGAAACATGAAAGTAAAGAAACAAAACTCAAACTACTCTTTATTATATATCTCCCACACGATTACATAGATAGATAGATCACTAAGCAAGCACTCGAAAATAGATCGAACTGAACTTTTATTCAACTAAATCATAGGATAACTAAAGATCAAACTAAGATAGATAGAGGCAAAGAAAGTGGTGGTGATACGATACCGGTGCACCTCCCCCAAGCTTGGCAAAATCCAAGGGGAGTGCCCATACCCATTACTCAAGTCTCATTTGGTGGGGAAGATGATGATGGTGGTGGTGTTGAAGTAGTGGCGTCCTTTCCCCTCAACTTACGCTTGAGGATGGAATTTTCCTCCCTCAAGTCATCAATCTCCTACTCCAGCATTAATATCTTTTTGCATAATTCTTGCTTATTCTCCTATAGAAGACGAAAAGGGATAAACTGGATCTTAGGTTATTTTGCTTTATTAGGGAGACTTGACTTCTTAAATTCCACGTGCATGTCCCCAGGTTGGGGTTGTGGGACTTCATATTCATCTAAAGTTGTCTCTTATTTTCCTTTCAGATCATAATCTTCTTCTTCCTCCGTGGTCTAGCCATAATGCTCCACATCCCCATAAACTTGGGGTTTGCAATATAATCAGCAACATAGCTCTCACCCTCCGAGTCTTGTGATGACATAATTTTAGACCTGTAAGAAAAATAGCACGAAACAAGAATAGAGGATTTCCTTGCGATACGGTGGTCAATATGTTCGGGGGGATATATAAAGATTTTTTTATATTGGGAAACAAGCAAAACGGAGTCAGGAAGGTTCCCTAGGTGGGCACAACCCACCTGGGCGCGCCAGGCAAGGCAGGCGCACCCTGGTGTATCGTGCCCTCCTCGGTTGCCTTCCTGGTTATTTCTTATTTTCCTAATTTTTGTAATACTACAAAACTAACAGAAAATATTTTTGCGGATTTTTCAGAGTCCGTTTAATTACTGTATCACGTACCTCCTCTTTTTTAGATTTCTGGAGTTTTCTGGAAGGTTTCTTTTATGTGCTCCTCCGGTGTCATGGTTTGAATAATATTGCTTTCAACATTAATAGGCGTACCTGAGATATAATGTTTGATTCTTTGTCCATTAACCACCTTTGGATTAGTACCTTCGGAAGTATTGATCTTAATAGCTCCAAAACGATAAACCTCTTCGATGATATAAGGTCCTTCCCATTTGGAAAGAAGTTTTCCTGCAAAGAATCTAAAACGAGAGTTGTACAAAAGAACATGTTCACCCACTTTGAATTCCTGCTTTTGGATTCCTTTGTCATGCCATCTTTTAACTTTTTCTTTGAATAGTTTGGCATTTCCGTAAGCTTGGGTTCTCCATTCGTCTTGTGAGCTAATATCAAATAACCTCTTTTCACCGGCAAGTTTGAAATCATAGTTGAGTTCTTTAATTACCCAATAAGCTTTCTGTTCTAACTCAAGAGGCAAGTGATGAGCTTTTTCATAAACCATTTTATAAGGAGGCATACCCATAGGATTTTTATAAGCTGTCCTGTAAACCCAAAGTGCATCATCAAATTTCTTAGACCAATTCTTTCGGGACCTATTGACAATTTTTTGTAATATTAGTTTTATTTCTTTATTGCTAAGTTCAACTTGACCACTGATGTCTACTACACAACTTGTTCTTGTAGACTCGTATTGGGCCTCCAAGCGCAGAGTTTTGTAGGACAGTAGGAAATTTACCTCAAGTGGATGACCTAAGATTTATCAATCCGTGGGAGGTGTAGGGTGAAGACGGTCTCTCTCAAACAACCCTGCAACCAAATAATAAAAAGTCTCTTGTGTCCCCAACACACCAAATACAATGGTAAATTCTATAGGTGCACTAGTTCGGCGGAGAGATGGTGATACAAGTGTAGTAATGATAGTAGATATTGATTTTTGTAATAGGAACAATAAAAAACAACAAGGTAGCAATTGATAAAATGGAGCACAAACGGTATTGCAATGCTTGAAAATGAGGCCTAGGGTCCGTACTTTCACTAGTGCAATCTCTCAAGAATGCTAATCTAATTGGATCATATAATCATCCCTCAACATGTGATGAAGAATCACTCCAAAGTTCTTATCTAGCGGAGAACATAAGAAGAAATGGTTTGTAGGGTACGAAACCACCTCAAAGCTATTCTTTCCGATCAATCTATCCTAGAGTTCATACTAAAATAATACCAAGCTATTATTTCCAATCAATCTAACCAAGAGTTCGTACTAAAATAACACCATATGATACACATCCACCAACTCTAATGTCACCTAGATACTCCAATGTCACCGCGAGTATCCGTGAGTTGATTATACGATATGCATCAAACAATTTCAGATTCATAATACTCGATCCAACACAAAGAACCTCAAAGAGTGCCCCAAGATTTCTACCGGAGAAACAAGGACAAAAACGTGCATCAACCCCTATGCATAGATTACCCCATTGTCACCTCGGGAATCCACGAGTTGAGTGCCTAAACATATATAAAGTGAATCAATATAATACCCCATTGTCACCTTGGGTATTCATATGCAAGACATATATCAAGTGCTCCCAAATCCATAAAAGTATTCAATCCGATAACAATGAAATCTCAAAGGGAAAAATTAATTCATCACAACAAGATAGAGAGGGAGAAACACCATGTGATCCAACTATATTAACGAAGTCCGCGATACATCAAGATCGTTCCATCAAGAACACGAGAGAGAGAGAGAGAGAGAGAGAGAGAGATTAAACACAACCCCAAGGGTGGACTACTCCCTCCTCATCATGGTGGCAATAGGGATGATGAGGATGGCTACCGGTGATGATTTACCCCTCCTGCAGAGTGCCGGAACGGGTTCTAAATTGGTTTTTTGTGGCTACAGGGGCTTGCGGCAGCGGAACTTCTGATCTAGGGTTATTTTTGGGGGTTTTGGAATATTTGGGAATTTATAGGGCGAAGAGGCGGTGCGGGAGGCCACCGAGGTGGGCACAATGCACCTGGGCGCGCCCAGGTGGGTTGTGCTCCCCTCGGAGCCCACCTCTGGTACTTCTTTGGCCCATCTTGTGTCTTTTGGTCCATAAAAATTCTCCAAAAAGTTTTGCTGTGTTTGGACTCCGTTTGGTATTTATTTTCTCTGAAGTAAAAAACAAGCAAATGGCACTGGGCACTTAGTCAATAGGTTAGTCCCAAAAAATAATATAAAATTTCTATAAAATGATTATAAAACATCCAAGAATGATAATATAATAGCATGGAACCAGCAAAAATTATAGATACATTGGAGACGTATCAGCATCCCCAAGCTTAATTCCTACTCATCCTCGAGTAGGTAAATGATAAAAACAAATTTTTTGGTGTGGAATGCTGCCTAACATGTTCATCACATGTTGTTTTCTTTTGTAGCATGGGCATTTGGAATTTTATATGGTTCAAAGCAATAGTCTAGTTTTGACATGAAGATTTCAGTACTCAAGCATATCAACAAGCAACCATGTCTTTCAAAATATCAACACTAAAGAAAGTTATCCCTAGCCCATCATGCTCAATCATTGATCCATTCATGAAACACACTTGCATATTAGCTACGTCCAATGCTCAGGTATGATCATGGTGCTCCCTAGTTTGTGCTTTATAAGAGAAGATGGAGAATCAAATAAAAATAAGAATTGCATAAACTAAATATAAAGGCCCTTCAAGGAGGGAAGTAGGGATTTGTAGAGGTGCTAGAGCTCAAAGCAAAAATTGAGAGATAATTTTTTTGAGAGGCATACTTTTCCCGTCAATGAAAACGACCGAGTAATTTCCAACACTTTCCATGCTAGATATATCATAGGCAGTTCCCAAAAAGAAAATAAAGTTTATTCCTTTTTCCACCATTCTTTCACAATCCATGGCTAGCCGTATCAACGGGTGCCTTCCATACCAACACTTTCCAAGGAATTTATTATTTGACAACATAAAGTAAATTTCTTTTTCATTTCGGAACTGGGCATCCCTATTACCACCGTAATCACGTGCAATTATAAGTGAATAAACACTCATCTTGAGAATAAAACATCTAGCATGGAAAATATTGGCCACCCCGTGTCGCTTCATGAGCGGTACGAGCACACAAAAAGGAAATTCATTTTGAAAATTAGAGATGGCACATACAAATTTGCTTAGAATGGCAAGGAACAATCGCATATAGGTAGGTATGGCGGACTCATATGGAAAAACTGGGTTTAATGATTTTGGATGCACAAGTAGTATTTCTGCTTAGTACAAGTGGAGGCTAGCAAAAATATTGAGAAGCAACCAACAAAGAAATAAAAAATCACATAAGCGAGCATTAAGCATAACTAACACCGAACAATACACCATAAGTAGGATGTAATTTCATTGCATAACTATTGACTTTCGTGCTTGCATAGGGAATCACAAAACTTAACACCAATATTCTTACTAAAGCATAATTACTCACCAACACGACTTACATATTGTTATCTCCATATCGCAAAACTATTACAAAGAATCAAGTTTATTTTGTCCAATGATCTTCATTAAAGTTTTTATTATATCCCTCTTGAATATCTATCACTTTGGGACTAATTTCATAAGTTGCAATTGCTTTTGACAAGATCAAGGAAATTTAAGTGAAGAAAATGAGCATAAAGTTTTCTTCTCTCAAAATAATATAAGTGAAGCATGATAGAAATTCTTAAAAAAAATACTAACTCTCAAATAAATCTAAGTGAAGCATGAGAGTTTTTCTTCAAAAAATTTAAAGCACACCATGGTCAAAAAGATATAAGTGAAGCACTAGAGCAAATGACAGAGTACTCCAACAAGATATAAGTGAAGTTCAAGCGAGTAGTTAAGTAAAGGGGTAGCTAATTGAGGACTCTCTCTTATTTAAAACTTTCATATCTAAGTATTTTATTAAAACAACAAGAAAAATGAAAATAAAATGACATTCTGAGAATAGCACACATCATGTGAAGAAGCAAAACCTTAGGCTCAATCGATACTAACAGATAACTTTTGAAGAAGAAAGGTGGGATGCCTACCGGAGCATCCGAAAGCTTAGATGCTTGAGACTCCTTGGAATATTATCTTGGGGTGCCTTGGGCATCCCCAATCTTGAGCTTTTGTGTCTCCTTAATTCCTTTTATATCACGGTTTCCCTAAATCACAAAACTCAACAAGAACTCGTGAGATAAGTTAGTATAAATCAATGCAAAAACCTTATCATTCTCTACTGTAGAATATCACTAAAATTATTATTTAACATTGCATACTAAATGCCTCTGTATATTTAATAGTCCTATCCTCAAATAGAATCATTAAACAAGCAAACATATGCAAACAATGCAAACATAACAGCAATATGTCAAAATAGTACAGTCTGTAAAGAATGCAAGAAAAATCATACTTATGTAACTCCAAAAATTCTGAAAAATCACCATATTGTATAAAATTTATCATAGAATATTGTGTAAAAATTTCAAGATTTTATCACGTTCTTACTTTCCAGAAGAATTCACACAATGACATCAAACTTTCTATTTTTAAACAGCAACATGTAGGCTTGCAAAATAAGCATGGTAAAGGGTATACTTGACTTTTTTAATTGAAATAAAAGATGCATAACATTATTCTAAATAGCATCAAGAAAATACTAACAAAATAACATGACACTCCAAGCAAAACACATATCATGTGACGAATGAAAATATAGCTCCAAGTGAGGTTACCGATAATGTTGAAGACGAAAGAGGGGATGCCTTCCGAGGCATCCCCAAGCTTAGTTGCTTGGATCTTCCTTAAATATTACCTTGGGGGTGCCTTGGGCATCCCCAAGCTTAGGGTCTTGTCACTCTTTATTCTCCTCATATCGGTATATCACCCAAAACTTGAAAACTTCAATCACACAAAACTTAACGGAACTTTGTGAGATGGGTTAATATGATAAAGAGCAAACCATTCACTTTGGTAGTGTCAAAGACAAGATTCATAATTGTTTTCACACAATACCTACTGTACCTTATCATTTCCACAATTTATATTAAGCAATATAAGCCATAGAAACTAGGAAACAAGCAAAATATGCATTGAAAACAGAATTTGTCAAAAACAGAACAGTCTGACATGATCTGGACAATGGACATACTTTTGTTACTCCAAAAATTCTGAACAATTAGGACAACGTAGAAAATTTGTATATAAATCATCTGTAAAAAATTCAGAATTTTATCTCATTCAGTGAATTAAAAAAATTCTATTACTGGAAGCAAGAGTTTCTGGTTTTGCACAGAATCAAGTCAACTATCATCCACACTATCCCAAAGGCTTTACTTGGCACTTTATTGAAACAAAAGCTATAAAACATGATTGCTACAGTAGCTTAACCATGTGAACACACAAAAAAGTAGGTAAAAGTGTTGGCTTGCCTCCCAACAAGCGATTGTCTTTAATGCCTTTTAAGCTAGGCATGATGATTTCAGTGATGCTCACATAGAAGTAATGAATTGAAACATAATGGGAGCATCATGAAACACATGGCAAGAACATTTAAGCATAACCCACTGATGCGGCTTGAACTAGGTCGGTATATCCCCAAAGAGGAAGGGATGATGCAGCACAGCTATGGTAGGTATTTCCCTTAGTGATGAGACCAAGGTTATCGAACCAGTAGGAGAACCACGCAACACCACGTAAACAGCTCCTGCACACAAAGAACAAATACTTGCAACCCGACGTAAGAGAGGGGTTGGCAATCCCTCACGGGTAAAAAGATAGGTAAAATTGTAATAGATTGGATAAATAGATCTCGCGGGAACGCGAGATTAAATAAATAAACAAAAATTGCAGCAAGGTATTTTTGGGTTTTTTGATTAATAGATCTGAAAATAAAAGCAAATGAAAATAGATCTTGAAGGTAAATATGATAAAGAAGAGACCCGGGGGCCGTAGATTTCATTAGTGGCTTCTCTCGAGAAAAATAACATACGGTGGGTAAACAAATTACTGTTGGGCAATTGATAGAACTTCAAATAATTATCACGATATCTAGGAAATGATCATTATATAGGCATCATGTCCAATATTAGTAGACCGACTCCTGCCTGTATCTACTACTATTACTCCACACATCGACCGCTATCCAGCATGCATCTAGTATATTAAGTTCATGGAGAAACAGAGTAATGCAATAAGAACGATGACATGATGTAGACAAGATCTATTTATGTAGAAATAGACCCCATCTTGTTATCCTTAATTGCAACGATACATACGTGTCGGTTCCCCTTCTGTCACTAGGATCAAGCACCGTAAGATCGAACCCATCACAAACCTCTTCCCATGGCAAGAAAACTGATCTAGTTGGCCTAACTAAACCAAAGATTCGAAGAAGAAATATGAGGCTATAAGTAATCATGCATATAAGAGATCAAAAGACTCAAATAACTTTCATGGATAAAAACATAGATTTAATCATAAACTCAAAGTTCATCGGATCCCAACAAACACACCGCAAAAAGAGTTACATCAACTATATCTCCAAGAGACCATTGTATTGAGAATCAGAAGAGAGAGAGATGGGAAGCCATCTAGCTACTAACTATGGACCCGTAGGTCTATAATGAACTACTCACGCATCATCGGAGAGGCACCAATGAGGATGATGAACCCCTCCGTGATGGTGTCTAGATTGGATCTGGTGGTTCTGGAACTTGCAGCGGCTGGAATTAATTTTCGTCGACTCCCCTAGGGTTTCTGGAATATTGGGGTATTTATAGAGCAAAGAGGTGGTGCGGGAGGCCACCAAGGTGGGCACAACCCACCCGGGCGCGACTGGGCCCCTGGGCGCGCCCAGGTGGGTTGTGCCCCCTCGCACCCCTCTGGTAGTTCTTTGGCCCATCTTGTGTCTTCTGGTCCAGAAAAATTCTCCAAAGTTTCACTGTGTTTGGACTCTGTTTGGTATTGATTTTCTGCGAAGTAAAAAACAAGCAAAAAATAACAACTGGCACTGGGCACTATGTCAATAGGTTAGTCCAAAAAAATAATATAAAGTTGCTATAAAATGATTGTAAAACATCAAAGAACGATAATATAACAACATGGAGCAATAAAAAATTATAGATACATTGGAGACGTATCAGCATCCCCAAGCTAAATTCCTGCTCGTCCTCGAGTAGGTAAATGATAGAAACAGAATTTTTGATGTGGAATGCTGCCTAACATGTTCATCACATATTCTTTTCTTTGTAGCATGGACATTTAGAATTTTATATGATTCAAAGCAATAGTCTAGTTTTGACATGAAGATTTCAATACTCAAGCATATCAACAAGCAACCATGTCTTTCAAAATATCAATACTAAAGCTGGTTATCCCTGGCCCATTATCCTCAATCATTGATCCATTCATGAAACACACTCGCATATTAACTACACCCAATGCTCAAGTACGGTCATAGTGCCCCTTAGTTGGTGCTTTATAAGAGAAGATGGAGACTCAAATAAAAATAATAATTGCATAAAGTAAAAGAAAGGCCCTTCGCAGGGGAAGTAGGGATTTGTAGAGGTGCCAGAGCTCAAAGCGAAAAATATAGAGATAAAAACATTTTGGGTGGCATGCTTTTCCTGTCAACGAAAACAATCGAGTAGTTCCCAATACTTTCCATACCAACACTTTCCAAACAGAAAATAAAGTTTATTCCTTTTTCCACCATACTTTCACTTTCCATGGCTAGCCGTATCCACGGGTGCCTTCCATACCAAAACTTTCCAAGTAATTAATTATTTAACAACATAAAGTAAATTCATTTTTCATTTCGGGACTGGGCATCCCTAATACCTTTGTCATCCTCCCGTGCAATGACAAGTGAATAAACACTCATCTTGAGAATAACACATCTAGCATGGAAATATATCAGCCACCCCCTACCGTTTCATGAGCAGTACGAGCACACAAAAGAGAAATTTATTTTGAAAATTAGAGATGGCACATACAAATTTTCTTAGAACGGCAAAATAATACCGCATATAGGCAGGTATAGGGGACTCATGTGGCAAAACTGCTTTAAGGATTTTGTATGCACAAGTAGCGATCATACTTAGTGCAAATGAAGGCTAGCAAAAGATTGAGAAGCATCCAACCAAGAAACGAAAAATCTCATAAGCGAGCATTAAGCATAACTAACACCGAATAATGCACCACAAGTAGGATGTAATTTCATTGCATAACTATTGACTTTCGTGCTTGCATAGGGAATCACAAACCTTAACACCAATATTCTTACTAAAGCATAATTACTCACCAACATGACTCCCATATTGTTATCTCCATATCGCAAAACTATTACAAGGAATCAAGTTTATTTTGTCCAATGATCTTCATGAAAGTTTTTATTATATCCCTCTTGAATATCTATCACTTTGGGACTAGTTTCATATGTTGCTTTTGAAAGCTCAAACAAATCTAAGTGAAGAACACGAGCATAAAAATTTCTTCTCTCAAAATAATTTAAGTGAAGCAAGAGAGAATTTCTAATTTTTTTTACTAAATCTCAAATAAATCTAAGTGAAGCATGAGAGAATTTCTTCAAAAATACTAAAGCACACCATGCTCAAAAAGATATAAGCGAAGCACTAGAGCAATTCCATAGCTCATAAAGATTTAAGTGAAGCATAGAGAGCAATTCTAACAAGTCATAGCATAATTTTGGCCCTCTCAAATAAGTGTGTCCAGCAAGGATAGATGATTAAAAATAAAAAATAAAAACAAGCAAAGACTCATATCATACACGACGCTCCAAGCAAAACTCATGATATGTGATGACTAAAATTATAGCTCCAAGTAAAATACCGATGGTCGTTAGAAGAAAGAGGGGATGCCACTCGGGCATCCCCAAGATTAGTTACTTGCTTCTCCTTTAGATACTAGCTTGGGATGCCATGGGCATCCCCAAGCTTAGTCTCTTCTTACTCCTTATTCCTTCATCCATCGTGATCTCACCCAAAACTTGAAAACTTCAATCACACAAAACTCAACAGAACCTTCGTGAGATCCGTTAGTATAGCAAAGCAAATCACTACTATAAGTGATGTTGCAAACCCATTCATATTTTATTTTTGCATTATATCTAATGTATTCCAACTTTGCTATAGCTTATACTGTTGGGAATCGTTGCATGGAAAACAAAAAAATTGCTATGCACACGCAATGATCTATCCATGGAGATGCATAACAACGAGGGGGAGAGTGTGTGTACGTACCCTCGTAGACCGTAAGCGGAAGCGTTTCACAACGCGGTTGATGTAGTCAAACTTCTTCTTACGTCAACCGATCAAGTACTGGTGACGTCCCTCGCCTTCTTGATCTAGCAAGTCGTCGAGGTAGTAGATGAGTTCCGTCAGCACGACAACGTGGTGATGGTGATGGTGAAGTGATCCTCGCAGGGCTTCGCCTAAGCACTACAAAAATATGACCGGGGGTGTAAACGGTGGAGGGGGGGCGCCGCACACGGCTAACATTTGATTTGGTGTGTGCTAGGGCGCCCCCACATATATGTAGGTGGAAGGAAGAGAGGAGAGCCAAGAGGCGCCCCAAGTAGGACCGAGTCCTACTTGGGCTCCTCCCAAGCCGCGAGCCCCCCTGCCATATATATCGGAGGGGGAAGGAAAGATGGGGAAGGGGGAAGGAAGGGGATTCCTATTCCCTTTCCTTCCTTTCCTCCTTCCCCTTTACTTCTCCACCTTGGCCGCCCATATGGGGGCGACCGAAAGTGCGTTATATCGACTAGAGGGGGGTGAATAGGCGATTTTATGAATTCTTCATCGAGGAATTTGCGGTGAGGAAATTCCTTAGCGAAGAACTACTTGCAGCGGAATAAGTACTCGTAAGTAAGCATAACAGAATGCGGGCATGGTCATCATGATGAAATGAAGACAAACAAAGAGTATGTAAAGCGTAAACACAGGATAGCACAAGATGAAGACAAACAGATCAAGAAATTGAAGCGAGGAAATTGAGAAAGCCTTCATCAAAGTCTTCAAACACAAATATGAATGAACACTCAACACGAAGAATGAGGAAATGAAAGAGTTGAGGAAATAGAACCAGTTAGGTTGATGAAGACAATGATTTGGTAGACCAGTTCCAACTGTTGTCTCGGTTGTACATCTGGTTGGAGCGGTGAGTATTTAAACTCGAGGACACACAGTCCCGGACACCCGATCGCTGAGCATGCAGCTCAGACACCAAGTCCTCACCGTATTCTCCTTGAACTAAGGTCACACAGACCTCATCCAATCACTCGTGGTAAGTCTTGAGCGATCGCCAAACCTTCACAGACTTGGTCACTCGGCGATCCACAATTCCTCTTGGATGCTCTAGACCATGACGCCTAACCGTCTGGAAGAAGCACAATCTTCAAAGGTAACAAGCGTCGGATCCACGCAGGATCAATCTCTTGATGATGATCAATCACTTTGGGTTTGTAGGGTTTGGTTTTAGGGTTTTCCTCACTCGATGATTTTCGCCAAAGTACTCGGAGGATGGGTTGCTCTCAAATGACAAGTGTCAAGTTTCTCATGGAGCAACCAACCAGCTAGTGGTTGTAGGGGGCTATTTATAGCCTAGGGAGCAGCCCGACATGATAAGACATAAATGCCCTTCAATGATATGACCGTTAGGTGGATAAGATATTTTGGGACAGTGTGCAAGAAGACAACAACGGTCGGAAATTTGACTCTCAAATTCCTCAGGGCTATCATGTTCCTCACTGAGTAGGCAATCCGCACTAGCGAATTCCTAACTCCTCAGTCAGAAAAAATTCCTCGTGAATGAAGAACTTCGTCTACTCACATCAAGAAATTGACTGAATGTATGAGATTTCCAAAGGCTTCACTCAAGGATTGGTAGGTGTAGTATTTTGAGTTGATCATCACATGGAAATTTTTCCTTAGTATTTCCTCGACCCCTTTAACGAAGACGGTGTTTCCTATGACTCAAGAAAGAGAAAAACGAAACTACGAAAACAAAAGTATTCACGCTTCATGTTCCTCAAATGAATACCAAGTCTTCAAGGTCACACCAATTTCTTCACTTTCAAGGTCTTCAGAAAGTCTTCAGAACATCAAAGTCTTCAGTCGAAGAACTTCGTTTTTAGGGGCCGACTTTCACTGTAAATATCAAACTCCTCATTGACTTATGGACCTGTGTACACTCATAAACACATTAGTCCCTTAACCTATAAGTCTTCAATACACCAAAATCACTAAGGGGCACTAGATGCACTTACAATCTCCCCCTTTTTGGTGATTGATGACAATATAGGTTAAGTTTTCAACGGGGATAAACATATGAAGTGTAAATACAGATGTTGAGGAATTTGATTGCAAGATATAGAAGAACTCCCCCTGAAGATGTGCATAGTGAGGAATTTGCTTTTGAGGCAGTGCACATTTGAAGAGTTGAATCATGGAGATCTCCCCCTATATCTTGTAATTCATACACACATTTGACATATAATATGAAGAATTTGAAATGCATGATGAAATATGGTGCTTGATGAAATTCAGCATGCGTGCAATAATATTAATGAGGAACAGGCATGCAAAATAACGCATCAAGAGTATCAGAGCATAGTGCCAGAGCACATTGCATCAAAAGTATCAGAGCACCATCGGGTTTAAGATTACAACTCGATCCAATAAAAGTTTCAGAAGAACGAGAGTTGTAACTTAACAAAGAAATGCCCATATAATAGACCCGCTTGAAGACTAACTCAAATTTCTCCCCCTTTGTCATCGAATGACCAAAAGGATCGAAACTGAGGACTAACGCCCCTGAAGAATTTCAAGTTGATGAAGGAGCGCGAACGTTGTTGGGCTCGGTTGTCGTAGTAGGGCCTGCCGCAGTGTCATCCAAGTCTTCATTTTCATCAGTGTATCGCGATGAAGAGTAGGAGTTGGCCACCTAGGAAGGAACTTTGACCTTCTTGTATTTCTTCGGAGGAGGTGCAGACCAGTCAAATTCTTCCTTGAGACCCATTGTCGTCAGTTCTTCCGCGCTATAGACATTAGAAAGAACAGCCCAGGTGCGTTTGAAGGTTTCATGGAGGTAGTAGTGGTTTTTCTTCACTGCATTGTGTGTAGAAGTCATGTTGTGAAGAATTGAACCAAACTGACGCTTGACCCATTTA
This sequence comes from Aegilops longissima, assembly GCA_021605205.1. Classification (NCBI taxonomy): domain Eukaryota; kingdom Viridiplantae; phylum Streptophyta; class Magnoliopsida; order Poales; family Poaceae; genus Aegilops; species Aegilops longissima. The sequence goes on along the minus strand of CM038679.1, from coordinate 546,775,849 downwards.
TGATTGCGATCAACCTTCTGATGAAGACTGAGGAGTAACTCACGATCAGTCATCACCCTGGGTGCTGTGGCTTGAGGACTTTGCTTGGCTGAGGTATTTCTTGGCGAGTCATGTGTGGCGAGTCATCATTGGTGGAGTAGGATGCAGCTTTTAAACTTACCATCCAATGGACGAGTGCCTTCATCTATCACAGCAGATAGCCTTGCCCTTGTCATCACCGAGGAAAATGTCCGCTTGAGGACTTCAATTGGGGCAAGTAGCTGCAGTGGTTCGAGTATCAGCCTTGTAATTGAGTGAAGACCTTGTCCCGATGAATCTCATAATCCAAGGCGATAAGGCTTCAGCTCAAATGGTGACATAGCAATGTTTGCCAGAGTCCTCATGAAGAAATCATGGAAGTTGACGGGAACGCATGAATGATATTGAAAAGCATATTCTTCATGATGCCAACGACTTCTTCATCATTCGAGTCGTGGCCTTTGATAGGACTCATTGTCTTCGCCGAATCCGATAGACAGTCCGAGGCACATGCAATAATTCCTTGACGAGGAATTTGGTTCTTGGGGCCTGCCACGCTTCAAAGGCTTCATCAAGACTTGCATATAGTGATTTGAAAGCTCAGGTTCGTTGTAGATACAACGAGCACCATCAAGTGGAGGATCGAGTGGTAGGGCACGAAGCAATTCAGTTGTTGGTGCCTTGTAGTGAGTATTTTCGGACATCGATCGAACACCCATGAGTTCACGTCTTGAGCGTCTCCGGTGATGTGCAGCGTTGCATAGAATTGAAGAATGAGTTCTTCATTCCAATCATAGATGTCAGCAGAAATTGAAGTCTGCGTCGTGAAGAACACCGAGGACCTGGCTCAAGCTGGCAGAGACTCCATGTCCACATGAGGAATATGTGCATGATCAAGACTTTGTCTTTGTTGAAGAGCACCGAGGAATAGAGTTTGGCTTGGTGGCAGTCCGTAAACGCCTCTTCCTTATGCGAGCAGAATCATATGGATTGTAATCAGTGAAGAATACGTGCTCACCAAGAAATCTTCAGCCTTGAACTTTTGCTTTGTTGAGAAGGGATTCTTTGGCTTTGGCGAAGGAGTGTCGATGAGTTGCATCACGACCTCTGGAATCGCAATCTTTGGTTCTTGGTGAGGAATTTCTTGTTCCTCTACAGTGCGACCGAGGATCAGAAGAAGGAGTTCATCGGCGCTTAGTGGCTGGAATTTCTTCATGGATGATGAAGTGGGACTAGTTTCTTCAGAGCCCATTAGAACTGTTGGAGCAGGGGACTAAGGAATCTGTTGAATTGGGGTGAAGAGTGGAGAATCTGGATGCTGACTTTCCCAAAAGTCATCGTTCATCACTGGCGTTGTGCTTCCAATATCCACATCTTCTTCAATTTCTCAACACCGCCTCTTGGTGTGAACCGAGGCATAGGCGAGGAAATGATTGGGGTTGAAGGATTGCTTCCACTTTAATTTCTTCATCAATCTGCTCGTGAAGCGGCAGAATGATCTTCTTCATCGATCCGCTTGGGATCACATAATCTTCACCAAAAGGAACAAGGTCCTTTGATGGAATTGAGGAAATTGGAACAACATCAATAGGATTTTCAAAGGAGCTGGTCATTGGCTTCATTTTCTTCGCAGTCAAGAATTTGACGCAGTGATGCTTTCCGTTTCTTCACCGCAGCTCGTTCGCAGCCTTGGTCTTCTTCACATCAGAGGCAGATGGAAGAATTGGAGTTGGTGTTGGCGCAGGAGGAGCCGAGGAATCTGGTTTATTTTCCTCAGCGCAATCGATGCGATTGCCTCGACTTGTTCAGATTTCTTCAGCGCACCACTAGTGGATGCCCCGCAATTTCTTCGGCCGCTGGAATGGGATCATCAGCCTCGAACTAGCATTGTCTTCAGAGCTGAACTTCATCAGTGGTCTTGGCATGTTCTTCATCTGCTGGTGAGGCTCCACTGAGGAATTTCATGTTGCGCTAGGGCAGCAACGCGTTGGTGAACTTCTTCGTCAAAGTTGTTAATCTGACTTTGGCTCCTTGCCAATCAGCATAATATGAGTTAAATTTGTCGCTGAGGTCTTTGATGTCACCGCATCTTGATAAGTTCTTGGTTGTCATCTTGACAACGCTTTTCTTCAGCAGTTTCTCCTTTTCAGATCTGCGATTTCTTGATCTCTCCGGCAGATCAAATTTCCATTTCTCCTCTTGGATGAAATGACTCAGCATGTGACTTTGACCAGGTTTCAGATTGAAGTCAGGCATAGGAGTGTTTGGGTCCTTGTGCCAGAGATCAATCTTGTCTAGGATCGCTCTTGGATCCAATGATGGCAACATGTGTGTGCCTTTGGCTCTAGCGGCCCTTTCTTGGCGGTCTCGATGATTTCCGCAAGTTCATCATCATCAGCCTCATCATCTTCAGGTGGCTCTTGGAAGGCGACCTGTTTCTTCTTGGGACTGGGCCGAGGACCTCGTCCAGCTGTGTTCTTAGTCTTCAGCAGAGTCGGGCCAGATGAAGAATTTGGTGCAGCTGAGGAACTTGCTAAAACACCAGAGGCAATGGAGATGCCTGCAGTCCTTTGGCACGTGGCCAGATGCACAGGTGCTGAGGACTTTGTCGGAACTGCTGAGGACTTGGGAGGAGCTGCTGAGGACTTTGAAGGAGCTGAGGATTTTGGAGGAGCAGGAGCAGCATGAGGAATTTGCCGTGAGGGCACAGCTGAGGAACTTGGCCGTGAGGGCTCTGTTGGTGAAGTACTTGGCTTGTGTGCGGGCTTCTTTGCCATAGATTTTCTTGGCTTGACAGAGGCCTCAGTGGCAGCAGCAGTAGCAGAGTCCTCATTGAATTTCCTCACTGCCTCGTTGGCTTGTCTTGCCAATTTGGCTTGGCGCTTGGCCCATTCTTCAGGAAAGTCCTCACCACGCTTGATGCTGGTGGGGTCAGCTTCTTGACCAGGTGCCAATGGAGCTCTTGGGCATGGAGGATTGAGAGCGAATTTCTTCATCTACTTTGGAGTTACATATCTGTACTCCCTCCATTCTCTTGCCCATCTCCTTTCAATCCTTTGAATGCGCACCTTGCGCTGATTTTTGTTTTCTTTGCCGAACTTGGCTTCATCAGGTGTGCAATAATCAGCATATATTTCCTCAGGGATCTCAAACGCAATCATGACCTCAGGCCTCTTTCCTCCTTTCTGTGGCTTCTTTCCTTCTGCCATATTCTTCAGGTGAGGAATTTGAACAAATGAATTTTCTGAAGAAGTATGCAACTTTTCTTCGAGGAACGCTGCAAATGAGTTAAGTTGATGAGAACCTAGTGATTCAGCAGCGGACATGAGTACCTGTGAGCAGAGTATAGTTGCGAGGAATTTGGAGAGGTCATATCGTTCTCGTAAGGTTTTCAAAAGAACTAGTTTGAGGAATTTGACCAGATGAGCCTTGAAGAATTTCACTAAGCGATCTTTGTCTTAGGTTCCGAGTTGTATAGATCGAGGATCCACACAATTGAGGAATCTTGAAGAAAATCATTGCTTAGAGAAACGAATCAAGAGCATATTTTGTTTGAGGTGTTCATATGTGTGAAGATTTGAAGAATAAACACCTTTGAAGATTTTCGGAAGGTTTTAGAATCAAAGCGAGTAATAAAAGTAACTTTTAATTACCAAGTGAAGAACACAACAAACCGAGAAGAACAGATGGGAAGTTAAATGGGTTAGATCTTCCACGCCCTAACTTGGCGGAGGAAGACAGCTACTGGCGGGCGGAGTGAAGATTTCATGATCGGCGCGAGTACGTCAGGACGAGGTCGAGGCAGTGAAGCTTTTCCTAACCGGCGACGATGGAGTAGCGGCGGCGCTAGGGTTTGAGAAGCTCGAGAGAGAGAGAGAGAGAGAGAGAGAGAGAGAGAGAGAGAGAGAGAGAGAGAGCGGTCAAGCGGAGTAAAGGAAGTGAGGAAGGGGAGAGGGGGTATATATAGCCACGGTGAAAAACTGTTCGCCCGAAGATTTGGGACGAACGTGCCCCTGACCCTTCTCATTCGCTTGACAAGTGTCACCCACGTACTGAGAAGTGGAGATTGTGTTAGATCGTGGGTGAATAGATAAATCTATCGTGGAATGCAGAACGGTTTGAGCGGCAAAAACAAAAGTTTGGATAAGATCAGTTTTAAAGTTCCGTTTCTTAATTTCTTCAGCTGACAAGGACACAGTGAAGATTTTGAACGAGTTTCAAATAGAACGCACATGAAGAATTTGTGAATAGATTGGGTTGAGTATAGCATAGAGGGGGAAGGGTCCGATCACATTGACTTAGCAGAAAAAGCGACTTGAAGAAATAGCCATAAGTGAATGCTTGTAGAGGACATAAACCCATATATATATATAGCTAATGAAGAAAAACGACGGAACCAGTGAAGATTTTGAAAAATTGAAGATTTGAAAAACTGAAGAAAAACTCAAATTGAAGATTTTCAACTTTGGTGGTGGCGTGACCCATCAGATAAGAATGATGATTTCAGACACCGCGTACAATTGTCGTAGTGTTCTGAGAATCAAATTCTTCATTAATTTCTTCACACTTAGAGTGTTATTCTTCATTGATTGAAGAAAAACGTTTCTTCATGTGTTGCACATCTAAGTCATCAATTTTGCATAAGTGTCAGGATGTGTGTCCTTTTCAAAGAACATTTGAAGATTCTAAGATATTTAGCTCACACCACAACTTGCTAAATCTCTTCTCATCCAAGGGCTTTGTGAAGATATCGGCTAGTTGTTCTTCAGTCTTCACATGCTCGATGGAGATGTCGCCCTTCAACACATGATCACAAAGAAAATGATGACGAATTTGAATGTGCTTTGTCTTCGAGTGCTGAACTGGGTTGTGAGAAATCTTGATGGCACTCTCATTGTCACAGTAGAGAGGCACATTCTTCACGTTGATGCCGTAGTCCTTGAGAGTTTGCTTCATCCACAGCAATTGAGCACAACAAGAGCCAGCAGCAATGTATTCAGCTTCCGCAGAGAAGCGGTGATACGATTCTGCTTTCTTCGAGGACCAACAGACCAAAGATCGTCCGAGGAAATGACAAGTACCAGATGTTGACTTGCGGTCCACACGATCACCAGCATAGTCAGAGTCAGAATATCCAATGAGATCAAAAGTAGAGCCCTTGGGGTACCATAATCCTAGTGTTGGTGTGTGAGCTAGATATCGAAGAATATGCTTCACAGCATTATGGTGTGATTCCTTCGGTGTAGCTTGAAATCGGGCACACATGCAAACACTAAGCATTATATCTGGCCTAGATACACATAAGTACAATAGAGAACCAATCATGGAGCGGTATACCTTGTGATCGAAGTCAATACCATTTTCATCAGTGCATAGATGGCCATTTGCGGGCATAGGAATTTTGACACCTTTGCAATCTTGCATGCCGAATTTCTTTAGGACATCTTTGAGGTATTTCTCCTGAGATATGAATACGCCATTGTGTTGTTGACGAATTTGAAGACCTAAGAAGAATTTCAACGCTCCCATCATAGACATTTGATATTCTTCACTCATCATATAGGAAAATTCATCACTATAACGTTGGTCAGTACAGCCAAAGATAATATCATCAACATATATTTGGCACACAAACAGTTCACCATGATATGATTTAGTAAAGAGAGTAGGGTCGAGTGAACCGGGTGTGAAGCCATTCTTCATGAAGAATTCCTTCAATGTATCATACCACGCCTGGGGGAACTGTTTGAGACCATAGAGGGCCTTGTTGAGTCTCAAGACTTTGTCGGGATTCTTTGGATCTTCAAAACCGGGGTTGAGCAACATATACTTCTTCCTCAAGCTTACCATTGAGGAATGCACTTTTACATCCATTTGATATAAAGTGATATTATGATGGTTAGCATAAGCAAGTAATATCTTGAATAGCCTCAAGTCTAGCAACAGTGCAAAAGTTTCATCGAAATCAATTCCTTCAACTGTGTGTAGCCTTGAGCTACAAGTCGTGCCTTATTCCTCACCACAAGGCCATTTTCATCTTGCTTGTTGCGGTAGATCCAATTTGTGCCAATGATATTATGCTTGCGAGGATCCGGACGTTTGACCAGTTCGAGACATTGTTGAGCTCGAATCGATGTAATTCTTCTTGCATGGCCTGAATCCACTCGGGCTCCGTAAATGCTTCATCTACCTTGGTGGGTTCTGTGATAGAGACAAAAGCATAGTGCCCACAAAAGTTAGATAAATGTGAAGCTTTGAGCGTGTGAGAGGACTCGCGCTCAATGTCATCGATGATCTTGTCAACTTGCACTTCTTTTGCAACGCGAGGATGAGCTGGTTGTCGCCGAGGAATTTGATCATTTTCCTCGGCACCATCGCCTTGAGATTGTCTTCAGTGCATCACTCGACGTTCTTCAGCGTCAGAAATGAATTCTTCAGCAGATTCTTCAAGAGGAATGACATCCTCGTTGCCTTGAACTTGATAGATTCCTCGGGAGCTGGTTCATCTAACATGAAGGTAGGTGCTCTCTTTGCGAGCCATTAGTTTCATCGAACCGCACATCTACAGATATCCACAATCTTGTGAAGAGCGATGTTGAAGACTCAGAGGTGTGCGAGTCCTTTCCGTAACCAAGCATAAAACCTTCATGTGCTTTGGTGCAAATTTATAACTGTGATGAGGATCTCTAATCCAGCATTTAGCATCAAGACTTTGAAATAACTCACATTGGGTTTCTTGTCGTTGAGGAGTTCATAGGCAGTCTTCTTGAAGAATTTGTGAAGATATACTGTTGATGATGTGGCACGCGGTATCAATTGCATCAATCCAAAAACGACTAGGCGTTTTGTATTCATCAAGCATAGTGCGAGCCATCTCAACAAGAGTTCTGTTCTTGCGCTCCATGACGCCATTTTGCTGAGGAGTATAGGGAGCAGATAACTCATGAGTAATACCAAGTTCATCAAGATAGATATCAAGACCGGAATTCTTGAACTCAGTTCCATTGTCACTCCTGATGTGTCTGATCTTCACACCAAAGTTAGTTGAAGCCCTCGAGGAAAATAGTTTGAAGACTTCCTGCACTTCATTTTTGTAAGTGACAATGTGTACCCATGTGTAACGAGAGTAATCATCAACAATAACAAAGCCATATAGAGATGCATCATTAGTGACTGCTGAGTAATGATTAGGACCAAAGAGGTCCATGTGAAGCAATTCGAAGGGACGAGTAGTGGTCATGATAGTCTTCGCTGGATGCTTGGCCTTAGTCATTTTTCTAGCTTCACAGGCTCCACACAAGTGATCCTTGAGGAATTTTACATTTTCAATGCCAATGACATGCTTCTTCTTTGCAAGCGTGTGCAAATTCCTCATGCCTGCGTGACCAAGTCGCCGATGGCATAGCCAGCCTTCTGAAGCTTTTGCAAGTAGACACACGGCTGGTTGTGGTCCCAGAGAGAAATCAACAATATACAAGTCTCCTCTCCTAAAGCCTTCAAGACTTTGGAATTGTCACTTCCATAATCACAACACAACGATACTTGCCAAAGATAACAACCATATCAAGATCACAAAGCATTGAGACTGACATGAGGTTGTATCCTAAGGACTCAACAAGCATGACTTTGTCCATGTGTATGTCCTTAGAGATCGCAACCTTACCAAGCCCAATACCTGACTTTTGCCTTTGTCAGCAAAGATGATATGCTTCAGATGTGACGGTGATAAGGGAGCATCCATCAATAGATTCTTGTCACCAGTCATGTGATTTGTACATCCACTATCGAGGACCCACTCATTGGCTTTTGTTTGATCATCCTTGGCACCCTTTCCATGAAGCAATAGGTGGGAGCGTAGTCATCACTATCTTCATCAGCTTTGTTGGTGAGGTCATTTTCTTCAGAGTTGAAGATGGACTTGTCGACGACAAAGAAGAGCTAGAGCTAGACTCGCCACACCGCACTCAGATTCTTCCGATGCCTCCTCTTCCTCATGTTCCTCGATTCAGCTTCAGAGTCCATTTCCTTGCCAATGAATGCCCGAGCCTTTTGGAGCTGCTCTTCTTGTGAGAAGAAGGCTTTGAGGATTTTGATGATGAAGATTTCGACGATTTCTTCTTCTTCTTAGCGCCATCGAACTGTAATCCTTGTATTTCTTCTTATTTAATTCCTTTTCCCATCGAGGACAATCTTGGATGTAGTGACCAGGTTTCTTGCATTTGTGGCAAAGTCTTCTCTTATAGTCTTTGGATGAGGAATCACTGCTCCTTGAGGATTTTCCAAAGCGACCACGCCTTGAGAACTTCTGGAATTTCTTCACGAGCAAGTGCTAGCTCCTGCTCGATTCTTCAGATCTCCAAGGCTACTACCGTAGTCTTCACACTCAGATTGCATACAGCCTTGGCCTTGTGGCACACGTGTTTTTCATAGCTAGAACCATTGAGATCTCTCTTTTCAGCAAGCTGGAACTCATGAGTATTTAGCCTCTCGAGGATATCACCGGATCAAGTGACTTGTAGTCAAGACGCTCTTGTATCATAGTGCGTGAGTATCAAATGAGGAATCAAGCTTATCTCAACAATTTCTTCACCACCTCATGGTCGGTGATGTCATGGGCACCAAGCGCTTGAAGCTCATTTGAGATGTCATGAGGCGATCAAGGTTTGTTGAACATTTTTGTTGCGAGTCTTTTGAAGCGGTTGAAGAGATTGCGAAGAACATCAACTCGAGAGTCACCCCGAGTTGAGACTCCTTCATTTACTTTGGACAGCCTGTCCCGGATGAGCTTGGCAGCTTCAAAGCACTCACTCTTCCATACTGCCCTTTACTCGATGGCCACATATGATATTCTTCGCTTGAGAATCGAGTTGCTCGAATCTCTTCACATCAGCAGCATTCAGAGAAGGTGTGACTGAGGGAACACCATTTTCCACAACATACCAGAGATCGCTGTCAATTGCCTCAAGATGCATTCGCATCTTGCTCTTCCAGTAGGGGTAGTCCGTCCCATCAAAGGTAGGACACCCAGCTGAGACCTTGATCATACCTGCGGTCGACATAACTAAAACTCAAGGTGGTTAAACTAAAATCACACGTAACAAGGGAGTACCTTGCTCGACACCAATTGAAAGTGCGTTATATCGATTAGAGGGGGGGGTGAATAGGCGATTTTATGAATTCTTCATCGAGGAATTTGCGGTGAGGAAATTCCTTAGCTAAGAACTACTTGCAAATGAATAAGTACTCGAAGTAAGCATAAGAGAATGCGGGCATGGTCATCATGATGAAATGAAGACAAACAAAGAGTATGTAAAGCGTAAACACAGGATAGCACAAGATGAAGACAAACAGATCAAGAAATTGAAGCGAGGAAATTGAGAAAGCCTTCACCAAAGTCTTTAAACAGAGATATGAATGAACACTCAACACAAGAATGAGGAAATGAAAGAGTTGAGGAAATAGAACCAGTTAGGTTGGTGAAGACAATGATTTGGTAGACCAGTTCCAACTGTTGTCTCGGCTTGTACATCTGGTTGAGCGGCCGAGTATTTAAACTCGAGGACACACATCCGGACACCCAATCGAAAGCACGCAGCTCAGACACCAAGTCCTCACCAGATTCTCCTTGAACTAAGGTCACACAGACCTCGCCCAATCACTCGTGGTAAGTCTTCAGCGACTTCCAAACCTTCACAGACATGGTCACTCGGCGATCCACAATTCCTCTTGGATTCTCTAGACCATGACGCCTAACCATCTGGAAGAAGCACAATCTTCAAAGGTAACAAGCGTCGGATCCACGCAGGATCAATCTCTTTAGTGATGCTCAATCACTTTGGGTTTGTAGGGGTTTGGTTTTGGGTTTTTCTCACTCGATGATTTTCGCCAAAGTACTCAGAGGATGGGTTGCTCTCAAATGACAAGTGTCAAGTTTCTCATGGAGCAGCCAACCAGCTAGTGGTTGTAGGGCGGCTATTTATAGCCTAGGGAGCAGCCCGACATGATAAGACATAAATGCCCTTCAATGATATGACCATTAGGTGGATAAGATATTTTGGGACAGGTGGCACATAACATAAAGAACGGTCGGAAATTTGACTCTCAAATTCCTCCGGGCTATCATGTTCTCATCGAGTAGGCAATCCAGATGGCGAATTCCTAACTCCTTAGTCGAACAAATTCTCGTGATAGGAAGAACTTCGTCTCACATCAAGAAATTGACTGAACTGTATGAGATTTCCAAAGGCTTCACTCAAGGGATTGGTAGGTGTAGGATTTTGAGTTGAGCATCACATGGAAATTTTTCCTTAGTATTTCCTCGACCCCCTTTAACAAAGACGGTGTTTCCTATGACTCAAGAAAGAGAAAAACGAAACTACGAAAACAAAAGTCTTCACGCTTCATGTTCCTCAAATGAATACCAAGTCTTCAAGGTCACACCAATTTCTTCACTTTCAAGGTCTTCAGAAAGTCTTCAGAACATCAAAGTCTTCAGTCAAAGAACTTCATTTTTAGGGGTCGACTTTCACTGTAAATATCAAACTCCTCATTGACTTATAGACCTGTGTACACTCATAAACACATTAGTCCCTTAACCTATAAGTTTTCAATACACCAAAATCACTAAGGGGCACTAGATGCACTTACATGCACCAGCCCCTTGTGGCTGGTGCGTTTCCCCTCTTGGCCCATAAGGCCCATATCTTTTATCGGGGGTGCCCGGAACCCTTTTTGGTGATCCGATATGTACCCGGTACCCTCCAGAACACTTCCGATGTCCGAATACCATCGTCCTATATATCAATCATTACCTCTCGACCAATTCGAGACTCCTCGTCATGTCTGTGATCTCATCCGGGACTCCGAACAATATTCAGTCACCAAATCACATAACTCATATAATGCTATATCGTCATTGAACATTAAGCGTGCGGACCCTACGGGTTCGAGAACTATGTAGACATGACCGAGAAACCTCTCCGGTCAATAACCAATAGCGGAACTTAAATGCCCATATTGGCTCCTACATATTCTACGAAGATCTTTATCGGTTGAACCGTTATCAGAACATATGTAATTCCCTTTGTCCATCGGTATGTTACTTGCCGAGATTCGATCGTCGGTATCTTCATACCTAGTTCAATCTCGTTACCGGCAAGTCTCTTCACTCGTTCCGTAATACATCACCTCGTGACTAATTCCTTAGTCGTTTGCTTGCAAGCTCATGATGTGTTTTAGTGAGAGGGCCCAGAGATGCCTCTCCTATACTCGGAGTGACAAATCCTAATCTCAATCTATGCCAACTCAACAAACAGATACCTGTAGAGCATCTTTATGATCACCCGCCACGCCAGGACGCTTGATAGCACACAAGGCATTCCTCCGATCCGGGAGTTGCATAATCTCATAGTCGAAGGAATGTGTATTTGACATGAAGAAAGCAATAGCAATAAAACTTAACAATCATTATGCTAAGCTAATAGATGGGTCTTGTCTATCACATCATTCTCCTAATGATGTGACCCCGTTATCAAATGACAACTCATGTCCATGGTTATGAAACCTTAACCATCTTTTATCAACGAGCTAGTCTAGTAGAGGCTCACTAGGGACACGTTGTTTGTTTATGTATTCACACATGTATTAAGGTTTCCGATCAATATAATTCTAGCATGAATAATAAACCTTTATCATGAATAAGGAAATATAAAATAACACCTTTATTATTGCCTCCAGGGCATATTTCCTTCAGTCTCCCACTTGCACTAGAGTCAATAATCTAGTTCACATTGCAAATGAATCTAACGCCCATGGAGTCTTGGTGTTGATCATGTTTTTCTCACAGAAGAGGCTTAGTCAACAGGCCTGCTACATGCAGATCCGTATGTATTTTGCAAATCTCTATGTCTCCCTCCTTGACTTGTTCACGGATGGAGTTGAAGTGTCTCTTGATGTTTGGTTCTCTTGTGAAATCTGGATTCCTTTGCCAAGGCAAGCGCTCCAGTATTGTCACAAAAGATTTTCATTGGACCCGATGCACTAGGTATTACACCTAGATCGGATATGAACTCCTTCATCCAGACTCCTTCATTTGTTGCTTCTGAAGCAGCTATGTACTCCGCTTCACACGTAGATCCTGCCACGATGCTTTGCTTGGAACTGCACCAACTGACAGCTCCACCATTCAATACAAATATGTATCCAGTTTGTGACTTAGAGTCATCCGGATCAGTGTCCAAGCTAGCATCGACGTAACCATTCACGACGAGCTCTTTGTCACCTCCATAAACGAGAAACATATCTTTGTCCTTTTCAGGTACTTCAGGATGTTCTTGACCGTTGTCCAGTGATTCACTCCTGGATTACTTTGGTACCTCCCTGTCAGACTTATGGCAAGACACACATCGTCCGTACACAAAGATAGCATACATGATAGAACCTATGGCCGAGGCATAGGGAATGACTTTCATTTTCTCTCTATCTTATGGAGTGGTCGGGCTTTGAGTCTAACTCAACTTCACACCTTGCAACACATGGAAGAACCCTTTCTTTGACTGATCCATTTTGAACTTCTTCAAAACTTTGTCAAGGTATGCGCTTTGTGAAAGTCCTATTAAGCGTCTTGATCTATCTCTATAGATCTTGATGCCCAATATATAAGCAGCTTCACCGAGGTCTTAAAAACTCTTATTCAAGTATCCTTTTATGCTATCCATAAATTCTACATCATTTCCAATCAACAACATGAAATGCTACAGAGCTCCCACTCACTTTCTTGTAAATACAGGCTTCACCGAAAGTCTGTATAAAACCATATGCCTTGATGACTTCATCAAAGCGTATATTCCAACTCCGAGATGCTTGCACCACTCCATAGATGGATCGCTGGGGTTTGCACACTTTGTTAGCATCTTTAGGATCGACAAAACCTTCTGGCTGCATCATATACAACTCTTCTTTAAGAAATCCATTAAGGAATGAAGTTTTGATGACCATTTGCCAGATTTCATAATCATAAAATGCAGCAATTGCAAACATGATTCAGATGGACTTAAGCATCGCTACAAGTGAGAAAGTCTCATCGTAGTCAACCCCTTGAACTTGTCAAAAACCATTTGCGACAAGTCAAGCTTTGTAGACAATAACATTACCATCAACGTCAGTCTTCTTCTTGAAGATCCATTTATTCTCTATGGCTTTCTGATCATCGGGCAAATCCACCAAAGTCCATACTTTGTTCTCATACATGGATCCTATCTCAGATTTCATGGCCTCAAGCCATTTATCGGAATCTGGGCTCATCATAGCTTCTTCATAGTTCGTAGGTTCTCCATGGTCTAGTAGCATGACTTCCAGAACAGGATTATCGTACCACTCTGGTGCGGAATGTGCTCTGTTCGACCTATGAGGTCCAGTAGTAACTTGATCTGAAGTTTCATGATCATCATCATTAGCTTCCTCTCTAGTTGGTGTAGGCATCACGGGAACAAATTTCTCTGATGTGCTACTTTCCAATTCGAGAGAAGGTACGATTACCTCTGTGGCACCCCGGCTCAGAGCGACCGGTTTACCCGGTATTGCCAACCCAGAGATCATGTCTTGTGGCAACACACAACATCTTGGTACATTGTTGGTGTTTTGGGAACGGGGGTCCCATGACTTGCCTGCCTGCGGCCTGCGGCGTGGCTCAAAGGAGGCCCAGGACAACCCATCTTCATCAACACAAGCTCAAGACTCTCGAGGGGCCTGGAGATTGCTGGGCGGACGACCAAGAGCTTCTCGTGCACGGCCTCACAGCTGGCTCATGAGGAGGCGAGAGTTCAAGGCACAAGACTCATGAGGTGCCCATGACGCAAGCCATGATTTACCAAGGGCGCCACGGGCGCCAGCCTGCCAGCTGCCCTCCTTTCCTCTTTGGTGCAAAGGAGCAAGCGCAGGTAAGAGCATCAAGCAAAGGCATCCGCTTTGGTGCAACAAGACCAAGACCAGCCCCAACGGCTGGAATGCGCCATCGTGGAGCCCAAGCAAAGGCCATCACCAGAGCCTTTGGCAAAGCGAGGACCAACTTTAGTCAGATAAGTGTACCCTCCTGCTCCCTTCAAATGGCTAATTGTTGGCGCTCTTCCCGCCAATATTTGGGAAGAGGCCTAGGGCCTTCGCCTATATAAGTAGAGCTAGCCACCATAGTAGCAAGACGATCGGATAGAGTGGGAAGCACCCGAAGAGAGAGAGAGAGAGAGAGAGAGAGAGAGAGAGAGAGAGACAGAGAGATCCGAGCCTCAAGCTAGAGCGACGGACACCACTTAGCAGTTCATCGCTCCACCAAGAGCAGACTCGCGAGGCTGTTCTTCCCTCAGATCGTTCCTCATCAGCCCAAGAGGCAATCCACACACCACACATCGGAGTAGGGTATTACACCACGATGGTGGCCTGAACTAGTATAAATCTTATGCCTCTTGTGCTGTTCTTGTTAGCGCTTAGGTCCCCGCGATTCGTGAGGTACGAGACGGTGGAGGGTTGGATCTCCGCGCGCACCCTGTAGTTCGAACCTTAAGGGTCCGCTGAACCCGAATCCGACATTTGGCGCGCAGTAGGGTGCGCCGAACCGCCTTCGCCACCTCGTGCCCCGCCACATCGTCATCACCATGTCCGCGACTGCTGGCAACCCAGATCTCTGGGCGGCGTGGTTCGCCATGCAGAGCCGCCGCCCGGCGACCCTTGCCCTGTGCAGCTCAAGGGTCCGCAGGCGCCAAGGGTCAGCGGGCGACGCGGACAGGCTCGACGGCTCTCACACCGGCAGCGCTGGTCGGCAGCAAGAGCTCCAACCACGCCACACCACATCACAGACACCCGCCGAGAGCAAAGCGAACTCGAGGGCCGCGCCACAAGGGTCCGAGAGCTGCTGCAAGCAGCTGGCCGGAGAGCGGCCGCGACGTCAGCTGGAGCGAGTGGCGGAGCTCCTGGCTTCGCGCGCCGGGGCTCACCCTTCGCACCCAACTCCCACTCAAAGCCGAGGGCGGCCCGCACGGGCTCCGTGACGCGCCTGCTGGCTCCAAAGCTACTCCAGCACCGGCGGAAGGCTGGCGCTGGCCGGGCGGCGGGCTGCCCCGCCGCCCGCTGGAGAAGAAGGACTGTCGCAACTCACGGCCTGGTGGACCGCCGCGCCACCACCCCACGGCGGGCGCGGCAAGCGAGCAGCAAGGCATGCTCAGCACTATGGCGTGGCCTTCGGATGACGCTACGGAAGAATACGTGCCCACATGATGGACCAAGGGCACCCGCATGAGGGAGAACAAGACTCGCCTCCTCAGCCCAACTGGGGTTGAGGCGCCTGTGGCCGCCGCCTTCCGGAGTCTCGAGATGGTCCCACCTGGTCACGCCGGGGCGACGATTATCGGGCACCGCCACTTCTCAAGAGCAAACGACGCTAACCATAGGTCGCAGGAGGTACAGGTCGCCACGACGAGCGGCTGCCCTGGCCCCGCAGCCTCCCAACCCCTGGAGGGGGGGCGCAGGGGCTTCCGAGAGGGCAGAGATCCAACATCACCACCACGGCGCTCAGAGCAAGGCGTTCTCGTGGAGGTAGGCCCTCCGCTGGGAGGTGCCTCGTGGCCTGCCTCAAGGAGGACCCGTGGTCGCTGGGAACTGGCTGGCGATCGCTCTACCCCACCGGGCGCGCCCTGGTTTCCGGCCGTCGTTGGTGGCACTAGAGTGTGGCGCAAGGCGGGCCTCGTCTGCCGATATGAAGCAAGGCTGGTACTGTGAAGAAGGCCCAAGGCTCGTGAAGCTCGCCGCCCGTGACACTCTCACGTAATAATGAGGGGCTGTACACGCCTGAGTCTCGTGGGTGCCGACCTCAAGCCCCGGGCTCCTCCACGCCCAAGAGCAGCACTTAGCTCCACGCTGGTGAGAAGACGCCCAAGACTAGACTAGGTGCTTGGACGGCCTTTTTTTCCGCTTTCATTGGTTTTCCTCCGCCGTCGTTTTCCCTGTTGGATTTAAGTTGAATTTGAGCTCAAGATTTGCGCCAGATTCGGGAAGGGGTGTTTAGTCTCGCTCGAGCAAATCTCTCGCTTTGCCATCCGCCTCACCTGCCTGCCTCGCGAGCCCTCGCGAGCCGGGCCAAGCTAAGCTTATGCAAGAGCCCAGCCTCAGTAGCTGCCAAGGCCCTTCCGGAGGGTTTCTACTGCAGGTCCCACGGATTCGATCAAGAGAGGCCAGATCGCCTGTGCCTTCCACAAAGCTATCTCGGGGCTCAGACGAAACAAAGGAAAACCATCCAACTAGCGCTACCGCTTAGCCAACCACTTGGCGGGCGTATGGGCGCTTGTAACACCCGCTATCACGAAGAACACAAGTTTTAAATAAGGCTCCCCTCCCAAAATGCTCTCACCTACATCAGGCCAAACCTGAGTTCTATTCATGCAGGTAATGGAACAAGGACAATACATGATCACGGACAAATCCCCAATGCATCCTCAGAGCACCTCCCGAGCCGCTGCTAGCATCGCTGGCCTCGCCGTCGCCGCTTCACGTGATCGCCGGCGGCGCGCTCGGGCTGCTCACCACGCCGCCTCATCGGGCGCCACAACCACGCCGTCGTCAGACAAAGTGAAGGCCCGGACGAGGGCATCCACGTTGTCTTCCACCCAAAGGCGCCAGTCGCCCGGACGGCTCGGGAACGGGCGATGGCTGCGCTAAAATCAAGTGAGGGTCCATGTCCCGAGATGGCTGAAGACACGAGAGAAGGCGCCAAGCAGCGCGACTCCTCTCCTCCACCAACCTTTCGCCCTCGACCGATCACGCTTCCACCGCACCACCACGCCGCTGAAGAATCAAGGTTGTCGGCGAGTTAATCACAAGGCGGCTGGCCTACCGCCGCCCACAGATATTATCCAAGGTTACGTTAGCTCTTTCCCGAGCGTGCATGAATATGGGACGGTGCTCGTGCTCCAAGATTCACCGCCGACGATCTCGTCGTGATTCTCAAGCAGAACAGCCTCGGCCTCCTCCACTACCGGGCGAAGAAGGAGCGCTCGGCCGAGAGGTGGTGGACGCCCTCACTGCGCCACTCAAGGCGGCTCAAGAGCATCGGCCCGCCCGCCGCCTCCTCTAGTTTGGCCTCAAGGCAGCAGTCCTGCCTCAGCCTCGGCCTTGATCAACCCCAACCGCTCAAACTCAAGGCCGAGGTTCGAGGCCGCCGCCACTCGGTGTCCAACCTCCTCCATGACGCGGGCTTCCCGTGCTGCAACCTCATCTCCGCCTGCCGCCAAGCGCCTCGCTCAAGCGCCAGATTTGCAAGGCCGGGCGGCTTCAAGCGTCGCCGCCTCTTCATGCTTCCGAGCTCCGCCGAGTTGCTAGAGGCCACCTTCATCGACGCAGGCTGCCTCGCAGCTCCGCTTGCTCCTCCAACAAGTGGCACCGGCCAGGCTTCCCTGCCCGCCTCCTCCGCCGCCTCCGCCCTGTCGGCTGCCGGGCCTCCTCGACGGCCCGAGAACAGGCCTCCCGAGAGGCTGCCAACGACGCCTTGGCCTCTTCATCATCAAGCTCACATGATGCGCAAGGGCGGCAGCGCCTCCAGCTCGCACCTCTCTACAACTAGGCGCAGGCCCTCGGCCTCAAAGGCCTTCATCAGCAAGCTCTTCACCAAGAAGGCTCACCGCCGGCCGCCTTCAAGAAATCCTTGGCGGGCGCGCGCGCCCGGGGGCCACAGACGCCCTCCCACACTCATCGACCGCCCAGACGGGCGACGGAGCCGAGAATCAGCACTCCCTCCGGGGGGCTGGGGCTGGCACCTCGACGGCCGGGCGCGCGCTGGCCAAGCCCGCCCGAGCCAGCCCATCTCGGCCGAGGGGCGCAGAAGCGCCAGCCAATCGCCGCCCACGACCAGCGAGAAGCCCACGGCAGGCTAGCTATGCCTCGGGAAGGCTCGCGAGGAAGGATCGCGAGGTGCGCAGGGCCACGACGCGCCTCGGGACTGTTCACCTCCCTGGCCGCCTCACCACAAGGGCTCCACCGCTGAGCACTCGAGGACTGGGGAGGCGGCCGGGAGGACGGCCTCACCCATCTCCATGAGCTCTAAGAAGGGGACTGCAGGCAGGGATCAGACAAGCAGCAGAAGAATCAAGAGCTGGAGAAGGAGAAGGCTTACTGCCAAGAGTAAAGTACTTCCTGCGCTCACAGCGACAAGGGTAATCATTGCCTGTGGCCTCCCATCTCTTCCGGAGGGCCTTGAAGTTCACGCGGAAACGACCCAAGATTTGAGCACAGGGATCAGCCTGCGTCGAGGGAGAAGCATCAAGGCGACCAGCGCTGTGGGCGCCCTCCGACGCTGGCACTCGATCGCCTCACCAAGAGAAGCAGCAGGGCCTCGGGGCTTCGGAGCTTCATCCCAGGGCGCTATGGGTGGCTGCCTGCCGCCTCACCACGGCGACATGAGCCTCAGAGCTGCCCCTCACGGCCGCGCCCGCTGCCACCCGGGGGGTCCTTCGCCTCGGGCGGCTCAGGCCTCCCTGCTCCGCCACACCGAGGAGGAGCCGCTTGGCCGACGGAAGGGTTGTCACCACCACTGGATTCTCGCGAGGCCCTCGAGACCAGCGGGCGCAGCCCCCATTCATCGAAGATAGGCATCTGGTTCACCAAATCACCCCTGCTCGCGGCAGAGGTACAGCAAGGCCCCTTCGGCTGGATGCCACCGGGTTAGGATCGCCAACAGACCAGGAGCACTTTGCTTAGCGCCAGCGCCAGTCTTCTTCCCGAGCCTCATACGATCACCAGTTCACCAAGGCCCACATCCGTGGGAATGGCGCTGAAGAGGACCAATGCGGCGATCAGAACTCCTTCACCACCTTGGGCGCCACAAAGAAGCGACCTCAGAACGCCAAGCGGCGCCAGACAAAGACGAGCCGAGGGCTCGAAGCGCCTCCGCCCCAGCCTGAATTGGGGACAGCAAAGAGGTCGGCTCAGATAGCAGGGCTGGGCACCCCACATCCACGCATAACCACCTCTCACGGAACTCAGCCCGGGCGGAGGCAGGCTGAAGTCAATCCTCGAGGTCATTGTCTCGGGCGCGGCGACGAAGCTCACACACGCCGAGCACTGAGTGGGGTCGACAAGGCGCAGAGAGAAGAAGTGGCACAACAAGGCAACCGAGGGAAGGATGCCCATCATTGCCTCACAAACGAAGGCGAAGACCGAGAGGAGAGTAATGGACTTGGGACCTAGATGCATCATGTGGATCTGATAATGGGAAAGCACGACATTGAAGAAATCAGAGAAGGGGGAACTGACCCGCATTGTAGGCGCCGCCAAATACTGGGACCTCGGTGACTATCCTGTCGATGGCAAGTGGGACTTGGGCCAGGCCGTCGCCCTCCCGCATTCGTTGAAAGAGGTGGCTGAGCCGAACTGACCTTGCCCAAGCCCTCCAGATTGAGTATGATCGACGGGTCGACATGGAGGGCCACGCGGCGGCGTAGCAAGGCGAAGGCACAGGTTTCTTCCCTTTCCCCTTCTTCGTCGGAGCCATGGCGATCGAAAGGGGGAAGGGGATTGAGATTGGATTGGAAATGGAAGCTGGAGTTCGAGAGAGGGAAGGACTGGAGCGCACAAGCAGCAGAGAGGGGAACAGATGTGTGCAGCAGCGTGTCCGCCTAGCAAGGCACGAAATAAGGAGGCATGGGGGAACAGTGCCGCCCACGTCCAATCAACCGCCACGCGCGCCCAAGGCTGCAGCTGTTAGGGCCCACGACGTCAAGACTTGCCCTTTCGCCTCTACTCGCCAAGTTCGGGCGCCGCCAGGCTCGGGGGCTCTTGTCATGTCTGGGAACGGGGTCCCAGACTTGCTCGCTCGCGCCCATGGGCGTGGCTCAAAGGAGGCCCAGGACAGCCCATGTTCATCAACACAAGCTCAAGACCCTCGCGAGGGGCAAGCCTCATGGGCGGACGACCAAGAGCTTCTCGTGCACGGCCTCGCCAGGCTGGCTCATGAGGAGGCGGAGAGTTCAAGGCAGGGTACCTCGCGAGGTGCCCATGACGCAAGCCATGATTTACCAAGGGCGCCGGTGGAGGCGCCAGCCAGCATGGCCCTCCTCCTTCCTCTTTGGTGCAAAGGAGCAAGCGCAGCAAGAGCATCAAGCAAAGGCATCCGCTTTAGTGCAACAAGACCAAGACCAGCCCCAACGGCTGGAATGCAGCCATCGTGGAGCCCAAGCAAGGCCATCACCAGAGCCTTTGGCGGCGAGGACCAACTTTAGTCAGATAAGTGTACCCGCTGTTCCCCTTCAAAATGGCCAATTGTTGGCGCCTTCCCGCCAATATTTGGGAAGAGGCCCAGGGCCTTCATCTATATAAGTAGAGCTAGCCACCATAGTAGCAAGACGATCGGATAGAGTGGGAAGCACCCGAAGAGAGAGTGAGAGATCCGAGCCTCAATATAGAGCGACGGGACACCACTTAGCAGTTCATCGCTTCCACCAAGAACAGACCCTCGCGAGGCTGTTCTTCCCTCAGATCGTTCCTCATCAGCCCAAGAGGCAATCCACACACCACACCGGAGTAGGGTATTACACCACGATGGTGGCTTGAACCAAGATAAATCTTGCGCCTCTTGTGCTGTTCTTGTTAGTAGTTTAGGTCCCTGCGATTCGGTGAGGTACGAGACGGTGGAGGGTTGGATCTCCGCGCGCACCCCAGAGTTCGAACCTTAAGGGTCTGCCGGAACCCGAAATCTGACATACATAAATAACCGCTTTATTGAAACTAGCGGAAGCATAGAATGACATTACAACAAGTTGCGAGGCCAAGCGGCACACTCGGTGCGGCTGAACAATATGTACATTATTTAGTGGACATAAAGGGGGCCTCGAGCACGACATATACACGGCAGCGGAACGACGACGTAGCGGGACTGCATAGCACAGGGACACCGATGTGGACACGATCTAGACATGGCAGATCTCCGATCTAGTTAGACTTTCTTGAAATCTGGCATACCACGCCAGGTCAGTACATTGAATGTACTTGCAAGCTCACAACAAATAGAACCATAATGACAAACAACATCATGACATTTAATCAAGTTAAATGCAAACAACAACATGCTACTCATGCAGCGAAACCAAACTTGTGCATCGAGTCACACGGACTCTCTTACCAACCGGTTGCCTCGGAACCGAAACAGTGCTCAGAACGAAGCACGAACGGAACCATGCTTGGTCCAACTGGTTACCTCATAACCAAAACGTGATCACTCCCGGATCACAAATGATACCACGACAGTCAGCTTCACTGACTTCATCATCATCCAACCAGTGCAATGCAAGTTGATTAGTGTGCAAGGTTCATTAATAACAGTTGATCCATGGTGTGACTTACTTACGAACTGGGCCCTTATCCGCAGGTGCGGCTATCGATAGATTAATACAATCTGCAGAGGTAGCACACTTTACCCACACCACGGAATCCATGGCCTCGCACTCCCATTCGGGTGGACCAACGACATTCCGACAGAACTCTCCCATTGCCATGACACTCTTACAACCACTCCGACCAACTCCCCACTGGGCTTAGTCCAGGGTGACCCAGCCTACCAAAGGCAAAACTACCACCGTCGTGGCAAATAAACAGTCCCAAACGGGGACACGGTACCATAACAACAACAGGTTCACAAGGTTATGTCTGCTTACCGGGCCAGGGTAACAGATGCCCATAACCTTCCCTCATTGGAGGCACTGACAAAAGGCATGACAACGGACGACTACCGGCCTCCCCATAAAGGCAAATGTGGTTGCACTCGTCAACCCGATTCAGTGGCACCATGAGCCGACCAACTTTACGTTCAAGTTCAGTTATCATCAGGTTTAACTTGAAATAAAATGCTCGAGTCAAAATATGCCATGCTTATGCAACAATATATCATGCATCACAAATCACAACAGATCAACCTCATTCAAAGTTCTACTTGCACAAACTGAACCTTCAACATTACCGGTCCTTCTTACTTGTTATTTATACTCATCACTTTAGTTGACATTAATCAAATAAAACTTATCTTAGCCTGCATATAGTGAGAATAAGACCGATAATCATATCACCAAAGTCATGACAAACTTACTTAGATCAACTACTCAAGCTACATCTCACTAGTTCAAGCATTCACTTCTGTTAGCTAAGCCTTTTGACCATGACAAGGTAATTAACACAAGCATTATTGATTTTAATACTATATGCATTGAATAATATATATATATATATATATATATATATATATATATATATTCAAGTAGAAAATCATGAATATTGCAAAGAAACCATGATAATGTTGATGTGGCTTGCCTTAGTGCAGAGGAGCTTCACACTCCTCCTGGATGCCTTCAAGACAAGCTTCACCTTTTGAAAATAATTCAAATGACAAAAAGAAAATATCAAGAACACTTCTGAAAATTACCGGAAATTCTAGGAAGCAAGGAAAAATTCCATCTTGGGTGTGCTGCTAGGATTTTCCAGTAAGAACAGAATGCAAAAACAATCAAATCATTTGGACTTGTAGAATAAGAGTTATAGCTGGTCAAAGTTCTGGTCAAAATTTGAATTTAAAAGAAAATCCCCGGGGGGGGGGGGGGGTGATGTCGAAGGCGTAAAACGCCCGGGCGCCACCACTCATACCACTTCGAGCGTGGCCTGAGTGGCTGACAACAGGCCTCGCTGGTCAAGTCGGAGGGAGAGAGGGAGAGAGACAGAGCACGGCGAGGCTCCGCTGGAGTGCACGCCGACGAGGAGGGCTCCTTGGCCCGATCCAAAGGGATAGGATTGGAGAGGAGGTCGAGACGCACCTGCCCGTACCCATAGCGTAGCTAGAGGTGGCCGGACGGGGTCGGAACTGAGCTCTCCAGCGGCGGCAGCGGGCGGGGCCCGTCGAAGTTGGCGATTTCGGCGAGCGAAGGCCGGTCCAACAGCTCCGACAACACCAGCTCGCACCAGTGGATCACCACGAACACGCCTGAGGAGTCGGTGGAGCACGAGCGGATCTGGAGAGGGAGGGGGCCTAGGACGGGGATCACCGACGAGCTCGGGACGGGGGCGACGGCCAGAGGCCTGCCCGGCCGGGCTGCGGCTTCCTACGGGGTCGTGGAGATGTGGTGGTGGTGAGTGAGGAGAGAAACGAGCTCGGGAGGGGCTATATATAGGCGAGGTCGAGGCGGTGATCGAGAGCTCGCCGGAGTTCTCTGGAGCGTCGCTCGACGACGAATGGTGTCAGTGAGAGAGGGGAAAGACACCGGGGATCACGCGGAGGCTGTAGACGAGCTACGACGAGCACAGGAGCGCGGTACGCAACGAACACAGGGGCACGGGCGAACTGTTACCTTGGCCGTGCTGTGCCCATGCTCGCTACGGCGAACTCTGGCGTCGGCGAGCGCTAGGAGGGAGTTAGGGGCGTCGAGACGGTGATGGTGGCGCGGTTTGGCAAGGTGCGGCAGCCGGGGAAGCGAGCACGCGATGAACAGAGCGCTCGGTGGCATCCAGAGTGCGTCGACTAGCACGTTGGCACCATGCACACGCGTGGTCACCACGTGAACTCTGGCATAGAGC
Organism: Aegilops longissima; assembly: GCA_021605205.1. NCBI lineage: Eukaryota > Viridiplantae > Streptophyta > Magnoliopsida > Poales > Poaceae > Aegilops > Aegilops longissima. The sequence goes on along the minus strand of CM038679.1, from coordinate 546,752,242 downwards.
CACGGCTTGCCATAAATTCATGCCTGACAGTTAGTCCTTAGTGGTTTTGGTTGTTTTGCATAGTTGGCTTGGTCACAGGTGCACTGTGGGAGTGGCTCTCTTGCTGGCAAGTTTCTGGACAAAAACTTGTGTGGTCAAGCCAGAGAGGGTATATGGCTGATTTTTGGTGGTTAGCAGTTTCTTAGGAGGGTAATGATGCTCAAGAAAAATCAGCCTCATTGGATCAAGGAAAATGATACTTGCTGTAGAAAGTGATCATTCTGTCTAGAGCAGAAATGATTTTCTGTAGCAAAAATAATACAAAAAGTCATGCAATATTTTTGCTTAGGAAGGTGCCCTAGGGTTCAAAGAATATTTGTGAATTTATTTAGGAATTTTGGAGCAAGAAATCTAGGGGTTGCTTTGGAGCATACTTCTCTGAAGTGATTTTCAGGGAAGGAAATGAATATTTTTCATTCCTTGGGCTTTTGTGGAGTTTTTCAGAGAAGGAAAAGTGAGTTAGAGGTGGAGGGGTCACTTGGGTGAAAATCAAGGGTAGGCCCAAGTGTTCAAGTCCATTTGAATTGATTCAAAAACTCCAAATCCAAAGCAAATGCAATTGAAAGTCCGGAAAAAGAGAGAAGGCAAAAACCAGGCTGTCACAACCCCCCCCCCCACTTAAGATGAATATCGTCCTTGAGATTCGGTTGCTTGGGAAAACAATTCTGGGTAGGTTGTCCTTAACAATTCCTCTCTTTCCCAGGTTTCCTCTTCCTCGGTGTGATGCTCCCACTGGACCTTGTAAAATTTGATCGCTGGTTGTGTGACCCTTTCTCGCCTCATCCAAGATTCTGAATGGCCTCTCCTCATAAGTTAAATCCTTGGCAAGCTCAATTTCTGACATATCCGTCCTCTTGTCGGGTGGTGAAATACACCTTCTCAGCTGTGATACATGAATACGTTGTGGACATCCGACAATTCGGGTGGCAATTCCAACTGATAAGCAACTGTGCCAACTCGTGTCATGACTGGGAATGGACCAATATACCTTGGTGCCAATTTTCCCCGGGTCTGAAATCTCTTGACTCCCTTCATGGGTGTTACTCGGAGATACACGTGTTCACCAGGTTCAAAACTGACTTGTCGGTGTTTGGCATCATAATAACTCTTCTGTCGTGACTTAGCCAGCTGTAGTCTATCTCGAATTTCCCTGACTTGTTTCTCTGCCTCCAATATCAGATCAATACAGAAGAGGCGGCTGTCTCCGGTTTGAGACCGATTTAATGGAGTGCGACACTTACGGCCGTATAAAGCTTCAAAGGGTGACATTTTCAAACTGGTTTGAAAACAGTTGTTGTATAAGAATTCTGCATATGGCAGACAATCTTCCCATTTGGGTCCATGGGCTATGGCACATGCTCGAAGCATATCTTCAAGGATTTGATTTACCCGCTTAGTCTGACCATCTGTTTGAGGATGATAGGTGGTGCTGTATTTGAGAGTGGTCCCTAAAGCTTGATGGAGTCGGGACCAGAATGCGGATGTAAACAATGAACCTCGGTCTGAAGTGATAGTTTTTGTCACTCCATGCAAACTGACATTCTAGGATACATATAATTGCGCAAGTTGATCAACGTGAAGGGTGGTGCGGATAGGAATGAAGTGAGCCACTTTAGTCAGCGTGTCCACTATGACCAATATAGCATCATTGCCTCGGTGAGTCCGGGGTAGACCGGTGATAAAGTCCATGCAGACATCGTCCCATTTCCATTGCGAGACGGGTAGAGGTTGGAGAAGTCTGGCGGGCTTTTGGTGTTCCGCCTTTACTTTGTTCCAGATGTCACAACAAGCGACAAAATATGCGATGTCCCTTTTCATTCCATCCCACCAAAATATCTGTCGGAGATCTTCATACATTTTAGTACCGCCTGGGTGTATTGAGTATGAGGATTCATGTGCTTCTGCCAAAATTTTCTTCCTCAAATCTGCTAGCTCAGGTACACATATCCTTCCTCAGAACCTGAGTGTACCCAGTGCGTCCCTTGAGAAATCCTGAGTCTTGCCTTCTCGCAGATTTTTGATATATACTTGCAGACTCTTGTCTTCAGCCTGTGCTATGCGAATCTCCTCTTCTAGCGTAGGAGTTACTTCCAAAATATTCGCAAGACTGGCATTTATAATTACCAGGTTGAGCTGAGCGATCTCCTATTGGAGTTCTGAAGGCAAAGACTCCATTATGGCATTCAAATTGGCAGGCTTGCGACCGAGGGCATCAGCAACTACGTTGGCCTTTCCCGGATGGTAATTTATCTCCAAATCATAGTCTTTGACCAACTCGAGCCATCTTGGCTGTCGAAGGTTTAAGTCTGGCTGGGAGAATATATATTTGAGACTCTTGTGGTCAGTAAATAGTTGACATCTCTTTCCAATGAGATAATGTCTCCAAATCTTTAGAGAGTGCACAACAACGGCTAGTTCCAAATCATGTGTAGGATAGTTTCCTTCATGAGGTCGTAGATGGGAGATGCGTAAGCTACCACCTTGCTGTCTTGCATAAGTACACACCTAATGCCCTGTTTGGATGCGTCGCAATACACATCAAAGCTGTGGTAAATGTCTGGGGGAGTCAAGACCGGTGCTGATGTCAATCTGGTTTTTAGCTCGTTAAAGCTCTGCTCGCAATCCTCAGTCCATTCAAACTTCTTGTCTTTCTTGAGAAGTTCTGACATTGGCTTGGCAATTTTGGAGAATCCTTCGATGAACCGACGGTAGTATCCAGCTAATCCAAGGAAACTCCGGACTTGGGATACGGTCGTGGGTGCTTCCCAATCAAGCACATCTTTCACTTTGCTAGGATCCACAGCGATACCTTCTTGCCCCAGAAATCCGACTTGTTTGAGCCAAAACTCACACTTGCCGAATTTTGCATACAACTGATGGTCACGGAGTCTTTGTAAGACTGCTCGGGGGTGTTCCGCGTGTTCTTCGTTACTCTTGGAGTAAATTATAATATCATTGATGAAAACCACCACAAACTTGTCCAAGAAATCCATGAACACCTTATTCATCATATGCATGAAGAAGGCAGGGGCATTTGTGAGGCCGAAGGACATCATAGTATATTCATAGAGATCGTACCGAGTAGTGAACGCGGTCTTAGGAATATCTTCCTTCTTGATATTTAGTTGATGATATCCGGTCCTTAAATCAACCTTGGAAAATACTTTTGCACCACTGAGCTGATCGAACAAGTCATCAATCCTTGGTAGCGGGTATTTGTTCTTGATTGTGACATCGTTTAACTGACGGTAGTCAATGCACATCCTGAGACCACCTTCTTTCTTGTCTACAAATATTGCAGGTGATCCCCACGATGACGAACTGGGGCGGATATATCCTTTCTGTAGAATTTCATCCAGCTGCTTCTTCAATTCCACGAGTTCGGAGGAAGGCATCCGATAATACTTTTTGTACAATGGTGCAGTTCCAGGCACAAGATCAATTGCAAACTCAAGCTCTCAGTCCGGGGCATGCCTGACAATTCTTTTGGAATACATTGGGAAACTCACTGACCACAGGAATTAATCCCAACTCGTTTGCCACAGTGGTGAAGACCATTTATTTCTTGGGTATACTCCCGCGAGCATAGAATTTTGTAGTCTGCCCTTCCTGATTTTTCAAGGTGACTTCTCGAGTCGCACAGTTTATGCATACTTGATATTGAGTCAACCAGTTCATTCCCAAAATGACATCCAACTTGGCAGACTCGATCACTACCAAAGTGATTGGAAAGCGGACCCCCTTGATATCAATTTCCAAATTTCGGCAGACCAATTTGCTTTTGAGCACAGATCCCGGGGACTGAACCAACATACAATGACGACTTCGGGGTTTTCCTGAGCCTCGTCTGTGGAGAGGTGATGAACTTGCCCTTGGACGATCTGCTGGGTATGATATGGCCCCATATGATTGAGTTGCGGTTGGAATGGGGCATTTGACTTCTTGGGACACTGCCTGGCATAATGTCCGGTCTGTCCACAACGAAAATAGGCGTTGTTGCGCTGGCACTCCTCGTTTACTGGACTAGTCACGACATTCTTGACTTGAGTAGTGGTCTTGTTCACATCTGCTGCCAATTGGGTTTGTACTCTACTTGAGTCTCTGCTGTTGTGCACGGTGTCGGTGTCAAACCGCAGATCTCGGTAGGGGGTCCCGAACTGTGCGCCTAGGCGGATGGTAACAGGAGACAAGGGACACGAAGTTTTTACCTGTGTTCGCCTCTCGATGGAGGTAATACCCTACTCCCGCTTGATTAATATTGATGATATGGGTAGTACAAGAGTAGATCTACCACGAGATCGAGAGGCTAAACCCTAGAAGCTAGCCTATGGTATGATTGTTATTCGTCCTACGGACTAAAACCCTCGGTTTATATAGACACAGGATAGGGTTAGGGTTACACATAGTCGGTTACAATGGTAGGAGATCTACATATCCAGACGCCAAGCTTGCCTTCCACGCCAAGGAAAGTCCCATCCTGACACGGGACGAAGTCTTCAATCTTGTATCTTCATAGTCCAGAGTCCGCCAACGGTGATAGTTCGCTATCCGGACACCCCTAGTCCAGACTCCTCAAGAGTCCTCGAACCAGCTTCAATGACGATTTAGTCCGCGCGCAAGATATTGTCTTCGGCATTGCAAGGCGGGTTCCTCCTCCAATACTTCATAGAAGGTTTTGAACACAAGGATAGTGTCCGCTCGCAAAACAAGTTCCACATACTACCGAGAGAGAATAATTTTTGCACAGATCTGCTGACGTATTCCGCGGTGTCACATCACACCACGGCCAAGCCTTTATTCGAATCGTTTTTTACCGTTCCACCTCAGCGCGTTTAGCGAGGCAGTTTCCTTGGCACGTCTTATCAAAGCGGAGATCGTGCCCCCTTATTCTGGGATGCCCATCAATACGGACGTGGGTAACCCATTCGCGCCTTTGATTATGGCGTTTGGGAGATAAGCGAAGTTTTACCAGTCTGGCGGGGACGATAGCTTCGTCTCATCCATATAAGGGATAAGGATCCACCTTTTCGCCCACGCCTTCTTCCTCCTTTGCTCATCCATTTCACAAGCACCCGAGCTCCAAAGGCTCAAGTCCGCACATCCCACATCAACCTTCTCCAACTATGTCCGGAGCGGGAGGCAGGTGGATGGCCTCCTCCGTCATGGAGGGGCACATCACAAAACTGCGGAAGGCCGGATACTTGTCCAGCGACATCGCCAGACACGGCTACCCGACGAGGGGCAGCTCATTCCAACCCCTGTGCCCCATGAGAGGGTGGTGTTTCTCCCCACTTCCTCCGCTGGACTAGGTTTTCCACTTCACCCATTTGTCCGGGGTTCATGTTCTACTACGGCCTGGATTTCCACGATCCGCACCGAACTTTATCCTCAACATCTCGGCGCTTATCGTCAGGTGCGTAAACCTTCCTCCGCATCCAACCCCACTTTGGCTTATGGATGAATATCTTCAATGTCGCCAAGGTAGTGGGCGCCGCCAAGCGGAGTGCGGAGGTGCCATGGTTGGCAAGATGGCCAAAGTCCTATGGCTCGAGGCTCCTTTGTGGAGACCATAAAGGTGGCAATCGGGGTGGTTCTACATCATCGAGCCGCGCGACTCTAAATGGGCGGCGGCCCCTGAATTCTGATCTGGCTTCCCCACACTGCTCACATCATGGAAAGAGACGGGCCTGACGTGGGGGGATTCAGATGAGCTGTCCGGACACCAAACATGCGTCCGAAACCTGGTGGACAAGAATCTCAGGCTTGTCAACGTAATCCAGGTGATGCTCATCCGCAGGATTCTCCCATGCCAACAACGGGCCTTCAAATTGTGGGAGTTCGATCCGGCACATCACCCAACTCTGAAAAGGCTCTTCGACACTACGTACGAAGACGCTGGAAGGTGCTGTTCAAGGGCGCCGAGGTTCTACATCCGCCACCAAGATCGCGGATTCAGCTCGCAGCCAAGCCAGCGAGGTAAGTTGTTTTACCTTTATGGGACTCTTTTTTCATAGTTTGACTCTATGCGGATCTAAAACTCCCTAACCTTGACAGATCGTCAAGACGCCCCGGATATTAACCGTCCGCCCCTTTGCCGAAGACCCAATGGACGCCTGATCGACAGAGCAGCTGGCTCCGGCACCTCACGTGGTGCCGAGAAGAAGGCCAAGAAGGAGGCCACGGAACTCAAGGAGCTCCTCGGCGCCAGGGCTGTCAGGAATCATCGCCCGACAACCCTGAGGCAGAATCCTCCTCCGAGGAAGAGGAGGAGGAAAAAGAAGCCTCTCCCCTAGCGGGGAGAGAGAAGAAAAGGAAGGCCGCCCCAACTGGGGAGGCTGGAGGGTCCAAGAAGGGAAGGACCCTTCCTCCGGACTTCTCCACCAACGTCGACAACAACGAGGAGGAGTGGCCAACAAGGGCTAAGCCCCTGGCGAGATCGTAAGTGTCCGGATACCCATGGCTTTTTTTCATTGCATAATGTTCTCTTATGCCGAACAATCATGCAGCCCGCCCAAGGACGAGTTCGCCGCTTGGTCGAGCGGGTCCCTGAGTTAGTCGGAAGTGGAGAGTACTTCACTTCCGGCCGCCTCCTCACCTCACGCTGTGGACGACACTGAGGTGGGGCCCCAAGGGGGGCCTGGCCAAGAGGAGGTGGCGCAGGAGGCGCCGCAAGGCAACCTCCCGGACTCCAGGCGCGAGGGGAGCGAGACCCCCAGGGGCTGTAATCCCGCCTCGTCCGGACTCCATACGGAACCTTCATCGGTTCAAGTCCCAAGCGCCCCTTCAGGAAGGGTAAGACGCCGGTGTCCTCCGCCCAACCGAGGCACCGGATAACATCGAGGCGCTTAACGCCTCCATCGACGAGGAGCACCACACTGCTATGAGTGTGGTGATCCAGAAAGTTCACCGCCAAGAGCGGGCTGATCAAGCTGCACCTGCCTTCTAACGTGCTTTGAGGTAAGTTTAGAATATGTAAAAATATTACCGATAGACAGTAGCTCTCGATGCTTAGTTCGTGTTCGGAAAGAAAAGCGGGACTAAGGATCTAAAATATATACGCATGAGTCTAACATAAGTATGTCAATATGGGAATGCAGGCTGCGCTGCCGACCTCTGCCAGACCGACCGCGGAGGTCAATGCATTGAAGCGAGCCTCGGCGGTCCGAGAACGAGCTCGCCAAGCCAAGAAGCAGCTCGAGGACAAGGAAGGTAAGTAATACCTTATTAAAGAAATACCTTATAGAAAGGATTCGTTGCAAAAATGACAGGAATAACGTGGGTATTGTAGGGGCCATGAACGAGGTGGCGACCTCGAAGGAAGCGGTGTCCGGCCGAAGCAAAGCTGCCATGCGGAGCGCACCGAGCGAGAGAAGCAGGAGGGCGGGTGGCGGAGGTGCGGCAAGAGCTCCTGTGCTCGTGGAAAAACACGAGAGTTTGGGCGTGACTCAAGACTCGAGAGTCCGGCTCGCCTCGGCTCTTGAGAGTGCCAAAGCCGCTAAGGCCAAAGCCCAAAAGCCTCCAAGAAATTGAATCATTAAAGAAGATAGCGGCGGTAAGGCATTCTTTATGCAAAGCAAGCATGTGAAAGTGAATTACCTATTACTTACCCGGATTCGAGCTCTCTAGGAGCATTCAAGATCTGCCCGTAGTGTGTACGAGCTTGCTGCGTTCTACCACGCCAAGGAGGGGAGCTCGACGGAGAAGGTGTTTCGTCTCAAGATGTCGAGGCCAAACGTCCGGTGCCACTGAGCCACCAGTGAAGCAGCTGGTCGAGCTCGAAGGTCGCCGAACAGGCCATGAAGGGCCTCATAGTTCGGCTGTGGCCATTGGAAGCCATGCCGGGAGCTACTTCGGGCTAGTGCAGCGGCTGGTGGACGTCTGTCCATGGATTGAAGTCATCAAGCGCTCCGTATGCATTGAAGGTGCCCGTCGGGCCTTGCCTGTGCTAACGTGCATTAGGGCAAGCTGGATGCGGAGAAGCTTGTGACGAGACGGGCCAATCAAGGGCAAGGATCATCATAAGCCGAAATGTACTATGAGGGCGTCCTGAAGGGTGCCCGCCGTATAGCGGATGAGTGCTCCAAAGATGTAATTTTTGAATAGACTCGCATTTGTTATCCTGTACGCTGAAAACTTGTTCATATGCGCTAAGCAACGCTTGTTAATTTAAAATATTACCTTTTGTGCGGCCGTTTATCAAATTTGAGAGATGGCAAGTCGTTGGCTTCAGCCCCATGCCACAGTCTTTGGGGTGTTCGGGATAAACTTGGCGCTCTTGTTCCCATTCTTGGGTCCATCGAGGAGGCGCTCACGCAGCGTAACAAGGCAACCAGACTTATAGTGCTTGAACACTCGCCTTAGCCATAGAATTCTATAATTTTAAATTTCAGCGAAGCCCCTAGTATCCGGAAGACCGAGTTCGGGGCGCTATCCACGCCTTGGCCAGACAATGCCAGTTCCTCGCTCTAAGCGGCATAAGTCTTTAGGGACTCGAAGAAACCTCTCGAACAGCGATCGGCTCTCGCCCTATCATGACGGTCGTTTTAGCTTTCTCCCGAGGTGCTCAACCCAGCTCAACCGGGCACAATCGCGATGGTTCTCCCGGTGCTACCTTAGCCGATATAACGGAGCGAAGGTACCAAAACATGGGAGCAGGCAAACCCAACTATTGACCCAAGACATAATTCGAGCCGATGCATATAATGCTATAAGTTCGGGGTGCCGCACTTGTGAAAGTGTTCGGACTTATCACACCATACTTTTGGGGTACTTAAGCCCTTGGTGTATTGGCCGTACCAATTTGTTGTCTGATTAGCAATGTCATAAATGAACATATATAATGGGAAAGAATGCAATAATAGGCAAGAGCTATATATTGGTTATTAAAAGAAAGCGCAAATAAGCGAGAACAATACAAATTGTGCGATAAGCAAGGGATGGGACTATTTAACATGTCCCCCTCCAGGGGTAAGCTATGGGATGGTATATAAAACATGTATAATGCTCGTAGTAGAGACCACCTGGACACTCGACGTAGCTTTCTGCTTCCCTGGCTGTTGCATCGTGAGTTCGGCAATTCTAGTGCCGGACAGGGCTTATGGAGAACAGAGTCCTGAAAGTAAGAAAAAGAAAAAGAAAAAGAATGACACAATCGGGGCCCTCAGTGCGGTTGAGCGCGTGCAGGCGTCCGTGGTCGTGCCCTCCCTTATGCCCATGGTATCTCCGAGCGTAGTTATGTACGCTTAATCTCGGCTTCACAATTTCGCGAGGGTTGGGGTTGGGGCGGATTACTCTGGCGATGCTTGGATCGTGCGAGCGGTCTTTGTAGGTTACTCGGCGCGCTTGACGGTGTCGGACGTTTAGTGGCGAACTTCGAGAATTGCTGTGAGAGGCTGCCTTGCACCTCCACCGCGAGGGTCGCCGTGTGCTCCTCCGTTCGGAGAGGCGTTGGTGTTTCCATTGACCGTGATTACTCCTCGAGGCACTGGCATCTTGAGCTTGAGGTATGCATAGTGCGGCACCATTGAATTTTACCGTCACGGTTCGTCCGAGCGAGTCGCGTGATAGCGCTGCGGAACAGGACTATGTCGAAGATTAACTCTTCGCTTAGGAAGTTATCCGGGATCGAATACCGCCGAGTGTAATCTGAGCTGTACAATTGGCCTGTACACCTGGTATAGCGCCTTTAAAGGTCGTCTTTGTGGGTTTAATCCTTGAGGGGTCTATCGCATTTTGCGCACTATATCTGATAAAGCAGGTTCAGTTGCTACCGCCGTCCATCGAGGACTACGGTGAGGTGAAATCCGTCAATAATTGGGTCAAGAACCAATGCGGCGAAACCGCCGTGACGGATGCTAGTGGGGAGTGGTCCCTTGATCAAAGGTGATCGGGCGAGGAAGACCATGGGTTAAACTTTGGGGCGATGGCTCCATCGCATATACGTCCTTTAGTCGCGCTTCCGCTCCCTTTTGGGTATGTGGGTTGCGTATATCATATTCACCGTCCGCACTTGTGGGGGAAGCCCTTCTGTCCTCTATTGTTCGACGGTCGGGCTCTTCCTCGCCATCGCTATGCAGCCCCTTGTGCGTTGTTTTCGTAGCTTAGCTTGCTCTGTTGTTTGAACACCCAACAATCCCTGTTGGTGTGGTTGGCTGGTTTTTGGGGTGCCATGTATCCGCACAAGTGATCGAGTATTCGGTCCAAGTTGGGACGGGCCACCGGTATTTCTTTTGAATGGCTTTTTCGGTGACCGGTTTAGAGCCTCTGAATCCGGCATTGGCCCAGTATCTTCAGCATTATCGCCAAGCACGCGGCGCTGGTTCTTGTTGCGACGCGACCTGCCATTGCTGTCCTTGGTATCCGAACTATCGTGGTGTTTGTCCAAGTTGTTGCTTCGAGCTAGCCAGCTGTCCTCTCCCCGCAAAGCCGGTCATGAGTGTGGTGAGGGCTGCCATGGATTTCGGCTTTTCCTGCCCTAGGTGCCGGGTTAGCCACTCGTCATGGATGTTGTGTTTGAAGGTTGCTAAGCGCCTCTACATCCGGACAATCAACGATTTGATTTTTCTTGGTTAGGAACCGTGTCAGAATTGTTCCGCCGATTCTTCCGCTGCTGAATTATGTGGCTCGGTCATCGGCGTCTGGTGGTCGCATTATATGTGCCCTGGAAGTTATGAAGGAATGCGGCTTCCGGTCCTCCCAACAACCAATTGATTCTGGCTGGCAAGCTGTTAAGCCAATGCCGAGCTGGTCCTTTAAGCTTGAGTGGGAGGTATTTGATGGCATGTAGATCATCACCGCGGGCCATGTGGATATGGAGGAGATAGTCCTCGATCCAGACCGCAGGATCTGTGGTGCCATCGTATGATTCGATGTTTACGGGTTTGAAGCCCTCGAGGATTTGATGATCCATTACTTCATCTGTGAAGCATAGTGGGTGTCTTGGCCCTCAGATTGGGCTATATCACGACGTAGCTCATATGAGCTTTATCTCTTTGTGTTCGCCCGCCGGTTTCTTTGTATCCGCGTGGCGGTAATCATCCCGAGTCGTTAGGCGCCCACGCCGATCCTGTAGATCGATCTTGTATGCTTTGCCTTATCCTCCAATATATCTCACAAGTCCGTAGCGTTTTAGGTGCCTTGGTATTTTTGAGCGGCGTCCGGGTGTGGCTTGAGCAGAGGGTCGAGAGGCTTCTGCTGTCATGCCACGGGTGGCCGGTCTGCCATGTCGTCGCTGGTGATGTGGGTGCTTCCTCCTCCGATCGAGGCAACGGCCTGCGTTTGGGGTAGCTTTTGAGGGGCGTTGAGTTCATACTCTTCGCTGCAAGGACTTCAATCCATCATCGGCTAGCAGGTCTTGGTCACTCTAAGCTGCTGCTGCTTTCTTGAGGCTGCTTGCCGTGGCTATAAGCCTGCATTTGAAACGCAGCCCTGTTGGCGGGATCCTCGAGCACGATTTAATTCGTCATCGTTGAGGCTTGCCTCATCTTGGAGGGAGGCGTAATTATCATCCTCTACCTCTCTTTTCTGCCAAGACTTTGTCGTGCGACTTTCTTCTCCCTCCTCCTGCGCTGAGTCCTGCTGAGAGGGTCGTCTTCGCACCTTTGTCCAGGTATTATTGTCTCCGTGCGGAATCACCGTTTTCTTGTGGCGGGATTTAGAGCGGCCACCGACGTCGGCGCTTGGGCTGTTTCTTGAGGGGTCATCCTCAGCTGTTCCATCGCCATTCCCATCTTTTGGGATGTCCACCATGTATATGTCATATGACGAGGTGGCCTTCGATTTGCCCCATAGGCGCTGGTTCTTGGTCGCTCTCCACATCGTAAATCCCATACCGTCGATGTCTTCGAGTCGAAGTCGAGCAGGTCGGTTAAATCATCGACAAGTGGCTACCAAGTGGGTGGTGGGTGGGCGTTGAATTTCTTCGTCGTCCAAATCCCAACCTTCCCGATCGTAGTTCGCCAGGCTCCTCCGACAAAGAGAGAGACTTTAATGAATTCAGGATGTCGCCAAAGGGCGAGTGCTGAAAAGATGTCCTTGCGGTGAACTCCATAACGGCGCCAGTCGGATTCGATCATTGGCGGGCGCTGGAGGTTGAGTCCGGAAGGAGTCCGCACACAGGAGTCACGAGCTTTGCAAAGGACATGGATGGTGTTCGGCTTGATCGCCGTAGAGATTTCAGCCCCCGAGGTGGTGTCCAACCAACTATCCTTGATCGGCGAGATCGGCTCCGAATCAATGGTCGGAGCGGACACTAGTGCGGCCTCCAGGGCACTGTTCGGCGGCAGAGCTAGATCGTACCCATCGAGGCAAAGGCGACACGCGCTCGGGCGTGGCTCGAATCCGTCGAAGATCAAGTCTCCGTGGACATCGGCCGTATAGTTCAAGCTTCAAACCTGACACGATGGCAGGGGCGTAGCTTCGATCTGCTCGGATGGCCCTGGCGAATTGGCCCGTAGTGCAAAACCGCCGAGTCACGAAGATCTGTCCGGGAGAATAGTCTCACCTGAACTGCATCGTTCTTGATGATTGAAGGAGCCATCGGGCCTATAGGTGACGACACGAGGAACTCTCAATGAAAGCACCAATGTCGGTGTCAAAATCGGCGGATCTCGGGTAGGGGGTCCCAACTGCGTCTAGGCGGATGGTAACGAGGAGACAAGGGACACGATGTTTTACCCAGTGTTGGGTCCTCTCGATGGAGGTAATACCCTACTCACCTTGATTAATATTGATGATATGGGTAGTACAAGAGTAGATCTACCACGAGATCGAGAGAGGCTAAACCCTAGAAGCTAGCCTATGGTATGATTGTTCTTCGTCCTCGGACTAAAACCCTCCGGTTTATATAGACCTTTGGATAGGGTTAGGGTTACAGTCGGTTACAATGGTAGGAGATCTACATATCCGTGTCGCCAAGCTTGCCTTCCACGCCAAGGAAAGTCCCATCCGGACACGGGACGAAGTCTTCAATCTTGTATCTTCATAGTCCAGGAGTCCGGCCAACGGTGATAGTTCGGCTATCCGGACACCCCCTAGTCCAGGACTCCCTCAACGGGCCTTCTGTATGGGTTCTCCGTCCTTCTTTGGCTCAAATTTGTGCTTGTTTTCATTGTTTGCGGGTCGGTTGTCTTGCACATGCTTCTATTCTCTTTCTGTGATGAGGGCCTTATTTACCAAAGACTGAAAATCTGGAAAATCGAGCATGCAGAGAACGCTCCTGAGGTGTTGATTTAATCTGCCATGGAACCTGTCAATCTTCCTTTCTTCCGTGGCCATATCATAAAGAGAATAATGGGCCAGATGGTTGAACTTGTGCAAATATTCACTTACTGACAGACTGCCTTGAGTGATACCAAGAAATTCGCGTTGCTTGATCTTCATGATACCAGCTGGAATATGATACTTGAGAAATTGGTCCTTGAAATTAGTCCACGTAATTTGTTCTCCCGCGGGCCACGGAGCTTTAGCATTATCCCACCATATGGCAATGGCTCCTTCAAGATAGTGGGTAGCAAACGAAACCTTGTCAGCCTCTTAAGTGCGAGCGATTTCAAGTTTCTTCTCAATAGTGCGTAACCAATCGTGTGCTTCCAAAGGGTCAACCACTTGACTGAAATTGGGAGGCTTAGTCCTTTGGAAATCTGACAGCTTGGCGTGATGGCCTTTTTGATTTCCATTCTGCCCAACCATAGATTGCACACTTCTTAACAACTCAACCAGATCATTGCTCCTTATTTCCTCAAACATGCACATAATTTGTCCAATGGAGGGTGGATTTTGCGGTGGAGGCGGTGGCTGCGGATACGGCTCGGGGGAGTGTCCTGCCTGCCTTGCTGAGCGACGAACAGGGACATCCTCACAAGCCTACGTGCTGCTGCCTCCCCGCGTCATCCTACTGTTTATTTTCCCAATAAGAGCAACTGCGATGAGAAACATCCAAACGTGGGAAGAAAAGGCTGTGACGAACCCGAAAGAGCGGAACAAATAAAACAAGAAACACGGCAATCGAATAAAAAGTTCCAACATAATTATACATAGACTCATACTATCGGATTTCGGGTTCCGGCAAAACCCTTGAGGTTCGAACACTGGGGTGCACATGAAGGTCTCTCCTCCCTCTAGCACTCACCCTCACCGCAATCTCAAGGCTCAGCGCGTCGAACTCACAGAACAAGAGACACAAGGTTTATACTGGTTCAGGCCACCGATGTGGTGTAATACCCTACTCCAGTGTGGTGTGGTGGATTGCCTCTCGGGCTAAGGAAGAACTAGTACAGGGGAAGAATAGCCTCCTGAGGAGAGGTGCTCTTGTGCTCGGTGAGCTTGTGTGGTCGAGGGTGATCTGAATGACCCGTCCCTGCTAAGGTGGTGGCTAGTCCTATTTATTGAGGCATTGGTCCTCTTCCCAAATGCTTAGGCGGGAAGGGATGCCACAATGGCCAAATTTGAAGGGAGACAACTAGTACAAGTTATCCTGACTAAAGGTGGTCTTCGCCTGCCAAAGGCTCTGGTGGTGATGCCGTCTTGGGCTCCACGATGACCTCCGTCCTGCCGTCCTGCTGGTCTTGGTATCGTTGCACCAATATGGGAACCTTTGCCTGATGCCTCGGGACTCCTCGCCTGCGCTTGCCTCTTTATCACCAAAGAGGAAACGAGGACTCTGCGCGTGCTGGCGCCCGCCTGGCGCCCGCCTGGCCCCAGTCGTCATGGCTTACGTCACACGAACCTCAGGAGGTGCCACTTGCCTTGATCTCTCCTCCCCTCGCGAGCCAGCCTGGTGAGGCCGCCCTCGACGCGGTCTTGCATCGTCCGCCTCGCGAGTCCTGGCCCCTCGCGAGGGTCTTGAGTGTTTGCTGGTGAAGATGGGCCGTACAGGGCCGCTGGTGAGCCACGGCGTGGGCCGCAGGCAGGCAAGTCTGGGACCCCGTTCCTGTGGGCGTCAGCTGATAGCCCGGGCCCAAGGCGCGCTCGGACTTGGCTTCGAGGCGAAGCCAAGGGGCAAGTGCGGAGCGTCGCGGGCCCCAACAGCCTGCAACCTCGCTTGATGCGTGGAGATTGATTGGACGTGGGCGTCTCCGCTTCCCGACGCTGCCTCGGCAACTGCCCGACTTGATGAGTCCCTGCTGCATGCAGAGAAAAATCATCATTACCTGTGATCGTGGGGATCGCCGGTTAGCCTTCTCCCACTATAAATGAGGAGGGGGGCGGAGCCCCTGCCGCTCATCTCTTCCTGTTCGACTCGCTTCTTTTCCCTTGCTTCATTTCTAGTAGCGACTCCCATGGCGCCGATTCGGAGGTTCTCGGCCGTAGAGAAGGGGAAAACCCCTCGCGACGAGCCCGGGCCACTTCCGCCGAAGAAGAGGCTGGCCCACCGCCGCGTCGTAGTCGTGAGACCGGAGGTGTCGAGGCCTTGGTGCGAGCGGCCACCTCCCGCGTATCCGCTGCCTCTGTACGCCCAAGCCGAGGGCTCCGGAGGAGGAGGCGGGCGGCGCCGCCGCACGCCTCAGTCGGGGTTACGGGCAGGGGTCCCAGGACTTGCTTCGCCTGCGGCCTGGCGTGGCTAAGCAGCAGGCCGTATGACCCATCTTCATCAACAAGGCATCCAAGACCCTTGCGAGGGTCCGAGCCTCGTGAGGCGGACGATGCAAGACCTCCTCTTGAGTAGCCTAGCCGGAAGGCTCACGAGGCGGAGATATCAAGGCGGGCAAACCTCACGAGGCTCTCTTAGCGTGAGCTATGATTGAAGCGGCACCAGCGGCGCTAAGCGGCGCATACGTCCTATTTCCTCTTTGGTGCTAAGGAGGCCATCGCATGGCGAAAGAGTGTCGAGGCATCAAACAAAGGTTGCTATATTGGTGCAGAGACCAAGACCGGAGGGCGGCAAGACCGGGGCCTCTATAAATAGGTCTAGCCACCACAGTAGTAGCCATCGGATCGAGGGACGCGCGCAAGCTCATACACACAAGAACACCTCAACCTCGAGGCTGTTCTTCCCTTATCTTATTCATCATCAGCCCTAGAGGCAATCCACCACCACCGTGACCCGGGTAGGTATTACACCACAACAGTGGCCTAACCGATATAAACCTCGTGTCTTTCTGTGTTGCGAGTTCGTCCACGAGATCTTAGCGAGCTAGAGCGTAGATCAGTAGGAGGGAAAGACTTCGCGTGCACCCCATTGTTCGAATCTTAAGGGTTTGCCGGAACCCCACATCCGACATTTGGCGCGCCAGGTAGGAGTGTGCCATAGCTTCCCTTCCATCGGTTAAATCGCTCCATCGCTCCGTCATCTCCATGGCGGACGTTACGCCGTCTTTCGAGCTGGCGCCGGCTACCCTCACCTCCCGCGTCGCTCAGACGGCTCCCGTCGGTGAGCCACCTCACCGTTCTCCGTCTCCTCGCCGCCAACGCTGCCACCTGCCAGGCAGAGAACGAGCAGCGAGCGTCCTCGCTGCATCGCCGGTGCGGCGGGGCGGCCGCACCGCTACTCCATCATCGACCCCTGCGGTTCTTGGTCTCACACTGCCCGCGCTCCCATGGAAGCACGGGCCACGCCTCGCGCGAGACGAACTCCTGCGTTACCGCCCGTCGCCGACCTCTATGAGAGTGGCTCGACCGCGCCGCCCGAGGTCGTCCAGGCCAGGGGGCTCTCGGCGCCGTCCCACTCTCTGCCTCCCCCTCAACCAGCCACGGGCGGCGAGGCTCATGGTGTGCCTCCACCACCTCTGCCCAAGATGGCGCCTTGGCACCAAGGCGCGTGGCCCTGTGGCGTGACCCGCCGCGCTCGGTGCCCGCGCACGAAAAGAGAAGCTGCCAATAAATCCCGCGGCCAAGAGAAGCTGCACCTGCGCTCCCCGCACCACCTCGTCAAGACCACGCGCCGCCCCATAGCGGTGCCACGCGGACTTGTCAAGACCAAGCTCCACCTCTGAAGCGGGCCCGGTAACCCGCGGCCGCAGCATTCATCCCGAGCAGCGTAGCATCGCTGGCGAGCAAGTTCAAGCGGATCTGCCTCCTTTTCTGACGGCACCGCCGACCCAGCGGAGTTCCTGCAGCTCTATGAGCTGAGCATCGAAGCGGCCAGCGGCGACGAAAGTCATGGCGAACTGGTTTCCCATGGCTCTCAAGATGGAGCCCTTCGTGGCTCCCGAACCTGCAGACAGCTCGATCTCCTCTGGGGATGAGATCTGTGACAAGCAAATCGCCAACTTCAGGCACTCGTGACCGCCCGCCCCGTGCCCAGGTGACTGCGCCGCAATCAAGCAACCAGGAGAGACCCTCCATAAAGTACATCCAGCGCTTCAACAACACCAACCTCAAGATCCCCAAGGTCACGGACGAAGCCATCATCTCGCGTTCTCACGATGGCGTGCCCGCAGCGTCAATATGAAGGAAGAGCTCGCTATCCACGAGGAGCTCGCACATCTCGGAGGCTGTTCAACACGACGACCAAGGCGCCAGAGGCTGAGGAGGCGCCTCTCTCTCCTTGAGCTGCTAGCCGAGGAGCGGAGGAGAAGAAGGCCAGGCCAGGGCGTGAAGCGCAAGGAGGCGGTGGTGCTTTCATGGCGAGCCCGACACCAAGCCGGACGAGAGATCAGCCCGAGTCATCCAAGAACAAGCCCACCCTGTTCTGCGCCTTCCACAACGACCACCCACAACACCAGCGATTGCCAGAACTGAGCCATCCACGGGAAGGGCGCTACGAGTGGGCGCCCTGGCGCAGCGACAAGTAGCTACGGCCGTGGAGGAAGAGCGAGGAGGTTGACGCTGGGGCGACCGTGGCCCGCTAGGAGTGGCGCGACCGGCCTCGTGAGGACATTGGCGGGACCAACCTCGCGAGGCGCTGGAGGGACCCGCCTCGTGAGATCGCCCCAGCTGGCAACACGGTCTTCCCCCCCGCCACCAAGAAGGCAGCGACCACCACCCGGGGCGAGGGGGGGGGCTTCGGGGAGCGCGTGCGTCGCATGCATCTTAGGCGGCGCCCAGGCCCCACCTCTCGGCGCTTCTTCAAACAGTTCACTTGTAGAGGTGAACACGGTGGTCGCCAAGCTTGATGCCATGCACTGATCAAGTGGTCCCAATGCGCCATCACTTTCAACTCGGCGGATCAGCTCAAGTCGCGCAGCCACCGGCGCCCTCCCTATCTTGTGCTCCCCAGGTCATCGACAATGTGCAAGTCACCAAGACCTCATCGGCCGGCCTTGCCGGGCTCAACGTCTGTCCCGTCGACACGTTCGACAACCTCCAAGTGCCATATGAACAACTCAAGCCCACAAGCCTTTCTCGGGGAGTGACCGGCGGTTCCTGCCACGCTGATAGGGCAGGTCCGCACACTGTCACCTTCGGGGGCGCAAGAACTACACGCCAAAGCTCATCGACTTTGGCGTCACGCACATCCACCTGCCGTACAACGCCATCCTCGGGTATCTGGCCCTGGCCAAGTTCATGGCAGTCACCCTTCACGGCTACAATGTTCTCAAGATGCTAGGAAGCGGAGGAATCATCACAGTCCCGTGTGAAGAGAGGGATGCAGTGTGCTCCCTCGAGCACGCCTTTCAAGCCGCAGCAATCGATGACCCCAACAGCAGAAGTGACGGCCCTCCGGAGCCATCCCCAAGAAGAAGCAGCCGCAGCGTGCAGGACCTCGGGAGGATGGCGTGTGGCCGAAACCTCTCGTCTGGGGATCAGCGCCCGCTCGGGCGCCTCCCTCCCATCGCATAGGAAGCGCGCGGGTGCCCTCCTCGAGGGCGGGGCTCGGGGCTCTCTTCTGGAGGGCCTTAGACCTTGCCAACCTCCACGAGGGAGGCTTGGGTACCACTTGAGGCGTGCCCGTGGCACGTGACCCTCGGGAGAGCCTGAGGGCAAGGAGTGCCCACCACTCGGGAGTTCATCACCAAGACCACTCGGGAACTGCAAGATGCAAGGGCCATGTGCGGCAACCGCCCGCTCCTCCACAGCAGCTCCGCATCTGGCGAGATGCTAGGCTGCGTGTGCATCAACCGTCCCGGGCTCACAGGGCCGCATCTCGGGGGCGCTTCTAGCCGCCGTGTGTGGGCGCTATGAGGGCCCACCACACAGCTTTGTTTGCATGCCTTTCGGCTTGCGGCGTGGCATCAACCTATCAACCACGACCTGCGGCGTGTCTTTGGCCGGTTCAGAGGCCAGGTACCCACGCCGTCCGGAGGAGATGGAGCGGTCTCTGAGGAGCCTCCGAGCCCCAGAGCCTCCGAGGCTCGGGGTCCCGATAGCTCATGAGAATCATTTCTTGGCGCCGCCTTGGCTGCACCAACTCTACGCCGTCTCTGAGAACCAGGTGACACCTTCCAAGCTCGTTTAGTGGGGGCGCCCCTCGGGCTGCATTATTCCCGAGGCCCGTGGGTCGATCCCTGTGGCATGTATCCCTTTGCTTATGTCTTTAGCTTACCTTGTTGGGCGCCCCTCGGCTGCATCATCCCAAGCGCGCTCGGGCGGACCCAGGTGGCATGTATCTTCCTGCATTTACCTAAGCTGATCTACTCTCCATGCTTAACACCGCCAACTGCTACCACCTGCCTAATCGCCGCCTCCCTTTGGGGCCTCCACACAAGCACGGCGCTGGTGCATGGGTAAAATCCCTGCCACTGCAAACAAATCTGGCGGTCGAGCTCTGGCTCAATGTGCGCCCGCGCCGCGTCACCTCACGGGCCCTCGGTGCCTTCACCTCATCGAGCAACCCGCCGGCGGTGACAGATTGTAACGGCAAACCATGTTTCTTCTTGTGCTGTTCACATGGATCCGGGGAAGGATAGCGGTGGCGCTTCTTGAGTCTCCTTTTCTCTCGTGCAATTAAACTAACGCGTTAAAAGGGGGCTCTGAGCATCAGCGGCTCGGGAGCTCTTCGCGGCTATCCAGCCCTCACCCCTGGCCTTGACCACGACATGTGACTGGCATACCAGTGCCGCGGTGAGCTTCGCTCGGTAGGACACGAGGATGTAGAGCACTAAGGGAGAGCATGAGAGAGGAAACTTCGTATGGGCGGTCTAGCTATGCGCACAAGTAGTAGCGTGAGCCCCTAAGCATAGCGTCAA